>BTHU01000006.1:78690128-79290128 GCA_036184795.1 Tokudaia tokunoshimensis
GAGCAGGTGGCACAGGCCCTTCTAGTTTCTGGTCACCTCTGCTGAGCAGGCGTGGCTTCTGGGAGTGTTTGCATAGGTCACCTGGAGCCCTTTCTTTTTCTTTCCACTTGATGCCTTCCATGGGAGAAGAGCTTTGTGGAGCCATGTTCATGCATTGTCAAATGACTGCCCATGTTTGGGGAGGGGGAGAACACTTCTAAGCTAGTGTTGAAAGGGTTAACTTTGGTAGCAGAAATGTCAGAGCTTCCCCTCAGCACGGCTTTTTACTGTCAGAATCCCCTTCCAGCTGATATTACTTTACAAGTATGGCGGCTCATCGGTGGATTATGAAGGTTGGAGGCTGCTCTCTTCTGGGTGTGGTCTTCACCAGCAGGCGGGCTGAGTTGGTAATCTTGCTTTCCTCTGCCATGCCAAATTCACATAAGTAGGAAATGAGCAGTCTCGTATAACTAAAATGTTTAGAGTAAAATTCATCACCCTGTGTTACACACACACTTTATCTCTTAGCAGACTCTTCTTCCCTTTGTGCCCATGTTTTCTCGGAAAGTACTCTGTAGACTTTTTAGGGCACGTGTTGAATGTCCTTGATGGATGCTTGGGAAGGAGCTGGTAAAGGGCATGTATGATTAGGGTACATGAACATAAAGCTACATGTGTATGTATGAACATACCTGTTCATACTTATGAACATACATTTTCATACATATGTATGAACTTAAAACTCTCATTATACGCTTGAATGTTAATTTTGCACACAGTAAAACCTGTTTAACCTGGGTTGTAATGGAAAGTGTTTCACTACCAGTGCAGGTCTGTGTTTTGTGAATTCTTCAGTAAAGCCTTTAATTGGCTGGCGTCCAGCGGAAGGTGGACCCCGCATGCTGGGGTGGGGTGGAGAGCCTGGAATGTTGGTGGAGGGCTCTTTTGAAAGGTAACAAGGAGGTCACCCCACTCTGCACGCAGCCTGGAGCATTTTGCCTTTGGAGTGGTGCATACCGCTCAGCAGCTGCGCAGACTAACCCATAGGGAGCACTGCCAGTCAAGAGACGGGGCTGGAGAGAGCAAGAGTCTGCTCTGCTAAGGAGAGGCGTTGGCCTTTCTTGTTTGACCATACAGGTATTAATCTACGTCGCATGAGAGGCAGGGTACACTCCATGGAGCTTGGCAGAGTTAATTTTATGAAAATTAGAAGATTTACCATTGTGTAAAATGGACAATCATTTTGCAGAATCGCTGTCCTAGAGAGGTAGCATAGGCTGGAAACACAAACGGATGTAAGAGTCTAAATTAATTCATGGATAATGGATTCATAATGCTCAATAAGAGTAAAGAAAGGCTGTCTGGACAGATCCCTGACTCCTAGAAATTGAGGTTACCGGGGCACTATTGCTTAGTTCCCACAGCCATGCAGAGCAAATAGTCTCTGATTGGCATGCGTCTGGGGTTTGCTAAGCAGAAAGCAGTTGGACCTGGAGGAAGCTGACAGAGATTTTGTTGGCCAAGAATAACTGTAAGAAACCCAAGCAGTATAATGATGCCGTTAAAAAAAGGCACATGAGAGCTTTTCATTTTTTCACCAATCAAAATGTGAATCTGTGTTACTCCTTGGAAAGCCTGCATTTCTTGGGGGTTAGGAGGGTGTTGGTTTGCTAAGTCATTCTAGGCTTGTTTGTTTTGGGGTCTGAATAAGCAGCAGTGTTTGAGGTGTAGGTGAACCTGCTGGGAACCTGGGGACAGAGGTCAGGCTGAGGGCACAGCAGCCTGGGCACCGCCACCTACCGGAGCCCTGGCAAGGCCTGGGATGACTTGCCAACTCCTCCTCTCCCTCTCCCTCTCCCTCTCCCTCTCCCTCTCCCTCCCCCTCCCCCTCCCTCTCTCTCCCCCTCCCCCCTTTTGTGTGTGTGTGTGTGTGTGTGTGTGTGTGTGTATGTTGGTCCTGTTCTTGAAGAGAGGTGGAATAAGACGGAGCAAGCTTGGCTTATGCACATGCGCACAGTGTGCGAGCTGAGCACAGTGCTCTTTGGCTGACGGCTTACTTTTCAGGCATAAAGAACGAGTTTGAGGAAGTTATGGAGTAGCTTCTCGTTAGCTGAGCCATAGGATAGGTGCGTGCTCTGTCTCTCTGTCTCTCTCTCTCTCTCCCTCCCTCTCTCTCTCCCTCTCCCTCCCTCTTTTAAAATAAATATGTGGAGGATAAAAAGCACCTGAGTTGTTGATTCAGTTGTTGATTCGTCTCGGGTGGGGACTTGGAGTGAGCAGCTTGGAAGCAGACACTTGTGAGGCTTGCCCGCCTGCCAGCCATCGCCATCGCCTTCCCTCCTGCAGCCTCCTTCAGGGGCCTTGGTCTCAGCACCCACTCCCAGCAGGGCAGAGGCCGTGCTGCAGCTGAGTATCTGAAAGTCTTGCTGTTTCCCTCATGCATGGGAAATCGTCGAGTTTTCTGTACGTTCAGAAGCCAGCAGAATTTGCCTCACCTGAGGGGAGCTGTTGAACTTCAGGTTTTTTGGTTTTGCTTTTTTTTTTCCCTGTGATTTTTTTTTCCCAGTTGTGTAGATTTTACCTGGAAGGGCGGAAATCCACTAATGAAAAGCAAACCACAGTGATCTCTGCTATTGAAGGTGAATTGCTGCAGTGTAGTTCTTGTTGACTCTGAGCAGACAGCAGTAGTAAATAATCAGAAATGAATTGCATTTTTTCTAGGGTCATGAGAAAGGTTTTAACCCGACTAAGGGTTTGATAACATTGGCATATTCTGTAGATAAGTAATTCTTTATACGCGTGCCCCCACGTCTTCCTGTTAAAACAGCGCCCGGAGCAGGCATTGGTGCCTGGACAGGGCCCCTGATGACGGCTGTCGTGGGAACCAGTGTGCTTAGTGGTTCTGTCATGTTTGGACTCCTGCCCACTTCATCGAGTCAGCTGATGGTGGACATTGGGATTTCTACATTTCCAGCAGAATTAAACACCCAGCTGTGCAAATGTTTGCTTAGTTGGTTCATTTTTTTTTTCCTTTAAGATAAATACCTAGAGACAGAATTCAAGGAAAAAAAGATGTTGCTTCTATACACATTGTGACCTACCTTAGAGACTTGCTTTTTTATTTGAATAGAAGTCATAATTATTTCAGTATGCCCAGTTGCTCTGTATTTTTTTCTTATATGAAGTAAAAACCTGAGAAACAACCATTAGGCACCTAGCTTGAATATGTTAAATATGTGTATTAAAATGCCTTATGGGTTAGGAATAGTGTGAGAGCTACAGTTTCGATCCCTTTTCTCTATTAGATGTAGATGTGTATTCTCACGATTTTTTTAAGGTATGATTTACATACATTATAATGCCCAGATTTTAAGTTATATACAATTTGATGACTTTTGACAAACGTTCAAGTATTGCTGAAACTATCCACAAATTAAAAATCTTTTTATTATTTTTAGAAAGCTCTGTGCCCCTTTAGGTTTCTCCTGTCCTATGGCTGACGGTGTGGTTTCTGTGATCTGATTGGACCTCATATATAGGTGCATTGGGTGCGCCTGCGTTCAGTATTCTACTGTTTTTCTTTAAACCTCTCTCTTAAAGTGCAAATGCTGCACTGTACTTCTTAGAACCAAGGACAGGGTAAGAGCAGTAGGCACAGCAACTTTTCAAAGAATTAAATAGTACCCCGCACCTGACTTAAATACCTGTGTTCGAATATGAACTCATAGTGGATGACAGACCTAGATGTGTGAGACAGGCTGGGAAAGCTGTGCCCCTCTGGAAGAATGCATAAGAGCACTGTCATGGCCGTTAAAACAGGCCACAACAACAATATCAAAAAATGAAAACTTACGGGGCAAGAGGAAAGCAAGCGGCGGAACCACAACAAGAAAGTGTTTGCTGTGTCTGACGAACCTTAACACCCTCCTGCAACCCACGGTGACAAACCCACACAAATGGCAAGGGAACAAAACGTGGGAGGAGGTGTTTTCCGTGGAGGCTCAGCAGTGGCCGCTCAACATGAAGTGACACGCCCGACAGCTCTGGTCACTAGGGAGAGCACAGTGAGTGGCGCCCACTAGGACGACTGTCCCTGGGGGCTTGTGCAGATGTGAGACAGTTCCCGCGCCGTGTCCAGCAGCACGCAGGACCTAAGGACTTTAAACCGAGCATCGTCAGAGGCTCTAGCAGCCCACTTCTGGATGCTCGTGAAGAAGTGGAAATAGGGTGTGGATGGATGCTTTTAAGGCCTTGTTCAGAACAGCACCCTGCATAAAACCCACGGACGGCGGACAACCCAGGCGCTGATGGATAAACCGCGCTGTATACATCCAGTGGCTTTAGAACCCTGGCCGGAAGTGAGAAAGGCCAGCAAAGTATGCCCAGCAGTGTGCGCCTCCACTCCCACGAGGGGAGCGGCATAGCCAGGCTTGCAGAGCTGAGTGCAGGACGGTGGCTGCAGGGGACTGGAGGGAGACAGCAGGGGTCATGGTTGTGTGGTCAAGTTTGCAGATGGACTGTTGAGTTGACACTGCTGCTATCATTTGGGAAGAGAGCACTTCAGCTGACAACGTGCCTCCCTAAGCCTGGCCCGTAGGCAAGGCTGTGAGGCGTCTTCATGATCAGTGTGGCCGGGCCCAACCCACTGTGGTCCTGGGTTGTGTTAAAGTAAGCTGAGCAAGCTGTGGAGAGCAAGCAGTGTCCCGAGTGTCCCCTGCTTCGGTTCCTGCCCCAGGTCCCTAGCTGCCCTGACATCCTTCAGGACTGACCGCGCCTGTAAACCACCCCCAACCCCACCACTTTTGTTCATGTTAATCCCGGCCGTAGTAGGCAGGCTAGGACAGGCCGTGCTGACAGTCATACAGCAGCTTGAATGGACTGTCACTGCACAGCAAACTCCTCAGCATGTGAGTCTTACCATGGAAGAGAGGAGTGGATCTGTGTGGACTGAAGAACGAGCGACAGCTCGCTCGTCTCAGACCACACTAATGACCTTGTTTACAGGTCAGAGGCGGGAATGGTTTTTAAGCGAATTGCATTTGTTGGCGATAGGTGTGGACCAGTCTAAAGTTTCCTGTCTGCTTGCGAGTGGTCTTTCTGCAGGAGCACGGATGGGGCGACTCCATTCAGGTGTGCAAAGCAGAATGTCCTCAGCGGAAGCTGGGCAGTGGCTCAGCGTTAGCATGCCAAAGCTCACGTGAGCTGGGCTGTCAGAGTTCTTTCAGGTGCTTCACAGGCTGCTTTGGGGCAGGTACCCTGGGCTCTTGTTAGCTTCGGGCCAATGCTCATTGGGGAATCAAGACAGTGGTGTCTGATGGGTGCTGTGGGAGGTTCAGTCAGTGGATGTTCTCCATTGAGCTCTGTCTGAGGTCAAGTGGTCTGCACACACTGAATTCAGCCAGAAAGGCCCTTGAGGTGTGCAGCTCCAGCATGGGGTGCACACCTAGGTTGTATGACTGTGAGGCCCTCAGTCAAGGGTGATGGGCTCTGACGTTTGTAAGGATTTCTGGATCCTTTGGTGTGCTCCTGTTAGACGCTTTGTCTTTACAGCCTGCCTGTTTTACAAACGGGTCGCCGTAGAGCTCATTTCCGGAGGTGCCTTGAAGGATTGGTATCTCATGTAGGAGACACTGGAAAAGCTGACCTGAGATTTACAGCCCTTAGGACTCCTGTTAGTGATGAGGCCACAGAGGAGCCCTGCCCCAGGCTGATCCTTTCCGGAGGGCTCGCAGACCCTCCTCGGTTCCCCAGCCTGAGTGTGCTGTCCCCTTGACCCTTATTTTTAGGGCTGAAAGGTACTTGCTAGTGGAGGCAAGATCTTGATCTTAAAATGTAAAATTAGGAATTTAAGCATAAGAACAAGATCAGAGTGCATGGAAACAAATATTTCATGTAATTACAGTGAGATCATACATTTTCCCACATCCCCTCCCCTCCTCCCCTCAAGCCCTGCCCGCTCACCTTCACCCAGGTGCCCATCCCTATCCTCTCTCCCCTTTCTTTCCCTCTGTTCTTTTTCCCTAGGAATAGAACCCAGGTCCCATGCCTGTTAGGTAGACACTCCTGAGATGCCCTCTCTGCTCACATCTCTTTTGTAAAGGCTGGAGTTCTACCCCTGCCCTTCACAGAATGCGGCGGGTGTCTCCTTTTGGCAGATGCTTTTGTACTGTTACGGTGCGTGAGTTCATACCTAATACATACACACCACAGACAAATGACCTGACACTACTGTAACCTCTTCTTGCTTTCTTTTTGACTTAACACAGTGTTTTTAGATTTGAGAGATTTTGAAATGTGCGTTTTGACAGTGTCCTGTGTGTTTTTCGCGACCTTTCCACCATAATAGAAAACTGGGTTGTGTGATATAATGGTTGTTTTTCCCTGCTTGCCCTTCATGCCAGTTAGAGTGCTTCTTCCTGATAACTGGGACAGGACCCGACAGAGCCACATAGTGCGTCATAGCTGCTTGTATACGGGGACCTGCTGGTTCAGGAGGTCAGTGATAGAGAAGGAGAAGTAAAACTTGAATGGTTCATTAGTTTTGGAATATGAGAGAAAGGCCAGGGCATGGTGAGGAGAAACACCGGCCAGTGTGCCCTCGTGACACAGATTGAGACTTGTGTCCCTTATAGGGACGATTTCCTGGGGAGAACACTTGAGGAAGGTGCATGGCCTTCAGTCACACCTTCCTTCTCCAATAGAGTACTTGGAAACATTCAGCTTTCAGAAGAGAAGTTGTTATTTTCAAGTGTAGAAGTGTCTAGAAATTATTGAAATAGATTCTTTTTAAAAGTCATGAGAAAACATTGGGTCCCAGATATTTTCTGGAGATTCCCATTAGCTTAGTTTGGGGACACTCTTTGTAGAGCAGCCCAGGGTGGAAGCACAGGGTGTGTGGTTGCAGTGGTGACTGATGGCTAGCGGTGAAATGAGCCAGTCAACTTGCCTGCTCTGCGACAGGGGACACCTGAAGCAGAAGTGCCTATGGCCCCAGATCTTAGCATGTCTCACATGCGTGTTATGGTCAAATAGCCTTTGTTGATCCCAACTACAACAGACAAGACTCCCAAGACTCTGAAGAGCCAACATGGACTTTGCAGTATGTCCCCCATGGATGTCTCTTTGTCACTTTCTCGATGCCTATAGGCTTCTCAGGCCTTAGCACTACAGAAGTAATCTAATGAATGCCACCAGGGCCAACAAGTCTGAGGTGGGGTGTAGGGTACTCCTGGGTACTTGGGGTGGTCTGTTTCATAATATTGCTACTTCATTTAGTAAGTCTGAAAAAGCGCGTGGTGGGTGTTTCTAAACTGGTCAAACCAAAGCCAGTGAACCTTTAGAGAGTTGAGCCTTAGTTCCAGCAGTAGGCAGTTACTTACCTTATTGAAAAATTGGTTCTTAAAGCAGCACATAGGAGGTAGGTAATGCTACCACTGCAGTTTGTAGTTTGATAAGGAACATCCGCCTTGGTCTGGGCACCTACCTAGAGTCCAGATTATGAAACTTCTGGTTGCCAGAATTTGTGTGAAATCACTGTGTACCCCAGTTTTACAGCTGTATGTGCATGACGGTGACACATGGGCCATACAGTTTGTCTTGCCTGGAAGACAGCACGCCCCTCTCTCAGATGATGCCTCCCATATATGTGTGTGAGAGTTGCGGTAAGCCATGGGGTCAGTGTGTCTGAGCTCAGCTCCTAGGGGAGTGGCAGATGTGTTATCCTCACCGCCTCAGATGGCACGAGGCTGCCATGTGAATCTGCATTAGTTATCGAATCAGACATATTCTATAGGTGCCGGCCGGAAGTGGGACACATTGTCCCGGAGTGGACTGTTCTAGCATGTGGAATTACACTTTACGAACATTCTTTGGCTTGACTTCATTCATTGTGAAGTATCAAATTGTAAAATAAATAAAGCAAAGATTTCAGCAGTGCTATTAATTTTTTTTCTTTTAAATTCGCCTGCTTATAGCAGCCTACATTCTGTTTGGTGAAAAGCCCGTGTAAAAACTCTTTGACCACACTTTTAGCGGTCATAGCAGGCCTGGGTTGGAAGGGAGAGGAGCATGAGCTGCTTTGCACACCTTTCCTTTGGTTCACTGTGTACTGTGAATTAGTGCACTGTCTGAGGTAAACGTTTCAGTGTCACTTCTTTTTCACTGCTCGGTGTTTTTGTCAATAATTTGGCTCTTCAGTGTGGATCTGGTCCTCTGGTTTCTGAAGTGTGTGGGCTCCGGAGCCGAGGTTCCTGGAGTTCTCTCATGGACGTATTGTGGGATCTGTAGCA
The DNA here is from genome assembly GCA_036184795.1 of Tokudaia tokunoshimensis. NCBI lineage: Eukaryota > Metazoa > Chordata > Mammalia > Rodentia > Muridae > Tokudaia > Tokudaia tokunoshimensis. The sequence goes on from BTHU01000006.1 coordinate 78,698,396, forward strand.
GCTGAGTGTGCTCACTGCCTGGTTCTTGTTTTTCTTTTTCCTTCCTGCTCCCCTAATTGGGTTGGGGGGCACAAAAATATTTTGGGGGTTCACTTTGAAAGAAGCTAGGAAGCACTGTGAGGACCGTGGAGGCTGCCCCTGAGCAGTGAGGGAGGCCTGGTCCCCGCTGGCTCGGCCTGGCTCTGGTATTTGTAATACAACTTCTTTGTTCTCACTTGCTCCATCAGCTACGGAAACTGCTCTCTATTAGATGTGCACCCTTCAAGAACACGCAGGGTGGTATTGTTTGACATGTGTGAGCTTTCCGTTACCATGGCAATCCGAGGTAATGCTCCCAAGTGGGAAAGCAGTGTCTTTGGCTCCCAGTTTTGAGGGCACAGGCTGGTCCTGTAGCTCTGGGCCCTTGACGGGCGGCACCTCATGGTGGGGGCACGGGACACAGAACCTTATTACTGCACGGACAACAGAGAAAGTGTGACTGGGGCTGAGGGGTCGCCCTGGCTGTCACAGAGGCTTCCCAGAAGGTCCAGTGTTCTACATGTGGCCTTTGAGGTACATTTAAAATGAAGGGGTTTTTTTTTGGTGGTAATGGAGCACCACTTATTATTATGTACAAGTGCTGGCGTCATCCGCCGCCTACATCTGTTACAAATAGGGTTGGGGTGATCTGACCCAGAAGCACACACAGCTTTCCCACAGTATGTGAATGAGTTGATCTGGATGTGTGAACTCACTGGAGTTTGCCTGTTGTGTGGGGATGGAATTAACACACTGCCTCCTTGGCTTTCTTAGCAGGAGCACTTTAAATGTCAGCATCAGGGAAGGAACCCTTGTCACTATCATGACTTATCAATCCTTGATACCTGATAAAGTAGCATTTCTAAGGCAATCCCTCCCACGTCACCGTTGACCTCATGGATAGCATGTGAACAGCAGCAGGTCAGTTTAGCTAATGAAGACGGATGGAAAGCAGTCAATGGAGAACCCTTTTCACATGAAGGAGTCGAAGCCGTATTTGAGTTCATTAACCCAAACCTCTTCAGTTCCTCATTTGCTCTATTTGACTTTCTGACAGATGCCACCGCAGTACGGACAGCAAGGTGTGAGTGGTTACTGCCAGCAAGGCCAGCAGCCGTATTACAACCAGCAGCCGCAGCCCTCGCACCTCCCGCCCCAGGCACAGTACCTCCAGCCGCAGTCCCAGCAGAGGTACCAGCCCCAGCAGGTAAGCAGGCCGCTGCCCAGGCCTTGTTCTCCTACAGGTCTGTGCTCAGAGGCTGATTGCGCTCTGAAAGTCCTCCTGCCCTTTTAGAGTTATTGTGGCGGTTGAGGTGCTTTTTCCCCCCTTAGGTGTTTCAAGACAAGTTTCTCTGTGTACCTTGGCTATTCTGGAACTCACTCTGTAGACCAGGCTGTCCTCTATCTTGGAGGTCTGCCCACAAGGCCCTGCACTTCCCTCTCTCCTTGCCTCGTCCCCTCCTGTCCCCACCATGAAGCTGCTTGCATTACTGACTGGTGGCAGCAGAAGTGTCCGCTCATTTGTGTTCTAGACTCTTTCCAAAGGTGCCTTTCCACTCAGTGAGGCCTGGTCGGGAAGGGGGTGCAGGTCATGTGACCATGCTGGTTGGCCTTTTGACTTTTTCAGTTTGGATGTTAAGTGCCACGGCATGGGAACATGGTGGCCTTGGAGTCTTCCCCTGTTTTGGGGCGGTGTTGTCTCTGCCCTCAACCTTTGATCCTCCTCCTGCCACTGGTCTCCTGGGTGCTGGGACTGGGTGCTGCCACCACACACATGCAGTTTCTGGTTGAGATTAGACTAATGAAGCACCTGGTTTGAAGGCAGGTGAGATGGCTGAGCAGGTAAAGTCCCGGGGACGCACACCAGTCCCCGGGACTCACAGGACAGAGATTAGATTCTCAGTGTGTCCCCTGACCTCCACATGTGCACGCACAAATACATAAATGTAACAGAAACGAATAAATATTTGTTATTGGGCCACTAGTATAGTTTACATAGTTGAAAAAGTAGTATGAAATACATATGTATGTGGTGAAGTGATTCCGTTTCACTTTTAAGCTGTTGCTCCTGAGTGGAGTGGGCAATGGGAGGAGCGGAGCAGCTTGTGGTGAGCGCAGACACCCCTGGTAGCAGTCCGGCCCTCCCACCACAGCGGCCTCTAACCACGCTCGCCCACGCTATCCTCTCTGCACTTTCTCTGTTGTGGGGTGGGTGTGGCAGTGAGAACGAGCACGTGCACACAGGCCTGCTCGCTTGTTAAGGGCTTCTTTATGGCAGGAATAGTCAACTATGTAAATATGCATAGTTTATACATATACTTTTACATTACTTTTAATTATGTGCATTGTGCGTGTGCAGCTGTGTGTACCCATAGAGGAGTCAGATCCTGTCCAGAGCTGGAGTTAGAGCTCCTCATGTGAGTGCTGGGCATCTAGCTCACGGCCTGAGAGGGCAGCGGGTGCTTCTAACTGCTGAGCCATCTCCAGCACCGTGGAACTTAATTCTCCCAGAGTGCAGTTTGAAGTGTGTTTTGGGATTTTCTGGAGTCCATTGCCGCGTGACTTTGTATGTTTTAAGGAGATGAGCAGCCAATCCAGGGTTTGTGCGAAGTGGGGTGTGCAGCCCTTCAGTTATCTGGCCCTCACCAGTGTGTGAACATCTTAAAGCACTTCCTATCAGTTCCCTTTGGTGAGAGTGACTGGCGTCTGCGAGGGCTTTCAGATCCCATTGAGCTCCTTGTGGGTGCGGGGGCTTGGTCACTTATCCAGATACTCAGTGCACACGGCCTGGCTGACCTTACGCTCGCTCTTGTGCCTAAATGAATCTCAGTTGTAAAACCAGTTTGATTAAGGACTCCGAGGACCTGTCATTTCCTCAGGACCACACTCCAAATTGACTTCCTTCATGAAGTGTTCACTGATGGCTTCCAGAAGATGGCAATTAGTCAGTTACTATCCTTCATATTTAAATATTGACAGCATGCCACAGGCAGAACCTATTCTAATGACTGCCATGCTAATTACTTAGTTTAGGGTCTCCTTTTGCTGTTCTCACTGTTCATTGACTTGAATGCACTAAATGCACTAAGGCATATGTTAAAAACAGTGTATTTAACCACAGTGGCTCATTGTAAGAATGATCATTCAAAAAACATTCAGAGTAAAACCAAACATGTCAGGACTTTTTCTTAGGTTTCTTTTTTTGTTTTGTTTGTTTTTTGAGACAGGGTTTCTCCAGGTGGCCCTGGCTATCCTGGAATTTGCTTTGTAGACCAGACTGACTTCAAACTCAGAGATTCGCCTGCCTTTGCATCCCAAAATGCTGGGATTAAAAGTGTGCGCCATTACTGCCCAGCTGAGTATTTTTAAAGTTTAATTTTATATCTAATACAGTGACTATCTTAAAAGAAAAAAAAAAAAGAAACAGAAAAGTTCCTTGTCATCTTAGTTACCCCTAGCCATGCCACCACCCATATCACACTTTGCCAAATAACCTTACTATTATAGATGCATATGTGCGCGCGCGCACACACACACACACACACACACACACACACACACACACGAGATTAGGTGTCATGTAACTCCTGCCCTCTTTTGTACAGTTGAAGAAGTACTGTAAGCTCTGTGTATTCCCTGTTACTCGTTCATGCACACACTTAGATTTCATGCACACACTTAAATAGATTTTCCAGAGCTCCTTTCATTCCTTTAGAGCCTTATTGGGCTTATAGACGTGACACAATACATTTACTCAGTTCTTTCCGATGACATTTAAGATGGTTTCTAGGTGTTTCCAACAGTGTTGCCCTTACAACTTGTGTACGTAGACAAGAGTATCTGTAGGGAATTCTTCTAGGCAGCTCTCAGAGGGTGGGAGTCTGCCCTCTTCTAGAGGATTTTGCCAGATGGTCCACCATGGAGGGCCCCTCCTTTTGTACCCACCGTGAGTATGTGAGCACTTTCCCTGCCCGTCATCAGTGCTAGGCGTGGTTTTTCTGGGACCTGAAGCTGCAGGTCTGAATTTGTGAGCATTTTTCCTGAGCTGTAAATTCCTATCTTTTAATCTTGATTTCTTTCATTTCAGTTTTAAAATTGATTTGTGAAAATTCTGTGCATTTTGATGTGCTCCCCAGGAATCAGAAAGATCCCCTCCGTGTGTGTGTGTGTGTGTGTGTGTGTGTGTGTGTGTGAGAGAGAGAGAGAGAGAGAGAGAGAGAGAGAGAGAGAGAAAGAAAGTAAGTATGCATGTCTCTAGGTGTATGGTATATGTATGTGTGTGTCGTGTGTCTATATATGTGTGTTTTATGTGCATGTCTCTGTATAGTGCGGTGTATGTGTGTGGTGTGTGTGTGCATGTGTGGGTATATGGGTATATGTTGTGTTGAGCTCCGTCCTCTGCTTCCTGTTCTCTGGGTGACAGGTGTACACTTCTGTGAGTGCTGTAGTCTTTTCTAGTCACCTGGTTTTCATAGGTTTTACCATTTAAAAAGTACTTAATTTTTTAAAATACGAATTACCTTCTGATGTTTTTTCCTTTTTGCACCCCAGCCTTTCACATTGTTGTTGGAGGAAACTGACAGGCCAGTCCTCTTAGACTTGAGTAAATGAAAGTGTGTGTGCTGTGTGAGCCTCTCTTCTGGGGGTATTAAACCAGCCTGTGTGTGTGTGTGTGTGTGTGAAAGTGTGTGTGTGAAAGTGTGCCTGTCTCTGTATGCAAAGACACAATTGATTCGGTTTTCTGACATCTGTTTGGGTTTCTTACACAAGTATTTGTGAATGAGAGTGAGCTGTAATTATCTTTTAGAAAAGCTGGTGTCTGTGGCACTTTGTAAGTAAATTGCAGACTTGTCTCTTTTCTGTTTCCCTGGAAGAATTTGTGGTGTTTGAAATGAATGGTCTGTCCTTTGACTGTTTTGCAGAAGTGTGCATAAAGCTGTAGCAAGTGATGGAGTTCTTAATGTTTACCCTCTGTTTCACCCTTGAGATTTTTAACTTGTGATTTTAGTTTTTTGTATGTGATTATAAGAGTTATAAAGTTTTTGTAAAATTGGTTCACATGTAAGTATTCTTATATTTATGAATCTAGCTATTTCACTTTTAACTGTATTAAAATAAATTCATAGTCCTTATTAACATAGCCTTTGTAAGATTCAGAGCTGAGGCGATTGAGCTGACACTTTTTTGCTCTTTTATTAACACTAATGAATTGTCCATATTAATGGGCTCTGATGTCTCCATCCTGTGTGCAAGTGCCATTGGTCATGTCCCTCATCTCCTCCTGACCTCGTCCCTTCCCAGTCCTTATGCCATTTATCTTCTGCTTCCAGCTCATCTAGTTAAGAAAAATCATTTTTGGTAAAAGCTTTTCCAGAACATCCTTGGTCTTTGTCTTTTCCATTGATATGTATGTGTGTGCGTGTGTATACATATATGTGTGTGTATGCATGTATGTGTATATATATATATGTATGTATGTATGTGTGCACACATATCATACACACATACATCTTGTGTTTTGCTCCCTCGAGGGTCTTTCTACTCTTCTGATGTTTTTTCTTTTCTCTCTTAGGTATATGTTTAGCGTCTTTGGACCCTTTTATCTAAGACTAACATGTTTCTTCTAATCACTGCACCGGGCAGTTTCTCCAGCTTTGGAGGACATTGTCTTTGTCTTTTATTTCTGAGGATTATCTGAGGATTCCTCTACTTCTTTGTTTTCTGAAAGTGTTTTTGGGGAGGCTAGTAAGGATTCTGAGCTGGTTTCCTCAGAAGGAGTATTTAGAAGGTCTTTGCTTGGCCTGTCATCTAAGTATTGATCCCTTCTGGGTGCTAGCCACCCATGGGTGCTAGGCACTGGAGCCACATCTCATTCTTTCCATTGTGAAGCTTTTCTCTTACAAATGCTCTGACATGCACATGAGCAGAACTGTACATTCAGCACACAGATGCACAGATGCCACCAACGTATTAGGTCACCAGATCCTTGTCAGAGTTAATTCTGTGCCCATGGTTCTCCGTGTTGATCTCATGCTTCCTCAGAGTATTTCAGAGTGGAATCATGGACACACATCTCATTTCTAGACAGTGACATCTTCTCCAAGTATTAAGTTCTGCAGCTTGCTCTCTCCTAAACTAGACCTGTTGAGATATCAGCCTTAATGTGTACATCGTCTGTCTGGTTTCACACAGAATTTAGACAAGGTTAGCCCACTGGTGCATCCCTTTTTCCTGTGCTGACTTTGTGCCATGACATGTGGGAAGGCTGGGTCACTGTCCCACAGCTTTCCCGGATGTTTTGTCTGACACAGCTGAACATGTTCTCTGTTTCCTTCACTCTGTCAGCAAGGTCCACTGGCTTGGAGAGCGACACATCTGTGAGCGCTGTAAGTCACAGCCCCAAGTGTTCCTGCCTCGCTCTCATCCAGAGGCTGTCCTGAATTCCTTTTGCGTGAATACTTGCGGTGACGCTAGCTCTCGCCTTTGCAGTCACTACCAACTGAGGCCTGGAGACATGAGAGGCAGACCAGCCTTTCCCCCATTTCCCCTCCATCTTTCTCACCTACTACATCTGCGAGTGTAACCCACACCTCATGAAGGCCAGTTTGGTACCCATCATTACTGACCAATGGGCTGTACATCCTGGGAGCTTATAACATCACATTGACATAATAATGTTTGGCTGTCCCACAACAGCTAAGCCAAGATTGATTAGAGGGGTCCTGTAGTATGTCCTCTGGGACCACTTTAAATAGAATTCTCTTTCTGCAGTTTTGCGCACCACAGGGGCGAGTGTTAATTCTGACTAGACACCCTGGTGGTGGTAAGCCTGTGACTGCTGGTTCTCAAAGGAGCTGTGCCTTCTATTGCCCCCCCACCCCCCCACCCCCCGCCTCTGCTCCAGGCCCGCCTCTACCTTCTCTGTTGTGTACCCTCCTATCCAGTGGTCTTCGGTCTTCTGCTTTGTTCTCCCACCTACCAGCTCAGGCGCCTCTCCCTTCCCTCCCCTCCCCTGGCCCTGCACAGTGACCAGTCAGATGCTGAGCTCTGTGGGGAGCGAGCGGCTCTGCTGGGGCTCCCCTGCTCTTGAGTGAGTGCTACTCACATTGAGGCCAAGGATGAGCAGAGGTGTTTGCTCCGCATCCCAGGTGCTTCAGACAACAGAATACAAAGCTCTCTAGTTGATTGTTATTATATTGCTTAAAACTTTAGACACACGTAATGTTGACATCAAGTAACTATTTTTATTTTTAAGTAAAAAAAGAATTTCCTGATTTAGTCCAGGCTGGCCTCAAACTGAGGCTCCTCCTGCCTCACCCACCTGAGTGCCAGATTACCAGCACATTCCACTATGCCTGGTTTAAGTTTTTCATTTTATAAAATGAAGCCTTTCTAACCCCCCGTTTTCACTGTGAAGAATATTCATAGATAAGTAAGCTACTTTCAGAGTTTCAAGTAAGCCAGAACAACATGCCAACTGTACAGTAGAAATGGAAGAGAAGTTGCAGTTAATGCTACCGTAGCGCAGGAGGCAAGTGTTCAGATGTAGCCATTAGGAGCCTCCTGCAGATGTTTGATGTTCATGCATGGTCCTTCTGGCCTTCACAGCACAGCGGAGAGCTGGCAGGAGCCTCGTGTGGTTAGCATGTCTTGTATTTCCAGCAGGATCATCAATATGGGACTCTCTGCTATGATGATGAGACACTTTCGGTACAATTCTCAACAGGACAACATACAAGTCGTTAGTATACTGCATAGTCTCCTTCCTGGGAACTTAGGGCATCCTAAAACCATCTACAGAACACTTTGTTCCTCTCTGCAAATAGAGTTGGTTTCTAGATTCAAACAGTTAGCTTTTGTGTTGCTGTTTGTAGCTAGTGTGTGTGTGTGCATGTGTGTTTGTGGTGTGTGTGTTTTGGTGTGTGTGTGTGTGTGGGGGGGTGTTCAGGCAGGATTGAGTCAGGCCCCACACATGCCAGTCACGCTTTGTACTAATTGGGTCATTTCCCTCATTTGCTTTTTACTCTTTGCTTTTCTCTTTAAGTTGCCCAGCGTGGCCTTGAACTCACTTGAGCCTTGAACTTTTCAGTCTTTCTGCTTTAGCCTCCCAAGTAGCTAGGATTACCAGCAAGTCTAGGCCTCTGGGCTTGGCTGTGTGGTTTTAGGTACATGTGAATGCTGGGACTTTTTGAGGTAGCTTGGGCTGTGGGCCAATGATCTGCATCAGTGGGCCATCCCAGCTCTTCCCAGTCAACACCCAAAGACCCTCCTGCACTCATGTGTTACTGGTCCTCCTTTACCATCTGCTTGTGCCTCTGCAGAGGCCAGCCGCTGGAGACCGCCAGCCTCCATGGCAGTCACTTTTCCTGGGACCTTTGTGCCAGCCTTGTATGCCTTTACCTTTGTGACCAGCAGCGGCTCTCCTGACTGACATCTTGCCAATGCATGCAAGTTGCGTAGTTTCTTAATGTTGGGGAAATAAAGTTCATAGACAGTTTGCCTTATACTATACAAACATTAAAAATCAGAATAGTCCCTGTGTGTAGCTAAGGACAGCAGTCTGCTTACACACGCTCTTATTTCCCTAGTTAAAGCTTCAGGAGACTGAGAACGGTTACCAGCGAGGAGTCCACAGGGTGAGCTCTGCTGTGAGGGCGAGCTCAGGCCCGAGCAGCCTGACTCCGTGGGAGCTGGCAGCACGAGCAATCCTCGGGAGAAAGCCACTGCAGGAAAGGGACTCAGGGAGAGTGGCCGTCTGACTGCAAAGAGAAGTTGCTCCAAATACTCTAGAACTGTTGAAGTCCCTTCTGTCCGATTATATTTTCTGAATTAACATGTAATACTTAAACACGGTGTGGTGGGTCAGTAGTGTAGCAGATGAGGGCTTGGCATGCTGATGTCTGTCAGGTAATGGAGGGGTGGGAGTTCCTCTATCCAGCCCTCTGCACTTCCTTTCTCCTTAACTAGCTGGACTCAGTACATCTTCATAATCTCTGGAAATCCTCTCAGGTGCTCTGCCCCCTTAGAAACCCACTCCTATAACCAGGAGCCTCTCTGTTCCTACCCTCTCAGAGCAGGGCCAGGAGGCCTGAGGTCTGATGGTCCTTTCACTTCTGATCACTAACTAAAGATAATCGTTGCCCGAGACTCTGCATTTCCTCAGGTTATCCCAGCCACCCTTCAGTGTTCGAATCCTAAACCTTCACCCTGTGCCCCCAGCCGCCCCTCTCATCCCCTTCATCTCTGAGGTCATGTTGCTCCTATTTGATGGAGGGTTGAGATACTGCAGCCCATAGACACACAGCCTCCATAGCGGCTCCCCGGAGGCCCCGCCCTCCCCTCTCTCTCCCTGAAGCACTGCTTGCTTTCCCTTTCTGTTGGTTCTGTGGGCATCAGAACGAGCTGGCACTCTTACCTGCTGTCTCTTCTTTCCGCCTTTATGGCCCATTACCACTTGAATTTACCCCACCGGATAAGACATTTATTTCGGTACTTGCTGAAACAGCTCTCTCCGTGTGGTTTTGGCGCCTCTTATGTTTAAATTGGCAGGTAGAATTGTATGTATCATCCTGTATGCCACGATGCTCTGAAGTATGTAGACATTAGGGGTGACTGAATCCAGCTAATTATGGTGTGCGTCGCTCACATGATTTTTGTGGTTGGAATACTTCTAATCCACTTTTAGCAGTTTTCCTTTGCTGTCTATTGTTAACCACAGTCACCTTGTGAGTCCCCTGCATGCCTTTTCCAGTGTCCTTTGCCCAGTACCTCTATCCCAGCCTAGGTCCTGACAACCAGGACTTTGCTGGATGCTCTGTGTGCTCCCTCCCTGGAGTCCACACAGGCCCTTCCCTGCAGATGCCATTCTCTCTGATTGACCTGTCAGAAGCTTTTGACCGGGCAGGCGTCCTGTCCTGTGGCTTCTTGCTTTCATCGCTGGCCTCCTGGCTCACCTGGAACCTTGCTGGTCACCACTCACTCTCCACTCTGGTTTCTCTTTCCTTCCCTGCCTCTGCGTGTGTTGGCCTGTGGTCTGCTCTCAGCTTCGGAGCCTTTCACGTCCCCACAGTGTAACTTCGGTGTGGTGGCATTGAGTATCTAATGATTGTCAGGTGTACCTGTAGCTGGGACTGTCCCCTCCCTGCCTGTCCAGCTCCTGCCCTGGATTACAAAGAAGTTGCCTCAAAGGGTTCTGAAGCTCACACAAACCATGCTCTGGGCCATCATTCCTTCGCAGACCTTCGCCTTCTGTGACCCCTTCCCCCAAATAAATATTCTGTTCTTCCTGGCAGCTTGACCGGAAACTTCAGCAGCAACAACAACATTATGTTTATTTATCTTGTTGTGTGCACCAGCTCTTGACAGTTGTGTGAAGTTCAGAGGCCTAGAGGCCCGTCTGTCCTGCCTGTAGCACTCCAGCGCCATCTTCCACACGCCTCTCTGTCTTTCTGCTTTGGTTTCCCGAGCTGGGTCCTGTCTGACTGGTACAGGCCTGTGTATTTGGGTTCTGCCATTGCCTGCACCTCCCCAGTAGGAAATCAGCTTTGTGGGAGGAAGGACTTGTTTGGTGGTTATTTTATCTCTAGTTCTGAGGTCAGTGTCTGACACAAAACAGACAGACATTAAACAGTTTGAGTATTGTTGCTAGTTTAATTATTGGAAGTATCGTTTTACTTTTCTGGTGCATAGCAAACTGAAATTTTAGTGTTGAAAAATAAAACATTTGCTGTAGGGCATTAAATTTTGTGACAGTTTTTGATATGGCCCACAGTAGCTTGCTGGAGGCAGTTCAAACTGGCCTTCTCATATTCTTTGTGCGTATTGGGGGCATGTATATATGTGCGTTCAAGTCTGCTTGTGGGCCTTCCCCAGTGAAACGGCTGGGTACAGAGCAGCATTCTCTGAGGAACTTGTATTTTTCGATTCCTCCTTGATGGACTTGACCAGGTCAGGTCCTCCCTAGCTCAGGTGTGCGTCTTTAGCATGCACTTCCCAGTGGCTCTCATTTCCTGAGCCTCAACAGTATCCACAACTCTCCAGACTTGCGAACCCGAAGGGCCTGCTGCGTTGTTGAGGCGCATGCAGAAGAGGTCCTTTTGCACACTTGCGGGTTTCTTCTGTGCTGTTGGCCTCGAGGCTCCGTGAACCCCACATTACCTCTGCTCCTCCTAGGGGAGCACTGGCACTCTAGTCTTCTCCTGCCGACAAGGCAGATAGCTAGCATACAGCATCGGGGGGCTGTCTGCCAGTCTGTTTCCTTCATTTAAAAACAATCTATTTGTAAGGCCTTTCCAGACAAAGAATTTGAAGTATGTCCATTCAGAGGGATTTGCATCTTAGTTTCCCACTGCATATTAGGGAAAACCGTTAGAGAGCTGCAGGTTTGTAGGGTTTTTTTCTAATTTATTATATATATATATATATATATATATACACACATACACACACACACACCCACTGTAGCTGTCTTCAAACACACCCTGCCAAAGCTGTGGAAGACCAAGAAGTCCTGAAGACCCCTGCACTGGTCAGCCAGCTTGGGAATTCTAAGACAAGGTCAATGATCGCCATGGCAATAGTGTAGTGGCCGTGGGCATCGTTATTGGCAGCCTCTTCCTTGCTTGTGATATGCTGTTGAGGATGGAAGAGTTGGTGGTAGGTGCCAGTGGAAACTTCATCAATAACTGTGGGTTCCAGGTTTACAAACACTGCCCGGGGCGCATGCTTAGCAACTCCTGTCTCACTGAAGGTGATGAAGGAGTCATCTCCTCCCCCAATGGTCTTGTCACTTGTCATCTGGCCATCAGGCTAGATGCCATGTTCCAGGTACTATTGCTCCCAGGAGGCATTTCTGATCTGGACATCAGGCTGGCCAACATGGATGGAGATGTACTCATGGATGATAGCAACAGGTTAGAAGGTGAGGGTGATAGAAGCAGACACTGGGTCTCAGTTACTGTTCCCGACAACTAAGAGTCGAGGTAAGACACTCGATGAGGCCTTGAGTGTGTTCTTAAGCTGTGCATCTGTCTTTCTCTGTGTGTTCAGCACAGAGGTATGCACCGCAGCGGGTATGGCCCACGTGAGCAAGTGTCTCAGGTCCCGTCAGTGCTTAGTATGCAGTGCCTTGCCTGCTACCGTGGAGCCCCGCAATGCGGAGGGTGGCGGTGGAGCAGCACATGGGATGTTTCCCAGTCACGCTTCTCTGTGATGGAATAGGGAGATGGCGTTGGTTGAAGTGTCTCTTGGAAGATTCTGAGGATTGAGGGTGTTTATTGGTGAGAGGAGACGTGGCCAGTTATGTTAATGCATGATACTGTACGTCAAAACTCTAGAGTTTCACTAACTAAAGAGCTTTTCTTCCTCCCTACTCCCCCTGAGATTAAAAATAAGTAAGACTATCAAAATTTTAAACGTATTTATTTTCACCCATGGGGGCCAGAAGAGGGCGTCAGACTCCCTGGAGCTAAAGTTTTCAGGCTACTGTAACTTGGCTGACGTGGGTGCTGGGAAATGAACTCGGGTCCTCCCAACAAGCAGCAAGCTCTCTCACTCTCTGAACCCCCACTCCTGCCCAGCTGCACTGCACCATCCTGACAGTGGGTCAGTCAAATGGTGGTTGAGATGGATGGAAGACTAAGACTTGTTTAGGTAAGCTTGGGGTATGCGTACAGGTGTTTTAACTGTACTTTCTTAAAACAAAGCAAAAAATAAAAATAAAAATGCCTCTTTCTCTATACCTATTCATTATCAGCAGTTTTCAAATGGAGACGTCATGACCTGCAAGTGTGTGGCAAGTGGCAGTTCTCGTTTCAGAAGAAAAGAGTCGTGTTATATAGACTGTCACAGTCAGAGCTAGTGCAGTCTTACAGCTTAACTCTGAAAAAATACATTCTTCTATGCAGCATAGAGTGGAGTACACTTCTGAAGTAAGGCATGTAGCGGCAAGCATGCCTCTCCTGTCACTGAGGGCTCCTGGAAGTCACCTCAGCCTGCGCGCATCCTGTGGCACAAGCACTGAGTGTCTGTTTCACTCCCTGCCACTGCTTGCATTTGTCACAGGAGAACTGGACAAGTCGCCCCTCCTTCAGCTGTAGAGGAGATTGACCTATTGCTCCTTTTGTCTCTGTGTGCATTTGAGGTCATTGCCAGTAAGTGCTTAGCTTTAGACAGTCACAAAGGAGTCTATTAACTGTTGGAATGCAGGTCTGCATATACCAGTGACCGGTCAACTTCGGGTTAAAATTGAATTTTGAATCTACTTTTCTGTTCCAACTTGCCAGGTGTGAGTTTTGAACTGTTGCTGGAGACTTTGTGATAGTGAGGAGGAATATGTTTGTGGTAGTGAGGAGAAAACCTGAGTTATGTTAAGGGGAAGTGAGGGCCATTCCTAGACAATGGGTAAGCAAGTCCCTGGCATCAGGGGCTTTAGGCTGGTGCAGGAGGCAGTTGTGTGAGACACAGGTGTGGAGAATCTGCTGTCCTCTGTGTCCTGCCCTCCTGAGGTCAGTGTCATGCAGGCTCTCCCAGCAGGCTTGTAATGGCTGTGTTCCTTGAGGGCAGTCCGTTGGTTCTGCGGTTTAGGAGTTGTTATTCCTGAAGAAGCCCTGAAGAACACAAAAGCTGTGTTAGAGGATGTCAGGATGTCATCCGGCATGGGTGCATTGTCTTAATTACTGTAGAGTCAGGTGGCTTGTAGTGATGTCAATGGACATCACTTCCAGGATCTCACAATATAGCTCAGGCAGGGCTGGAACTTAATAGGTAGCCCAGGCTACCCTCAGATTTGTAAATGTAATCGTGGCCTTTTCCACCCACGCCCTAGTTCCTGACATCATGACTCTGAGACTTATTATTTATGAATGAATGCCTGGGCCACAAGCTTTTGTGTGCTCCCTGAGTAGCGTGTAACTTGATTAACCCATTTATTCTAGTGCCACGTGGCTGGTTACCTCTCCTCAAGCTCATGCCACCGCCTTCCTCAGAGTTGGGGCACATCTCTTCCTGCCTCCGACTCTATCTCAGTCCCTTTCTCCCTACCAGAACTCCCACCTCCTATTCCCTGTCTCAGCTAATAGGCCATCGGCTTTTATTGACAGGTGATGCGTCCACACAGTACACAAGGGACTCTTTCCCCATTTCCCCCTTTTAGTCCAGTAAAAGGCTCTTTCTCTTGCAGTAATAAACTATAAACAATAATAACACTTAATGAGAACTCACAGATAAGTTTAAATTAAAACATGTCTAGTCCATATGGATTTTGGCAAACTTGGACAAAAGTATTCTATTATTCAGCCTATCCTGGTGAGGTCAAGATTCTGTACCTGAATCAATTTATATCATAACTTGCATTGCCAACCTAAAAATATCTTCTTGGACCTCAAAACATTTTCTCAAATCCTAAACAACTTTAGCTTTCAGTAAGGCTATGACTCTCTAGTCTTGAACCCATCAGAGAGAGAGACCTGAGAGGGAATAAATATTCCCGAGTGTGCAGGAAGTACAGGCACAGAGCTTCCAAATCTATGGACATGACAGAGGGCGGGCCGCCTGCACAGTCGCAAGGTTCCTCTGCAACAGTGGAGCATCTGTCTTCGGCCTTCTCGCTCAGAATATCTGATGGGCTTTTCTGTGAAGCAGGCCTATTGAAGGGCTTGTCTACCTTTTCCCTGTGTCTTGTTTGTCCCGTTTGGACAACATTCTGTCAGCAGTTGAAGCAAAGACATTTTCTTGCCCAGGGCCAGCGCGCCACTTTGGAGCAAACTCCACAGGAGGTTCATCAGTGCTGTCATCCTCTGTGCAGGAGAAGGGGGGGAGGCTGCCAGGAGCGGACCTGACTCCATGTCCAAGAGGCCTGCCTGCCATTAATAAAGCATCTTTAAATGCCATTTTCTGTAGGTCTCAGGTTTTTGGAGACCACCTGTCTATCTCTAAGCATATCTGGATAGTTTGTTTCTAGCTATTTACTATCAGTTCAACCTGGGAAGCATATTTCTGTAACTAGCTCGGCTAGTGCCTATTGTGGCCATAAGTTTGATTAACTACTAAATTGCATTTTTAAATCATCCTACACTGTGTGTAATAAATGGCAGCTTTCAAAAGTACTAGAATTTAACACTGTGTTTTAAAGAATTACATAGGTACAATGCCTTAAGCATTGTAAGAGTGGAAGTATGCATAGTATATTTTAACAACATATAACATTAATCTGTATCAATATACAAAGTCCATACCAAGTGTTAAAATATTTGGCTTGTTAATGTTCTTTGGTCTAAAAGTAGATTCAGTAATCTACCCTTTTTTCCTATCATCCCTGTATCTCCCTTTTTTCTTTTAATCCCTTCTTCCCCCTTTCTTCCTAGCACTAGATAGGAGAGAAAGAAGGATAGAGGAAAGAAAAAGTAATCCCTTCCTTATTTTGTATCATCCCTGCCCCAGACCATTACAACTTGCAACCACCCCCCTTAAACTATGACAAATATCCATCATCCATTGAGTGACCAAAACCCACCCATCTCAGCTCTTGGGAATATGGGTGTTACTCTCTTAAAATTGTGTCATGCTCTTGGGAAGAGGGGGTTGAGGTCCTAAGAAAATTGGGATATTGGTTAGTCTTAAGAAAGCTAGCTGTAACATTTGCTGTCCAGGCTTTGCATTCTGAGAAAGTTCAGGACTTAAATGAAGTCCTGACTGGAACAGTCTGATGCTGGATAATATAGCTAGCCATTTAGAAATTGTCCGGGTGCAGAGTTTTGAGGAAATATCATTGCGGCAGTCTCAGGTAGGATTGAGCAGGATGCTGGAATAAATCTGTCTCGGTGTCTCAGCATCTCAGCATCCTTCCACCGTCATCCCCAAGGGTCTCTTTAAACTCATTGGTGTCTATAATCATATAAACTTTCACAAAGTAACATACATTTATGCAATAAGATGTGTAGTGTGTACAGATCAATTAAAGATTATTTCCGGTTCTCTATTTAAGCAGGTAAGGCATCTGCCTTTCTTTATAAGTTAGTCTGGACTGTATAACCAAACCGTAATATAATTTTTTTATCTATGCCAATTAAAAGGATGGCATAAGTCCTGAGGCTGCTGTCCATCAGTGTTTGTGACCTTTAAGGTCACAGTGTTTGTGACCTTTAAGGTCAAAGTTAGTAGTTCTTCGCTTTAAATTTTGGAGTGCAATTTTAAATCTAACTGTACTGGATTATAATTTGATAACACTGTATTTCCATATTTAACATTTTCAAAAGATTTTATTTCTTTTTAGAATGAGAGTCCAAAGGGAAATCCAATCAGAGATTGAGGAATGGCATAGTAATGTCTAATTGAACACTTAATTCCCCTTCAGAAAGGTGGTAGAGGGTGGGTTCCTGCCTGGATACTGGTAGGCCCCAGCATTCGAGAGTCTCCCAGGCCTTCCATGAGCATCTGCTTTGTAGAGTGTTGGGTCTGTTCAGAAAAATGGCGAGAGTAGATCTCCAGGTCATGGTTGTCCGGAGCCTGGGGAGAGGCTCAAGAGTCATCAAAGCTCTTTGTATTTTATAACTTTCTCTTCTCTTGATACTTATATTCTGATGCGAGAAAATTGGGGGTTCCCCCATTTTTCTTTTCACCACTTTTATCAGTTTTCATTTGAATTTAAAGTGCTCATTTTAATATGTTGAAGTTTGAAAAGGAAACTCAGTTTAGAGACAAATCGGTGGCTGATGGATGCAGCAGATGCAGTTTCAACATCCCAGCGTCTTCTTTGGGGCTGTACCTCCAACCCCATTGCTCTCTGCTGACCTCCATGGCTGCCGCAAAACAGACAAGCATGCGTGTAGGGAAAACAAAGAGACGAGTAACAAATGAACAAAGTAAAAGTTCTTCCTATAAGTCCTTTTGATGAAAGACCGTTCTTATGTAGAGTAGCTGTGTATGTGTTGTTTTTCAGTTGGAGGCATCCGTAAATGCTCATAACAGCGCTGTTGCTGGATTTCATAGTGTAGGTTGTGGGCCCCGCCACCACAACCACCACACATCCTAAAGGGGATAACAGAACTAGCTCATTTGCATACTGATTTCCCCTAAAACTTGGAGTATGAGGTGAGGACTGTGTCCATTCTCTGCGTTAACTTGGTGAAAGCAGTAGGGGGCTGTTTGACAGGATGCATGAAATGCAGGGAGAGGGAAGGGCCGTTCACATCTGAATTGTGAGGTGTATTTACTTAGCAAGTACTTTATCCCAGCTGTTGTCTGTGGGGGACTTTGGTGTCAGTATTTAACTCTACCAGAAATCAGGAGGTACATCCAAGTTTGAGAGCCATTCCTGTACACAGCTAACTGGTGCCTCCCAGTCTGGTAGTCCAGCTACGGTACAGTAGTTCATTACTGTAACACTGGGACACCACACCAAAGCCACGCCTGGGGCTGGGGTTGATCGCAGCTGTTTTAGTCTAATGGGCTCCCTGTCTCTCTCATTACTATTTATACTGTGGAGACACACTGTGCTCCAGAGATGAGCAGCTGGTCAAGCCTAGAGGCCGTGAGTGACAGCCTTTCCATTTGCCTCCAGATCTGGTGTTCAGAGCACAGATTGTTAGGCACCCACTCTTGGAGGTTCTGATTCAATAATTTGGGGCACAACCTAATAATTTTCCTATCTGTAAAATTCCCCAATGAGGACCCTCTTTGGTTACCGCTGTAGACTACCCTAGCTTTTGAAGTAACTTGCTAAATTCCCTGCCCATGGGATGGGAATCCTGGCAGTTCTGATGTAGCAGGGACCCCAGGACGCTGGACTTGACTGTTTTACTAGTTGCCAAATATGTTGGATACATCCTTGCTTCACAACAGTGATTCTCATATTTAATTAAAAGTAATTCATGGTAACTCTCACATTGCTAGACATATTTCTCCTTTACCCAAGTAGAAATTTAGTTCTTTTAATTATAGGAACTCTTAGACAGAATATGAACACACACACACACACACACACACACACACACACACACACACAGAGAGAGAGAGAGAGAGAGAGAGAAACAATCTTTAAACAAGCTAGATTTTCAGTTATTCTTAGAAGTGATGTACACAGTCTAGCTTCCGCAGATCAATAAAGATGAGGGTGCCTGGACCCAAGGTCTCTTCAGTGTGAGCTTTTTTAACCCCATCTCCTCTCCTCTCCTCTCCTCTCCTCTCCTCTCCTCTCCTCTCCTCTCCTCTCCTCTCCTCTCCTCTCCTCTCCTCTCCTCTCCTCTCCTCTCCTCTCCTCTCCTCTCCTCTCCTCTCCTCTCCTCTCCTCTCCTCTCCTCTCCTCTCCTCTCTCTCTTTCCCTCCCTCTTCTCCCCCCTCCCTCCCTCCCTTCTTCCTTTCCTCCTTCCCTCCTCTCCTCCTTCCCTCCTCTCCTCCTCCCCTCCTCTCTTCCTCCTCCCCTCCTCTCTTCCTCCTCCCCTCCTCTCTCCTCTCCTCCTTCCCTCCTCCTCCTCCTCCTCCTCCTCCTCCTCCTCCTTGTTCAGCCCTGGCTGCTTTTGAACTCATTGTGTAGAGTGGCCTCTAAGTCAACAGAGCTCCCTCTGCCTGTGCCTCTTGGATGCTGAGATTAAAGGTGTGCGCCACCACACCCTCTAACTCATGTACCCTTAAAACATAAACTACAGTGAGGGAAGAGCCACCAGGCCAGCCTTCACAGGCTCCGTCTCAACATTCCTTTAAAGTGCCCAATTATTATCACACTCCTGGTAAAACAAGCACTCCGTGGGATTTGTTTTGTGTCTTAGTTTGGAGAGATTTTGGCGTGATGAGCCCCAGCAGTAGAAGCTGTCTCTCACGGACTCCATTGACTTTTTCTCTTGTATCTTCTCCTTGGTCCTCTGACTAGCTTCCTTCAGTTCCTCACATCTTCCTCAGGAACACAGTCTACTTCATCTGAGAGTCTCTTTCACAGGCCTGAACTGGCTGGACTGCTGGTGGGGGGCAACCTCTGCATCCTTCCTCACCGGCTGGCTTCATCCCTTTCGTGTCTCTTGCTGGAACCTGGGACTCACTCACTGCCAGGGACACTCTGGGAGCCGCCTCCCATGGCTGGGATTCCAGGGACATCACCACAGCCAGCTCTGACACGGGTGCTAGGGGCTGAACTCAGGGCCTCATGCAAGGCAAGTGCGGTGTCTTCCCACGTCACCTCTCAGTTCTTGTAGCTTTTACTCTGTCAGCATTTCTGAGGAATCGGACAACTCTTACAGTTGGCACTATGCGTTCCTAGAGATTAGTTGAAAAGTCGGCAGCTCTCTCTGCTTGGCAAACACAGGTCTGTTTATGTCGCCTGTGGGTTTCATACATTTTCTTGGAGCTGCCATGAGGCTCTTTTGCGCCTCGTATTGTCCCTCTAATTACAGCACGTGCACAGTACACAGAGCTCGGCGGGGATGACTTCAGACGAGTTAATCAGGAGCTGGGGCTGTTGCTGAGCATTTAAATCAGGCACTAACAGTGCTTGAGAAGTCCTTAGTAATTTTATTTTTATTTCACTTATTTTATAAAGATTATAATGTTAAGTTCAGTTATTCATAATCAATCTGCTTTTATAAATCTCCGTGAAATTATATGCTTTTTTTCTGATGAATTCCCCTGTTGATACTACATTGATAGTTTTCTCCAGTAAACTGGTTTGAGGATCTGATAAAAGCTGTGACTCCTAACCCTGTGACCATATAAGGTACCTTACAAAATCAGCTCAATTTCAGGACAGGGTTCAGTGTCCCATGCTCCAAAGTCAGGAATGTAGGCCTTTGGTGAAGGCCACAGCGTCATCGGGAGGACGCTTGTTCTCAGCGCAGCCCTGCTGGGCGTGTCCCCTTGGGTGCCCCGCATGGAGCAGGAGGAACAGGGACACTTTCTTTCACCACCACTCCTTACGCGTTGTGATGTAACTGTTCACATAGCACTGACATTGCATTAGGCATTTTGAGCAATTTGCATGGCTTAAGTACAGGAAAGGTATGATGTCCTGGTAGATGAATTAACGTTTTGATTCTTTTAAAAAGATAGTTGACACTAACTGGATAGTTAGCTTTTGCCAGGCACGGTGCTAGGCTTTATAGATGAAGAAAAGAATTTTGTTTGGTAGCAAATTGTGAGCAGAGGTCTTTGGATGCTTTGTAGATACTAACATAGGTACCTTCCTCTGTTGGGTATACAGAGCAGGAAGGACTACGGCTTTGTGAGGTTGTTGTTTTTGTTTTTCTGTTTGTTTGTTTGTTTTTAATGAGTTGATTATTAAAAGCCTGGATCGCTGCCAGGTGATGGAGGCAGAGGCAAGTGGATCTCTGAGTTCAAGGCCAGCTAGGGCTATACAGAGAAACCCTGTCTCAAAAAACCAAAACCACCCAACCAAACAAAAAACTGAATTACTGTAGTCCTCCGCTCTCCGAGTTGTCCTTCTGTTGGAGAATGTGACTTTAGGCATCCCCATGCGTCCCCTTCTCACCTAGGTACCGCTGATTCAGGAAGGGATGGGAGGGACAGCAGCTCTCCGTGCTGCCGTCTGCGGGATCCCTTGGCACGATAGTGGGCACAGGTCTGCTGTCAGCCTTCAGGCCTCACGCTCCCACAGGTCCCCTCAGCCTGTCCACTCGTCAGCTCCCACTTGCTGGTGGCAGATGTCTGTGTGAGAACGCCACTGTGAGCATCATTGAAACCCATCCGGAAGAAGCGCTGTGGCCGCACCTGCCCACCAACCTTTCCTCTTGGGTATCTCTAAATCTGGGAAGGAATTGTTCCCTTGAGTGCAGAGAAGCTAGCGAGTGTTTGAAGCACACATCCTTTGGAGTCACTGATGCGCATGTGCACGTGTGTGTACGTGCATCAGTGCTTTGGCATATCATATTTTGAGAAGAACATGATTTTAACTGAAGCTAAAAATTGGACTGGTTTTAGGATCAGTAGAAAACCATTGGGCTTTGGTCATGTGATCTTATATAAGTTAGAGGAATTTTGGAGCAGGATCCGTGGAAGATTTCAGTGACAAACAGGAGACATGACTGTTGCCCAGCTACCCAGCGTTGCCCAGTTGGGTGGTCTCCATTCATCTACATTCACCATCTTGTATTTTGTTAGTCCACCCTCCCCAGCTCCCTCCCTGGAACTGACCTCAGGGCTGGTGCACTCCAACACTATCATGCCCTAGCCCATCCTGCTGTCTGGGAATAAACTCCAGACATGGGGGGCTTAGCTCTGATCTTTGACTAACACCTTTTTAAAAAGATATTTTATTTTTATCTTATGTCATGGAGACACATTTGTATGTGCCTACCATGTGCATGCCTGATGCCCACAGAGTCACAGGTAGTTATTAGCAGCCGTGTGGGTGCTTAGAACTGAACCCAGTGCTTTTCATGACTGCACCAGCAGCTCTGCAGCTGCTAACTGACTCCTCAGTTTGTTCCTCGGATTAAAAGGTCATTGTTGTGTGTCTGATGTGGTATAGATCACATATAGAGCTCAGAGTACAGCCTCGTGGACTCTGCTCTCTCCTTCCTCTGTGGCTTTCAGGGATCAAACTTAAGTCATTATTCTTCAGGGACAGGTTCCTTTAACCCACAGAACCATGTCATGGCCCATTGAAAAAATAATTAAAATTAAAAAGTTGGTAGCTTGAAGGCCGGGCGGTGGTGGCGCACGCCTTTAATCCCAGCACTTGGGAGGCAGAGGCAGGCGCATTTCTGAGTTCGAGGCCAGGCTGGTCTACAGAGTAAGTTCCAGGACAGCCAGGGCTACACAGAGAAACCCTGTCTCGAAAAAAACCAAAAAACCAAAACCTTGGTAGCTTGATCTGTGGTGTTAGTAGGTCCTTGCAGACCTTGACTGCTGCTCTGTAGTCTCGGGGATTTCGGCCTTCAGTGCCACCGAGGCTGAGTCTTCTTCCTCCGCTTCCGGTTTATTTTTAGTCCATCTTTGGCAGTCATCTTTTTGCTTTAATACAGCAGCAGACACAAAACTGTGACTAGTAGCGCGTGCTCCCAGGCAGTGTAACCGCTAACATGATGTGCATCCTGGACACGAGCCAAGTCGTGCTTCACTGTCTGTTTGTTCTCCTGCTTTTGACTTTGGTGTTGGGATGTGAGCCCCGAGAGCTCATGCCAGCCGTTTACCTGGCTGCCGCTAGTCAGTGCTGGGCTCCAGAAATCAAGGAGGACAGCAGCCTTCTCCTGAAGAAGCCATTACTGTGGGAGAGCCAGTTCTGTTGATGACCCATCTACCCTGGCTCAGGGGTTTTGTCTCGGTGTTTTGGAAATCCTTTCAGCAGGATCCTGGGGGCAGCCTAGACATCCTCCTGGAGGATGCAGGGAGATCTGGGGTTTAGAGGTGGAGGGAGCAGCCCTTTTGAGGTCTAGCGAGACCAGGACTTGTAAGGGGTGGCATTGAACGCAGCCACTGAGGGTTAGCTACCTGAGGGCATGGAGAGCTGTTCTCCACACATCATGGATGCTGTTTCCCTAGACACAAGGAAGCATCTCCAGAATTATCACAATCAGTGTTGTCTCGGCCTTGAAGTAGGTACAAGGCTGTAATGTAGGGTGCCCAGTAGACAGGGGCTCCAGCTAGCAAGACGAAGGATGAACAGGACATGTGTTGGGGTTGGGGTTTATGGGGTGCGCATGGTCACAGAGGAAGTAACAGCTGTGTGAGCCACCTAAGACCCAGTTGGGAGGTCAGGCCTGAAGTAGAAGGAGCAGGTGGAGGCTTCCGAGTTATGTGTGGACATGAAGGTGAACTTTCCTACGTGTTTCCATGTTGAAGGAGAGAAGTGGATGGTGGTCAGTGTGGGGCTATTGTGGGGACTTGGAACAAAAGATGGAGGGGTCCAGCTTGACGTCATCAGCCTCTGTGTCTGGCTTCCCTCAGGCCTTAACTACATAATGATGGAAGAAAGAGGGCTCTTCCATTGGAATTTGTATTGACCTTTTTATTCATGAGACGGTAATAAGTGTTTTGAAGGTGGTCAGTACATAAAATCTTGAAGCTGATAAAGAAACAAATTTAGGAAAGATAACTTAAAAGGTGAAAAATATTGTTCACCATGCAATGGTCTTTGAGGCTTTCTGTTGTCTACAGTCAGCTGTAGAAAGTAACTGCCTGTCACTCTTGAGACTGAAGCACATGAGTGCACGTGACAAGCTAATCATGCAAAGTCCTCAGTGCCTGGATGTAGCCGCAAGGGCCGTGAGGAGCTGTCCTGTAGATGGGGCTGTTGCAAAGCCTCTTCTGGCAATGTCAGCCTCCCTTGTTGCTGTCTCCTGTAGAGGCTCCCTGAGGTGAGGAGGGGTGATGTGCTATCCTGTATGACCTTTGGGAAAGGATACCTTCAATTTCCTTATCTGGAGACACGTGAAGTTTCTTCATAGGGCTCATCTCCTAGATCCTGCAGTCTGTCCTGGACCTGTGGAGTGTTTTCACTGCCCAATGAAATGCCTTAGGCCAAGGTTTAACTGGTGGTGGCAGTTTCCAAAGTAGGGAGACAGAGGAAGCTTCTGGCCTGGGTGACACTGGAATTCTAAAACTGCTCACTCAGACATTCTTCCTGCACTCAGAGTGTTAAAGAAACTGGTTTCCCTCCCCCAGTGTGTGTGCAACCTTTGTACCACGGTGCGTCTCCAGGTCTCCCCCGCCCCCCCCCCCCCCCCCAGTTGCTTTACGTTTCTATTCCTGGCTCTCCATCGGTCGTGAAGCCTGCAGCCGTCCATCGCCTGTTGAGGTCTGTTTTGCTGTGCCTGCTCTCCTCCACCTCGGTCATCCCATTCCCTTTGGTTTACAGTCTGTATTCTTTTGGTATTATTGGGGGTGGGGGAGGGCGGTACCTACCTCTCCGCTGGGCTGACTGGGCTACTTTTTATATTGTGTTGGATATTGTAACACTAGCTAAACATCTTGTTTGTGTTATTCCGTAATGATGGACGGGAGTGTAAACTGCCTCTCCTTTGTTAAGAGCACTTAGCTAGCATCTGTCAGTGTTCATCATACCAGGCCTGTGATGGAGTCGCACTGGTAGAGAATAGTGCTACTGGGATATTTCACATGAAATATGTATGCATGGAATTGCTTACTGTAATGCTGTAGGAAGTAAAGACGGGAAACCAGAGGAATGTACATCAGTATGGGTACTGTGGAACTGTGAAGGGCCTGAAAGCCAGCTCGTCTACCAAAAGCATTTTCCAGCTGTAAATAAAGGGAAAATGATGTAAATGTTCAACTTGTAATTTGTACCCAGTGAACAACTAAGGAGAGATGGATTATTTTAAAAAATAAAAAGTGTGAAGGAAAGGGGACTAGGAAGGATGCCATCTTTTTACTTTTTTGCTTCTGTATCACTTGAACTCATAGCATCGGAATCACTTCAGCTTTCTTCCCTCCCCACAGGTCTTTTCTTTCTCAGAGCTAAAAAACAAGTGGCTTATGAGCTAGATCCTCAGTATAGCTTTTCCTTTACTCTTTTTATCGACTCTGTGGGTTTCACATGCACACCCCAGTCCTGCTCATCTTCCCGATCCGTCCTATTTGCCCTTTGCCCTGCAGCCTCCTCCCAGAAGGAAACATGCAAACAAACAAAGTACAAAGCATAGAAAACACTTGGTCGTGGAAGCCGTAGTGGTGTCACAGCGTGCCCCTCTGTCCACACATCTTCACTTGCAAACGTTCATTGTGATGAGTTATTGGTCTGGCTTCTGTGACAGCACCAATACTGGATCTTCCAGGTTATCTGTTGTCGCCCCGTGCCATGGAGATCCTTCAGCTTTGGATCAGCAGGACTGGCCCTCCATGTGTCCCAACCTCTTGAAGATGATAGAGAATTTGGAGTTTGCCAACACAGAGCCCTGGATCTGGGCCTGGGTGGCAGCTGAGCTGGTCAGCATGTTGGTTCTCCCTTATCTGCAGGGTGAGCACTCAGGCACTGACTGGTCTGGCAAGGCCACCAGTGCCAACACTGGCAGGAGGCAGGGTCAGCTCTTCCAACTACAGGGGTGGAGGAGTCACCTCTGCACTCAGCTCACCTCACAGCAGGCAAGTGAGGAGGGGCTGGGCCAGTTCTCCTGCACTCTCTACTCACTCTTAAAGGAAATTGGGATCCTGCTGTGTTCCAGCTGACCTTGCCTCATGCTGTAATATGACAGTGTTCCCAACAAATGGAGTGGCCCATCTCATGCACTCAGACACGGACCCTGATTATCAGATACTCGAAGGTTCTGAGTATGTGTACATGGCCCTATCCGTCCATGTTGTGTGTAAGCTTCCCTGTTATTTCTGACTCCTTAGATGAAGATGCTTCAGAGCCCATCTTCTGTTAAGTCTGAGATGAGAGAGCATTCAGAGATCACAGACCACATTCCTGCACTTGGCTCTTGTCCACTGTGGAATTGTCATGGGACACTGTTTTTGAAAAGTCTTGACTTTTTATATGATAGTCACTTAAATTTATTGAGTGTTCATATGTATATACTGGCTTAGAACTATAGTCAAAGATGGCAATGCTTTTTTCAAATATAAATCTGTGCTTTTTAAAATATACATAATAAAATAATATACAAAATAAAAATAATACTAAATGTATTTTTCTGATATTGGCATTATCTTTTATTGCTTATTGAGTTATGTTTAGTTTTTTGAGGTAACAAGTGCTTGCTGAAGAGTAGTAACAGTTTAGTGAGTTAAGGGATAGATAGACAGGGCCTTGCTGTGTAGCCCTGTCTGGTTTTGAACTCACAATCCTCCTGCCTCAGCTTCTGCCTTTATTATAGACCATATGGTCCCTCTGCACACAATCTTGTCTTTTTCATTTTAACTTTTATCGATTCCTTGTGAATTTCACGCCATGCTCCCCTGTCCCCTCCTCTGCCCACCCTTTGCTCTTGTAATCTCCCTGCCCGGCTGTAACTGTCACAGTGCATTCCGCACTTCCTTCCTTCTGCCCCTGACCTTTAAGAGATGGCTGTCCCAGGCTAGAACTCCTCCTCACTCCCTGAGTGCCCACTGTTCAGTCAGCCCTTACACTCAAATACCACCCGAGGCAGAAGAAGCTCTATTCAGCCATTCTCATGAAGTCGGACTTTGATTTTCTTTCCAGCTGTATTTAGTTTCTGTGGTTAGAAATAGTACTTCAAATTTTGGTGGAATCTGATGATTTTGAACATTTAAAGCCTTCAGAGTGACTTGCAAGGCTATGGTGTTTTTGATGGCTTTCGGCTGTGGCTACCTGGCTTCTTGTTTTGTAGGCACTGTCTGAGTTGCAGTGTGTGCCGGTTGTGGTTATATCTTCCTCATGCCATCTCAGAAGCAGTTCATTTTGCTGTGGAGAGAAACATTAAAGCCTAGGCCCTGGTGTAGCCCGTGGTGGCTCCTGACTGAAGCTGACTGGAGGGTGGGTTCCCAGGCACTCTGCACATGTGCTGTGGAACAGGGCCTTCTCATTTCCTTGCCTGCTGTGAGGCAACCCTGTACCTCTGTGCTGTCTCTGTAGCAGGCTGAAGGCCCTTGAATGCGGCCTCTTGCCCCACTTGGTTTGAAATCCTGGCTGCTGCTTTCAGGGAACTTCAGGGCACATAGCAGGGCATCACAGGACAAGGAGAGATCTGGTTTGTGGTGGGGAGGGGTTAAGGTGATAATAATCCTCCGACTTCTGCTCAGCCCCACCAACCAAAGTGTCATCTCTGCAAGAGTCAGATTGCAGAGCTGTGGCTGTGGTGCTGGGTGGCAGGCGTCACTCCCACCTCCTCACGATGTGGCTCCCAAGTAAACCCAGGCAACCGCAGGGGGACTAGTCTGGAAGGGTGGGTATTCTAGTCCGCCCGTGTTGACTAAGGACCTGGTTTGCTTCTTAGTTTGGTTGGAGATTTTTGTAAGAGTCTGTGGGAGGCTGTTCTCGGGCATGCACCTTCATCTTAGAGCCAGTTTAAAGACAGCTTGCACTGACCCTTGGCTGGTGCTGGCTGGTGAAATCCAGTTTGTGTAGCTCATGGACTTCCAGTCCCAGCTCTTGGCTTAAGAAGCCCAGGAATTTGCAGTGTGTTCCGTGTGAGAATGGGGTGGGGCAGATGCTTCTTAGAGAATTTTACTAATAGATGTTAATGTCCATGTACTAGGTAATAAAGTAGAAATGGTATATGGTTCTTTAAGGCCTATTGAACTGACAGAGAAAGGGAGAACATTTTACTTGATGGTAGTAGTTTCCCATTCTTTTTATTTCCCCTCTCCCTTTAGAAACTGGTTCTTCTACTTTCAGAGCCAAGGGAGAAGCTATGCAATAGGCTTTTAGCCTCTTTGGCTCCAGTGAGCATGTATTAAGTAGCCAAGACCTGCTATGCAGGGTCTGAGGTGGGGCAGCATTCGGATTGTGTGCTGTTTCAACAGAGCACAGACCTTGCAGGCTGGAGGAGCTGAGGGAGGGCCGGGTTTCTCAGCTGGTAGGCAGGTGCTCCGTACTCTGTACCCCAGCCCCACACTGGCTTTTGTTCTTTAATGTAGTTTTCTAAAGATGACGCCACAAGGCTTGTGGGGCCTTCCACACCTGGGTGTTGGTCGGTTTTCTAAAAACTCTTACCATTCCATGGACATTTTAAGATTCAGCTATTAATAATGTTGTCATTAATTGTTTTTTTTAAAATCGAAATAATATTTGACCAAAATCATAGTTCAGCTCTACAAATGTGGTGGCTGCCCCCTGTAATGCCAGCTCTTGGGAGGGTGAGGTAGGAGGATCATCACAAATTCAAGGCCAGCCTGGGCTAGCACTGAGACGGTGCCCATACGCTCTTATGCGTTGGAATAATTAAGCAATACATCCCAGTTTAGGATTAGGTAACACAGTGAGCTTTGGCTCTGGTTTGCCCTGTGTGGTGACCCCTCACCTCTGGCCCACAAAACTGCAGCCCCATGGTGTAGTCTCATGTTCAATGTGCCTGCTAGTCTTATTTATTTCTGTCATTGATTCATCTCGGTTTTTGCTTTTGATACAGTATTAAATGACAGCTGTGACATGTTTAAGTGTTGGCTAAAATGTAACATCACTTGATATTTAATCATGATCAGCTCTTGTTTCGTTTTGTCTACTGTATGAAGCTTAACACTGGGAGATACTGACGAAGGATTGTGTGTTTGTGTTTGTCTAGGACATGTCTCAGGAAGGCTATGGAACTAGATCTCAGCCTCCTCTGGCCCCTGGAAAATCCAACCATGAAGACTTGAATTTAATACAACAGGAAAGACCATCGAGTCTACCAGTAAGACATTACTGTGCTGATTGGAAAGCTTAACAAGTTAAAGTGTTCTGCAAGCGATTGTTTTGCCTGCTCTGTTTTATATTACACACAGGAGAGAACTTTCTAGGCGTCAGATTTATTTAAGAACTATTAGCCTTTAGGGCTCTTCCTTGCGAGCTAACACTCAGCTCTGCGTGAAGCTCCGTCGGCAGTGTCCACTCCTAACCCTCCAGCTCTCCTTGCTGATGTGAGTTGAGATGTACTGGTATTCCAATTATTGATGAATCTTGGCATATAACATGGACTATAAAAATTATCCTGAAGCTCTCCCTCCCTTAGGACACTAGCATTTGAGTATACTCTCTAGCTTCTTTGCTCATGGTACTGGTAGTAAATAAAGCCAGCATGCCAGGAAAAGACAGGCTGAAAGGTCTGTTAGAGCAAACCCTGTAGCGTATAGACTGTTACTTTACAGACTGTTGCCATATCTCAATTTGTAATCTCACATAACTTCCAAAGTGTGATCAAGTACACTAGCTCCTGAGTGTTTTATGCAGACATGTTTCTCATGACACTTGCTAATGCTTTCATAACAGTTTTTTTTTGACATTCCAGACGCTGAATTGTTTATTATTTTTATATATTGTAAAGAGTAAAGGTCTTGAAGGGGGGAAAAAGGGGGGGGAGGAAACCGTTTTCTCTGCAGCATGCGACACTGTCATTTTATATCTCAACTACGATGGAATCTTCACATTTTCTTACCAGGCTTGACATATCTATCCATCAGCAGCACTGTTTCCAGCAGCCTTTAGTGCGCCACTGCCCTTCCGAAGCTCCTTAGTAACAGGAGATAAGTCTTCTGGGTCGATTTCTTGTTCACAAAGCCGTACACAAATAGACAGCGTTTCCATATCTAAACTGGTATTCAAAATTCTTGAAATCTACAGCAGAACGTCCATAGTCTCCCTCATGGCGTTCAGGTTGGCTGAGGCCGCTGCGCCACAGAGAGGAGAG
This sequence comes from Tokudaia tokunoshimensis, assembly GCA_036184795.1. Lineage (NCBI taxonomy): Eukaryota > Metazoa > Chordata > Mammalia > Rodentia > Muridae > Tokudaia > Tokudaia tokunoshimensis. The sequence goes on from BTHU01000006.1 coordinate 78,727,660, forward strand.
GCCCCCGACTGGTGGGAGAAGGCCTGGCCGGGAGCTGGCACGCCCTTCATTACAGTTTTTATGACTACCTTGACTCCTTGCTTTAGACCTGGATCCTTTTATATAAAAAGTCTTTAAAAACCCACCCCTGGTTTCAAACTGTTCATTTTATCACTTGGGGATCTTTCTCAGGGTATGGAATTGGCCTCAAGAAAGTTTGTGTCCTCTCTAGGCTAATGACACCAGCTGATGGTGTAGGTGTGATGGCTATGTTGGCAGAAACTTGTCATTCTCAAAACCATTTTGTTTTCTTCAAATTTGCTTTCCACTGGTGATCTTGAGTTTCTAGAGAAGAAGTGGACAATCTGGATAATTAGGCAAGCACTAGCTGGAGCAGTCTTTTCTTGGTAATATATACTTTTGCTTGTAAAAAAGTAACTGACAAACACTAATCATTGTAATTTGAGTCACTGTAATACAGAACATATGTTCTTAGTAAAATACTAATGAGTATATAAAAAGGAGTAATCAAAAAAAAGGAAGGTTCTCTTTTTTTTTTCTTCAAAAAAGCAATGTCTTTCTTCTTGGACATGGAGAGAGCCATTTCTGTGCCCCAGATTGGAAAGAACCACCTCGTTGAGGCAGTCCCAGAACCCCACGGGTAGATGGTGGGTCAGAGTTCTGCTTCCCCAAGCTCACTGTGCGTGCGTGCCCTGTTCTGAGAGTACTTCAGAAGATGAGCAGTGGAAGGCAGTCGGGTAGGTTTATAAATATTGGCTATTTTGGAAGCTCCCTCAAGTCATTAAAACCAGATTCCTGACTCTGTTTTCCTCGAGGAGAAAAGACAGGAGATTGACATGCTAAGAGTTTGATTTGCCACAGTCAGCTAATAGTGCTGTGTTGCTCAGTGGAGCTTTCCTCTTTGAAGGGACTGGGGTACTCAAGGCTGATCGTTCTTACAGTAGGGGGTGTTAAACAGGACAGTAGATGCCTTGCAAAGAATGCTGAAAACCTGTTATTATCAAAAAATACACTTCAAGGAAAGAGTCTGGTTTGTCTGTGTTCGTTTCCGTCTTTATTAAGGTTACGGGTAGGAGGCTGTGCGTTTTGAAAACATTGATGCTACACTAAAGGTGCAGGTGAAGCCCATGAATTTGATGTTGTGGTTCCTTGGACGATTGGAAGCCAGTGAGGGGACACAGAAGTAGCCTCTTAGCTGCGTTCTGATTTCCTAGTTCCCAGCCTAGCTCTCAGCCTATCTGAACCTGTGGGTGGGTTCCCGCAGAACTTGAATCGACCAGCCGAATGGCTGCTGGGTGAACTCTTTGGAAAGTTTTGTTTGTAGCTTGAACTTGATTTAAATGGTTGTCATGAAAAGGTTAAGAGTGTAGCTGTCTTCCATTGATTGATCCTTCTCAAATCATTTTAAATGCTTAAAAAAATTACAAGTTAATGAAAGAGAGAAATCTCATGTGTCTTCAGGCAGCTCTGAGAGTTCAGGCATGGTTACTGCTTGTATGCGGGTGATAACTGTTTGCTTAGTGTTCCTAAGAGTCAGCAGCCGTGGAGGTTACAGTGTTCCAGAGGAGGCACTTACAGGGTGGGAGTCCCTGGGCAGGTAGGAGCCTCTTGGAGCAGATTGAGGCTCCCTGAGGCAGGTGGGGGCTCCCTGGGGCAGGTGGGGCCCTCTGGGGCAGGTAGGGGCTCCCTGGGGCAGTTGGGGGGCTCCCTGGGGCAGGTGGAGGCTCCCTGGGGCAGGTGGGACCCCCTAGGCAGTGTTCTCTGTAGGAGGCTCCTTTGCCATTGTAGCTTTTACAGAAATTAGGCATCATTGGTCCAATTTCAAACTAAAAATACAAACACAGTTTTGATGTTCTAGGAAATTTGAAAAGGGACACATGACTTTTTTGTGTCTTACAATGTACTGTTCTTCCTGGAGAGACTGAATGTGCCACCCTGGCATAGCATTCCCTCGGACCAGGCAAGCAGGAGGAGATACCATAACCATACTTCCTGGGGTCCCCGTGGTTCTGGCGGTCAGTTCAGAGAGAGAAGCTGGAGCTGAGCAAGGCCGGAAGTGTACGTCTTCTTTCTTCCAAAACAGTATCCCACTTAAATATGTATCCTGTAAATGAAAATTCAATAAAACTTGAACAGTTTGGACTTCTTCCAGGAAAGGGAAAACCTAAATAAAATGGAAAGCTTGAATAAATGAATATTTTAAAAGAACTGTAGCCTGCTTTTAAAGCACTAAAATGCTTGTGCACATGGTGTTTCCTGACTGACTTCTTCAGTCTGGTAAAATAAGTGGAAATTTCTTTAAGTTTAATTTTGTTTACCTTGTTAGTTTGGGATTGAACCCAGAACCTTGTGTTCACTATGCTGACTCTGTTACTAAGCTAAACTCACATCCCCAAAGTAGGGAAATTCAAACTCACTGTAGCCAAGGCATTTGCGTAGGGAAAGTGCATTAACTTTCAAAAATTTGTTTCAATTTTAAAAAGAGATTTTTAGCTAAGTTTACTTTCTGCAAACTTTCTCATCTAGCATTCTGAAGATTTCCATTTAACATGTGGGGGAAATGAATTTCAGCCCATTCTGTAGGGCTGTCAATTAGTTCTTTAAAAGTTAATGGAGGACTGTGGGAATACTGTAAAAATAGACTGTGGCCAAGCCAGAGGCTGCGAAGGGCTGGGGCATAACTGATTTGCAGGATATTGGTTTTGATAATAGAAGGATAGTGATGATCTATAGTTGATATATGAAGCTCATTAACTGAGGGGTGATGAATGCATACTCTCCTGATTAATAGAAACATCTGCACACAAAATCGACCGAGCTTTCGAGTCTCAGATGACCTGGGTGGGGCCGTGGAGCATTTCTGTGGCTGGACCTAGCTGTCCAGGATGCCGCCCTAAGCCACTATACCTGACATCTGCTTCTCTGGTCAGCAGGTGTGGTCAGGGTGGGGGCATAGGAGGCAGAGGTGGCACTTGGGCCACCAACCAGCCTGAAGGTGTGGTGGCAGGTCGCCGCATTACGGAGCTTGCTCCCAGAGCAGGTATGCAGAGCCTCAAGGCACGCTGTTGTGATTATTCTCCTCTCTAGTGTGAGGAGCCTAATTCTCAGGACCCTCACACCCTTTCCTGCTGGCTTGGTTTTGGCCGTGGTACCCACAGGGCAAGCGCCACATCTCCTTTCTTGCCCTGCCTCCTGCCTCCAGGCTGGGTGGGATGTTGGCCAGTGGGAGGCAGCCAGGGTGCTTTGCTGTGTGTTATCCTACTTTGCTGGGAAATGGCTCTCAGTTTACAGATTTTCACTTTGCAGGTAATGAGAAGGCACACATCTGTTTGCTGTAACGAGGGACATGTGACCAGCAGGCACTCACAGTAGCATCCCTGCACTGGTTACTAGCATTTATGTTTCTTTGGATCTAGAAGTAACTATTCTTAATATTAACTGCAGTTTAAGAGTTGGAATAAATACAAGTATAGACCATTCCCCCAACCAAAATTTTCTTTTCTTCTGCCACAGTGTGTAGGACTTTAATTCATTCATTCTCTCTCTCTCTCTCTCTCTCTCTCTCTCTCTCTCTCTCTCTCTCTCTCTCATCTTTTTCCTTTGCTTTCTCTAAATTGTTGTAAAATAACTTGAATGGTCTTGTTTTCCTTTGTTTGGGTCAAGAAATTTTAGCTGAAAATTGTTACTGTGTGAAAGAAGATTATTGACTCAACAAGCCTTCAATTTTCCATGAATAACGCTCCCACCCCTAGCTTCGGAGCACGCTGCGCATGCATTCTATTTTAAAATACAGTCTGTAATTTAAAGCAGGCAGTCGGATGCCCCACTGAACTTTGTTTAAGCCAGGGATAAAAGAGAAAGAAAAGCTTTAAGCCACAAGAAGGTGGCAAAGCTTCCTCCGCGCTCCTCTTTACAATGCATCCATTCTATTAAAGAGCGCAGCTTGCAGGGACTGCGGTTGGCCAGGGCCACAGCTGGTTTCAGCCAGTTTCAGGCTGTGGTGTGTAGATCTAGTCTCTTGTTTCCTACTTAGCCTATCCTGTGAGCCCTTCCCAAGGGCTCGGCTGTGCCCCTTGGCACTAGTCGGGTGTGTCTGTGTTTGCACATGTGGTAGCTCAATGCCTGTGCGAATATTATTTCTGATATTATTTTTCAAGGCAGGGTTTCTCTGTGTAGCCCTGGCTGTCCAAGAACTCAATCTATTGACCAGGCTGGCTTGAACTCAGAAATCCGCCTGCCTCTGCCTCTTCTCCTCCCCCCCCCCGGCTCTGCTTCTAAATAAGTAATTTTGGTGTTCATTTATTATACGGTAGCTAATATTGTCTTGGTATTATATAGTAATGCTGTCAGGACACAGATGTCACCCGCGGGACTGTTTACTGAGGTTCTTAAAGTGCTCATTTGGAAGTAACATGCGTCCTTTGCCCTGTTCCTAACAAAAATGACCAGTTTGCCATGACTTGTGTGGAAGACACACTCTGTCCAGGGGCCCTGCTTGTGCCAGTGTTGAGTGACCACAGCTCAGCTCTAATCTTGAGTAGCTAACCCATGCCTTAGGGTGATTGCTGCTCCTCTCTGGGCAAAGGGTTCTGTAGACTGAGCTGCCTCAAAACACCCTTCCTCTCCTTCATGGTCATTGTAGGCTTTTTCTCTTGGGATTTAAGAAAGAGAGAGACAGCTGAGCTCTCTTCTCTCCCTACAGAACAGTCAGTGGAGTGAGGTGAGTCTGCAGGAGAGCCTCTGCGTGGCTCTCGCTGCCCGTCCGGCCATCCTTGTGCCCTGGATATTTTTGCGAAGGGAAACATGGGTTTATTTAGGAATTTTGGCCACCAAAGAACCTAGACCTTGTTTGGCCTGTTATTACCATCAGACACCTAGCCACTCTAGAGGCTCGAACTGTGCCCTGCTTGTGTCATCAGCGTGGTAGGCGAATCTGTGAGAAAGGTGAGAAGCAGGCACACCTGTCAGTGTCTTCCCAAGGCCTGCTACAGTGCATGGTGGGAAGCGGGTTCAGGAGCAGGCTGCAGTTCTCTAGTCCTTGTGCGTGTGTGTGTGTGTGTGTGTGTGTGTGTGTGTGTGCGTGCGTGCGTGCGTGCGTGCGTGCGTGAGAGAGAGAGAGAGAGAGAGAGAGAGAGAGAGAGAGAGAGAGAATGAGAATGAATGAATACAGTGCCCATGGAATCCAGAAAGACAGACCATTGGAGCCCTGGAGCAGGGTCACAGCAGGGTGCAAGCCTCCCAGTGTGTGTGCTGGGAGCTGTCCTGTGTCCTCTGTGAGTGACTGCACTGCTAACCCCCAGCATCTCCCTGGCCCTGCTCTGCTTCCTAACTGACAGGCCATGAATGGAGATCTTAGCAGCCTGGGCCCCTGGGGACGAACTCTTGGCCTTCCTGGAGCTCTTTCCAGGAGGATGCCTTGCATTTTTCTGGGTTGTGTGTGTGTGTGTGTGTGTGTGTGTGTGTATGCATCTTACACCCCTCCCTTCCCCCCCTCTGGTTTTGATTTGGGGAGTACAGTGAGTGTGTTACCAATCTTTCTGCTTATCTTTACGAATTTTTGCCTTCTGGTTTGTGTTGAGCTGTGACATGGTGCATATCCTCTATCAGGTAGGCCAGGCTAAGTGAGTCGCAGTTTTACCAAGGGAAGGTAACAGCTTCCTGCTACCCCACCCTCCATCTCTGTGCACTCTTCCGTGTCTCAGATGTTCTGATGGGAACAGGGCTCTTACCTAGTCTTTATTTCTCCACGGCTGCTGTTGGCACTAAGGAGCAATGTCAGCTCCTGATTGTAACGAGGTGTCAGGTTGATCTTTGGTAGTTGCCTGCTTTGGAGTGAGGTTGCCTTCAGAATCGTAAGCCAACACCTACTGACTACTGTTTTCAAAAGTCTTATACTGTGGAAGTTCGAGTCAAGGAATAGTGTAAACTGCTAGAAGAAGAGTCAGTACCCTGAGAAGGGCCATGAGCTGTAAGGTGCCTTCCACAGCTATCCTGGCCTGTGTGGCTGGAAAACACGGCCCTGTCCACACGCCAATGTGGGTGAATCGTAAGGTGCCTTCCGCTTTACAAAGCTTTTATTTTCTTTTGGGGGAGTGGTGATGGTGGTTGGTGTTTTTGTTTCTTTTTTCCTTTCCTTTTTCTTTTCCTTCCTTCCTTTCTTTTTATTTTTTTTTTTTTGAGTCAGGGTCTTACAGATATTGAAAAGAGGACAACATCATTGTGCTTGTATTTCATGTGAGCTCATGGAGGTAATTTAGAGAGTACTGGGAAAAGATGTCCTGTAATCCGCTGAGCAGACCATAATAGAATATTCTTAGCAGTACCTTGGTGAAAATAGCTCACCCAGACTCAAGAAATAAGTGAAGTAGTGGGCCAGAGAGTAGGCAGTAGGTGAAGGACTTGCCATGCAAGCCCGAGGACCTGAGATTGGTCCCTAGCAGTTCATATACGGAAGCCCGGAGCATCCCTAGAAGCCCAGTCAGTGCCGGGAGGGAGGGAGGGAGGGAGAGAGAGGGAGAGAGAGGGAGAGAGAGAGAGAGAGACAGACAGACAGAGAGACAGACAGACAGACAGAGAGACAGACAGACAGACAAGACAGACAGACACAAACAGCTCTTGGCATGATAATTGATAATGGGCCCGACCAGCTGAACTGGGCAAGCTCTGGCTTCAGTAAATTGGGGTGGGAGGGAGAAGATGATTGGAGATGCCTGACATTAACCTGGCTTCTTCATGCATGCGCACTCCCATACATAGCATGTACACATGAATTTCTGCACATATGTACACATAGAGAAAGAAGTAAAGCTGTTGGCTCCGTGGGCCGTCTCATTGACTTTGCTTCTCGGATGACACTGTGTGTCACTGAGAAATGTGACACCACTTTCACTCTACAGTGGATTACTCAATTTGATATACTTTTGACTGATTTTTGCCCATTTTGGAAGAATATTTCTTAGTTTAATTTGCTTCAGATTCCTTTCCCCTTTCTCCTTTCATTTATAGAATGAATATAAATATTTTTTCGATGGATGCATTTGTGAACCTAGTATACAATTTTCTCTTTTCCTTGTGGAGGGTTCAAGTGACATAGAACCTGATTTTTTTTTTAACATGAAATTTTCGGAAGATGTTCTCTTTTAGTCTGTAGAGAAGGCTACCCCTTTGAGCACCGTGAATGCAGTTGTACATTTAAAGTCCTGCAAAGGACACGGTGTCTGAAGAGATTCTTCCCAACCCTGTAGTGTCCTTGTCCTCCTGGGCGGGGATTCAGCTGCACAGCAGAGCAGTTCCTCACCCGGGTTGTGCATGATCCTAGGTTAGCCCTCCATCAGGACTCAGGAGGGTCCTAGGTTAGCCCTCCATCGGGACTCAGGAGGGTCCTAGGTTAGCCCTCCATCAGGACTCAGGAGGGTCCTAGGTTAGCCCTCCATCAGGACTCAGGAGGGTCCTAGGTTAGCCCTCCATCGGAACTCAGGAGGGTCCTAGGTTAGCCCTCCATCAGGACTCAGGAGGGTCCTAGGTTAGCCCTCCATCGGGACTCAGGATCGAGGAGAGCCCCCCTCCACCAGGGTCTTCACTTTAGGCCAAGCCTCTGCCTTCGATTCCCCTTGAAAACAGGGAACCTTTTGTTTAGAGATACAAAGTTTTGGTTTTATTGGTTTTTGTTTTTGTTTTTGTTTTAAATGCTGTTTTATGAGCTAAACCCGGAACACATTATAGTCTCCAAAGACAATTAACAAAGCAAGACAGGATTAATATTAACCAGTTTACATGTGTGCATCTTATGTATTTAATTTGCTTCAGATTTTGTCAGCTTTTAGCTCAAATTCCCAGATGTGGAACTAGAGAGTTGCCAGTGGTCAGCCGCTACAGTAGCCTCCCTTCTAGTCTGCTGCCCGTTCTCTGGGACTGGCAGCTCCGTCCAGTACCCTGCTTCACAGGTGCCGCCCCGCCCTGCCCCGCCGCTGGCTTCCCACACTCAGAACTGGGCTCAGCTCCCTTTGGAGTGCAACTATTTCGCCCAAATATTTTCTGAGTTATTCCCCTTCTCCCATAGGCTTTTCTTAGCACCCCTAAATGTTGACATCTTCAAATAGGATACAGACTCTCAGAAACTAAATTACATTTAACAATTAATGATTACTTCTTATGCCTAAATAGGTATATTAGATGTAAAAATAATAAAAGAAATAAGTAAAAGTTTTAATGATTTCACTAGTTTCTTATGAGTGTTATTAGTATATTATTTTGAGACAGGGTCTGGCCTCCTTGTGAAGTCCAAGCTCACTTAAACTCATGAGGATCTCCTGCCTCAGCCTCACTGCTGCCGAGTCTAGGCATGGGCCACCATGCCTTGGTTAATACTTTATTTCTACTGTAACATCTTCCATTGCAAGAAATCAGCAGGGGTACCTCTGAGGTTACTTAACACTCTCCTGCTAACATCTACCTACAGCTCTAGAGTTCTCCTCTAGCCCATGCGATTTTACGAAAGCGTTTTGCTGTTTTATCGAGGTTTCCACTGTTTAGCAGTCTGAGCAGGGCTGCAAGGATGTTCCGCCTTGAGCTTTTGTTGGGCACCAGTGCTGTGACACTCCTGTGCCTGTGCCAGCTTCACGCCCTTTGGGTGGAACGCCTCTCCTGCCCTGTGCTGCGGGAGCACTGGAGCAGCTCTCCTGGTGGACTTCCTTCAGATTTCTTATTATTATTATTTGGTTGGCTTTTTAAACATAAACACAGACTATTGAATTCCTACCCATCTTTGATGCATTATGGTCAGTTTGGGGTTAATGCTTTTTAAATGCGTGTCCACGCTGGTCTTAGTGACGCCCTCTGTAGGTCTAGCTACCACAGCAGGATTGTTTAAGCTCAGGAGTTCAAAACCAACTTGACCAAACGTAGTTACAGCTGACAAGACATTGACGCAGGTACTGTCAGTGACTTTATGGCCTAGAGACTTCATCTTTAACCCTTTGCATGTGTGTACAACACAACAAATACAGATCCTCACTGAAAGATGTCAGTCTATGTGTCCCCCTCGATTTGCCCTCAGAGCCTGGGCTTGGTGGCTCGCCAGTCCTTAGGAGCAGAAGCTCCTCTGCAGAGGTGGGCGGTGCACTGCAAGCCTGCTGCCTCAGCCCCAGTCCCTGACACCTCTGCTTAATCCGACCCTAAGCCCCTAGTGGATGGCTGTGCGAATTCTGCAGTGTGGGGTCTACGGAGACCCCTCATTTTAATGGATTTTGTTCACACCAAAGGAAAGATTAGAAAATATAACTGGAGGTTTTATGAAAAAATAAAAATTCCCACAAACTTGGACTTTTTCCTTCCTTCCTTGTTGGACTACCAAAGCCAAAGTCATGTTTGGTGGGGAGCAACTGATAAAGAGACCAAATCCTTTAGGGTTCATGCCATAAACTAGGTCTGAGAAATTGCAGATCTAGTTCAGACGGTTGAAATTTCGGAGTGTCCTGCTCGTTCCTGTGGCCCAGCATGGTCTTCAGAGTGGGAATTGGTGACCGAGTACTGCTGTGACGTGGGTTTACCCTCGTGGTGCTGTCTGTGAAAATACAAGAGCTGCTGTTAAGAAGGCGGAAGTAAATGGGTAGGAGCTCTTGGTGCGGAGCGTAGCAAGCCTCCGATAAGTGTTATAGCTGGCAGATCTGGAGGGAGCCTGAGATGCTCCACCAGGCTGTCGTGCACTGTCAATCTAGGTACCCAGTGGTAACCCTTAATTTAAAATGCTGGCGGTGCCAGGTGTTAGGTAACAAAGGACTGTAATCCCAGCACCTGAGGGGTCTAGGCAAGGGTTAGGAATTCAGAGCCAGTCCAGTCTGTATAAAAACCCATCTCAAAAAGTATAAAAAAAATTTCATGCATGTGTGTGCTCGCAGGTATGTGCATGTAGTATGGCCCCTGTGCACATATATATGTATACAAATACATTCAGAGAGATTAAGAAGGGTATCTATTAATAACCCTGTTTATTTGGTCTCTGACTCTTCATCCCAGATGTTTGGGTGATGATAAGTAAAGCTATCACTTTGCGGTGTCCATGGCTCTCACAACTTGGGGCTTCTCCTCCTGGTTCTCTGCTGTTCCTTTAGTTTCAGTTATCCATGTTTAACACACTGACCCCGTGAAGATTTGGGGGAGATTACAGAGGGAATGAGCATGACTGTCTTTGAAGTAGATAAACTCCTGTTCTCATTTTTAGTGGCAGCCTCTGGTGTCCTTGGTGTCCTGGTCAGCTCAGCTCTGCTTTTCTGTTCATCTAAACATCTAAAGTTCATTAGAACAGTCACATGTGAATATATTCCACCCTCCAGATTCTATATTTAATACAGAGTGAAACCTGGACGGACGCTCTAACCTACTGATCAAAGTCATGTTCTTTATGGAAGCGTATGAAAGTGGCTTGGGTGGATTTTCTTACAGCTATCCCGTTACTGCTTTCTGCTTGAGAATTAGAAAGAAGTTTGTTTATTTTTGTAGGGATCAGTGGGCACTTTTAATGGCAAGAAACCTGCAGTGAGAAGGGAGCCTGTCTCCTGTGATGTTTGTATTCAGGATGGGTAGCCCCAGTGCTTGTGGAAGGACCTGAGTTGACCTAAAGTCACACATTCCTATTTAAAGAAAAACTACTCTAAGAAATGACAATTTGTTGGGGGTGCGGTGGGGTGGAAAAATAAGCAAGCCAGGGATAATGATGTCACTGGGAATAGAGGTACAATTTAAGGCCGCGTCCCAACTACTGTGGTGAAGAAGGAAATTCGAGGTTACATACTTTTTAATAGAAAGGCAAAATACGTTATATCTTAGGGAACTTCACCTTCTCTGGTTTTGTAGAAGGAAATGTTCTATAACGAAACATAAAACGATCCTGAGGAAAAATGAAACTGAGGCCAAAATAGAGGCCTGTTGTGTGCAGTTAGAGCTGTGATTCCATATTATTTGGAAGCTTATAAGGAGCCTAAATGAGGCCTTGCCACCCAAATGAATGGACAATTGAGGTTTTTTTCCCCCTAGAACTTGATTGACTCATTTAACTGTCAAAATTATAAATCTAGCAATTGTGTCCAAAGGAGTAACCACTCATTGGGCCAATTTTTGCATTTCGTGGTAACTTTTAAAATAGTTCCCTTAATCATAAACATGTAGCAGAATGAAAACCCACTTAATAGCATAGCTAAATTGCAAGTAGTTTTATAATCTGATTTTTTTCTTTTGAGATAGGTGTGAAGGTGACATTTGTAATTTGAAATGTCGTGTTGTATGTTTTCCCAGGAGAAGTTGGCCTATCCATTAGTTATGAAATTGGTGGGGTTGTGATGGCTAGGATTTTAGGTAGTAGCCTTGTACTGGTTGGTGACTTGAGGCCATCATCTGGTGCATATGTGGTGAGATCTGCATGCTGTCTTTCATGAACCTCTAGACTTGGGCACATTGTCAGGTCCGAGCTTCTGAGAACAGGAGGCTTGTCTGTCCAGCTCTTCCTGAGGAGAGACTTGACTGGCCTGACTCCCATTTCCACCCCTAGGAGAGGACAAGGGAAGCAACTCAGCCTCCAGGTAGACTTTAATCACAGCTCTTGACCCTTTAAAGAGAGGGTTTGGGTGTCTGCCAAGGAGCAGTAGGGACAAGAGGTAGCAGCCCTGATTTGAAGCTGAAGCTTTCTCTTGGGTGGAAAGCGTGGGCTGCCTTTGAAGTCCATGAAAGGGGTGACTCTGTCCTTCCTATTTTTATAAGAAAACTAACTCGTAGGCTTAGAACTATTCAGCGGAAAGTGAATTCATGTTGCGGTGTATTTATTCTTACTGACAGTAATATAATAATTAATATATAATTACAGTAATTAATATGATAATTGATCTGCCTTTTTTTTTTGTCCCATCTTCAGTGTCTGTTACTAACTTCAAGTAAAAGAAAATCCTTTTTCTTTATTAAAAAGTTTTCAGGAATTTCCTGAATTGTCCAGAACTTGGTGAGTTTTCAGCTCTGAGATCTTGACTTTTAGTTATGGTTTAGCCGGGTTACTGCTGGGCCAGCCTTACTCATTTGCAGTGTTTTTAAAAAGCCCACAACTTAGACATTCTGTGATTGGTGGTTTTAAGAAAAGCCTGGGACAGGACGGGGCGGGGTGTGGGGGTGGGAGGGAGGCAGGCAGGTGCTCTCTGAAGCTCAGTGCAGAAGGATGTGGGCCCAGCCCCTCCTATGAAAGTCATAAGTATTCAGTTTAGCAGTCATGGGGGTGGTTTTGCAAGTCTTCTGAACATCCATGCAGACCCTCAGTCACTCCTACTCTGAGTGAGAAAACCATGGTGGGAGAAGCTATTTGCATTTTCTCTTGGGAGCAAGGAAGAAGCAAGAAGTCTGTGCGATGAAATTGAGGTTTTTTTTTTCCTGTTTACTTTTGGTTTTACTCCCAGCATCCCCTGGTGTGCTTGACTAAGGCAGGTCTTCCCCCAGGAATATGAGACCGTGGTGTAGTCCGCCTCGTAACGTCCGTGGATATTTTTATAATTTATCATCAGCTGGCACTGCCTGGGTAGAATATTCTTACCACTCCCTCTGGCTGCTGGAAGTCTGAAATTACATCTTTGTCTTTGAAGTCAGGCATACTGTTAGCGTTGCCGTGGTGACAGGGTGGGTAATGGCCTAGGCAGACGGCAGATTGGTGCTTAGCATTTAAACGCTGCTGTACACAAGACCTTGCTTTTTAGAGCAGTTACTGAAGTCTACCCTTTTAGTAAATGTTTAAAAATTACATTTTTACATGGTCTTACTAGATTAATAGTCATGGTTTATTTCGTTTTAACTGCAAGGATAAAAGCATTATTCCATTAAATGGGTAGCTTTTCCCCCTCTCTTTTGGTTTATGCATTATTAACACGGGCTTTCCTGTTTTGCTTGTAACATTTTATAGGCTTTTTCGAACACAGAGTCAGATTTGCTCTGTTGCTCCTTTAGTTTTCGGACTTAACCCATTACCTGCTTGTTTCTTCACAGTCTCACATGGAGCAAAGTTAAACGACTAAGCTTTAAACTCTTACGAGAGAAGTTCTTAAAGCTGTGCTTGCAGTAATGGCTGACCCCCATTCCGGTGAACTGCAGCGTGCTGGATTTGAAGCCCCTTTTGTTGTGAGACCTCACTGAAAGCCCCTCCTGTCCTCCACTCTCACATGCGCATTTGGAGGAGGAAATGAGACGTTTTGAAAGGTTTCAGTTGATATAACTTTAGAAGCAATATCTTTGACTTATTAATTCCGTGATAGGAATAGACCGTGCACTTACAGGTAGGATAGCTGTGTTTCTGCTAGCTTGATACATAAATTGATTTTGGCACAGCGCCAAACGATACAGACTTCATCACAGGATGAAATCGTTTACTTAGGTAACTTAGGGGTCTGTCTTTATGTTAACTGGATGATTCTTGAATTGGAGATCCTTTGTGTGTGTGTGTGTGTGTGGGGTCTCTGAGGGACCCTGGAACTCCCTCTGTAGACCAGGCTGGCCTCAAACTTAGAGATTCTCCTGCTTCTACCTCTCAAGTGGGGAAACTAAAGGCATGCGCCACCACCCACCTTGGCTCTGAGGTCTACTTCTGTTCTTTTCACCTACACAAAACAAATCGAAATCTCTCCCCTAAGTGAGGGCTGGTCCAGGCATTTGAATATCTGATTTCTTTCTTCTAACCCACTTGTCCTCTGCCACACCCACCTTCAACCAGGCCCTCTGATTTCACTTCTGTTTGTCTTAGTACCTCCAGATTTGATGTCTATGACCGACAGTATCCAAGGTATGTTACAGTATGTAGTAGGAAAGTGGATGGGCTGAGCCGCCCTCACACTCTTGTTCTCAGAGGGGAACTGCACTAGGGCATGTACCCACCATGTTCTGAACTAGAGTGTTCTTGTTGACACACTGTCTGGTGTGTATAGAACATCATTCAGAACCTGGCTAACAGTTATTAAGATCCTGAATCTGGTGCCTGCTGTATTAGTGTGATTCCTAGATTTGTGGCATTTGTTAATTCACATCTCATAATTTCCTGCAAGTCAAATTAGGCTAAGGACAGACCTTTCGACACTCTGGTTTCTGATGCCCTCCCTCACGCAGGTGTGTAGTAAGTCTGTGTGTTCTAGGTGTATATTATCCGTCAGCCCAGCATGAGCTTGAGAGACTTTGACCAAAGCAGTGTCGCCGCCTTCTGCATTTGGCAGGCTCTTTTTCAGCAAGTATTCATTGGGGATTATACACGACTTTTCCAATGAGGCAAGTGTGAAGACTCTAATAATTAGAAGTTAAATGTAATTTTGTGATTGTGACAACCATGCCATCGTGCAGCTGAGTTTTCTCTGGGAAAGAAGAAGCCCATAATTTCCAGTTTGTTAGTGTTTCTGCTTTGGGGAGTAGGCCTCGCTCCTCCTGGTAGGCAGAGGGGCAGGCAAGCTGAGAACCAGTCAGGAGGATGACCTTTGCTAGGTGGGCCCTAGAAACAGCGTCTGTGTGGGTGGCTCACAGTCTAGGATGCTTTCTTTGGTTTGGGGACCTTCAGAGTGAAACAGTCTCATTTGAGGGACATGGGGTTTTTAGGAAGAGCATTGATGGTCACTGTCCTCATTAGGCTTCTGTTGCTGTGATAAAGACAGTGAGTAAAGTCCACTTGGGAGGAAAGGATTTGTCCCAGCTTACAGTTCCACAACACTGCTCATCACCGAGGAAAATTATTGTAGGAGCTCACACAGGGCAGGTACCTGGAGGCAGAAGCTGATGCAGAAGCCATAAGAAGAAGGTCTTGCTCAGCGAGACCTTTTATAGAACCCAGGACCACTTCCTTAGGGGTGGTCCTACCCACAGTGGGCTGGGACATCCTCCATCAATCTTCAGTCAAGAAAATGTACCACTGTTGTGCCCACAAGCTGATCTATGGGGGGGGGGGGCATTTTTCTCAGTTCCCTCTTCCATAGTGACCCTGGCTGGCATGAGGTTGACATAAAACTGCCCAGCACAGCCACTGAGGCAGTTGGCCTCTCTATTAGGGTATTCACCTAGTAGCAGAGGTGAGACGCTGACTCTTCCTCATTTCTCTAGGTGTGTCTTGTTTACCTTCCATTCCCAGCTGCACTGGTAACTGCCCAGGTATGACCAGGACCTGGGTATTGGGCATAGAGAAGCATTCTGGCTCACTCTCTCTAGAGATCTGAACCTTGGGAAGACTCAGGAAGCACCCACACCCGTACATGTGTTTATCCTGACCTAGGCCTTTTCCTGTGTTCTCGGTTTCTGCTCAGTTTTGTACTTCGATGGCTCCTCCTCCCTGTCTCATTCTCAGAAACAAGGAATGGAGGAAGTTCTGGAGACCAGCACCTGAGAGGCAGAACCTAAAGGGTTTCAATACATTTTATAGATTTGGGAAAACTTGTTTGGCGGCAGTTGGGAAGTAAACCTCTGCATGTGCTCTCTAGTGACCTAATCCTTTCTATGGCCTCAAGAGCTCTTTACCCCCCAGGTGGCCATTGGCGCCTCTCTCTGGGCTGCCATTTTCAGATGGGTTCCTTGGCCACTGAGGTTTAACATACTTTCGCATCCAAAGGAGAAATAGAAGTGTGCAGTTTATTACTGAATATTGTCCCAAATGTGGAACTGTAACACAAAGACTAGAACACCATGGTGTCGTGGAAATTGGTTCCAGGATCCCCATATAATCTACGTACATCTCCCATATGCTTGAGAATATCTCTAGATAGCTTGCAGTAACAGCTACAGTGGAAGTACTGTGTGGACCGTTGTCGGAGGATACAAGTTTCTACTGTCCAGCACTGACCCAGTTTTCCTTCAAATATTTTGATCGGTGGTTGAGTTTATGGATATTGAAGTCTGGCTGCATTCGAGCCCAGGCATCTCTAGATATCCAAGATCGTCACTATCCAGAAGATACTTTGTGCAGTGGTACGGAATGTGCTGGACTTTATTCTATATGTGAGCCACTTGCCATGTGATGTTGAGTATTTGAACTAGGGTCACTTGGAGCCTAATTTGAACTGTTGGATTTGAACCGACTTCTGTGGTGTGTGGCTGCCATACTAGACAGTGCAGCTCTAGCGTATAGGTAGATGCTCTCTGCTCAAGGGCTTTGTACAAAGTGGATTTTTTTTTTGGTCAAAATAAGAATATTGCTTATATTAAAACTCTCAGGTTCTTGGTGTCTAAACTTGTGACTTGAAGAGCTTTCTGAACTCGCATGAAGCTGTACAGGTTAGAAAGGAGACGGGGGAGGGGCAGATGCACTTTAGGTGTGGAGGGTTTTCTCAGTTGCAGGTTTGGGCGTCTGGGCTGCTGTCAGATTTCAGTTGTAGGAGTCCTTGCTCCGGCTGTGACAGAGCTGGCACACTGCTGTCTGCACTAGGCAGCCTCCGAGCTCGCGCCTCTCCGCTCGCTCATTCCTCTTTCTCAGTTGTCTGGATTTAGTGGAAATGGTTTTACAGAAGTGGGCACCTTAGTGTTTCCTGAGGGAGAGAGGGAGGGAGGGACGGAGAGGTAGACTGACAGGAGTGTGGGGCGTGGTTTAGTTCCAGCTCCTGGTTCTCAGCATCAGCACAACGATGGAAGCGTGGTGATGAACTAACATCACCTCCAGGCTTTCCCCTGTGCCCCGACTTGAGATGTCTGAGAAATGGAGCTGATTTGTAGTCTGTAGGGGAATCGCTGTTGTCGTTGTTTTTGGTATGTTTTAATGATGCCCTTGAATATGTATGCTAGCGTCAGTGGATACGGGAAAGGACACCGAGTGCCCTCGTCCATGGATCTCGGGTGATCGTGTGCTTGGGCATGGGGACAGGTGGCGTAGGAATCCTTCAGGCCCTGTTTGCTCGTCACTGTAAAGGACAGGCCGTGCGTGGACCAGGTGCTGCTAACTAGGCTGCTGTGCCACCGGCGTCACCCCCACACAGCTGAGCTCCGCCTCCTAGGGACGCACAGGGTGGGGCACTGCCTTGCCCCTGTGTGAGCGCAGCCTCCCGTGCCTGTGCAGCACTGTCGGAACCTTATTTCATATTTGGAACAGTGTCGTTGGGTAGTTTGAACGTATGTCTCAGCATTTCCAGTTCAGTGGGTACTATCCTCAAATTTTCAGCTTGGGCTTGTATGCGCTCATCTTTCAGGTGCTATACTTTACCATGCTTTGGAAAGCCTATCTGACTGGTTTTTCATAGCAACAAGTTATACCTTCTTATTGTAGAACTCCTTCCCTGTCAGAAGAAAACACTGGGAACATGAAAGAAGAGGCCCCCAATACCTTCTAGATTCAGTGGCGGACAAATGAATGGCTTATTACTGCTAGATCCTTGTGCTCACCCCGACTCTAACCATGAGTCCTTTTATTTATGGTGGGGAAGGAAATTGATGAATTCATTTTGCTAAGCAGTCCCTGAGCTTTCGTGGTGTGCTGTGGTGGTGGACACGGCCCTGGAGTGAGGAGAGTACAGCTCAGACGGGGATGCACTCACAGCTGATGCTTTGTAGTGATGCAATTTACTCGTTTCAGTGTGCTCTGAATATCTCCAGCATTTCTTTTGAATAATTTCTGGTTTTAATTATACTCTAAATTTCTTTTTCTTTAATTATTTGGACAGTCCTGTTTTAGAAAGTGCTACTAAGCCCAAGGAATCATTATAGTCTGGCTAGTAAAACAGCCCAGAGGCCTGGCGCTGTGGGGAGTTAGCTTGCTAAGGAAGCAGAACACTCCCAGGGCTGAGAGGAAAGCAAGACCTTACCTTCTACCTGCTTACTGGGGACTTTTTAGTCAAGTAAAATCACTAACCACGTTGTGTCTCAATCTAAACATAAATCCCAAAGACTTGAATCAGTGTCCGTGTGTTAAGATAACGAGGAAGTAAGTTATCAGGTGAAGTGACGAGACTCACAGGAAGGGCAGCCCCAGATGCATCTGCCCTCTTCAGCAGCTGGAACCCGCGCTGGGTGGCCCTGTGGGATGGCTGTGTGCGCTGCTGCTGCTGCTGCTGTGTGCTGGCCTTGCCCCAGTCCTCTCCTGCAGGACCGGGGGAGGCTGCTTAGGGACAAATACTTGCAGGAAGGCCCAACAGTTGCTTGATTTCCTGAGCCGTCTTTAGAAAGGCTTGCATTTGTAGGGTAATGTCTGACGACCTCCAGCGCCTCAGAGTTCCAGATCCACCGTCACTTAGACAAAAGCAGAGCCATTGCCTTCATCTCCATAGTTGGTGCCTGCAATTTGCACCACTTCCCTCGCTTTGTGGCCAGAGAGCTCCGCACTCCGAGCCTCCTCGCAGGTCTGCTGTGGCCGCCTGAGTCTGTTTCCTGTTCAAGTTTTCATTCAGAGAGACCTTAAAAGCTCGTCCACTCCTTGATGTAACCCAGAACTTTGTAAGCCACTGATGTGGCTATTTTTAAAAGCAGCATTTCACTGGCTTTACACCCTTTCCCGTTTTCTTTCCTTAACAACCTACAGGGTTCTGTTTTTGACAGAATTAGGCTGTGGACCTGTGAGGTCTGGTGTCGGTGTGAAGGAGGTCGCTTGTTGGCTTCTAGTACATCCCTTGAGAGCTGAGACAACTCTCTGTTCTTGAAATAGTGTATTACGGTTTATAGCAAACTAAAAGTATGGTTTCTTTTGGAACTTGTGTTAGTTCGAATAAGAAATAATGTGTACAAACTTTATTGACAAAATGATGCCTTTAAGAACTGTTTGTGTGCGAGCAAATGTTTTTCCTCTGAAGGAATCTGGTTGTACGCTGCAGAGTCCATACAGTACAGTACAGTACAGTTCCTACAGCTGCTTGCTAATGACTTAACAAAAACAAGCCAACATTGCGTCACTAATCCCTGTACTGCATTCTTAGAGCGGGGATTTGTCAAATGGGCAAACCATCAAAATTCTCTTTGAAGAAGCCCAAACAGAAATAAGTAGAATGCTATTCAGATTTAGCAAAGGCACAGCCTTAGAATTACACACACTCCGTGCTCCTTCCTTAGAATTACACACACAGACAGACACACACACACACACACACACACACACAGAGACACACAGACACACACACACACACACACACCCTGCTCCTTCCTTAGACCTGCACATGCACTCTCCTGTCTTTCCTCTTAGGATGTGATGAGATGGAGAGATGGTTGTGCTGGAAGCCGCCTTCCCTGAACGGTTATGGACGGAAGCAGTGGGAAGTAGACAGGAGGTATCTCACTGTCTTCCTGTCTAGGTAACAGTGCCGTTGAGGAAGTGCTTGCTGAGTAGCACGCTTTTTTGCTGTGTTAAGAAAGGATAGTTGCTGTAAAATAGGACATTGGTCACAGAGCTGAGGATTTTCTCACAGGAAAGGAAGAAGCCAGTTTGAGCTCCAACCTTAGCCTTGGCAGAGCCTGCCTGTGCCGCTTACCACAGTGGGACCGGTACAGCACAGTGGGTTCAAGGACCTTCTGCATCCTAGCGGCCAGCACGCTGAGCTCTTCAAGAAGCCGGACACCAAAGCACAGTTTTCACTTAAGTAGTTGGCTATGACCATCACACTTCACGCACCAGTGACAGCCTGACCGTAGCCTGGGGTCTCTTACCCAGGGTGCCAGCCGGTACCTCAGCATTCCATGACCTCTCCTGGATCCTTTACTGCACCTTGGCTCCTGTCTGTCTCCACATGAGATACCACTTGATAGAAGCCTAGTGAGCAGCATGGTTCTGGAAAATATTTGGTGATTACGCCAGAGGAACGACACCTCTGTACAAATGTATCTTGTTTTCTGTTTCTGTGCAAGTGGCACCTGGCTACGGTTTTCTGGTGTTTCTTAAGTAGAAATAGGCACACAGGGCAAGGGGACTGGTGTCTTTTATTTTAACTACAAATACAATTTTGAAAAAGAAGCTCTGTGTTCTATTGCTCCCAAAACAGTGAGAAAGCTCACTTGGGAGAGGAGGAGTGTGCCTCTTCTTTATGACAAGACACAAAGGCGGACCGACTGCCTTTTCTCTGTGCAATGGATGGTTTGAAGTTGACACATAAGAGTGCATTTTCTGGCCTTCCGGTGACGTCTCAGTGTGTGTATAGATAGATCCAAACATAAAAAATGCAGAATGACTTTCAGATGTAAGGCCCCTTTGCTGTTACTGATATTTCTTAAACTTGGACATCAAGCCTCAGTGTTTCCAGGGTTCGATTTTTATATCCCCCTCATTGTTTGAAAAGGAGAGTTTGGGAGTCTGGGTATGATTTTGTGGTTGCTGTAAGTGATTTTGGTAAACTGTGTCTGTTGTGGTAGGCTTGCATTGCCCCCAAGTCATCTTGTGCTGTGTACCTCACACAGGTATGGAGTATGGATCAGGGAGACAGAAGCAGGGGCCACAGTCTTCTTAGAAATGGCCAGCCTTCACATATGTGTAAGACATACTTGTTGGGATCACCGTTTTAGTGACCAGTGAGTCTTCTCTGCTTGTATTTATAGAGAGTTTGTCTGTTTTAGGAAATCTGATTCTTTTATACTGTTTTACTACTTGGGGAATTTTTAGCATACTCTGCTGTCAAACATAGTTTTACTTCATTAGTGTAAATGATTTCATAGTGTCTATATGGGGCAAGCCTGTGGAAGAGAATGTGAATGTACTGTCTGAATTGTATCTGGACTTCTCTCTTACATTGATCTTTAATATTATTGATGTCTGAAAATTCCAGAGTGGTATTTACTGGGAAAAAAGGGCTCTTTTCTAAACCAGAATGGCTCCTTGTGTGGGGCAGCTTTTCCTCAGAGTATATTTATTTCATATTCTTGTTTACAGAAATTGCATGCTATTTATATCATAAAACAGAAATGTTTACTTTCGTGTGAGTTGGCTTCTGAGTAGAAGGGCTGACTGTAGTCACTGGTGTGACCTGTGCCTGGCCAGAGTGTGTCTTCTGGAATAGAAGCCTCTGCTTCCATGTGCAAGTATGGCCACCGGTTAGGGAAAGGTGCTGTGGAGGCAAGACTGGACTCCCTCCATGACCAGCAGTGAGGATGCTCTGCCCTTCCCCGCCCTGGCAGTCAGGGGCTCAGCTGCCCGTCCTCTTAGCTCCTCTTGGCCTACAGTAGTTGGCTATGTGGACTGAGCTGGGAAGCACCCAGAGCTGCTGTGACATCAGCAGTGAGAGTGGCCAGTGTGGCCTTGCTGAGTCAGCTCTCCTGTGCTTTCCGGTAGTGAGGCAGGCCCTCAGTCTCATTGGGAAGATTATCCAAGTACTCTCGTGACACCTTAGAGATCACTGCGTCCTGGCCAGAACCAGATGGAAGCCAGTCATCATACGGCTTTTGAAACCAAAAATCTTGCTAATTCTTCCCCTACCCCTAGTATTAAAAAACAGTTATGCCGGGCGATGGTGGCACACGCCTTTAATCCCAGCACTTGGGAGGCAGAGGCAGGAGGATTTCTGAGTTCGAGGCCAGCCTGGTCTACAGAGTGAGTTCCAGGCCAGCCAGGGCTACACAGAGAAACCCTGTCTCGAAAAACCAAAAAAAAAAAAAAAAGTTATGTTCATGTGCAGAAATGTCAGACAGGGTAATTTGATATTCTATGTAGAGACTATTTGAGAGAAACATGGTTTTAAAGGCGTGAGCCACCACCGCCCGGCTGGTTTTAAATTTCTAATGATAGTAATTTTTGTTTGTATTCAGTCAATATAATTTGTCTCTGGATTAAAAATTGTAATTTTGGAACTATTACTGATGTATAAAAATGATTTTGAAGCCATCTCTTTTTTTTTTTTTTTTTTTTTTTGGTTTTTCGAGACAGGGTTTCTCTGTGTAGCCCTGGCTGTCCTGGAACTCACTTTGTAGCCCAGGCTGGCCTCAAACTCAGAAATCCGCCTGCCTCTGCCTCCCAAGTGCTGGGATTAAAGGCGTGCGCCACCACAGCCTGGCAGCCATCTCTTTTTTAAAGATTTATTTATTTTTAATTATATGTATGTGTGTGGGTCTATGTATACTTGAGTCGGGGTTCCCACAGAGACAAGACGAGGTCGTGAAATCCCCTGGAGCTAAAGTTACAGGTGATTGGGGGCCCCCTAATGTGGGTCTTCTGGGAGTCCTGAGTGGCCCTCACTGGGAACAGAGGCTTAGCCCCTGACTGCCTTTCTGACAGCTTCACCTTTTCTCACTGAAAGAGTTCCATTTTTGTCAATATTTTAAGAAGACTTACCAATGTTATATTTGTCTTGTGTGTGTGGTCTGTAAAGATTTTGCTTTGGGCATATGGAGAAAATCATCCTTTGGTTCGCCTTTATTTGAGTTCATAGGAAATGAAACATTATATAAACAACCTAAGTATCAATGTAGATGAGGTGCTAAGTAAATTGTAATAAGCACCAGAGGCCATCCGAATGTGTTAATCTCCGGCTGAGCGATGATTTTGTGTTGTGAAAGGTTAGCTTTTCAACTGCAGGACTTAATTACTTTTCAAATGAATATTTCATAGCAGTTCCTTTAACTTTGCACATACAGCAGCATCCGTAGTCTGTTCTCCATGAGGCGGACACCAAGCAGCTGGGCCGAAGGTTCATAGCAGTAACAGAGCCCCCTGCTTCCCGGCAGTCCCCGAGCCAGCTCCTGTCTGGACTGCCTTAGGTGTCCCCACACAGGACCCTGCCTGCTTCACCCAGCGTTGGCTGTTACCCTAGGCAGTGTGTCCCAGGCTGAGCAGCCTCCTTCAGTGTGTGTAAAGTCACTGCCATTCTCAGAATATTCAGGCATTAAACATTTTTGGTTTTGTAGGCAGTATGCACCCATTTTCATTACCGGGATGTGTTTTTAAGTATTTCGATTCTTGGCTTTTATTGTGTTTGCTATTGGTAAAATACCGGCACACCTGGTGAGCTCGGCCTGCACCCAGGCCACAGCTCCTGTAGGCACCTGTCAGAGGTTTGGAGCTGATGGCCATTTCCTTCTGGTTAATGGAAATGTCTTCATCTGCATGCAGTGTAGGGTTCTGGAACCCACAGCTGCACAGACCACAGTTTGCCATTTCTGGCTTAGCATACATTGATTTGAGAATAGTGTCAGTGCTGTGTGCAGCACCTTAACACCAAGACTTGATCAGCTCTCATTTAGGCCTGTAGACATTCAGGGCAGTGGTTTTAGTTCAGGAGAACAGTCACTTCAGTACGAACAAAGATTACATCGTTGCCTGTTTCTAGCTCCTCTAACAAGTACAGGGACTAAAAGTTACTTTTAGACTTTGTTAATGGTTATTTTCTCACCTGTTTGTCTTGACTAGAAGTCTTAGCCAGCTTTAGAATTATGTATCTGTGCAGGTAGTCACGATAGTATTCTCCAAATCTGAGACACATTTTGACCATTAAATGTATGTTGAATAGTTTTATATATAATATACATGCATATACACACAAATATGTGTAGGTATATCCACATACATTTCCACTTTAGGTAAGAATAGCCACTGATATTAAACACAAATCACCACAAAATTGTAATTAAATATTAGGTATGAAAAAGTCAGGGAGATAAATGAGCTGTCACACATCAGGTTAATGATTAATTTGGATTAATTTTTCTCTTGGTACTTCCCTCTTCTGACTGATACTCATTGCTCTAAGAATGATGAATAAGGAGGAAGGGGTGTGGGCGCATGCCAGTGCACAGTGCACATTTGGCACATGAGATTGGCCAGTGCTGTAGCAATTTTAATTAACCTCCTATACTCTGATATTTAAAAATCATGATCACTGCTGTGGAATATAGTCTTTGCTATATTTGTTGTTACCATGATGAAATATGTCTTAGACTTTTCCGAATGTGTTTAAAATTGTTTAACTTGATTATTTAGCTGGAACAATATTTCCTTATAGACTTGCAGTTGAAGGCTTGCTGCTTGAGCCTGTTTGGGGAAGCTGCATTAGTTATTTTACATAGCTGTTACTATTCTCCCTAGAAAATAGCATTTGTTGGGGGGCTCACCTCATGTGCCTGAGAGCGCCATGCCTCTGAAGTGTGTGGTGGAGGAGAGCTGTTTACCTCATGGCTAGAAGGAAGCCAAAGAAGGGAGCAGGCAAAATGCTCTCACAGGCATCTCTTTCTCCTAAAGTTTCCAGAGTCTCCTAGAATACTGCTTCTAGCTGGGTTCAGTCCTTCAGCACATGAGCTCATGGGGTCATTTCATAGTAAAACCATCCCAGAGGTTCTGGTAATCTTGAAAATAGAGATAAGAGTGCCCGGGAACATTGACCTGTTCAATAGGAAGCTGGCTTTTAAAGTAGATTTTTTCTTCCTGTTAAGTAAATGCTTTCAGTGGATGTATGCAAAGTTCAGCATTGTGTAAGGCCTTAGACACTGAATTATTTCCTGCTTATCACGTTCCGGGAACAGGCTGTCTTGTTCTTCTCCATCACCTGTTCTCGTCATGCTGCTGGGTGGGAGAGCAGTGTCTACGACTGCAGGCAGTGACCAGGCCTGCAGCCTCTGCTCAGTCACTCACCTTGGCCCTGCTCACACCTTTGTAGACTCTGGGAATCTCCAGTGCTGCAGACTTAAACCACCCGTACGTACTGCTTGCTGTCTGTCTAGCATCCAGTTTTCACTGCTGCCTGTTGTAAATTAAGGCTAATATTTGAATGTTTTGCTTTTGCTTTATAAAATTAAAGGAACGTGGGAAGTTGAGAACACATATGAGTGTTGAGACATTTGTACCTGAAGAGCTTAGTGCTTCTTCTGGGTGACGTGGACGTAGAAGTCTTTTGAGGTACTTCTCTGTTCCTTGACGGTCATCAGGCATGCCAAGCCTTGTCAGAGGTTCTGTTCAAAAGACAGAGGGGGACTCAGCACTCTCCCTTAATGCTGCCCCCACCCTCGCACTCTCTGCGGAAGAACTTCACTTGCTCCCAGTCTGTTCCTGAGCCCTTACATGTCTTTAGAATGAATGATGGACTTGAGATCTGAGCTTGGCAGGGGTCCCCATAGTCCCAACACCAATCCCTGTAGATGAAAGACCAGGAAAATGATGAGTCTGAGGCTGGACTGGAGTACATAGTGAAATTCTGTCTAAAAAAGGCATGTCTAGAGCCTTCACATTCTTCCCACTCAGTGCAATCAAAGTCTGGTCATTGTGAGGGGCTCAGCTGCCTGGAGCTTGAATCCTGGGGCACCAATTCTGGCTGTGGGACTGGCATGGCCTGTCATTTTTTTGTGCCTGTGTTGCTTTGCCGATGGCGGGAACAGAGGCCCCTGCCCAGGGAAGATGGTACTCTGCATGCCTTGGTAAGTGGTGGCTTATGTCCTGGTTATGGAGACTCTAGTGATGGAGATGTGGAGTTTAGTGGTGGCTCCTCCTGCAGGGAAGCCGCTGGCCCTGGCAGATCTCCTGTGAATGTACCACAGACAACTGGGCAGACATGGTAGGAGGTAGGTTGGCTTCCCGTCGCTTAGAGTCTCTTTGTGAGTGAACGTTTCCATAGGCTGAGGAGTGTGCTTTAGTTCAGTATATTTCTGGAGAGTGTTCCCGATTCCATACATGTGACTTAGAGATGAACTGGAGCAGTTTAATTCATTTGTAAGTTTTGAACATAGTAGCCGGGCAGTGGTGGCGCACGCCTTTAATCCCAGCACTTGGGAGGCAGAGGCAGGAGGATTTCTGAGTTCGAGACCACCCTGGTCTACAAAGTGAGTTCCAGGACAGCCTGGGCTACACAGAGAAAACCCTGTCTCGAAAAACCAAAAAAAGAAAAGGTAAAAAAAAAAGTTTTGAACATAGTAAGAGAATATCTCACCTCATATCTCAATAGTTTTCTCTGTATCATTAAAATTATCTAGAAAATGCTGTATCCAGATACAGATCTCCATTCTGAATGCAGTAGCCCAGTATGAAGAATCCTATCCACCGCTCCTGAGCGGAGCCTTTCCCTGTGCAGCCACGCTGTAGTTATGCTGTCGATTGACCTGCGTGCTGCGGTGTGTATTGAGGCAAGCAGCAAGCCCTAAAACTTTAAAACACGTCCCGGAGCTAGCTTTTAAAAACACTTCAACTCAGTGTTATAGGCTTGGGTCGGGCAGAACTTACTGTCTCTCCTTATTGAGGAAAAAAGTCAGGAACACAGTTAGGGGTACATAATAATACAGCAGTTATTCTCTGTTAAAAAGTAGCTCTCTAAAGCCAAGTTCATGGACCACGTTGAACCCTATTTGAGTGGCATAGTTTGTAATTACTAATCTATAATGCAGATTGTCTTAGTTTGGATTTTATCGCTCTGAAGAGACATCACAACCAAGGCAACTCTTATAAAGGAAAACATTTAATTGGGGCTGACTTACAGGTTCAGAGGTTCAGTCCATTATCATCCTGGAGGGAGCATGGCAGCCTGCAGGCAGACATGGTGCTGGAAGAGCACCTACATCTTCATCTGAAGGCAGCAGAAGGAAACTATGCCACACTGGGTATACCTTGAGTATAGGAGACTTCAAAGCCCACCCCCACAGTGACACACTTTGTCCAACAAGGAAGTACCTCCTAACACTGCATTCAAACCCATGAGTCTACGAGTGTCATACCTATTCAAACCGCTACACAGATGAGTGATTTCACACATGCAGGTTATATGACCAGAAGAACTTAAATTCTACAGCACTCATTAAAACAGAATATTTTGATTCATTCTGTGATATATTCTTGTCTAGACTACTATCAGACAACCCAATTCCAGGCTAAAGCTTTTATTAAAGAAAACTAGTGTTCCCTCATTGCACTGTGAAGGAGCTACAGAGCATAGGAATTTCTGTTTAATTATTAAACATGAACTTCACCAGTCACTTGTCTTTTCTGGTCTTGGACTGACCCTCAGCTCTTATGTATGTGGTTGGGGTAGATGCAGTCAGTGTGCCGGGAGCCAACCTTGCGCATGTTAGGCGAGCGTTTTTATCACTGACCTACGTCCCCAGACCTTGTTTTCTTTTTGATTTTTGAGACAGTCTCCCCGCGTGTCTCGGGCTGGCGTTCTTCTCCAGCCCCCTCAGTGCTGGGGTCATATGCTTGCACCACCCTGTCCCGCGACCCTCTCTGTGTGCAGATACTCTTGGCATTGCAGTAGTTGTGAGTGTGCCTGGAGAGTCACCATCATGCCCTGGACCTGGTTCTCTCTGCTTAGCTTCTCTGACCCATTTTTCCCTGGTGATACTTTGCATGAAGTGTCAGTCTCAGGTCCCTTTAGTCCTGAGCTGTGATCTAACTTGAGCCCGGGGCCCTGCACAGCTCATGTAGCCTGCTTTCTCAAAGCTGACCAGTAAATCTTCCAACAGTCTTGATATAGCCTTCCTAATTAGGCCAGGGCTACAAAGCATCATTTCCTGTTGGATTAACTCTGGGTCACATGATTGGGGGCCTTGATTACCTCTTCAAAGTCCTTTAACCTTTGCCATGTAAAATATCTTAATGATGGAGACAACATCCTAACATAGGTCCTATCAATTCCAGATGTGAGCGTGAGACAACAGCTGGGGCTCTCGGGGTCATCTCACATCTCTGCCTACCAGAGAGTAGGAACGGGCTCAGACTACATTTCTTCGTTTACCTGGTTCTGGGTCTTAAAACACTGAGTAAAACATAAAAAGTTAAGACATTTATTCACATGGTATGACATTTCTACAGAATAAAAACTATAGTACATAAATTAAAGGACTTTTAGTTTAGGGGTAATTCGGAGTAGTCAACAATAGCCGATCCAGGATGTTTATTGAGCACTTTTGGTGTGTTGGACAGGCATTGACTAGTCAGAAAGGAAGTGCTATGGACTGCAGCTTGGCTTTATGGGGCATGGGGAACAGAAAACCCTGAGAGGGCCTGCCCGGAGCCACCCCCTCACCTGCACACCTCTGCCTGCCCTCTCTGCCTTTAAGCAGAAGAGTCATCGTCTACCACTTGAGAGTGTCCCTTTCGAGACGTCACAGTTCCTGTGGAAGATTAAAAGTTTAGAAAGCATGCAGACAGCTGTGTGTAGCGCGTTTTGCCATCACAGCTCTGGCCCTTGAAGGCCTCTTGTCATGTAATTTATGTAAACTGGAGGCCATCCCTGCCTGCCCTTTTCAGTCGGATGCTGCTCTTTTCCTTGTTAATCTGGGGGTTCAAGTGAGCTCAAGAATGAGAGTCTCCTCATGAGCAACTGCAGCTAGGCTGTGGAGCCGATGCCATTAGAGAGGGATTGATTGCAAGTGTAGTGACCTTTCTTTAAACAACTACCCTCCAATAAATGTCAAGCCAAAGGAGTTAGCCCTGGAATTTTGGTAAACATTCTTTCTATTAAAAAGACGTAGATTCTTTGTATTTTGTTTCCCATGAAAGAAAGAAATTTAAAATAATCATACCATTGTGGTACTTAACTTGGTGTTATTGTAGCTTTGATAATGGCTAACACATTAGACTGCTGTGTCTCCCATTATGCTACGTGATAGTCTGTAGACATTATAATAGACTCTGGCCGTAAACAACAGAATCCCAGCTCTACATTCCGTAACAATGCAAATGAAATAGTGGTGCTCCGAGAGGGTGTGCTGTACAACACTTGTGTTGGCTGTGTTTGGTGTAAGCTGTGTCTGCAGTTGGCAAGAAACACCTGTGAGGAGCTTTTCTTAAATCATTTGAAGTGGGCTGAACTGCCTGCCTTAAGTCTGGATCACAGCTTCTGGAGGAAGGGACTTGGGCTCTTTGCTTATTGTCCTCACACTCCATGGTAAGTCTGTTCCGTCACTGACATTAGCACCTGCTTCTCCAGGATCCCACTGTATACTAAAGGCCAGCGAAGGCATCCAGCCTCGGGTACTGGACTCTTGCACTGGGTAGAAAGCTTGTTGGACTAGTTAATGCCCAGCTTGTAAGCTGTTCTAATAAGTCTCCTCCATGTGCGTGTGCGTGTGTGTCCGTGTCCATGTGTCTGTACATACATACATATTATAGTTTTTTTTTATTTTCCACTCTATCAGTTCTGTTCCTGTAGAGAACTGCAACTAATACAGTACCAAAGCCACCAGCTAGGCCTGCCTACTGTGTACTTGTACTGTGACCACTGTAATTACAAGATTGAGATGTGACTGTATTTAGTTTTATGAATTTACGTTTAAGCAGTGACTGTGGTAAGTTTAGGCTTATCAACAGCCCCAACTAGGGAAGGTCCCTACAGCTGTAGCAGGTTCTGTAGGACAGGTGTAAACAAATACAGCTCCTGAGGTCCCTCACAAACCTGGAGCCAAGTGATCTCTGGCATCCCTGACTAGTATTCTTTGCCAAAAAATATTTTCTAATGCATTTCAGTAGCATGTGAAATATTATTTTTAAGTTGCTCATCTTTTTTGACTATATCTCTTACAATTGTTTGCATATTGATCTTAACAACCTAGTTTTGAAGTATCAGGAAATTTCTACCAATAAATAGAGACCTAGAAGGACACAGTTTTAAGGAAGACAGTTGTGTCTCAGTTTGCATGTCGAATGTCCTCAGCCACCCCTGCTACCAGGAGACCGACCTGTGCTTGTGTGGCGTGAATGATGGCATATTTCTTTTCTGTCCACACTTATTTTTTCCTGTTTGATTTGCCATTTTATTTCCCATAGTTAGGACACCAGATTTGTGTTAAGATTATTTTATGACCACTTAGTGACATGTTTTCTCTGATTATAGATTTGAAAACAGAAGGAAGCCTTTGAGATGGTGCATTGGGTAAAGAAAGGCCCTTACCACCAAGCACAAAGCCCCAAGTTCAGTCTCCAGAATACTCATGAGGGAAGGAGAGAACCACTGGACAAGTCGTTCTGACCTCTACAAATATCCACAGCATGCTCAGGGGGGGGCAAGCAGGCTGCGGGGGCGTGCGTACACACACTCACACTCAGGCAAGCAGGCCGCGGGGGGTGTGCATACACACACTCACACTCAGGCATGCTGGCCGTGGGGGTGTGCATACACACACTCACACTCAGGCATGCCGGCCGTGGGGGTGTGTGTACACACACTCACACTCAGGCAAGCCGGCCGTGGGGGTGTGCGTACACACACTCACACTCAGGCAAGCAGGCTGTGGGGGTGTGCGTACACACACTCACACTCAGGCACACACACTGCCACCATGGATGGGTAGCATGGATAATAGAAGCCGTGCCAGGATCTGTCTTTTCAAAGGTTTTACTTCCCCAGAACTTCTAGATAATTCAGTTAGTTTTTACACAACCTGCATACAAGTTCTCTCACTGAGAAGTTTCCTTGTGTAACGTTTCTCTGCAGCACCGCACTGTACTGATTCAGGGGTGATTTCCCAGCGGGCACCTGACCTGAGAGCATCATTGTATTTGTTCTGAGATAACCAGTGCCCAGAGTTTTGGGGGAGAAGAAAACGTCAGGGGAGCAGAGGGAAAACCAACGTGATTTTGGAGTTTGAGCTTTTATCATGGCTCCATTTCAGACCTGGGGTTGTGCTTCTAATAATTGGAATGAAGGAGAGAGCAGAGTGGTCTCAGCCCGAGTGCCACACAGAGTCTTAACTGAGTGTTCCTCCAGGAGCGTCCGCTTTATAAACTGAGCTCCAGCCAAGCCTCCTCGTGAGTGTAGGGCTCTGCCTCACGCCTCTCACAGGGCAAGGACTTCTTACTCTTCTTTCTGCAGCATATTGAATTTTTTAAAAAAAATAAATTGATTATCAAATAGTGTTGTTTATATTTTGACCATAAGCACTTTTAGCAATGAAATAATTAGGGCATGTGCATTTTTTAAGATATAATACTATTATACACTTGCTAGCATAGTATAAGCATAACTTTTATATGTGCTGGAAAGCAGAGAAATGTGTCATTGTGGTGATTTGGAACCAAAGACTTGGTTTCTCTGAAGCGAGCCTTGCCTGGGGTCCCTTCATTGGTCCTTTAGAGTCTCTTCCTCCTGTATCTGGAGATTTGTGGTGACTGTTGTGTGCATTTGTGGGGTTCGGTGTTCCGCTTCACGGTGTGCTCATTACCTCACGGTCAGTCCAGTGGTTCGCATGCGGTTCCCTCCAGTACTTTCCACTCTTGCAGCCTGTCTTCCACTTACTCTGAAATGCACTTTACCTCACTGTGCCCTTGTTACACTGCAGCCTCCGGGTACGGCAGACTCTTGGCCCTTACTTGTCTGACAATATCTTTCTGCAGTGACTCATTTGAAGGCTGCCTGTATGTGCGAGCTCCTGCTGTGGCAGAGAGGTCTCTCAGTCTCACCAACTCTGGAAAACAAGTGCCTCCTAGAAACCACCTGAGTCCTGATACCTTGGGCGCTGACCCTGTGCTCGCCACGGCTCCTTGTCAGAGCAATGACATCAGGCGGCCCACAGGCTGGGTGTGGGCACACCTGTCTTGAACCCTTCCTTTTGTTGGACCTTGGTAGGGTTTTTGGTTTTTGTTTTTTTTTTTTTTTGGTTTTTCGAGACAGGGTTTCTCTGTGTAGCCCTGACTGTCCTGGAACTTGTCCTGAAATCTTGTAGACCAGACTGGTCTCGAACTCAGAAATCTGCCTGCCTCTGCCTTCCAAGTGCTGGGATTAAAGGTGCGTGCCACCACTGCCCAGTGGCAGGTTTGTTTTGACTGTAGGTTGTGTCACCTGGAACCGTCAGTTGTGTTAGCTGGGACTTAGCCATTACTGACACACACACACACACACACACACACACACACACACACACACACACCTTTGCTCAGTACAACTCGCTTTCAGTATTGTGATTCCACACCCACAGCGATGGCCTTGGGGCAGTGTCACCTGTCCCTCCCCTCCTTCTCACTGATGTCCAGTGTTATGAAACCTACTGTGCCTCTTGCTTGCATCTCCGTCTCACTTTTGAGTTCTGCCAGGGCGTGTGTAAGTCGGGCTGCGGACGCAGTGCTTTCGTTTCTCTGTGTGCTGTCCAGGAAGAGACTGCGCTAGGACTCGTGGGCTCTCACACGCTGTGTCACAAAGTGCCTGGATGTGATAGAATCCCAGCGGCTCGGGCCTGCACCATGGCCCTTCTGACGGTGCCACCAGGTTCAGTTCTTTCCCCCGGTCACTCTTCATGGTGACACATGGTAGTGTAAGCAGGCGGTGCTGTGGATGTCCTCTGCTGGAAAATCGATTCAGATCTTTAGGCCATTTCTCAATTCTTTTATATTGTGTTTTTGAAGTTCAGAAGTTCTGTGTCATAGACATAAGTTTCATTTGCAGATCTGATGTCTGTGGCTTATCTTCACAATCTTTTTTTTTTTTTTTTTTGGTTTTTCGAGACAGGGTTTCTCTGTGTAGTCTTGGCTGTCCTGGAACTCACTTTGTAGACCAGGCTGGCCTCGAACTCAGAAATCCGCCTGCCTCTGCCTCCCAAGTGCTGGGATTAAAGGCGTGCGCCACCACCACCCTTATCTTCACAATCTTAAAATCTTTGTTTGAAGAAAAAAAAAGCCAAAACCCAGTTAATTTTGCTGAAGTTTTAATTCAACACTTCTAAAATAACTTGTTCTATTTTTTTCTTTAAAGATTTATTTATTTATATGAGTACACTGTAGCTGTCTTCAGACACACCAGAAGAGGGCATCGGATCTCCATTACAGATGGTTGTGAACCACCATGTGGTTGCTGGGAATTGAACTCAGGACCTCTGGAAGAGCAGTCGGTGCTCTCAACTGCTGAGCCATCTCTCCAGCCTGAATAACCTTTGCTCTTCTGACACATTCACCTACATCTTAAAAGACATTTTCACAGGACATAGCATTTCCCCTTGGTTTGTAGAAGATGCTGGCCCACTCGAACCTTCTCTTTCTGAGAAGGCTTTCTTTCATGTGTGTGTGTTGCTTTTCATAAAGTGTGGGTTTGATGACGATTTACTAGTGTAGTTTTGTTTTTTGTTTTGTTTTGTTTTTGTTTTGCCGCCTTTGTCTTTTGACCTTTGGACATGTAACTCTACGGGTTTCCACCCAATGCAGAACAGTTTTGGGCGCTCTTAGGTCCTGTCACACATCCTCGAGTCCTTTCTTCAGTCTGTACCTCAGAGCTCCTTCTTCCACACATTGGACCGGATGCAGAAGTCGAGGGCCAAGCATCTGCTGCTTACACGTCCAGGCAGGAAAAGTACCTGAGGCCGGGATTTAAGGCCACCCTCCGGTGTGCTACCCAAAGGCCAAAATCAAAAAACAAAACAAAATCAAACAAAAGCAGGAAAAAGATGTAAATAAAAGCAATCAAAACTGTGTCCAGAACCTTTTTAAGAGGAAAGACTGTTTTCTGCCTGTAGGAGCTGCTTCTGTGGCTCCTTCTCTGACCGCGTGGGCGGTCTCTGATGTTTGTCTGTGGACTCCACCATGCTTGCCCCATCTGTGCGCATTTAGGGCCTTCTTATCCTCTTGATCTAGGTCACATTTTCTTTTTTGCATTTCTGATATCGTTTTTATTATATAGCAAACATTGTGACTTTTACCTTGTTGATTGTTGTATTTGTGTATGTGTGTTCATAAATGTACATATCTGTGTGTTCATAAATGTACATATCTGTGTGCACATGAATGTGTAGGGTTGTGTGTTTGTGTGTGTGTGTGAGAGAGAGAGAGAGAGTGTGTGTGTGTGTGTGTGTGAGAGAGAGAGAGAGAGAGAGAGAGAGAGAGATCTTTGAAGGAAGATTATTGGAAATGGAAGTTGACTTGGAAATCAAGTCTCTGCCTTCTTTACATCAGGTGTGCACAACCAATCATTGGACAGAAAACCAAAAAGGAAATGTCCCAGGATAGATTGTATTCCAGATATTCTAAGTTTTCAAAAATAGGCAAAATTAAACTGTGTACCTGATTTGTAGGGGAAACAAAGACAATGGAGCAGTTGCTGCTCGAGACCAACATTTAAAATGCAAATCATTTCACGTGCATTTCAAATTGGCTGTTAAATTACATTCCCTTTCTGGAGTAACTCTTAGTCCTTCCTGGGTTAGATCAACCTCTGCCTTATTCCCAGTTTGGCTCCCCTGTCCTCCCAGTACCCTGCCGCACGCAGCCTCTCTCTGTCATACCTGTCAGATCCTTTTAATTCTCCACTTCTGTGTTCCTGAAGAGACACGCCTTCTGATTCCCACAGTCTCCCTGATGCAGCTTCCAGTGGCTGTTAACCTCTAGTCGCTGGAGCCGCCCCCTGGAACACCCTCATTACTTTTCTGACCCTTCACTCTGCCTCATGTATGTTAATCCTAATCACTCGCCATTTTGGTTGTGTGCAGTCCTCAGCAGGGACCTCAGAGAACAAGAATGGGAGGCAAGTCCTTCAGGTTTTGTAGTTTTAGAAAATGTAGACACATGACTCATTTATGAACCTTGTCCTGTGCTCTAGATAAAAGCAGGTTTTTATTAAACAGTCACCATTCTTAAAAGTTTTTATGGGAAGAAAGCATTCATCTATTTTAGAATATTTTGAAATTCCTTGAGGCTGTAGCTCTTAAGTGCAGCTCAATTTTGACAGCTGCCCTTGAAGACAAGAGAAGTAAGAATATAATGTGATTCTGTAAAAATCACTCAAGTGATTGGAAATTGACAGTACTCTCTGTAGCGTCTCTTTCTAAAACCAGTGTAGTAATCTCTCCTGCCTGGAGAAATGTAGTCAGTAAAACAAAACCAAGCGTGCTTTCAGCGTGTGCAGAGTTTGCAGCGAAGCAGTGTGAGGGGGGTGTCTGTGAGGCACCCTCAGGACATGGGCCTGAAGAAAGGTGGAGCCGTGTGCTCACATTTAGCGCATATGTTTAAACATTGGTATTAGTGCTGGTTTGCCTTTTTTAATTGGCTGCACTTCTGGTGCTTCCGTGTTGCAGTGAGTGACTGACCCTGTGGCTCAACCCAGGCCTGGGCATGCTCCGGGCGCACTGGCCCTGCCACTGAGCAGCGGTGGTTTGCTGTTGGGTTCCTCAGCCCGTGGATTCCCATGCAGTGAACCGTGCATGATTCCCATGAAGGGTTCCTTTAGCCTGTAAGCTGTGCTCAGGTGTGACCCTCTCCTGTTAGATATTCTCATGTATATCGACTTCAGATGCATGAACTGTGTTGTTAATAAAATTCAAACACACCCCTGTCCATTGCCGCAGAGCCCTTAGATCTTCTAAGAATGGCAGCACTATCCCGTTCTCCCTCAGAGATGGGCTTGGCCAGGCCTGGCTCCACTGGGGACAGATGGCAGAACTGCCCACTGTGGTCGCTTCAGCCACACCCACCTATTGACCAGACCAGGGCTGAGTTTTTATCATGTGCCACCATCTTCCCTCCAGCTCCTCTGTCATTTTGGTTCATTTCTGGCATTTTTCCTCTAATCTTTTATCCTATGGGGTCATCAGGGACAGCGGAGGGCATAGAAACAGTCACATTAAAACCCTTCGTAGTTTTAAATACAAACTTTATTCTGTTCCAGTCTGTTAAATACGGTTATTTTGTTAAGCTTCCAGAGTGTAGTTGTCTGATCCGGTGCAAACACATTCAAGTTCCGAGCACCCTATAGTGACATTAGCACAAGGGACAGGTCAGATGCTGGACACGCAGCTTTAAATCTTCCTCTGTCACTCCCTTGGGTGAGTCCTTGGAGTTCCTTGTATTTCCGTTTCCTAACATGTAAAATGGCACAAGGGCATTAAGTCTCCATTAAGATTAACTGAGATGCCAGCAAAGTAAAGACTCTCGCTGAGTTAGAGTTCAGATTCTTCTAGGACACGACACCCCTCATGTGGGTGTAGTTATCAGGACATAGGACCAACACTGCTATTCTCAAGGAAATTTACTTCAGAGCTCCACTGTAATAAAAGAGCCCAGAGGCCGCTGAGCAAGAGAAATCTGCTAGACACTAGGGAACACAAGGGGCCCGTCTGTCTCCTGCTTCATAAGACCGGCAGTGTCCTTCCCCGGGTGGCTTTCCGGGCCAGGGCTCTTGCTCGGTGCAGGTGTCTGCTGTTCACCTGACGTCAGCTGTAGCTCCTCCTCCTGCTGAGTTGTGTTTTGTTCTGTTTTGTTTTGTTGAACCTAAGCCACTCTCATCCTTGTTGGAGGTGTGGATGTCAAAGCCTGGGTGTGGGAAGCCCAGCCAGCACCTGGGCCCGTCATTCCTTACCCAGACTGTTTGTCTTGACTTGAGGAATTTTTTTTTCTATGTCTCATCCATTTAAGTTGAATAGTACATGTATTAAAAGTCCTGTGATTCCTTTTAAGTATAATTGTGATATTAATGTAATTAATCTATAGTGGATTGGAGAGCAAGAACCAGAGAGTTGAGCGAGTGTTGGTGATGCATTGGAGGATGATAGAATATTGTGGGTGTGGCCAAAGCCTGTTAGACCAGTGTCACTCGAAGTGCTTAATGTTTGTAGACATGAATGAATGGCCTACTCCAAGAAAACCTGGCATGTGGGAAATTGAGATTTGTCAACATTTTTGTGGCTGGCAGTTGAAGGGTTACTGTTCAAGGATTTAGCTGTAGATACTCTCCCTAGTAGCAGGATGCTGAAGGTTGGTGGGAAGGGAGCAGGGGGAGGGGGTAGCAGTCCTGGTGCAGGGATGAAGCCCTCACTGTCGTATGTTAACATGGCCTACTGTATGGGAGAACATCTGTGACCTCAAGTGAGGTGGTCTGTGCCTTCTGGGTACTGACAATGGGTGTGTTACATATTGAGAGGGGACAAAGGACAGAAGGGTGTACCCGGTCTTTCACGTTCCCTAGTGTAAGTAGAACAGTGTGCCTGTCATACAGTAAGTGCTTGTGCTGGAGATACTTAGGAAAACCCAAGGAGGTGTGCTGGCCGCCAGCCCTGGCATGCCTCGTCCCCTGTGTCCGAATAGAATTGTTAGCCTCATCCAGCCCAGCCAGCTTGGCTCTGTGTCAGCGGAGCGGTAGGTAACATGCGTGCTGAGCCACTGATGGGGTGCTGGCTCACAAGTCCTGTGCATCTGGAGTTGGTGTCACCTTAGCAGGTCAGCACCGTCTCTTACCCCACTGAGGAGGACAACAGGTGCCACTCATGACAGCCGTCCCCTGCTTTCCACTAGAGACTAGAGCTATAAAATGAAACAGGACTCTCGGGGTTCTGGGCTGTTTCCTGCTCCAGAGCTTGGGTTCGTGGTTTGTGCAGGAGCCTCGGGAGCTGACAGACTGTGTAGGCTCACAGGCTCATTGCCCCGGTTTATCCTTTTCGCTCCCCACCCACCTTTGTCCTGAGAACACGGGAACTGTGGGTGTCTCGGTTTCCTCTGGCTCTCCCGCTCCTCCTTGGATTTAACCTTTCATGACCATGATTTGCCATGGTTCACCATTGTTGATTTTGTGTTAAGGTACGTACGAGGTGTGCATTCTGAGCTGCCTGTGAACTTGCTTTGTACTGAGGACTGGGCCCTGATCTTGCCTCTCTGTTTCCCAAGTCCATACATCACCACAGCCAGCAGGCCTTATACTTGAGGTTTTGATGCCCTCATCTGTCCTCCTCTGCAGGCCCCTGAGCTCAGGCCCACACTCTGCCTCCCCCTCCTCCCAGCCAGCTAGTCAGTAATGGGGAAGATGGACAGCAGAGATGTTCCTGCTCTGCTCCATAGTGTGGGACCCAGGCGGGAGGGGAGGTGGTGGTGGTGCGTTTTAAGAGCACTAAATGACTAATCCGTTTGTTTGTCAGCATCCTAAAGTTGTAAGGAGACACACTGGCTACGTGACACACCGGTCTCTGGACACAATTGAAACTCCAAAGTTGTATCATTAGGAAAGTGCCTCTAATTAAAGTCTCAGGCTCACACATTTTTATTTCTCTCCAGTGTGCATGGAGATAAATATAAATATATGAATATATATATATACACACATACATATATATGTGTGTGTGCGTGTGTGTGTGTATATATATATATATATATATATATATATATATATATATATATACCTTTTAAAATTTTACCTTTTAATGAATAATGTGAACTTTCTTAGAAGGCAGCTCTGCCCTGTACTGCCAACACGCCCATTACATTTCCTATACAACAGGTTTTAAAGGCGAATTCAGTGCTTTGGTAGTGCATGTGCTGCCAATCACAGGCTTGCTTCTTTGGGGAGCAAGAATAAGAATAGGAATCTGTCCTTAAGTGATTAGAGTATAGTGAATTGTACAGTGTGGTGTGTGTGTGTGTGTGTGTGTGTGTGTGTGTGTGTGTGTGTATGTTTCCGCGTGTGTGTGCATGCATATGCAGTGTGGTGTGTATGCGTACATGACTATGTACAGTGTATATGTATATATGTGTGTATCTGTGTCTATATGGTGTATGTGTGTATAGCTATGTGTGTGTGGTGTGTGTATCTGTATGTGTTTGTGTGTATATGTAGTGTATGTGTGTGGTATAAATGTGTGTGTTTGTATCTGTATGTGTCTGTCTGTATATGTGTGTGTGTTTATATTTGTATGTATTTGTGTGTGCGTGGTATATATGTGTATGTATCTGTATGTGTCTATGTATGTGTGTTACTATGTATCAGGCCAATGACCATGTGCATACTGAGCAAGCAATCTACTACTGAGTTACATTCCTTGCCTATTAACACTTTAATTTTTGTCTTAGGTTTTTGTTCTTTTATTCTTGCTAACAATGATTATGTGTCATTAGTGGCTTTTCATGGCTAGTCATTCATAGCCACAGTGATCAATGATGATACCCAGAGCAGTAGCATGTTGATGATTGTGGCTTACTTAGGAGCCAGGTTCTCTTGCATGCTGTGGTGTCTATGAGCTCATCTGATAGTCACGACATTCGTGCTGTTGGGTGCTTTGCACAGGGGCTCTAAGAGTTAGTAAGTTGTCCTCGATGCCCAGGCAATGGGCAGGACAGATGCGGACCTGCCACCCTTCTAGGCTGGTCCTGCAGACTCACTCTGCCTGGCAGCCTTTGTCACTTCCCCTAGGAAATGGAGATGAATCCCTGTGTTCATGCAGGATTGGCCACCAAATTGTGCCAGTTTAGAATTAGAGATGTGGTTTAGATATACTTCACAATTGTATATCATATACTTCTTTAATTTCAGTAGCTCACAAGGGCACACTGATGAATACTGTGTTGGGTGCTCATTTTTCATTTAATTAGGAGTTCCTAGTGTGTTTATGAACATAAGTATACTAATAAATTCTCTATGTTCTGATTATGTCCTAATTTGAGGCACTTCAAAAGTTCTGTTGGAATTAAGTGAAGTGTTTGTAGCCTGCTCTTTATTGTATACCTTAATTTGCTTCTCAAGAACATGCTTGCTTGAGTATATATGCATATTAAATTTCTTAATTTTGAAAATTAGCCAAAATTATGCAAAAATGTTGCAATCCTAATTTAATAGCAAAGAAAGCAATATTTTTTAAAAAATCAACAATCTAATGAGCAACAAGAACAATAACCATGGCATAGCATCTGGTTTACAGTCTAATTTTTCTCCCAGTGGGAATATTTTGTGTACAGTGTGTGATGCTGTGTACAGTGTATGACGCTGTATACAGTGTGTGATGCAGTGTATAGTGTGTGATGCTGTGTGCAGTGTATGATGCTGTGTGCAGTGTATGACGTTGTATGCAGTATGTGATGCTGTGTGAGGTGTATGACGCTGTGTGCAGTATGTGATCCTGTTTATGATGAGCTTGATCTATAGCTAGACACTATTCTCAGTTTATATTTCCACTTTGAATTCTCTGGCTATTTTTCCTGCTGAACTTTACCTGGAACAGACACTGGTATCTACATGTTCATGCTCCAATAACCTTTCCTGGGAAAGCTCATGGAAATACGGCAGACACTGGAGTTCCTTCTAAAGTTTTCACAGTCACAAGAAAAGTAAAATAAAATTGTGCTGTTTTAGTCACTCATCAGTATTTCATAGTCACGATAAAGCGTAGGAAGCAAAGTGCTGCCCTGTTACTTTCATAGCCTTTGACTTTAGCAGAGAACTTATAGTGAGTCTTCCTTGTGTTTGCCTCTTGCTAGGTCTCTGTTTGCTCCCCTTATCAGAAAAGTTACTCAGAGAACAGAAGGACTGAAGGCTAGCACCAGGGCCACGCCCTCTGAGGCAGGAGTTGTTAAATGGCCTCTCATCTCAGCAGCCTGGGCACTGATAAAACAGGGACAGCTGTCTCAGTTCCCCAGGGTAGCCTGTGGCTGCCTGGTGGGACACTGGAACTTGGAGCAGTGGCCTGGCCATGGAGCCAATCCATGGGCTGGCATGTCATCTGCCATATGGGGTACAAAGGCCAGCACCAGGTAGGTATAAGCTGAAGCAAGGCATTGAGTACAGAGGGGCTGTGGAGGGCGGCATTATCTATCAGGTTACAGTTATTTTGAACTTCACAGGATCAGCCGATTCAAAAAACAACAAAGCCATTTATTCAGTGACTAGAGAGACAGATCTTGTTCTAGGTCTGTCATTCAGGTGCCTGCTGCGGAGCTGACGCTGTATCATGTGTTTAGCCACTTCTATCAGGATTATGTTTATGTATAATATCACATAATGGATACCGCTATATCCATTACTAACCATATATAAATACAAGACAGGTGAGGAGGTGTGGTGGACCTATTTTTATACTTTTATATAATACAGGCTGCAGAGCTTTTGCCTTTCTGTGTCTAACAGGTTTTCTGTTAGACACAGTGTGATTCTGATCACCAGGATTATTTCCCATTAAGTATGCTGTCGTGTGACTTTATCTTACCTCATAGACAGAAGTGCTTGGGATATAAGCTATATCAGGCCTTTCTGGACATAGTACTGTGTCTTGAAAGTTCTCTGAGCACAGGAATATGCAGCGTCAACTGTACAAAGATGGTGGCGACATTTTGTTCGTGGAATTCTCTGTTCAGTTTGAAGCAGGCGTGGTAGGAGCGGTGACAGATTCTGCCCTCCCGAGCCAGTGAACTTGAAGGGATGCGACAGGCCATGTATTCACAGTGGCTAGAACCACCTGGACATGGCTTATCATGTGGGCTGCTCCGTGTTCTCCAGGGTCGCCAGCTCTCTTCAGCCATGTCTCTGTGTGTGTGCAGTTGTCCGTTGTCTTAATGCAGAATGCTCTTACAGGTTTGTGGAGTAAGCACATATGGTCTCAGCAATTTAGACTCCGGCAAGGCGAGTCCCTTACATATGTACCTCCGCTGAGGTGTGTCGTTATTCACCCATTCCTCCAGAAAGAGGGCGCGATATTCAAACAAAGCTTTAAAAATTAAAATGCCTATGGAGTGGCTGCTGAGATGGCTCAGTGGATAAAACCACCTGCCGTGCACTCTGGGTAAGCTGTGATTGAACCTTGAACACCCAGTGGAGGGTGACAGCCGGCTTCATGTGGGTGCACACAACGGTTAATTAGCCAGTCAAAAATACTGAAAAAGTAAAATGTCTATAGAAAGAGAGGGGCATACTGATACATCTAAATTTAAAATAATTTTTTCTGAATGTGGGATAGACATATACTCGTCATTTCTGACAATTGTAGTTATCGGCGGCCTCTTCTGGGTTGGTTACAGCATGGTCTTTAACCATCCCCTCATATTTTCAAGATCTCAGATCATTTTACAGACAGAAGACTGATGCAAGCTAGGGCTGTCGAGTGCTTGTCACCTGTGTCTTCCTCTCTGGAACTCCAGAGCTGTCAGACTCTGGCCCCACACCCTGACTTTCCACGTGTATCCCAGTCCCACAGAATGTCAGGCAGAGCCCCATCTTACCCTGCTGGCTGAACTCAGTGAATTGAGCCAGAGAAGCTAGGGCAGTACCTGCGCCTTTGATGTGCCAGGACTTTCTTTGCAAGGAACCTTCCCCTAGATGCCTCTCAGCTGTGCAGGGCATGAACCCAGGCAAGGGTTGGTGCTTGGCCAAGTGACCGTGTATCTAAGTAGCATTAGCAGAAGTGGCCCAGGAATGAAGATGCACCTGCAGGCAGTTTGTGACGATTCGAGGACTGAGATGGTTTACAACCCTGAGATTAACCTCACAGTCCTCCTTCCTTTATCCATCTCTAACCACCCAGGATCAGCTTTACTTAAAAGGCAGACTAGGAGTCAGGGAAAAGCAGTGAGGTTTAAGTAGCTGACCTGTTCTGTACTGATTCATGCGTATAGTGGTCAAATGCAAAAAAGCAGCTGACTAGTGGATGAGGAGTGGTAACTGTTCAGAGCAGCCTCCATTTCATTTAAGTCTTTGTTGGTGAAAATGGCCTAGGTATCGAGTCCCTGATTCCTTAGGGACAGTTCAGACGAGATGCACATACTTGTGACTGAACCTAGTCTCTTCGACAGCACAGAGTTCCCAGGAAGATGTGCACCAAGTAACAGGGACGGAGTGCGTGAGTGACCAGTCAGCGCTGTGCTGGCCCTGGCTGTGCTATCCTGGAGTCTGGGTGACCGATGCAGTGCTGTGCTGGCCCTGGCTGTGCTATCCTGGAGTCTGGGTGACCGATGCAGTGCTGTGCTGGCCCTGGCTGTGCTATCCTGGAGTCTGGGTGACCGATGCAGTGCTGTGCTGGCCCTGGCTGTGCTATCCTGGAGTCTGGGTGACCGATGCAGTGCGGGGTTGCTACAGAGCGTGACAATTCATCTGAGCAGTGAACAGTCTGTAGTGTCACCATGGCTTCCTCTTGCAGGTGACATATTACGTGGAACATGTTAGTAGCTGGCAACTCAGTATGAGAGAGAGAGAGGATTGATTCTGTAGCAGGTAGAGGCCTTCTCCCTGCCAAAGAGCTGAGGAAACCCTAGTACCCCACCTCCAGTTGGGACCATCAGATTTTAGTAGTCCAGTCTATTTTAAACAGTAATTACCTAAGTCCTTTAGCTAAGTCTCTATAGCATACTCAAGCCTGATGTGAGTAGTGGTAGTAGCTTCTGTCCTTATTAATGGGACTTTTCCTGGATGTTGATCCTGCATTTTGATCTGGGAAGTTCTGTCATATATTTCTAGAAATTAGAAATTTAAAGCCTCCGGTTTAAAGTGGATTTTTGCTGTATAAAAGCAGTCAATTTTTTTGGTAACTGAAATTATAGTCTTATTATTGCCTTAACATCCAAATCAAATTAGCATCCTGGATTAATTGGCTCTGTTTATTTAGTTTTAAAACTCAGACTTTGCCAAGGTGGTCATATTAGTAGATAATGCAATTAAGTTCGTGCGGTTACTCAGAAGTCACAGGGAAAATAGGATGCATAGGGTCAGAAAGGAAGGAGAGAAGAGCTGTTGTTACCATGGAGACTGATACAGCACAGTTGTCCTGATGGACATGCGTCTTAGTTTTACTTAGTTATGACGGGCATATTGTCAGTATTTGTCTGCAAGAAATCATTTTGAATATTTTGCCCTCACAGGCATAAGAATTGAAGCAGTCTTGGGAAAATACCACGATAGCTATAAAATTGATGTTCTTAAAATGTTTAGTTTCGCATGTGATTATATTAGTCACCCATATAAACATATGTTATCTGACAGAATGTAGGGTTTGGATATGGGATGTAGCCATTGTGTGTGTGTGTGTGTGTGTGTGTGTGTGTGTGTGTGTGTGTGTTGTGGATTCTGCCAGGTTCTGTGCCAGAATTCTACAACATATGTGACAGTTGAATCTCTTTCCTCGTCTGTATAAGTCAGGACATGAGTCTGCAGTGACGCTCTTGTCATCCTGTTAGTGTCAGAGTAAAATCTCTACCAACCAATGTCACTGTCAGTAATTCCTCGCTGGGAGCGTCAGCACCCACTGCTCTGCCGTGTGGCCCTTCATCATCTGGACATATTTGTGACTATCTAGAGGGAACGGAGGCACCGTCTTGATCCTTTTCACAGGAGGAGTCATAGAAATTCCTATCTAGTGAGTGCGGAGGGCAGGTAGTAGGGTCGAGATTTGAACACACTCATTTTCACTTGTCTTTCCACCCACTTTCACTTTGTCATGATGTTTTGTACAAGGATATCATACAGAATTTCCTGTTTTAGTTAACATTGACATAGGGTGCGTCTGAATGCCTAAAGATCCTCCAGGAGGATTGACGGCGAGTTACAGGACATTAAGTACATTATTCCCACAAGACTGAGTCGAAGGCCACCGGACTGCAGGTACGCAGAGTGAGCCATTTCCTTTCAGTCATTGCCCGGATATAGTTTGTCTGCACCTGTGACTAGTGACCAGCCTTCAGACTGAGGTGTGGGTGTGTTTTGTGGGGATATTTGGATTCATGCTTAAGTCCTTTCACTTAATGTTCAGAAGCAGCCATGCTACCCTAACATCAACTTGGCCACAGGGCAGGAGTTGTGGGTCCAATCCAGAGCAGGCACTCTGACCATAGTGCCTGTTGGTAGACGCTGCAAACTATGCTTGCCGTGGGAAAGTGTAGCTTCCCCTGATCCGGCCTTTCCATTTTCTGTCAATCGCTGCTCTGTGAGGAATAGGAAACTTTGTACGTGTTTTCTTCGTGGTGACAAGTGCACAAGTTGCTGGTTCATGTCTCAGCCTAGGAGCCGTGGGGCAGAGGGCACTGCAGCGTCATGTGCAGGAAGCGTCATGTGCAGGAAGCGTCATGTGCAGGAAGCGTCATGTGCAGGAAGCGTCATGTGCAGGAAGCGTCATGTGCAGGAAGCGTCATACGCAGGAAGCTGCTCCCTGCTCCATGCCCTAGACTTTTGCT
Organism: Tokudaia tokunoshimensis; assembly: GCA_036184795.1. NCBI lineage: Eukaryota > Metazoa > Chordata > Mammalia > Rodentia > Muridae > Tokudaia > Tokudaia tokunoshimensis. Next base: position 78,772,337 of record BTHU01000006.1, read on the forward strand.
GAAAGCATCCTGGGGCCTGTGGGGACTCTGGATAAGCACCTGTCCCTCAGCACCCAGGAAGCCCAGCCCTACAGACACTTGCTAGTGAGAGTTGGGGAGGATTCTTGTTTCCTCTCGGTTTTGCTTCTATACCAAGTTAGGGTACAACATCTTCCCAGTAGTGATTTTTTTGAAGGGCATTAAGTGCATGTGGATGAGCCTGGCCTTTAGAAATGTTATGTTTGTTTTACAGTTCTCTCTCCTCTCTCCCCTCCCTTCCTCTCCCCTTCTCTCCCCCAATTAAAAAAGGGACTTTATGCTGCCTTAAAAAATATTTTCTTAATCATTTTAGAACTGTTAAACATGCATGTGGGGGTGACATATGTCTGCAGTGCACATGCCTGCATGTCTGTTTGCCCATCCAGGCAGGCTTGTGCGGATGCAGAGGTCAGCACCCACCCTCTTCAGTGGTTCTCCTCTTTTTCTTCTGAGGCAGGATGTATAGTGCGTCCAGAGCTCACTGCTTCACTAGACAAGCCCTAGGGTCCACCTCGGGTGTCCCAAGCACTGGACTAGAGGTGTGTAGCACCACACATGGCTTGTTTCTTGGGGTGATGTATGAACTTGAGAACTAATCACAGCCTCATGACCCAAGTCCTCAGAAGGTTCTTTTTAGCCTATGGAATCTAAAAAGCCTTCTAATCAATTAGAAGATCTAAACGGTTTTCTGTGTACAAAGCTGACATGTAAAATATGCAAATTTTCTTTTCATTGTTAAGCAGAAACAGGCTTCTCTGCATCTAAGCTATGTTATCTAACATAGTTCCTGAGGTCTTCAGTGTCCTCATTCTTGATGATATACTTTATTGTTGTGTTGAGTGAAAGTTTAACATTGTTAACTGCTTTAATAAACATTAAGAGATTGCCTCAGATTCTTAAATAGTAGCTGGAGAATTTAAATTTGTTCTACATGAAAATGTTTCTTGAATCTTGTATTTGTACCAATTTTTGTAGAGCGCCTACTGTGCAGGAAACAGGGCTTCTGCAGAAGCCTGCAACTTAGTGGGAGAGGATGCCCTGCAGGCAAAATACACAGCCGATATGTGTTTATATATATAACCACCTTAGAGAAAAGCATGTTCATGTTTAGTCACAGTGGACACCTAACAGACATCTAAACTAAACCTGAAGGGAAAGAAGCCAGGCGCAGGGTGAAGTGTGAAGGCTTAGCTGAGACAGAAGCATGGGAGACTTGATACATTTAGAAATTCCAAATAAAGCCGGAGGGAGGGAGGGAGGGAGGGAGGGAAGGAGGGGGAGGGCCGGCCACAGAGCAGGAGGAGGCAGGAGGCGCTGATGGTTGTGAAGGTTGTGGACACAGCACAGAACTTTAAGTGCATTGTGTCCTGATAGCCAGCAAAGGCCATTGAAGAGAGAGCTTGAATTAACGCAGCATGTGACCTGGGCACCCTTGGATTTCAGAAATACTCTTGACCGTGTGGTAGTGGACGGGGGAAGCTAAATTGGATCCAAAGATCTCAGAGTAGGGCCCAGGGTCACCATCCTTGGGTCTGAATGGTGCTACCCTTCATAGTTTCCATTACCACATAGCTGAAGAGACAGTTGTGGGGACTTGAGGTTGGAATTTTGATGGCATAGATTCATGCAGCGATCATTGGAGAAGGACTGAGAGTCAAGAGTTTATGAGGAAGATCCTCGTTGAGCTTAGGAAGTATGGAAGGCATGGGAAGCATGGGTGTGAGGTCATGGGGAAGCTTGGGTGTGAGGTCATGGGGAAGCGTGGGTGTGAGGTCATAGGGAAGCGTGGGTGTGAGGTCATGGGGGGGAAAGCATGGTTATGAGGTGATGATGGGAAGGTGGGAGAGAGTCAGGAGGAGACCTGGCCTCTGGCATGGTGTGCTCTAATGGAGAAAGGAGCACAGGAAGTGAGTGACATAGTAAGCACATTGTTGGTTGGTCAGTTGGCTTCAGGAAGTATTGCCAGTGTGGCTGAGGTGATGGTGGAAGCTGCAGTAAGTGTGATGGACGGCCCCTCCTCATATCAGCACCCTCCAGCTGGAGTCTGGGTTGTACGGATTCATGTCAGGAGTCCATTCTGTGGTGGTCTCCATGGGAGCATCCACGTGCGGAACTAAATGCCTGCTCCTAAGTCCTGCCCCTAAGCCCTAACACTGCCTTGTGAACTCCGTTGTCTGCCAGATGCTAAACACATGCAGTTGGCAACCCTCCACAGAACACCTTAGTCAGAGGCCGAGTCCATGAAATCCACAATTCTGCAGAATTTTATGAAGTTTCCTGACACAAAGCCTCAAAGAAACACCGAGAACAAAGAAGTGAAATACTGATGCATAGGCTTTTAAATTTTAAAACATTTAAAATTGTGATTTTAAAGATCAAATGATGTCCCCCATAATCTCTCAGAAAAGTGTCAGTTAACAAGGCAGACTGTAGTTGTCGCTGGCGAGGTGGCACACCCCTTTTAGCCCAGCACTGAAGGCAGAGACAAGCAGAGCTCTGAGTTCAGGACAGCCAGGACTATACAGAGAAACCTGATTTGAAAGACACAATACCTGAACAAGTGGGTAGCTGTGGCACTGAGTTAGCCCTGGGTGTCCCAGGGTTCTCCTGTGGCTGGTGGGGAGCAGTTGAGGACGGTGCAAGCAAGCGTAGCTGTGACCCCCTCTCAGCGGTGGCCGGCCCTCAGCCCCTCTCAGAACATCTGGAGGGCTGGTAAGATCTGTTGTTACCTTGCCTTGTATGCTTAAAATTTGGTGGCATTTGTGATGCAGCTACATTTACCCAGTGACAGTACCTCGTTACCAGAGATAGACATCCTAGGATGGGGACAAGGCACAGAGTCCAGGAGGCTCTTTCTCCACGGATGCATGACTTGTGCATGAACTTTGAAATGAGCGCCAGTTCCTTGTCTGACTTTGACCCCGCTCAGCATAGCTGACGTGAGCTGTGAGCAGATGAATTGAGCACAATGCACTTTAAGTCCATAAGCTGACAGAAGCTCGAGGCCTGTGCAAGGCTTCCCAGGCCGCCTGCATTCCAGCTTTCTGGCCCCACCTGCAGCCTCCGGGGACCGGTCAGCTCCGGAGCCCTCAGCTCTGGTCACTTTGCTCACTGCCGTTAACTTTGCTGCGTATGCTTTGGAATGGCGTGCTGCCCATCCTTGTTGTGTCCCAGGCTTTACTTATTAATATGTCACCTCTGCCCTTCGCACGTCCCCATCCCTTCCTTCTGTCTCCCTCTTCTAGTTCCTGCCACTCCCACCCCTTGCACCCTTGAAAGATTCAGACTGACAGGACCCGGGCCTTTGGTTATTCAGCGGCACATTTGGAAGTTCATCTCAGTATAGAAAAAAGACCCTTACCTCACATGACTTCTTTCCTAGCGGCCAGTTGGAACTTTCTGTGGGTTCAGATTCTGCACTCACGCGTAGTCGTAATAACATAGTGCTGCAAATTATTTCAGTAAAACATTATACTGGTGTGTAATAAGTTCTGGTAGAGTCTCCCAGCCACATTCTCTCCTTCCTTCTGCAGTAAAGTTGCTATTCTAGTTTCTAGGAGGGAGAAGGAGGAGGGGGTTTTGTGTGTTTGTGTGTATGTGTGTTTGTGTGTATGTGTGTGTGTGTGTTACACAGAGTGTAAACCTAATACACACAACCACTGAGCAGATGCCCAGCCATCCTGAGAGAGGAATTACCTTGAATGAATGCTAGCAGTAGCCCACTATTGCACGATAAGCCGGAGTCGACCACAGTGCAGAGCTCAGTGGGAGGGGCCGTGGGCCCTCTCTTACCCGAGCAGCCATCCATTGGAGGCACCAGAAAATAGCTCATAGCTAAACTAGTTACCAAGACACAGTTCTTAATTATTCCAATTATTGTTAGGAAACGGGGTTTTTTGTTTTTTTTTTAAAAAAAGATTTTTTTATTTATTATATGTAAGTACACTGTTGCTGTCTTCAGACACTCCAGAAGAGGGCGTCAGATCTCATTACAGATGGTTGTGAGCCACCATGTGGTTGCTGGGATTTGAACTCAGGACCTTCAGAAGAGCAGTCAGTGCTCTTAACCACTGAGCCATCTCTCCAGCCCGGAAACGGGGTTTTTGATGCTGAAATGATGCCAACAAAAAATGTGTATTCTGAAGGAACCTCCTGGACTTGTTCAGTAACTTGAGCAGTCCTGTTTTCCAGAAATGGAGGAGGAGCCCATGTGCACTGTTCATGAATAGGCTCACCTGCAATTTCCAGGTTGGATATTTGTATTTCTGGGAGGAAAAAGAAGGCTCGATTCATAAGAAATCCACCTTTCCAAAAACTGCTTGTCTTTTTAAATCCTATTACTGTCTCTTAATCTAGATCAGGTGCCGAGAGTTGTGTTTGTACAGAGTTGCTCACAGATGCGCCCTTATGGGGCTCCCTGGCCGGGGCCCGCCTTGATCTTTATAGTTCTGGAGCCCTAGCATCTATCTTGCCGGAGGAGGGTGGTTCCACGATGACAGAGGAGAGCTCTGGAGCTCCATGCAGTGTTTCCTCAGGGTCTCATTCAGACTTAGAGATTTCTTGTGCCCTAAAGATGATGGTTTCTAGAACTTGTCAGATACATCTTTTATTAAATGAATTATTTAATTACATTTTATTAAATTTAAGTAATTCCCTCCAATTTTCCAGATTTTCTATTTGTACTTTCAAATGAAGAGAGAATAACCCAAAATACTCTTTTATGCTTTTTAAACTGTTTAATAAATAGAGCAAATTGCCGTTGATTAGGGCTGTTTAGTTGAGGTGTCTGAGAGCTTCCTTAGCACATTCAGGGGGAGGAAGAAAAGGAGCTGAGGGAGGGAGGGAGGAGCCATGTGGATCTGGGTGTCCTGTTCTTACTCAGGGACCAAGTCCCTCACGGAAAGCGGCTTAGGGAGAACTCAGAGAGTGTAACCTGTGTGGAGAGAAAGAAGTGTGAGGGCCTGTCCCTAGTGGCCAACAGGTCCTGTGTCCTCAGCTCCTCCAGCATCGCTGACAGCAGCACCTGTGGGCCCAAGTGTGCACCAAGTCCCCAGCACTAGGACACCAGTGCTCTGCGGGTTCTGTGAGCATTTTAGAAGAAATAAAGCCCAAATCAAGAATATTTTTAAAAACTTTCAACATTTAAGTTTAGGAACTAAATCTCATTAATGAGAGTCAATCCCATCCTTTTCCATTCTGGCTTGTCCTTCCCAGCCACCGTCCCTCTGTCCTTCCTGCCATCCCATCCTCTCCTCTCCTTATACTAGATTTTGTTACTGTATACAAACTGTACTGCTGCAGTGTAGCTGTGTAGTTAGTACAAACAGGTCACGTAGCTGTAGTCGGAGACTAATGAATTTGAAGACTGAGCAAAGGTAAATTGTCCGTTGTGATCTTGTAGCCTACTTGTGTGACCTAGAGAAGCCATGACGAGCAAAACACACAAAGTACCACACAGCCCAGGGCTCCACTGGGAGCCATGCTCTTGTAAATCTTTGTACTGTGGACTTGTCTGTTGGCCTTTGTACTGTGTGGTGGTAGTGATGGCATCTTGGTATCAGTTACTATCTTCCTCAACTTTTGTGATAGAGCCTCTCCTGGGCCTGGCCTGTGGTACCACTGCGTGGTTGGCTACAGTGACTGCCGTGACTCTAGGAGTGTATTCAGATCCAGGTCAGGAGGTCCAGCCCACTCTAGGAGTGTATTCAGATCCAGGTCAGGAGGTCCAGCCCAGCTCAGACGTGATTGCAGCTGCTTTCTGACCATTGGTTTGTTGCCATCATACGTGCATGAGCATGCAGGAGTGGAGGTATAGGGAGAGGGTGTAGCTAGGTGACACAGTGGCCCGTGGACGTCATCCAGTGACCTAGAAGGACACAGAGATCAGGAGGCCAGAAGTGGAGGCTAAAAGTGTGGCTTCAGGCCAGGGATAGCACAGTCTGTGTAAGAGGCCGTGTTCTTACATTAAGGACGAACATGGAGATTCCTAAGACTCTGGAAGGGTCTCACATGAAGCTCATATTAGCATATCAGGCACAGGCTTTGTCTAAATCAGACCACACTGTCCCCTGAAGGTTTCCTGAGATGAAGCTCTTGGCTTCACACAGCCTGTTGGATTGCTAGTGATGGTCTTAGTCCACACACTTTGCTAAGTGTCTGTCAGACAACTTCCCTGTGAGGTCTAGCTTGTTTCTGTTTTCACAGAACACAAGGCACACCGGCTGGGCACCTTCAGCTCAGTCCACAGCAACACGGCCCTCCACCCACGCAGTTTGTGCTTGGATCAGCCTTTTGAAAGAAGCCTGTGATGTACAGTAGCCAGCCTGTGCTTAGCATCCCCTGAGGGTCCTGAGGGTCTACTCCTCTCTTTCCATAACCTCCCTGCTAATTAGGGTCTCCTGTGCTTGTCACGGGTGTTAGAGAAGCCGGGAATAAGAAGGGAGTTTCTGGGAGAGGTAAAGGGAGCTTTGGGTCTCTACTGCTCTGGTGTGCTGAGGAGAGCACACTGTCCCTGTAGCTGCGCCAGTCTGACTCGCTCTGTTCTGAGGCTCTGGACAGGGTAGAAGTGATCCCCACTGCCGCTCCACACACATCCTAGACTTCTAATTTGAAAACGTTTTATGTGCTTTGGCTTCAGAGCATCAGAATGCAGCAGTCCTGACTTCTGTGGATTTGGACAGAGTTGTATGTGTCTGTTCTTCTAAACTGAGACCCTGCGTGTGTAAAGCGGAAGCCTCTGGGGCTCAGTCCTTTCCCAGGGGAGTGAGGGTGACCTCCTGCTATAGTTAGGAAATTTCTACTTATGCTATTTTTAGTTCTGTGGGAAATCCATAGATTGTGATCAGTAATAAAATCATCATAGGACATTTATTGTTTTAACTTTTAAAAGATGTTTAAAAAAATTAAAAGGAAGGGCCAATGTGGTTCATTCTAGCTGTGTTTACAACAGCTGTGATCAGTCCTCAGCCCCAGTCCTCCTGCTCCTCTGCCCTCTGTCTGCACTTACTATGCAGTCCGTATGAAAGGAGCCTCGGAAGCCGTCCACCTACAAAGAGGATGACAGGGCCGATGGGGCTCTATGGAAACAGGAGAAGCTGTAAATTGGAACTTTGACAAAATTACTCTAAAGTTCTCCCTCCCTCTATCCCTCTCTCCAGAGTCTCCCCATGTAGCACAGGCTGCCTTGGAATTTTCTCTGTGTCCTAGACTGGACATGGACTTGTCATTTTCCTGTCTCACCCTCCCAAGTACTGTGATTACAGGTATGTGCTACCATACCTGGCTTGTACTTTTAATCTTACTCAAAATGTCTGATAGGTAAAAAGGAATTTATTACTAAAGACCCTGGAGATAGACGAGTGATCAGAAAGTCTGAGGGACAGAGCAGATCCTTTTAGAGTAGTACAGAGGTGGGACAAGCCAAGGAAACAGGATATGGTGACGGACTGAGGGTGAGCTAGCGTTGTGGTGCACGCCTCTAGTCCTGGCCAGTCAGGAGGTGGAGGCCAGCGGCTCTCTGAAGCTTAGGAGGAATTCAAGCCCAGCCTGGATAACACAGCGGAACCCTGTCTTTAAAAATAAAGTGGCCAAGTAATTAAAAACAAGAATTGAGATGCTGTTCAGTTAGAGAAGAGCGGAGAAAGGAGATTGCAAATAAAACTCTACTGCCGAGAACGGGAGAGTTTGTTGTTGTTTAGTTATCTCGGATGGAAAGGAAACCCTTAAAGAAGCAATACTTGAGAACAATTACGAAGCTGTAGCCAAGTGGGAAAAGGCAGTGGGATAGGGTCCTGCTGTTCTGATAGAATCCTTCCAAAGCCAACTTTTCAACAGAGCAGTCTCAGAGCCTTGAAGGAACTCTGCAGCTACCCCTGTCTCTGGAAGTCTCCATGCATCCACTGTGCACCAAGCTACACATGGTAACTGAAGCAGACTCCGAACCTTTTCCAAAGAAGGCGCAGTGCAGAAACCCCTTTCTTTCTATCGGGGCACATTCAGAGTAACTGAGGCCTGGTCAGCTTCAGGGTCAAACTGCCACTCTAAGAAATGCCTTATCTTTGGAGAGGGATGCTTGGCTGAAGACAGAAATGAGAGTCTGTCACAGTCTCTGAGGTGTGCTGCTGGCTGTGGCTTCGTCCTGTCCCCTACTTTCAAATTTCCCGATTGATAGCCTCACCAGTCTGCAGACACGGGTGGCGCGTCCTCAGTGCATACCGGATGCTTCACGGAGCTCTTCTGTCTAAGTTTGCACAGCCGGCAAGCAGCAGGTGAGAAGGCCAAGCCTGCTCTCTTGGTCTCAATGCTCTCTTTCCTGCTACAGGTCAGCTCAGCTCTTCAGCTCCTCTTGTGGAGAGAGTAGGAATACTTCTTTTGTTTACTAACTTGTGGGCGTCTGTCTTTCTGAGAGGCAGGAGCTCTCTTGGGAAGAGAAAGCTGGAGAAGTAGAAGGAACTGTGCTTGGCCCTTTCTGCGGTGCTTACAATGAAACCAGTCGCTAGATCTTCTATGTCTGACAAAGCCCCTGTAGCCAGAAGCCTTGCTTCAGTGTTGTAGAAAGGACCCGGCTACAGGGACTGGAGTGACATCCTGACCGTGATGTCCGCCACAGTACTGACCCTATAGAGAAGCAACAGGGAAGAAAACCTCTTAGTGAGTAAATGCCCACATGGATGCTACAGGCTGGAGCATAGGGCTCCAAATGCCCTTGAGGCAGCCTCCCACAGGGATTGAACTATGGGGCCGATTCTTGCTTTACTAGTCTCTTACAAGTCAAGGACTTAAGTTTTCAAGAGTTCCTAGTAATCACAGGTTCAGTGGTGGCGATAGGTCTGGGAAAGAAAATATAAAATAGCAACATGCATATATCAGTGGCATGTTTGAAAGTATTTTGTATGTATTGAGTCAAATAGTATGTCTAATTAAAGTGAATGCTGACCTTATCCTGCTAATATGTCAGCTAGAAGATCTAGGATCTCTGTGGATCTTCCTGGGTGGGTCTAGAAAATCTGTCAACTAAACTGCATTCCTGTAGTGATAATTCTTGACCCCAGATGGAAACCACAATCACCTGTAAGCTGTAAAGACACTTCCTACTCTGTCTCTGCTGTACATCAGTGATGCTGGAGCCTTGGAAAGAAGACCAAAGCAAGCAGAGTGCCGACTGCTGGACTCATCCCCTTGTATTGCCACTCCCACCTGTGGATTTTTGGCTGCACACTCTCTGGACTGAGAAAGCCTCTGGTAGCATTTTGAGTGGAATGAAAGTATTTCTTTAAAGAAGACTGGGGGTGAGCCAGGTTTTCAGATGATTGATTCTACATTAGTTCCAGGAAAAGGGGTATCAGTGGAGTCTGAACAGAAAAGGGACCCTGGAGAAGTGGTCTTTTTTGTATTAGACTGGAGGCAGAGGTTTCCTGCCTTCGGCTGGAGGGACTGTCTTGATTCCCAGAAGGAGGTGGACCTGTTGAAGAATTTGCAGCCTACAGTGTGGGACTACTGCTGGAGTCCATTCTAAGAGCTCCATTCTCAGCAGACTTAGTCATTTAGATTAAAAACACAGGCCAGGGATTAGGGCAGTGCTTTGCTGGAGGCTAACAAACTGCTGCTACACACCTGGTCTGGTTGTCAGTACTGGGTTCCAGCCAACTGCAAGTGGAAGTCAATAGTAGAACGGTGCAGACAGCGATTATCCTGGGTAGAGAGAATGAGGTTCTAGCTGGGTTTCCCTCCGATCCCCATGTACGACCTTAGGTAAGTCACAGTCGGCTTTGTTTCCATTTTCTTCTTCTACAAAGTCATGAGACATAGCGCTCAGTACTCAGTTTTCCTTCCAGGCTTGTGAACTGGGCTGCAGTAACTGTCCAAGTAGTGTGTGAGGTAACTCTAGAGGCTCTGTCTTCACGAGCCATGGCAGCCTAGGAGTAGTTCATGCCTCTTAAGCTCCAACCCATCCTCGAGGCGATCCCAAGAGCCAGCCACCTTGTCTCCACTACCGTCCCACACAGGTTTACTTAGTGTTCATTTGACAGTGATGGTAGAAAGGAATTTAGTATATGAACTCTTGCATCCTACAGTGAGGTCCTAGCTGAGCATAGAAATATTTTTTTCAATTCTAGATTACTGTTACTGCTTTACATTTTACTTCATTTGGTAGTCAAAAGGAATTGACCAGATTAGCTCTCACTGAACACAGTCCTGTCGTGGCTGAAAATTTTAACATGTCTCTGACCCGGTGAAAGGCCAGACAGGGTGCTCTCCGGATCCTTGGCGCTTGCACAGTCTCATGGACTTCTGTTTTCTGAACTGACTAGCACGGATTGCACCATAGCAATTAGATGTCAGCACAAAGGAGATTCAATGGCAGACCTGAATGGAATAGAACTGGCAAGTGAAAATCAATTAAAGGAATCGGCTGCATGGTCTGTTCAGAAGCACAGGCCAACGCGTAGGGATCCTGCGCTCTGTGCCTCGCTGGAGATCAGTGCTTTGACTGCGTATTGCCCAGGCACACACAAAACCTGTGGGCATCCTGAAATTTTTGATGGCATTATTCAATACTTGAATGTTTGCTAGGAGTTTTTTTGTTCTCTTTTTGGTGGCTCAGCATATTGAAACTGGTTTCATTTGGGGACAAAGGAAAGGTAAGAGGCTTGCTTAAAAACAAGATTTCTGTTTTTTACCAGCAACTCCCAAGGAGGCTGAGGGAGGCTGAGGGAGCACACAGCTCAGGGTTTGCAGCCATGAGCTATTGCCTATTGAACTACAGAGATGTCAACAGCCCAGCAATATTGTTAGCATCCTGTGTTCACTATTAGAAATGCTGGTGGTGACATTCTGAGCACATTGTTTCTGCTTTCTTGTCTCCCTTGGATCTTATCAATCCTGCTTCTCCACTATTGAATCTTCGGACTAAGCCAGTATTCTTGATGAAATTCTCTGTCTTGATAAGTTGACTAAACTCAGCTTTCACTGACTCCTCAGAAGGCAGGTTCCTAGGGTTTATAAGTTAGCAGTTTTATGACTATTAAAATGGCAAGGTATGTTGTGAATCTGTTAGTAACGGGCTCCTCTGGATGACTGATAGATAATCTGCATGTAAGTGGGCTGAGACTTATCTGTGATTGCGCTGCTGTGGAATGAACGCATGCTTCCATCGTGCTGTTAGCTTGGTGGGGTATAAAGCTAGATAGGTGGTTGCCATGGGCAGTGCCCTATGAGGTAATGCTGCCTGCTCACTGAATTAGTCAGTGTTTTGAAAGTAGGTGATCATCTGAATTCCAAATTTGATGACACATTCATTTTCATTTAAGCAAAAACCTTCAGATGGGCATCAAAACTAGAACACTTTTAAGTGTTCTCTGAAAACCAGAGTGTTGAGCTAATTTACGGTTTATACCGTTGGCTCAGTAGAGTTTATTGACTACCTTCCTTACACTAAACACTGCAGGTTGCTGTATTATGTTAGGAATAAAAGATGAATAGCAACACCCGCCATTCGCTGTCTTCTAGGAACACATAGGCTAAAATAGAAAAACAATCCGATCACTAGAATGCAGTATTTTGAAGAATAGCCGCCTAATCAGACAGGGATAAAAGGCATGATATTCGATACCACAGGCTTCTTTTCACACACTGCCTTGCGTGCGGTGTAGATACTTAGAAGTTTCAATTTTGCTTGCAATAAAAGATTGGTGAGAGCCAGAACTAAAGAGAAGCCATGGAGGAGAGTTAGCCAGTTCCCCACCACAGAAGCAAAGTGAGCTCCATCTAGAAAGACTGGGGATTAGCTGTCAGTCACAGACAGAGTGAGAGGTTGGGAGAGTTCCATAGGACTGCTAGAGAGAATTAGTCATTCTTAACTTAGAGGCTTGGAGGGCTCACTTAGGATAGTGTCCTGTGTGCAGTTGAAAAAGTCTGCTCAGTCCTGGTGCTCCAGGGGACAAAATGGAATAAAGCTGGGGAACTGGCCCAGACTTGGCTGCTTTAAAGCCAACGGTGTGAATAGATTGTGCGAGGAAAGTGATAATGTCTGTGAAGACCTGGGAGAAAGTAATGCTTTTCCTGTGCACACCCCACCCCATGATGGCTGGGGGCATCTACCGAAGGATTCGCAGGTTCTAAGTGGACTTCCTCCCAATAACATGGATGCAGTCTGCTTATAGTCTCTCTCTCTCTCTCTCTCTCTCTCTCTCTCTCTCTCTCTCTCTCTCTCTCTCTGTTATTAATAACTTGAATATAACTTAATTAATTTTTTATGGTGTTTTCATATTTGTGTCATTATATTTGATTGTCAGTTGTCCCCTTCCCCATTGTCTACTGCTATTCCCTTCTTTCCCCAGACAACCCTCCTTTAGTCTTCTTAATATAAAGATTCCCCACCCCCTTGCCCATTTAGCTTTACAGCTTACACACAAATGCAGGCATGCAAATACACAAGCACACACATATGCAACTAAGTACTGCTCTGCATGTAAGAGAACATAATTGACATTTCTAAACTTGATGACGTTATTCTGAGGGAGACCTACCATCCTGGCTGTAAGGCCCCAACTTCCTGTTTCAGTTAGAGTAGTTTGTCCCTCGAGAGAAAAGTCTCCAAGGCAGTTTTTTGTACCGCCTTTCCTGTGTGGGTTGTGACAGCCTCAGGAATGCTTCTGCCTCACCTCTGCAGACCCTCCTCAGAGAGGCTTAGCTCTGAAGCGAATCCTGCATCTTGACCAAGCCTGCCTTCCACACTAGATGTCCTTATCACCGGCCTACTAGAGGACAATGTGCTGAAGACAGGAATGTTTTTTCCATTGAAACAAATGGAGAATGTTTCTCAGTTTGGCGGAGGGAGGGGTGAGGAGAGGTTGCTCCTTCACTTCTGTTAAAAGATACAAAAGTCAGTCGGGTTCTAATTGATTGCTTTTTTATGTTATTACAGACATACCAGTACCAGTCTTAATCCTTACCTCCCAGTGATACCTTGTGCTTGATTTCCATATTAATGAGAATAACTGATATCCTTATATACCTTGATGTTTTGTTTTCAAAAAAGTATTTCAGTATGAATTTAAACTTCAGTACCGAATCTTAAACAATTGGGTATTATGTATCAGAATGTAGACTTGTCCAGTGTGGCTATTGGATATTTGACTGTTGCCAGTCCAAACTGAGACACATCACAAAGTATAGTCACACTGGGTCAAGAAAAGAGTGCGCAGGGAAAGACTGGCACAGTTCATTAACTTTTATATGAACACATGTTACAGTGACATCTGAGTACACTGGCCCAAATAAGAAATATTAGAACCAGTTCCTCTTATTTCTCTTAAATATGGAACACTTGATCAATTTTCTTGGTATCTTTGCATGGGGCTGTATGCATCCTCTCTACAGAGTTCCCATTTTAGCATATGTGGTACTGAAATGAACACTTTTCCTCTTTTATTTATTTATTTATTTTTTGATGTGGCTACTAGGAAATGGTGTAACACCTACATGATTGCATTATATTTCTGTCAGACAACATTGCTCTAAAAAGTCCTATATGAAATACAAATCCCACGCCTGCCTTAATTGAATCTCCCCTGCCTGTGGACCAGTTTTCCACTGGTGGCTCTGGTTGGTCAGGCCTCTGCCCGGTGAGGAAGTTTGTGGGAACACAGCAGTGGCTCTGGGCCACCTCCAGCCATGGCACTGACTGAGGAGAGCCTTAAACTGGCAGAATGGAGAACTGACACTTCTTTGGCTACTCAAGCTGCAAAACTCTAGTCAGTAAATATCTGTTTAGGAGAAATAATATTTTTGCTAGTTTGTTTTGGTTGCATTTTCTTTGAACTGAAACTAATTAATTTTATAGAATATGTGTTTATCTCCTCCTCTGTCCCTCAAGAGTGTCAGATTGTCAGTTGAGTGGTATCTAATTTTAGAAAACTGTCTAAAAGCAAGGTGGCCACTGCTGTGTTGGGCATGTGTAGTACTGGTTGAAATGCCACAAATGCAACAAGTTCAGGGACATCTGAAGGACTGCTCCGTGACCTTGGGGTGTCTCCTGAGGTTACACATCATTTATCTGAAAACAAAGCTGTGCCACTCTTCTTAAAGAACAGTTCATGTGTAGAGAGAACCTCACATCCATAGTATTTGAAGTTGGGAGTAAACACAGCTCTGGCTTCTGCTGTGGCACAAATGTTTAGAGTCTAAACTGTTCTCAAATGAAACTGACTTTCATAGAAGGGAAGGTCTTTCAAAAGCAATTTATATCTTTCTCTTTTTATGACAACAAGAACTCTACTTTCTAGAAATATTAGAATGTAGCTACAGGTGAGTGGCGTCTGAGGGTCATCGTGAGGTCTCAGCTTCCCTCTTACTGATAGGAGGTGACCAGTGCATTGCTGGACTGAGACTGTGGTTCCCAGACCATCCTCATTTGCAGTGTTCACTAGATAGAGCCCTAGTAGGGTGCTGCTGGAGGTTTGGCAGGTGGCATACTGTGCTTCTGTATGCAATGGATTGGTCCTGACTTCATGACGCTTATGGGGAATACATTTCATACATATACGGTTATGTATGACATGGAATTACTGCTTCAGTCCAGCACTGTTCACATTCTAACAGTGGGAATCAGGGAAGCCTTGGCAGCTTTCAAAGGGCAGGATTACAGAGAGTGAAGGGGCCTGATTGGATAAAGAGGTGAAAAGACCTCAGTTGCCTTATTGCACAAGTCACCAGGGAGGGTGATTACCATCTATTAATGAGTTTAGGGGAATGAAACCACAGGGCAGATTAGGAACAGACTCTCCCTGGCCCTTTTACCTAAACTAAGGAGTTTAGAGCCAGATCCTTTGGTATTCTCTGGCATTGTAAGTAGAACAACAAATTGAAATCTGGATTTGCCAAGGATACCATAAGGCACCGGAGAAGTGGGTGGGGGAATCCTGGTGCAGTTTACATTGTTATGTGTATAGGAGAGAGATGTCTCAGCAAGGCACTGAAAAAAAGGCTAGGCCGGGGTGAGTTTAAAAAACAGGTTTTGGAGACTGACCTTGTCATGCTCAAAGATAACACTAAGTATGCTCATTTAATTCACCTCACAACCATGAGGTGGCTGTCATCCACTTGTAGACAGCAGGGACAGATGGTAAGAAACAGTCTTAGGGACACAAAGCCAGTACTTTGAAGGAGTTAAATGCAACCCCAAGTTCTCTTACTCCAGGACCCATGTTTTCCCAAGTATCTCTCCCTTGACATGGAGGAGGGAGGAACCACTGTGAAGTTCTGAAATACTCAGCCTTTTGCATCCACCTGGGAAGGGGGATGTGGGTGGGGGGTCCTCCATGCTGCCTCCTGACTTGGCTCTGCTAGGGTCTATACTCACACCTTGCTGAGTGCTTTCCTAGCCCAGCCCTGAAGGCCTATTCCTCATTACCCACGATTCTTTGCTGTTTGGTTTCCCACTGTAGCCTGAATCCAGACCCACAGTAACCTCTCAATTGACTGCCTTCTTGACTGTACCACAACGTGTACCTTTGTAACTTACCTGACCATGTGTTCCCTTCCACTGTGATGAAAGCTGGGTGCATTTGACTACTGTCTTAACCTCCAGTGTGAAGGTATTAATTTACTGAATCCAGAAACATCTGAAAATCCCTTAACCTCTTAACCTGCACAGGTATCACAACTCGGTACTATTTGGAGGATGGAAAAGGAAGAAAAGGATCGAGGGCAAGTGATGTCAGGAAAAGAGAGAACTTTTAATCAAAATTTCAAAATTTAAAAAATTTTGGAATAAGTTGAAAAATACTTACTGAGGCATATTCCTATGAAAATTATCTGTAGGAAAACAAATAGGGTGAAAAATTTAGACATTCACTAATGAATTTGACTAAACCAATTTGTATATTGCCTATTTTAGGTAAATTTACTAAGTATCACCTTTTCTATTAACACAAATCCTAACATTTCAAGTGTGCAAATGATTTAATTCATAGTATGTCAGCATGCATGTTTGCCTTTGATCCTGCTGGTACTATACAGAGTAGATACATCTGAATGAGAAATACCACATTGCAGAGCCTAGGTGAGCCTAGTCAGCATGGCAACAGTAACAGGATTTAAAGCCACATGTTCATTTCTTTAAATATTTGTTGCTGTAACTTTATCCTACAGGTCCATATAGCACTTGGTTATAACAAAAAATACTAATGGTGAATTTGTGCTTTTGTTTTTGCTCAACTCCCAGATTTGATTATTGAACTCTGTAAGCATTAGGGAGCGCTCAGCGGGGCCCTGGCCTGGGTACCTGGGTCTGCAGCTTGTCCTCCATCCCTCGTGGCAGCCCTGAGAAGCCTAGCCTGCAGGACACCCTGTCTCACTGTTTTCACGTTCCCTACACTGGAAATATGCGTGCGTGGGGTTTCTTTGTTTTCCAAGCCCAGGGCGTCCCAGGGTTTGCGGGCCATCGAGTGACTCGGCATTCCTCCAGGGAGGAAGAGTGGAGAGCATTGACTGCGCAGCCGCTGGTGGGGAGCTCCCGGCAGGCACCGCGGCGGGAGGCCCGGCCGGCGAGCCCCGGCCCTGAGCCCTGCAGGCCCCACCCCAGAGGGCTCACTCCTGAAGTTTCTGCTGACGCAGCCGCGCTCCAGGCGGTGCTCTCAGTTTCGCCGAGGGCCGAGCGGTTGCCTGCATCCCTGCTGGACCCGTCCGCCCCTGGGGAAACTGTCCTCCCCCATTGCAATGGGCAGGTTGAAACCTGCTTTGCAGGAAGAAGCAGAGTTGCAGACCCCAAAACCCAGAGTCTGGGAGAACCGAACATCCCCCCCACACACACACACACACACATGGGCTGGGCCATGGGGAGACCAGAAGGCAGATGGACAGTGGGGTGGGGTGGAGTGATGGGGTGGGGCCAGTGGGACGGGCAGTGGGTGGGGCACCAGGGGGCGGGCCTTAGGCAAACACTGAGCACCAAGACTGGCAAGGCTGAGTGGCTGGAGCGGAGGGTGGGGCCAAAGGCAGAGACCCTAACTACATTTGTGCAGTAACAGTTGGAACCCAATACAAGATTCCTTGATTTGGAAAACTAACTCATAGCATTTTTAAAACCCAGAAAAAGCCTAAGCTTTTGTGGTTCCTCAGCTCCTGTCTATACCTTCTTAAATTTTTAAAAAAATTTTCTTATTTTATGCTAATGGGTGTTTTGCCTGCCTGCATGTCTGTGCAGAGCATCTGTTCTGGTACCTATGGAGGCCAGAAGAGGGCATCATCAGATTTCTTGAAACCCGAGTTACATATGGCTGTGAGCTGGGAATTGAACCTACATCTTCTGCAAAAGCAGCCAGTGTTCTTTAACCACCTAGCCATCTTTCCAGCCTCTACTATGTTATTAAATGCTAAGAGGATTTTGGGGTAATTTCTTTCCTGGGGAATAAAGACTAATCTGTCTAGAAGACCTAAGGGCCACTGTCTGCTCTCTGTCGCTCATCTTCTATAGTTCAAGTGCGGTATTGCAGTGTAACCTTAGACCTTTGGAGCAACCTGAATGGCACATACGAGAAGTTAGTCAGCGTACATATACCAAACTTAGAAGTAATCATCCATAGCTTCTAATTTATAAATTATTTCCATTGTGATCTGTCTCCTGAATAGTTTTTAAAGTCTGCACAGTTGGTACTACGAAGAGTGAATAATTAATAATCATTAACATGAGGTTTATTTCCTGGCACAATAGCTTAATTTTGGAAATTTGACACTTAAAGTTTGTTACAAAGGTTGTTAAAGAGAACCTGAGCCATGAGAGTTTTGCAAAGAAACATAAGAAATCCTGATGAAGACTAATTCTGTGTACTGTTCTGTATGCTGTGTTTGTGGTTATACCTTCATTTACTATGCTTATGCGTGGTATTTTTACACAAGTGTGTTTATGATGTGTATACAGTCAATATTCTATTAGAAATAATTGTCATGGACATTGCTAACTTTGATCACTGCTGCTCACTGCTGCCACTTGACAAAGTTTAAACTAAATAAAATCCAATTTATTTGGACATTTTTTAAGAAGAGGTAAGTTGCATGCCAGAGTATGCTATTGTACTTTATCCTTAAAAAAAATCTAAAAGGTAATTGCTTATTATACATGTGTGGATCTGCTTGGATTTATATTCACTACATGAATGCAGTAACACCCAAGATACTAGAAGAGGTTGTTGTTGTTGTTGTTGTTGTTGTGTGTGTGTTTTGGGGACAGTTTTTATTTCTATAGTGGGTGCACATGGGAAACACTGGTGTCTTCTTCAGTGTCTTTCCACCTTAGCTTTTGAGACTCGCTAAGCGTGGGGTTTTCCTGTCCCTGACCCGCTCCCCCCCCCCCCCCAGCCAGGTGCTGCAAGCACAAGCCCAGCCCCCTCCCTGGCTTCTGTAGATGGGTGTGGGCTGTAGCTCGGGCCCCTGGGCTTGGCTAGCGGTCTCTTTACCATGGCTCCGGCCCTTCCTTTTAGAGTTTGAGCTTGTGTGATGGACATGGAGCTGGTGGGTCAGTAAGTTCTGGGCTGACAGGCTTTCCTGAGTACTGAGTTAGTAGAAAGGCTTAATTTTCTTGTATCTCAGGAGGGATAGAAAAGCAAGCAGAAAAATTCCTTTAGATAAACTGATACAATTTGTAACAGTGTCTGTAACATGAATTTAATAAAAACAGCTTCCTCTCTCATCCCACCTGTATTTACTGTTACATTGACCCCATTGATGAAAACCACCCAGAAATTATTGATGTATCAAACTATGAATGTTATACGAAGCATCCTAGACTTGAAATCCTAAATCAAAGAAGACATCTGTTTGGGGATATTTTAGACACTTCTATCTCTAAGTGCAATTTCTGTGTATATTTGCTGACAGCATATTGTAAAGTTGAAATTTGCCTCTCTAATATCATAGTGAGTTTGAAATTATTTTGTTTCCCCACTTCCTTGAATTAAACCTGAAATTTTGGGAGAAATAGGAAGCAAATGAATAATTTGGCCTACTTTTTATTCAAAGTGTAGGTAGTTGTCTCAGATTATTTATATTTTCAATTTTGATCTTTTTCCCCATTTTTAGATAGTGGCTTTGTATTTTTAATAGTTGAGTGTTTCCCCCCTCCCCTTAAGTAAATGGGGCATCAAGCTCACATTGCATGAAGTTTCTCTGTCTGCAGGCCTGTCAGTGAACTCGAGAGTACCTGTTTGGAAGAAAGATCATGCCACTTGACCTGGGCTCTTAAGTACTCACTCCTTTGTGGTGTTTGGGTTTTCCCCCTCCTTACCAAAAATTCAGGGATGTGTGGCTATGCTGTGCCAGGACTTAAAGTAGCTTTCATCAAAACACTGATGCCTGGTAAGATGTTGACACAAATGAACATTAGCGCTAAGTGGCCAGTTCCTTCTTATGTTTTGGTTATATATTGTTTATTTCAGAAATCTCACATTTAACTCAAAGGCTATAAAATTCGTTTGAATGAAATTGAGTCTATTTAATGTAAGTGTTGATAGGGCGCCTGTGAGCAGACACTGTGGTGTCCGTGGTGTATGACATTTCTCCTGGAGATTGCGTCCTGAATAGAAAGCCACTTGCTGGCAGGAGCTTGGCGCTCTTGAGGTCTGCATTGTACCTCCCTGCTGTGCAATAGGGGAGCCTTTCAAACAGTGTCAGCACAGCATTCTTTGAGAGCCTTTCTTCTTTAAGATTTGAACTGTAAAACTTGTGCTGCAAACGGTCTGAGTGATATGTGAAGGTGCTACCCAGAAGACGTAGTGTAGATCCGTGCTTTAGACCTAAAGGTGATGTAATGTTCTCATGTCTAACCTTGAGCAGCATACTGCTTAGTATGTGAGCTATAGGGGTGTGTGTGTGCGTGTGCGTGTGTGTGTGTGTGTGTGTGCGCGTGTGCGCGTGTGCGCCTGCGCGTGTGTGCATGTGCGTGTGTGTGTGTGTGTGTTTGTGTGTTTCCTTGTGGTTGACTTATTTGTTTTTCATGTTAAAATTGCAATTAATGTTCAGTTTTGCTAAACTACAGAGAAGTTTGGAATGGATTAGTTTTCTAATATGCAAGAAGCTCTGAGTTCAATTCTAGTCACTGGAAAAAAATTATTTTGTTAGACAAAAGATTCTTTTCTAGTTTCAGAAAATAACCTGTAGGTATTTCTGTCTGAACTGAACCATTTAAAAGCCTCAAACTGCCCCACCCACCCCCCCAAAAAAGTAAAGCAGTTTCTAATTCATAGAGAAATGTCTATGAACTATTAGTCGATTGTTTGTTTGAGAAAGGGTCTCCTTCTGTAGCCTACCCTTACCTCCGACTCACTCTGGCTCGGGACTGGTCCCTACCTCTGGGTCTCGCTGCCGCAGCTTCTGGAGTGCTGGGAGAGCCGGTGCGCCGCCTGCCAGACTCAACCCAGTGTCCCAGAGCACTTTATCAAGACAGTAAGAGAATGTACTACAGGCCAGACAGTAAGGGCATTCTGAGGATGTGACTATACTCTTGGTTTAATCTTGTGCACACATCTGGAAAATAGTTAACATTTTCCGAGGACTGTGGTTTGCTGTTTTATAAACTGAAAACAGTGGTATATAAAGAATAACATTCAAGAAGAACCTTCACACAGTCACAAGAGGATGCTTTGTTGTCTTAGGGCGTTGCTCCATGCCCCTCATACTCTTCCCCTTCTCCGCACCAGCTCCTGACAAGCAGAACCACTTCCTTTCCCTGTAGATCTGCTGTTTCTTGATAGATGGAATCACACAGTAACTGGCCCCTTCAGCTGGCTTCCTCTGCAGGGTTTCCAGCTCACCTGTGTTGCTGCTTATAGTCAAAGTTGACTCCTTTGTGTTGGTGAGTAGCTTTCTGTTACGCTGTAGGTCCCATAACGCTACTTTATCTGTTCACCAGTTGGAGGATGTTTGGCATCCTTCCATGTTTTTTTTGTCAGTGAGAGATGAGTAAAGCTTACACAGCCCTTCTCATGCACAGTTCCACGTGCAGGTGCCTCCGTCCCTCCCAGATAAACATCTAGACGTGGGAGCCCAGGAGCCTATATAAGGACCATCTTTCCGTGAGTGCGGAGCGGGCTACTCTTCTCCTGATTTGCTGGAACAGATGCTTGCTTTTGTGAACAGCAGCCGTTTTCTGCTTTGACTCTTGTACTTCCTGTTCATAGACATAGGCAAACACACCGTATCATGGCTGAGCCCAGTCATCCGCACTGACTCATGTCACAGCTCACAGCCCAAGGCCACAGGTTCTTCCCGAGTGACCCAGCATCAGAGACAATGACTGGACAACATATAAGTGGCAGGTTGGGTATACAGCGTGGGTCACCTGGCCAAGGGGATATGTCACAGACCAACCAGTACAGGTAAAGTATCACACAACCCAGAATGGCGGACAGTTGTGAAACTTAGCAACTGTATATTTCTGGAATTCTCCATTTTTAGCATTTTGTTTGGATCGCAGTTGAGACACTGATTTTTTTTTTTTTAAGAGGAGGAGCTGATTGGGACACTGCTGACTATGATGGCGCCAGAAAACTCCTTCCCTCCATGTCCGAGTGGCTTGTTCAAGGGAACACTAGCCCCAGAGTTCTAGGAGTGTCCTTGTCATTGAGTGTCAGCATGTGTCTTTAAGAGCACAGGTACAGATCAAGGTCTGTGCTGTTGCAGTGAGTGCCCTGACAGGAGGAGCTGCCTGCCTCCCTCTCCACAGCTGCCCGTGTGCTCATTCCCTGTGAGCTGAGCCCCAGGAACCTCCAGACCTCACCTCTGAGGTGAATAAAGGTCTGATGGGAATTCTGTAGAAATAAGATGTTTAAGTCTCTTTATTATATATTATTAATATTGAATAGTTCGAAGTCTAAAGTGTGAAAATAAATAGCAATGCATTTTCACTCAGTTATTACTTAGTTTTGGAGATGTCCTCCTCTTTTGTGGCATCTTTTTTTTTAATAATAGATGTGCCTCAGTGGGGAGCAGATTGGAATGAGGACATACTGTGAGGCAGTCACCTTGAAAATGTCACCTCTTGACTTCTGATGCCCTGCAGTGCGCTCAGGCTCCTTCACATGCACATGCACGTGCGATTGGCCTTTGCTTTGGGTGCCGGTCGCAAATTAGGCCACATTAAACAGTCTGTGTAAAAGAAGGAAGTGGGTAACATGACTAGCGTGGAACCTGGGGCTGGGGCAGGGAGCGGGAAAGAGAAGAAAACAGACTATATATATAATCTCCATCCATCTTTCCCTGGAGAATTCTATCTTAGCTTTGTAGTTATTGGTTTGCCTAATTAAACAGATTCTTCAAAGAAACTCCCCTAAATCAAGAATCCCCTGCCCTGAAAAGGGTAAAGCTTACACAGTTAAATATAAGTATACCTAATCTTTCTTTTCTCTGTGTTGTCTTTCTATACTAATTCTATTACCAAGACTGTGCCACATAATTTAATTTAAACTTCAAAGGACCTAGAAGATGTTCTGTGATCTGCGGTTGTAACCACCCCGCTATGTGTTTAAACCTTATCGATTTGGGTAGAGTTATTTTAGGGTTAGAGGTTCTTCTCCTTTGCTGTTCCTCTTATATCTGTGCAGGTTGCAGGACTCGGGAGAGGGTGGTAGCTAAGAAAGCTATTGTCACTGCAGCACCAGGAGCAGCTAAGCAGTGACCCCGGGCACACTGTTAAGGTAAAAACGTGTCCTGGTCCTCGTGGGATCAAGCCATCTGTCTGTCCTTTTGGCGTGGCCCTCCTGCTTGGACTTCATATGGCTGTCTGAGGTCACCGTGGCTAGTGCTCGTACGTGCCATCTCTTCATAAGATCTTATAACATCTTTCAGCTTTTGTGCTAGGTAGATAGCACTAGGGGAACAATTTTAGTATATCCACATTTTGGTCATCTTTTAGTACTTTAATTAATATATATTTATATTTATATATAACATGAAGTTCATAATATATTTATGTTTTCAAAATATAAAATTGCTTTTATGAAATGTAATTAGAATTTTTTTGCTACCTTATGTTTAAGATCCTAACTCCAAACCCTTACACCTAACTTACATAATGTGTATTTGTATATACGTGCATGCACACACATATGCAAGGTTGATTTACAGAATATCTGCCTAAATTAGCATTGTAGTTGAACCAGATTTGGGCATACACTGCAATGTAAATATTTAGCAAAACATAAATACCATTTCAGCCTTGGTAGAGCTTATCACTCCCATTCGATGTTCAGCGTGGCCCAGGACCTTGGCTGCTCCTTGGCTTGGCTGCTTTAGAGTAAGATTTGTAAGTATGAAGAGTTTCCGTATGAAGGCAGTCACTCGGGACACATGAAGGGAAGGCAGGCTGATATGACAAGCACGTAGATGCTGGCGCTGTCCTTGCATGCCACCTTCTGCTTTAGTGTGTGTTATAATGATCTGCAAGGAAAGTATTTCTTTTTAAAAAGCATTTCAGATTTTTTATTCGAAAAATCTAGATTGTTTATACACACATGTGCTGAAAAACCAAATGAAATCATGAGCATGCACATCTGTCTCGGCCTACGTATATCACGACGCCACAGTTTTCTGTCTTGATACACAGCGGCAGTGTGGATATGATTAACTTGTAGGCGTGTGGGTTTTTCTTCATGTGTCTGGGTCCACAAACATATTGTTCACATAACTAGGAAGGTTGCTCTGGATCAGAGAGAGCCTTTATAGAGGAGGTGTGTCGCACGGCTGGCCAGCTGTGGCCTGTGGTGTGAGCTGAATTACCTCCCACTCCCCACATTGTAGGCAGCCAGCCAAAGTGCAAAGCCCAGGTTCACATGAGCAGTTAAGTATGGAAAGATTGCGGTCTCTGTACCCTTAATAAAATACCAGCTCTAATCTGACTTGAGTCACTCAAATCTAGGCGAACACCTGCATCTGGGAGAAAAGACAATAGCTTCTATCTCTGAGCAGTGTAGCTCCTTCATTGCCACCATTTTTTAAGACTTAACTCTTAAAGGAATTTAAATCTACTCCAGACTAGAGAGACAAGTGCACTAGATGTGTACTATCAGTAAATGCAGCCAGACTGGGGTGTGCCTTAGTTTACACTAGTGTGTAAACCAGGAGTGTGTATCACTGGCCAAATGCTATATGACTTTAACCTACATACTTACGTTGACTATGTTTTCAACCTTGTTCCATATGTGCCTGTGTTGTAAGGAGCCACACCAAACTTATGT
Organism: Tokudaia tokunoshimensis; assembly: GCA_036184795.1. NCBI lineage: Eukaryota > Metazoa > Chordata > Mammalia > Rodentia > Muridae > Tokudaia > Tokudaia tokunoshimensis. The sequence goes on from BTHU01000006.1 coordinate 78,796,582, forward strand.
TCACACAGCCAGGCGCGTTTGTATTATAGTCAGTGCATTCATTCACACGCATGCATTTGCTGGGCACACTGAGTTCTTGACGTCTGTGGCATTCCTTCTAGTCGGTGCATTCATTCACATGCATGCATTTGCTGGGCGCACTGAGTTCTTGATGTCCTTCGAGTAACAGTGAGCAAGGTAGACCAGGGTCTGGTTCTTGTGGAAAGAGCTATTTGCACAAGTAAATGGAAAGTTTCAGGTAGTAAAATGAGGAGAGTGTTTGCTAAGTAAGTGATCTATGGGGCAAGCGTTTAGGTGTTCTGTCAGCAGCGTGGAAGAGGCTCCCATGTGAGGAGTACAGTCTCGGGGCCTGGGAGGGAGCCAAGGTACTAAGCACTGAGATGAAGTCCTACACTCTGATTTATTGGGGTTCAGCTAGGTGGTTCCAAAGTCTCCCTTCTTTAATCCTCTAACAATGAGCAAGACAGGAAGGAGCCTTACTTCTCAGGGCTGACAGGCTCCTAGCTCTGTAGCAACAGGACTCACTCCCCTCAAGCCTGTCCAGACTCGCCCACAAGGTATCAAGCAAGTTTCAGGAGAATGATCCTGATTCTCCGTCGTGCACACAGCAGTGTTACTGCTCCTGCTCTGGCTTGTTGACCCAGGTCCATCGCAAGCCTGGCCAGACGGAAAGGCTTGAGAAACTGACTCTTTGCTGGAGAAGCCCATCATATCACCTTGTGTGGTGATGACGTTTTCTGCACACTCAGCATGCTGAGTAGGTGCTAGTCTGGGACCCGTTTCCTTTTCCTGTTTCAGCAATCAGAGGGAAAGTCTGTTTACTCATGTAGAGCAGTAATTGCACAGGCGCGTGAGTGAGTGCAGTGCTGACTCCCTCCTTTCATGTAACAGCCAGGTACAGAAGAGCATCCTACAGCTCCCAGACATGAGCCTGTTACTTGTGAATAGGGAAATTCTCACTTTGCCTGTTTGTGGAACATGTTATTCAGTGTCAGCTATAACCAGTGTGTTTTTGGCAGCATATAAAATTTATTGTTATCATTATTTGTTTTTTCCCCATTTAAACATACTCATAGCATAGTAGTTCTGTCTAGCAGCACACAGAGTGTGGGCAATTGTGTTTTTCTGTTGCCAGATAACGGAGCCACTAAGCAGTTGTAGCAGGCCCATCCTGAACTGCATGTGAGCTGAGCAAGTACAAGGAGAGAGAAGAAATTAATAAATGAAAGAGGAATGCTAGCGAAGATTTCTGTTTCTAATGTCCTTACTTTTTAAATGGCTTATAAAATTAAAAGGCTAGTATTTTAGTGATGAACAGCAATGTGGAAGTGTAAACTAAATAAGCCCTTTCCTCCCCAACTTGCTTCTTGGTCATGAGGTTTTGCACAGGAATAGAAACCCTGACTAAGACAAATTGGTACCAGCATAGTGGGGTATTCCTGTGACAACCTGACCGTGTTTTGGGGAGGACTGTGGAAGGACTTTGGAACTTTGAGCTAGAAGAGCCATTAGGATGTTAAGAGCTCTGTGGGATGTTCTGTAGGAGTTTGGAAGGTAAAGTTGAGAACAGTGCAGAAGATGGAGGCCTGGCTTGTGAAATTTCAGAGGGAAGATTAAAGACTCTTATCAGGGCTGTTGCTATTTTGATTGTGAAGATTCTGTGGTTTTGGTTAGCTGTGATTAACAAGATATCAGAATTACTAAAGCAAAAACTTTGCATTAGTGGGACTATTGATGCTGGTTAGCTGGAGTTAAGAAATTAGCAGTAATTAAGAAGAAACCAGCATCATTGAGGTGAAATCTTCTGTTTTTTGAGAGCACAGAGGCTGTGTTCCAGAGAAAGCTAGGGTTGTCCCTCATGCTGCTGCAGGACTTGGTACTGTGTAAGAGTCACCCAGGTGATACTGGTTTTGAAGGCATGAAGGAGGGGTCATGAAGAGCAGCTGAGGCTCGGCACTGTGAGAGGCCCCATTGGTGAAGGTGCAGCCTCAGTTGCAGTTGATGGCTCAGGACTGAAGGGGTCATGCAAAGAAGCTGAGGCTTGGCACCATGAAGAGAGCCCGTGAGAGGCTATTGGTGAAGCCTAGTTACAGCAGAAGGCAGCAGTGTTTTGGAGATGCCAGTACCATGAGTCGATCACCAAGAGCAGCAGCAGCAATGGAGTACAGGCAGCTGGAGCCTAGAAGACAAGGTGTGTGCTACAAAGGGCAGAGCTGGAGAAGTGACCCAAGCCCTTGGAGGAGCCCGGAAGATCCTGAGTGGATCCCAGACATTGGACAGTTGGAGTTCGATTTTGCTTTTGATTGTGACTGTGACCTGATATGTTTCCCTCTTGAAGGAAGAAAGTATTTTAGTGGAGCCCATAGTTAGGAGACTTTTAATTGTAAAAAGATTTTGGATTTTAGATTGGCTATTTTAAAGGGATTGAAATTTTAACATGTAAGAATTTGCAAAGACTGTGGGTCTTTTAGAGTTATTTAGATCTTGGGGATGAATAAGAAAGTAAGGGTTGAGGCTTAATAGTGATGTGTTTGTGTATCAAGTTGACAAGGGTTTTGTGTGTCAACTTGACACAAGCTGGAGTTATCACAGAGAAAGGAGTTTCAGTTGGGGAAATGCCTCCATCAGATCCAGCTGTAAGACATTTTCTCAATTAGTGATCAAGCGGGGAGGGCCCCTTGTGGGTGGTGCCATCCCTGGGCTGGTAGTCTTGGGTTCTATAAGAAAGCAAGCTGAGCAAGCCAGGAGAAGCAATCCAGTAAGTAACATCCCTCCATGGCCTCTGCATCAGCTCCTGCTTCCTGACCTGCTTGAATTCCAGTCCTGACTTCCTTTGGTGATCAATAACAATGTGGAAATGTAAGCTGAATGAACCTTTCCTACCCAACTTGCTTCTTGGTCATGGTGTTTTGCGAAGGAATAGAAATCCTGTCTAAGATAGCTAGATAAAATACTAAGCTGATAAAGTAAGAACCAGTTCCATTACTTTTAGCAATGGCTAAAAGGAAAACATTGCAACCCACTGTGAACTGTTGGTATTTGTTTGGGGGATGGGTAAAGAGGGGTGGGAGAGAGACTAAATTAGCCTGCACTATCTAAAATCCTAACATATGGTTGAGAGAGCCGTTTATTTGTTGCTATTTGCTTTGCCTTAATGTAGATACAAGTACAATCAATGCAGCAAGATTTTACTTGGTATATTTGTCTTTTGGGCCCAACCAAGTAAGACATAGCAAATTCTATAAGTAAAACTATATTTTTGTTTCTTGGACATGGGTATAGGTCAAATTTGTCTTTTTTATAAAAGCATCCCAATTCCATTTGAGAATATTATTGTGTCTAAGAACTCCCCTATGCCTGTTTCCCCTTTGAGCTGAACAGCAGCTCACTTGGATAATTTTGCTTCTCCCATCGCATCCTAGAATTGGAGATGAAAATCATATCACTTTAATATTTAATTATGCTAAAGATACAGTATCTCTAATCCTCGGAGAAAATAATGGATTATTCTTCATCATGGTTATTGAAATGGAAAATTAGCCCTAGCTTACTCCCTACCCCTGTTATTCTGAAATAAATGCAGGTGCATCCAATATTTAAATGTAAAACAGTAAGTGTAAACCTATTAAGAGGAAACAGGTGAAAAATTCTAATCTTGGAGGAGGAAAGGTTTTTCTAGTTCGAGTTCTAGAAGGCATAGAGGAAACTTACAATGTCAGGCTTCTGATTTTTAACCCTGCTTTTGAAATTTACTGCAGTGTCTACATTTCTCCATGTCAGATTTCTTGAAAGCTGGGTTTTTCAGTCATGTGATACTGTCTAGTGTAAACATTCTTTGTATATCTACATCCAATTTAATATGTTCTTCTAGGTTGACATTATATTAACCAAGGATACAGTTTGCAATCAATATATAAGCAATGTAAAACAGATTTCTCTTAAAGCTGGATTCCCAGGTGGGCGTGGACATGCTTGAGGGCACTGCACCCTACGGTGACAGCTTCTGGGGTTTTATACTTTGTTGTTGTTATTGGTGGTGTTTGCTCTCTACTTGGGATAAGAGCTCAAGTGTCTGCCCTGTGCAGGAGTATGGGCTGCACTCTGCGTCATTCCCAGCATCAAAGACACCTGTATGCATGCATCGCATTAGTAATGGTGCTCAGTGCTGCCAGTGGTACCGCTTTATGCTAGCCAATTATTGCTAATTCACCAGGATTCCCTGTAGTAAATAAGAAAGCCTACATCGTGAGACCACATACAATGAACAGACAATAGGTTGCTCTGCTTGAAGGCAAACAATATTGATGCCTCTTCCCATTTCTTGGGAATGTTCTTAAGTGCATTGCACAAGCCGAGCCACCCCTTGCTTCTCCGTATATGCTGTTTGTTCTTGGTTTTTCATTGAATAGCATATTTATACAAGTTGATTTTCTTAATCTATTTATTTTTAGTATTGTTTTTTTTAACGGTTTATTAACGTGTGCGTGGGGAGAGAACCTGTACCAGGGGTTACATTTGCAGGTCGGAGGCACCCACAGGAATCAGGTCTGTCCTTCCCCCACATCAGTTCTGGGGATGAAGTGCAGGCCCTGGGGTGTGCACCTGCTGCGACGCTAGTATTCTGTGTCCTCTCTGGGCGCTTTATGTGGGAAACTGGAAAGGAGTGTGAATGTAAGAAAAGGAACTTCTGATCAATTCTGCTTCTCAATTCCTGTGTTCACACTCTTCCTGGGCAGACAGCCGCCTTGAGCTGTGTGATTTAAGAGAGTCAAGGGTTTGGCTTCTGCTATCTCTGTTGTGCTCTGAAGTTCTCTCCAGATCTGTTCTTTGTAGGCACACGTGCCGGCCAGCATTTTCCATAAACTCCTTTGACATAAGTGTGGCCTGGCCTCAGTCTCGCCTTTGTTATTTAATCATTTGTTCAGTCATTCAATCTTTTATTTGTTTAGATGTGCATGGGGTTTTGCCTGCATTTGTGTCTGTGTATAACAAGGTACATGCCTAGTGGCTTCAGAGGGTGTCAGATTCTCCTGAAGCTGGAATGGCACAGTTGTGAGCCTCCAGGTGTGTGCTGGGAATTGAACCCCGATTCTGTGGAAGAGCAGCTTGTGCTAACCTCCAGCCTGGTTTGTTGTCTTAAGCCTCGGTTCTCACACTTGTGTCCTGGAAGAAACCTTGAGCATTTTCTGCCTCCTGCAGGTCAGCTGCTCTGCGCCCTGACTGCACTTTGTGTAACCCTGCAGCATTCTCATGGTGATTACATGTTGCAGTCTTAACTCTCGCAGACTGAAATCGGAACTTAAATGCATAAGGGTGCTTCCGTACATTCACTTGGGTGTTTACATGAAACTCCCCTCTTTGGAGACCTTAAGTAGGTGCCTTTCATGGATCAAATGTACAGTGTCTTTCTCGATGACCTTGAGAACGTGTTTCCTTTGAGGAGTTTGTAATGCAGATAACGGCAGATCGGAAGAAGCGACACTTTAATACCAAAGCACCCCTTCCAGTTCCGTCAAGTCTTTCTACTGAAAACATACTCTATTTTTATTCCAGTCACATATTTTTTCCCCTTTAACTTAAAGTTAGTGTCGCTTCATAGCCAAATTAAACACATTGGCAAATAGCTAAAAATTAATCATGTATCAGATCAATACAAGTATACTTAAGTTTGTGTATATAATTTCTGACTGATGAGACAGAAAATGGTTATCAACTTTTCTCTGAACATTTATTTTAGAGTTTATGACAGAAGTAACACAGGAGACGGGTTCCTGCTAAGTTTACTGATGTGAAGGGATCCTTGAAACTTGACATACTCCACTGCTCCCACTAGAGGGGTTCCTTCCAGCTGAGACAGATGCTCTGAGAGGAAATCCTTCCTCTGACATTGCTGTTCCCTTGAGAGTAAATTGAAGCTAACCTCCTGTTTTTTTAGATAGGCTTTTTTCTTCTCTATGTGCTAACATTAAAGACTTATAGAACAGAGAATGCTAGAGAGTAAGCCAGGATGCATATGTTTTAAAACCATAGTACTTTGAAGGAAACAGGTTTGTGAAGTTGCTTAGGTGAAATGAGTTTTTAGAAGCCTGGTCAGGGGGTTTGAAATACCCTTCAGCCTGGCTAGAGAGAGAAGCAGGGCTGGCGGCCGAAGCGGCCTTTTGAACAGTTACATGGGAGCTCTAAATTCCACAGAAAGCGCCGCTCTCACCTCCCGTTGTCAAATACAGTAAAGCCTTATCTTTAAATAGATATTCTATTTGCTACTGATTTTTTTTTTGCTACTTGACTTTTAAAATCTGTTAAAATATGCAGAACTCACTCTGTAGATGCCAGTCTCAGCTTTAATATGCTCAGCAATAATTGTATGTATGTGAAAATATCCACATCAGGGGTTAGTGTCCTCACTGAGTGACGGAGGATGGCAGATAGGATCTGTGTGTACAGCCCACAAGCAGATGTCCTAGAATGTCCACAGTAGTTAAGTTGCCAATGTTTTAACCCCAAAGGCTTTTAGCTGCAGTCTTCACTGTTAATTAGGAATTCAAATTTTAAAGATATTTGAGGTCAGTAGCCTGGTGTTGTAGAAGGCAGGGCTCAGGAAATTCAAAGATGAAGCCCTTGTGCATGTGTGGGAGGGGGATCCTAAGCTAAAATCTATCATACGGCTTGTTTCTAAATCTAACAGTTAGCGTTGGAAATTGGAGTGTAAACAGAAAAATGGTGTAAGTGGATCTTCCCATGATTTTCCACTCTAGTTGAGCCAACATCTCAGTCTTTAGCCTAAAATCATATTTGATATCAGCAACATATGGTTTCTGTCACAAAGTAGCTGCTCATCTTGTCAGCCCTGCACCCAGGGTGCCGTCTTCCCGCTGGGGCGGGGTGGGGTGGGGCGGGGCAGGGCGGACTCTGGTCTTCCCCAGTGGTTCTTTAACCCTTTCATTTTCATGCTGCAGTCGTCTGCTGGGATAGCCTTCTTTGGCACTGTTGTCTTAGCAGCACACGTTGGCACGGCCTGTGCACACCGTGCTCCAGGCCAGTGTCAGGGCCATGCTGCTGCCAGCCCCGAAGCCCCGCCTCCCGGATGTTGAGCACCCAGACGCCCTCTTTTCCTTCCTTTTCTTGTTCCTTTCCTTCATACTGGCTCTTTTTAGTAGCCAGACTTAAGAGCTTTATACACAAAACTGAATAATTATGTTTTAAAAAAACAGTAATTATCAATACACGTCTCGTTGCATGCAGCTTTTAAACTCATGTTAATGAGCTCTGTCGTCTACAGCACAAGACTGACAGCCAGTTTTGAAGTTCTGCCATCTTTCCCACTTGCTGCCTAGACTCTGCCTGCCTCGCCCTGAGCCCTGCCCTGCCCTCCAGAGCTCTTGCTCTGCAGCATCCCAGAGACTGGCTCTGCCCCCTCTGACGTGAACAAGGACAAGAAGCCACGATAGGAGCAGCAGTAGGGCTACCAGCGTGATGGTGGTTCTCCTGAGTATGACTTTCCCCTCGCTCTCCTGTCCATCGGTAACAAGTTAAAAAGCCTGTGCAGCATCTCAGGATGTGAGCAGAGCAGGAGGCCCTGCTGAGGGGCCTGCAGCCACACACATCAAGGGGGCGCGTCCTCGCAGTGCAGCCCTGTAGCCCCAAGAGAACTCTCCAAGCCCCTGACCTTCTCCCACGAGCTGGCTCTCCTGGCTCAGACTCCTAGGGCTGTGCTCGAGGGGTTCTTGATCGTACCTAAATAACTTCCCTCCTTACGACTGCAGGTTGACATCTTGGTCTATAGGATGCAGCCTTTGGATTCAAGGTGTGTGGCTTGGTGTGGTTCATCATGCAGGACTTTGCTGCTCTAATCAGACACCAGTGGTTGGCAAAAACACCTGTTTAAATTATCATTTAGGCTGTGATTAAGATTAAACTTTGGGTATAAGAAACTACAGAACCCAGAGTTTTGTGTAGTGGTGATTGGCTTCAACCTTTGTGCTGGAGCAAGGTTTTCTGATGTCCTGCCTCACTGTCGACATCCATTTTGGGAACTGAATAGATGTAACCACTGACTACTCCTAGCCTGCTGTGTTGGGCTGATGGCCCCTGCTTTGCAGACTGAATGATTCCTCATCCCTACTTGGTCTCTTCACTGCTGAACTAAAACCCAGCTTCTTCCCGGAAGGAGCCTATGCTTGGCAAAGGCCTGTGAACAGGTGTGTTGTCCTGGAGTGGGTTTCAGTCCATGCTAAATGCCTGCTGTACCAATGCTATGGAGGGCAGAGTGTGCAGGTGCAGAACAAAGGGAAAGTCTTTCTAGGCTGGGCCCTGGGCTGGGATTTGAAGGCTTGGATTATATAGAGACTAGCAGGAACAAGAAGGAAGGAGTACTACTCGGGGCCAGGATAGCTGTGGAAAAGCCTTTTCATCTCATCTATGTAAATGAGGAGCACACCAGAGCAGCCTGGGCTCTTTCCTGGAGGACTCTGAGTGTAGAGTAGGTACCATCGAGGTTGGTGCGAACCTGTGAGTGTAGACTGGGCTACTCTTGCCTCTTCTGCTCTGCACCTTCACAATCACATCCAAAGCTGGTGCATTTGCTACCCCAGCTTTGTGTACTTGCCATTCAGTGTACCTCCCGCTCATGGTTATAAGAGCCGGTAATAAAGTGAGGTGACCACCCCATCAACACTATTCACATTCAGGGAGAGAAACTCACTAAGATTGTGCACCATGAAAAAGAAAATATAAATTAATACCTATTACATGTATGCTCTACGTTTATGTGTTAAAAGCTTAATGTGTTTTTATATTTCATGTGAGGAATTGCTAAATATTATACTTCTGAGCACAGTTAATTCAGTATTTATAATATTTAACACAAGACCATCGTCTTCTGAATCTTTGGTTTTGTATTTAATTCCCAGCAGGAAGGTAGAATGTTCACTCCATAGTTAATAAACCTGTGATCTTATCTCCAGAACCCACTGTATTTGTGACTGCAGTAAAAAGATGGGGGATGAGTGGAGCCAGCACCTGCCCCCCTCCCCAGTCGCCCGTGGTTTGGAATGCGTGGGACCCGTCCAGTCTCGTTGCTTGTATATCCCAAAATTTCATTTATAAGAACCTTTTCCCATTAACTGGTCCAGGTCTTCAGAGTGTTTTAGATGCTTTTTACTTTTGCAGATCTATAGGACTTTTTTAAAGTAAAGTCTTTGAAGACTTTTGTTTTTGGCAAATGTTTTCTAGAGCTCAGCAAATGTACCTCAGTTTGAAAATATGCGTTATTTTTTTTTAGAAAATGTAGATATTCAGCATTTGTCACAATAGATGGGCCTTCCTATTATAATTGCTGAAGAGAAGAATGGGAAGGACTGCCTTCTTTATAGGTAGCTCTTTAGGACTGTCTCTGCGAGCGCGTAGCCCCTCCAGGCCCACAGTGAGGTGTCTGACCCACATACATCTGCTTTTTCCTTTCTTTTTCTTTCTTTCTTCATTTCATTTTTTGTTTTAATTATTCACCATTTATTGTATTATTGTCTTATTTCCTTATTGTAGGTCAAACTAAAACCTGTAAACTTCACCTTAGCTCAGTTGGCTTACATTCAGTGTCACTGGACAAGGTTTCAACTGTACAAGGACCAGAGATAAGAATTTTTTTTTGTGTCTGAGTATGGTGACTAATACCTGGGCAAACCATCTCAGTCATATAAAGCCAACCCGATTGTTAGGACTGACTGGAAGCTAATATTCTTCAGGTAGTCTCGCGGCACGCAGCTGCACTTACACTTAGTATGCACTCATATGAGTGCTACTGCATTGCTGACCAAGGCTCACCTCAAGAAACCTCAATGCTCAGGGCACGCAGGCGGGGGCGGGGGTGGGCAAGAGTCACAGAGTTCCAAACTTTTATGTAATTTCAGATGTCTTAAGGTTTTCTTTTTTACTTGTGTAATTAAGATGGTTAATTAATTTTTAATTATGGGTATTTTTGCAAACAAGCTTCACGGTGAATAGAAATGCCTTACTAATAAACCACGGGCCACACCTGTCTTCTTTAGTGGAGGGAAACTGACCTAGAGACAATTGTTCTTAACTTTGGTTTTGATCAAAACTTGATCATAGTAACCAATGTCTAGTTGTACAGGGTCTCAGTCCCAGGGGCAGCCAACATGGCTGGTTACTGTTTTACATAATTACTGTATCTTCTGTGTCATAAATGACTAAAGTGGCCAGTAATACCGAATTGATGGGTCAGCTGAACACACAGACACACCACACACCTCTCTTTAAATAACCGATAAATAAATTAGTATCAATGCATGCTAATAAGAAGAAGATTATTGTGCAGATGGTGAAAAGACAGGAAGTCGGAAGCAGTGTGGTTGAGGCTGTCGTGGTACCCCACAAGGTGTCCGGCCACTTCCCTCCATCTCCTTATAGCTATGGCTTTCCCCTGATCTGCCCTCTTGGAGAGTTTTGCAGTCTTCTGTGAAGCCTGGAGTGTGTTTCAGGGTGCATTCTGTGTGATGTACGCCTGCCTGCCTGCACCCTCTGTGTTTCCCACCCCCAGCTCTCCCAGGACCGACCTTCTGTGGTCTCCAGTGTTATACTGCTGCTGATGCCAGGGTCCTGTTTGCTGATCTTCCCTTTCCTGGAAAGTGAACACGGATCGAGGAGTCTGTGCTCCCATTAGTCTGCTCTTGGTTCCCTAGCATTCCGAGTACTTGATGTGTGCGTGTACACACACACACACACACACACACTGTTCCTCCTTACCACTTCAATTTTTATATTATTTTAGCAATAATTTTTAGTACTTGTTTAGTATACCTAAAATTGATTGCTATGAAATACAAAGGATCAAGTAAGTTAAAGTAACCAAGAATAGGGTTTTCGAGTAAATCCTGAATGTGATTAGCCCCATGCGTGACTTTTTATGCACATCTGGTTGAATAGACTTTAGAGAAGAAGGTGGCCATCTTAAATCTACCCAAGAGACCCAAAGCACGCCATCCTCTCTGTCTCCTTCCTAGACTTTGCATTCCTCACCCCTGCACCTGAGTCAGGTTCCCCTCCAGTCTGAGGCCTCGCCCCCTCCCCTGACCTTTCTTCCCGCGTGCTTCCTTTGAGCCTGCTGCACCTTACCTTCACTGCTCATTGGGAATTTCTCCTGAGCCACCTTCCTTTCACTGTCTTTTGTGCAGGAGAACCAGCATGATGAGGCCTGGCCCAGTTACATCGTATGGCCTTTTGTTCCCAGCGAGACTGTTCACTTAGAGACTTCATTTTGTCTATTCATTGGCTCGCATGGCTAACAGTAAATGCGTGTTAATGATTGCTCAAGAGGTCCGATTGTGTAACGGTTGTGATTGCCGAGAGTGAAAGCCTTGTTGGGGTTGGCATAGCACTGCCTCATTCCTGTCTCACCACTTGCCCATTAGTGGGTCAGGATAGAGTGTGGCGGGTTTCAATTGCACCTCAGAGCCACTAAAAGGAAGACTACCCACTGGGCGTTTGTTGAGTGAGGAGAGTTGACCTGAGCGCTGGCTGCCTGTGGTTTGTCTTCATGTAAATAAACACACTTGTTAGTCAAGTTCTGAAGTATAATTCATTGACCTTGGGCTTCATTCTACTGCTCTCCATTCAAAGAACTCTGTCTCTGCGTGTTTTGTGTTTCTGTGGGAATGCAGGGACCAGAAGAACAACCGCAATGGAATCTGCTTCCTGAATTCTACAAAACAGAATGGGATTCCACCTTCATTTAAAAGTTACAAATAACAAAGGAATGAATTTGTAAAATGTCATTACCAAATAGAAGGGGACTTTAGTTTGTTTTTCAAAATAAGGTATTTTAAATTGTGAAAAATTATGTAGGCTAGAGATTGTATTTGCCCACAATTTAAGTCATATTTGGCTTTATTTCAGCCTGGATATTGTAAACTATTCTGAAATAATCTATATTTCACATCCTTCATATACAAGCACATGTTATGACGGAATACGTAAATGTCATAGGCGAAGGTAAAATAGCAATGATACCAGCAACCAGTGAGAACAGGGTGAAGTTAATGTGCCAATCTGCACCAGAGTCTGGCTAGAACTCACAAGAAGTCCTTTGCTTCCCAGTCTTTCTGGGTTTTAAGCATCTTGGAAGGACCTCTCTGCACTCAGTGTACAATCTGGACATTGAATCTATGAATTAATCACTCATATGTAGCCATGCAAATTCAAATTAATATAATTTAACTAAAATTAAATATCCCGTGAGTTTGGCCAGCAACACTTCAGTAGCTCGCCTGCTAGTGGTGGGCCATAGAGCACAGCCATGCTCAGGGAGTACTGTAAACCAGCTCACTCCCAAAGTAAGGGACCCAGGTCATTTCCGTGACTTGTTACCATAATGTACTTCACAGAAGACTTGGTAGCCAACAGCCGGCCGTGAGGAGATAAGTAGAGGAAGGATAACAGACTCCACAGTTGGAGCAAGAATACGGGAAGCAGAGTGGATGTTGCTTCAGCAAAGGAACGCAAGCATGTCCATCACCAACGGGACACACTTGGGCCACCCTCACAGTATTTCTGGTTTAGAGCATAGTAAAATTCTGGGCATTGTTGCATCCAATTGCAAAGTTCACCAGCCTGTTAAAACGGCCGTCCACTCACCTTTCTTGGAAGGTCCATTGGTTTTACATCTTCCACACCCTTGCTGTCTTCCCTAATGAATTTCCTGGGTAGCTCTGGACATGACCATAATAGACAGAGGAGTGTTTAAAGTAATGATGCCCTGGAAATCAAGCCACAGCACTTTTAAATTTCTTACACGTTCACAAGACTCAGTAGGAGGGGTTTGCTTCGTTGTTTTTAATTTAACTGAAATGCTGAATTCTGTTAGAAATTCTTATGGAGACAGAGGGCCTAGTTTCTTCCCTGTGGCTTGGTCATGGAGCCTAATATAAAGTGATCGAATGTCTGAGTCCTTTCTTCTGCCATCTGCTGGTCGCTGGGACACCTTACAGCTTGAGTTTCAGCTAAATTTGCATTCCTGGTTTGGAGGGTGGTTTGTTCACACTCCCCTGCAGTGTTTGATGCAGGTGTTTCATCTCTTGTGAGGGGCTATTCCAGCCTTTTCAGCTCTGACTTTATAGACGACATGAATATAAAACGCAGAAAAAACACAAATTCTGAGAGCCAACTTATTTGAAATTCAGAGGGTAAGAGACACACTTGTTAGAAAGTGTTAGAAAGTGGACCAAGGGCAACTTATCCCCACTTGAACATTGCCAATAATCGGCTGAGAAAACAGCTGATTACAAAAAATACCATAAAAACTTAAGTCTCAGCTAAGTGATATGAGGTTTTGATTTTGATTTTTGAGACAGGGTCTTACAATGTAGCCCTGACTGTGTAGACCAGGCTGGCCTTGACCTTGCCCTGGCTGTGTAGACCAGGCTGGCCTTGACCTTGCAGGCCTTCTTCCTGTCTCTGTCTCCCAAGTGCTGGGGTGACACTGGCTGGGAGGTCTTGGGGGACACCATGAGGGAATGTCTGAGAGATGCTAGAGTCTACCTAATTTCCAGATTTGTATTAAATATTGAGTAGAGAGTTTTGCCTGCTAACTCACAATAAAAGACCACTTGTCTAGGAGTTTAGCTCTGTCTGTCTGTCTCTGTCTATCCCGGCCCCCAGAAATATCTTATTCAATAAAGTTGGGCAAGGCATTTTAAGAGAACACGGTATAGGAATTTTGTTTTCTGCTATCCTGTCTCCTTTCCAAATCTCTTTAAAGCCACCTTGACTGATTCTAGAGTCTTGGTCTTCTCAGAGAAGAAGAGTCACCGAAAATATTGCCCTCAGTTTTTCCACCATGAAGGCTGAGAGGTAAAGGTGCTGATCCTGTGTCCTCTCCAGTAACAAAGTGGGACATGAACCCATGTCTCTGCTCCCAGGTAGTGTCTGTTCTTAGTCCAGAAGCTGCACATTACACTGCGCCTTAGAGTTGTCAGTTGTACAGTGTAAAAATAGTCCCCGTTGGTAATTCGACATGCTTCATCTAGTGTATTACGCCTCCCATAAACGATTTAGAGCTAGCAAGTAGTGGAGTAATTTTTAAATTACTCATCCCAGATATGTGCATTTCTTGAAGTACTGGGGCATCACAGGTTGTGTGCAGGGTTGACGTGGCAGGAAACTACCCTGTAGATGGCTCGGACCAGTCAAAGATGTACGCTATTTCTAGACTGTCTGTCCACAACATGCAAGAAGTCAGAGCTAGCTTGACCAAGTGGTTCTTGTGTAGTGCGAATTCCCTCTCTGGGAGGATTTTCTTTCCCAGTCCAGTAGGTGGCAGGCACTGGGTATACCTATCCTGAGTCTCCTGGGTACCATGATGCAAGTGCGCCTTTGACCGGTGATGCTGATGCCCAGAGTAAGCACAGGTTGCCATGGCACAGAACAAGCAGTTCATCCTGCTTTCAGATGCTATTCAGTTTTGCAAAAAGATGTTAGGAGCTCAGCGGTGCTTTTAGGCACTGAGGCTCTCAAAGGAGGTCTTTTCCATGGGGAGGAAGCAAGGGTAGAGGTAGGCCTGTCCCTCATGTGGTCGGAGGCTGACCGACTCTGACTTTCCCTGGGAACTTTTTTGTTTTGAGGGCTTAATTTTCTCGTAACAATAAAAACATGTATCTTCTGTCACCTTCAGACTCTCATTCCTTGGTCTTGGTCACACACAACTGGAGGTGGGTTTCAGTGGAGAGAGGCCTAATAGCGTTGCTTTAACCGTGTCAGTAACCGGCAGGCTGCTTGCTATGTTGCTAGGCAGAAGAAAGGAAAGATCCTGGGAAGGTGGGAGCCGATTGTGTGCATCTTCTACCTTCTCCAGGACCAGGCCGAAGCCAGCTCTGTTTCTTTTGGTGAGGGCCGTTCCCCTCTCCTCCCCATGGCCACAGCTTGGCTTCTTCCCAGGCTTTGTCAGTGTTTCAAGTCAGTTGAGAATGTCAAAGTGACTGGTGTTGAAAGAGCCAATATCTTGGAGGATCCTTGAAGCCAAGTTGAATAGTAATATGAATTAAAGACTGTATTAGTGGACGGTTTTAAAGTCAGATTTGAGCAGGGTTAGGAATGACTTGTTGAGTTAATACTTACATATCAGATGTGCCTCTGATCAATCCTTATAACAATTATTTCCACAAAAGAAAAAATATCATTTTACAGCTGAAGGATTGTATCCTGTGGGGGTACACTTCAAACATAGGCCAGTGAAGTTCTTGAAGCAGTAGTACGTAGAAAGCATTTTATAATGAACATAAAAGTATACGAGAAAGTGAGAAAAGGTCTGGGGACTGGGACTCTCTCTTTCCCTGACTCTGCCTTAATTACTTTTAGCAGTTGGCTTTTCCATCTTGTGCGATTGCTGTAGTGTGCGCGTGGATATTGAGGGACTGGACCGTGTTGCAGGCGGTGTTTGCAAACTGTGACAACTCTGACACAGATGTGACGAGTGAGCCCTGCTCACCTTGCTGTCATCTGGTGCGCATGTCACTGAGGTCTGCTGAACCTCGACCACCATTGGTAGAACTGTTATGAAAGCCAGCAGTCTATCTCCCCATGTGCCAGGACAGGACAATGCACTAAGTGCCCGCCACAGACGGCCAGCTTAGGTGTGGTCTTCTGTGTGCTGCTCAGGTTGCTGGCAGCCGTGTGAGTTTAGATCTGGGAACATGAGCGAGGAGTGTGAGGAAGGGCAGAGACACTCCGACAGGAATGGGCTAGGCCTCCTGTGTCACAGTGCGCTAAACTGTAGAGAAACCCTGTTTTGTCTCTTCAGTTGCATTCAGCTGTTTAAATCACTGGCCTGAGTGCTCCCTAGCGAGTCATGTCCTTTCTTTAAAAAAAAAAAATTCAACTTCCTCCACCTCTCCAGCAAGGAAATATCCATTCCAGAATTGCTTCTGCGGCTTGTTGTGGGGAAGGGGAGATGAAAACAAAATAGTGAACAAATATATGTTATTACATGAGAATTAAGTATAGATCTGACTGAGTAGTCTATATTCAGCATGGTAAATTAATAAAATCTTGGGAAGTATTCTCAAAATAATTAAACTAGTCGGAATTGGTAGGAATGACCTGTATGAGTATGTTTCCTGTGTCTGAAGTTGTTGCTTTCCCCAAGTTCCTCAAAGCATACTCATGTCTTCCGTCACCCAGGCTCAACCCCTAACAAAGGTAGAGCTTCTTCACTCATCTGAGTGTGTTAGCAGTGCCTAATGGTGTGACTCTTTTATTTATCTCATGTGCTGCTGCAAGAACAACAGCAGCCATCAGACTTAAGGCATATTACCCGTGGTAAACCAGCAATCTAGGAAGAAACTCAGGAATCCTGATTACTTGAGATGCACAAAGTATTTCTTTACTGTGCAGAGACTCGAAGGCCTTCAATTCTGACCGTAATAACCTTAACGGTCTCAGCCATGACCCAAAACGCCTGCTGACATCACTCTCAGGAAGTGGGTTTCGCTTTCTGATCAGCTATGGAAACGTTTACCGTGTGCCCTGTAGCACGTGCACGCGTTCTCCTGTGTACAGAGGGTGCGTTGGAGAACTTGACCTCCCCAAAGGGTAAGCGCTGAAGGGAAGGAAATGGAGAGCTGCCAGGCTTGATGGCTGGAGTCACGGACAAGAGCAAGGCCTGTCTGAGCTGCCACTCAGTTTTTATTCTGTGCGTTTGCAGGGCTGGTGATTAGAGTGGCTTTCGCCCAATTATGCAGTGATTATTCTGCTGCACTGTAATTGACTGGGGAGATATGCTAATACCTGTCATTTGGGATGATAAAAGATGAGCGGGGGACGCAATGCATTATTTAGCTGGCTGTGTGATAGATGAGGGATGCGCAGAGTGCTTTAATTGCTGAGAAGAGAGGTTAAGCTGAAGGAACGGATGAATTAGAAATGAGTTTTTTTATGGCTTGTGGAAAGTGAAATAAAGGAAATTGTGCCTTAAACTAAGGCAGCAAATAGAAATGAGCACAGGCACGGGGTCTTCCAGCATCTTGCTGTATCAATTCAAATACAAACAGAAGTGTAGTTTAGAGTTCAGTAAGTAATAAGCAGAGTGAGAATAGACAAACCATTCTGTGTTAAGCAAAAACAATTGTAGAATCATCTTTACCTTAGATGGTAATATTTGTGATTTGTGAACTCTTAAATCTACAGTTTCAGCTCCCGCTAATGGAATATGCAGCGTTTCTGAATTCGCATCTCTCATGTAAGGCTCAAAGCGTATACATTCTGTGTGCCTATTTCTGAATTGTTGCAGACCAGGAGACAAGAAGACTGGATGTTTCTAACACCAAGAGAATGTAATAATATGATTAGTGAGAGTATACAGACAGCTCTCAAGTGATGGAGTCCTTGGCATGTCTCATGAGCCAGTTAGGTACTGGCATTTTCTGGAAACACGGGAAAGAGCATAATTTCCTTTTTCATGCTGTTTGCCATTGTCACACCCGCGGTAGTCTTCTGCCCACATTTCTCAACAGTATTGGCGCCTTCGAGGTTTTTCGTGTGATATTGGTGTTTGCTTTGTTATAGTCATGTTCACGTATTAGAAAATGACGTGGAGATGCAGCCTGAGCAGGGGTTTGCAGAAGTGGGAGGTTCACAATGAAGACAGGCCTTGCACGCACTGGCTTCCCAGCAAATCATGTAACACACCAAACAGCAGTGTATGAAAATGTCCCCACGCCACACAAACCTACTGTTTGATCTTGTGGGTGAGGCAGCGGGAATATGGGATGGGAGGGTGGGGACGCGAGCTGGTGTTTCTGTGAAATGAAGGTTGAATTCTCTCCAGCCAGCCAAGCATTGCCGTCTGCTGAGTCAGCAGCACTGACCGAGCAGTCGCTCTAAGCCCAGCTCCAGGTGTACCTGGGTCTGTGTGGAGCCACGGTCTGAAGGCACGGACACAGGCTGCATCCTGCCAGTCACGTTAAGATTTCTGGGGGACCACCTTCCTCCAATAGAGTTGGCATCCCTCTTTCTCTCTCCCTCCCTTCCTTCCTCTCTCCCTCCCCTCTCAACCTCCCTCCCTTCATTGTTATTGTTGCTTACTTGCTTGTTTTGTTTTGTTTTTCACATTTGATCTGAAACAAAGTAAACCTTCAATCTGAATATTTTCTATCGATTCCAATATGGACTCTCATAGCTCCAGAACAGAACCTTGTGCAACAGAAAATAAGATAAAATCAACATTGCGTAGCCTCAAGGAATTTAGGATTAAATGAACAGAGCTGAGATGAACAGCAATTTATACCAAAAAATGAAAACTTGAGTTGTACCTAATGTAAGCGCCACATTTCAGAAAGCAAAACATTACAGCTGCGGTGGGAATTGGGACTAGTGTTCCGAATTGATGGCTCTCTTGTCAGTGCCCTGCATCCTGTTGTACTCAAAAGAAGTCCAGGCTGGTCTGGTGTCCTCTCCTCTGTCCTCTCCCTGCCCAGCGACTATTAAACACTGCGACCTTGTGCCTGAATCTTTACCAGTTTTTCTCTTAAATATGGACTTTTTTGAGTTATCTCCCAAACAATTTTCTTCGTTTTATATGTTAAACTACTCATGTTCTATGGCTTTTGTTGTTTGATTGATGAAGCATGTCTCACTATAAATTGGTTTGTGGTTAAAGAACTGTATGTCAGGAACCACACGTTGTCACTGTTCCTTGTGTTAGACTAAGTCCTGCCCTTTGGGAAATGCTGGGCATCCTCAGCCCGGTGTCCTTATTCTCCGCAGCGTCACTGACTAGCTGACTGCTCAGTTAAAGGTGACTGCTGTTCCGCTGGGCTTCCTTTAACCGTTCTAGGCTAAGAGAAATATTTTTTCTTAATATTTGGGTGTATTATTCCGTACAATCTCATGCTGTTATTTAAATCTAGCTTCAAGACCATGAGGAGTTAGACAGCCCGTTTTGGCCATGTCACAATCTAGGAGCTGGGTCTCGTGAGGATGCTCACCAGGGAGCGCAGCTCGGCTTAGGCCGTTGCCTCTGCGAGGAAGTGGTTCCCCCTGAATGGGGAATGGGCTAGAGGAGAACCTAGCATGGGAAGGGAGAAGCACACAGCCCAGCCCTTCCTGCAGGGTCACAGGTATGGCACTGGGGGGGCCAGGTGCCTGAAGCAGTTCTAACAAGTCACTGCTGCTTTGTGGCAGCATCAGAAGCAGCAACACCACACCTGCATCCTCTGCTCGGGGTCTCAAAAAGCGGCTCTAACAGGACTGCTGAGGTTGGCTTCTTATCACTGGGTGGCAGAATCCCCGGATGCGGCTGTAATTCTGAAGTTCTCAATTTCTTATGGGAGGTCAGGCACAGCCCATACTCCATTCTTGGAGGAGATCTGCAGGTCTCTGCCACTCCGCAGCTCCATTTCATAGGGCAGCACAAGGCTTGCTTCATGTTCCACCCACCTTTTATAAAGCTCTGCCTCGTTAGACCAGGCCGCTGCTGTTCACTAAGAGTCAACTGATTAGTACCATAATTACATAGGTTCTACCCAGCTCTGTTCATACTTGTAAGCCTCTGGAAGGGAAGATCTCACACAGACTTCTGTGTGGTGCTCCAGCTGTCCCATGGTGCTCTAACTGTCCCATGGTGCTCCAGCTAGCCCATGGTGCTCTGAGATTCTGGTCTCAGTGCTGCTGTCCTCCGCACTGATGACCTCAGTCTCCTTACAGCGACTATGTATGGTGAACTCTGGACTCTGCATTTCTAGCCAGGAGGAAAAAATAAAGTCCGCTTAGCCTAGAGCGGTGGTTCTCAACCTGTGGGTCATGACCCCTTTGGAGGATGCGTATCAGATATTCACATTATAGTTCATAATAGTCACAAAATTACAGCTATGAAGTAGCAATGAAATCATGTTATGAAATAACACGAGGGTCTGTATTAAAGGGTCGCAACGTCAGGAAGGTTGAGAGCCACTGCCTTAGTGACTTGAGATGCTTAGGAGGAAAAGTTTCTTTTCCTTCTCCTCTTCTTCCTCCTCCTCCTCCTCCTCCTCCTTCTTCTTCTTCTTCTTCTTCTTAAATCATTATTTTGATTTTTGGTGTCAGTTACTCATTTGGGGGATATAAAAAGAGAAACTTAATAAAAATTACCTTTTAAAATATTCTATGTAATTAGTAATATATTCTATAAGTTTTGTGAATAAACTCCACATATAGTACAATATACTTTTTTATTTTTAAGTTTAAACTACGTTTTTGTCTTCTTAAAACTCGGGGTTACTGTCCCTCATAAAACTCTGTGCCAAGATGTAGTGAATTTACTTTAGCTAACATCTGGTTCCTTCCAGAATACTCTCAAGGAAAACTGTATATTTTAAGTAGGATTTCTATGTACTTGATTTTAGTCCTTCTGGAGAAGAATTCCACAGAGCCAAACGTGTAGCTAGGAAGACTTGAGACAGGTCTAATGATATATTTTTAATTACTCATATTTGGGAAAATGTGTCAAAATGTAAATGTAATAGTTACTACACTTGATTCTCAGATCAAAAGAAAATCTTAGAGGGTTGGCTTCAGACAGGGCCCAAACATAAACAGCTGACTCTGACTTGTGTGGATGGCTTTTGACTTCTAAATGAACTTCTAATGGCAGCGTGCACTGTTTTTCTTTTATTCCCCCCGCCCCAGAGCATTTTGAGCTTTGATGGTATAATGTGGATCTAACCTCTCTCTGAGTCTGCAGTTGAGATGAAGACCGTGGTCTGGCCAGCTAGCTGCAGTTCCCCGGAAGGCCGGTTCCCTGCTTCCCAAACTCACCATCCTCACTCTCGCCCTGACTCGCCTCTAGCCTGCGCAGTACACAGTTCAGATGGGGCTTACCTCTGAGGCAGCGTGGTCAACCACACCTTCAGCCAGCTCTGCTCGGCTGTCTATCGCCTGTGCCTTCTGAGGTGGCCCTTGTTGATGCTCAGCTCGCCATGCTCAAGGCACAGCGCCTGTTGCTGAGGTGCCCTGCCTTCACTGCTGGGGACACTAGGGCGAGGTGCCGCTTCAGCTCTGATTGCAGTGCAGTCCAAACAGAGGGACCAGGCCAGCTCTTACAGGGTCCCTGCGACTCTGAAGGTGCAAGGAGAGTGCACAGTGTGGACCAGGCAGGGAGGTGTTGAAGGGCTCTGAGTAGGTTCCTTTGAGGCCAAAAGTCTCACCGGCAGGAGGAACTAAGATAGAAACGGGGAGGATGAACTGTGGCTTTGGTGTTTCAGTAAGATGCTGACCAAAGGTGCCTTGGTAATGAAAGAAATGAGTCTCTCCATAAAATAGACATTTGTTCATTTGTCAGTTCCGTGTGCTGTCTCCAGGCACACAGGTGACTGTGGAGGCCATGGGAATGGTGTGCTGTTCGGCTTCTTAGGAACAAATGAGAAACCTGGCAGTCGTACTCTTCATGTGTAATTGAAGGGTCAACTAAGCTGCCTCCTTGCTCTTTTTCTAACCGGCTGATATAGAAGCACGTTTGTGCTTGCCTCCCTGCCTTAAAACTTTATCACCTAGTGAATTCATCTGTAAATATTCAGTGGGCTGTAGAGAGAATGAGGTTTGTTAAGGATAGAGTTGACTTCTTTCTTAATGGGAACAGGTTAAAGAATGGTTTTGTCCATTGCAGAGATTTTCTGGGACTAGCTCATGTGACATTTAATTTCCAGCAGTGAAACAGGCCCTTTGAACAGGGATGGGTTTAGGATGACCAGCAAGACTCCTCGTGGCCCTTTCTTTCTTTCCTTAACCTTCCAGTTCTGCTGCAAGCTTAAGAAGCAACCTGGAAGCCCCCGCCCTAGACAGATGGCTGTAGAGGTAGAGGGCATGTGCCCGTGGGTTGTTGAAGACCAGAGATTCTTTTTCTGTCCTCATGGCTCCAGGCTATCAAATGAGATAGCCTTGGCTTGCCGTTCACTTGGGTATGGTGCTTAATCGACATCTGCACCGCCGTTCACACCAGAATTGGTCCTTTCCAACAGTTAGTTCTGTGGGCAGCATGTCAACAGGAAGTGTATTCCTGGCAGGGCACTTGAGTTCCTAATTACCAGATTCCTGGCTTAACTGCAATTACCTGGACACCCATGCAGGGTGAACTTTTGGAAAAGAATGTAATTAGTGAAGCAGGAACTTTGCTGTCTGGATATCAGCACTGAACAGCCTGGTAAGTCAGCACTAGAACCTTCCTTAAACTAACATCTGGGAGCACATCACAAAACAACGATGCCACCACAGGGTGCTTGGTTTTGTGTACAGAGGTTGTGTGTGTGTGTGTGTGTGTGTGTGTGTGTGTGTGTGTGTGTGAGAGAGAGAGAGAGAGAGAGAGAGAGAATGAGAATGAGTAATTGTCTAGAAGAAAAATAATTTCCAAGTAGAGTATTATCTGGGTCCCAGCATTCCATCCTTGGATGAGTAAATGTAAAGTCTCGAGGTCTGCATGCCTGAGAAGAAAGTGACCTCAGTGCACAGCCACTATCAGCTTTCCCCAGTTGATATTTGATACTGTTCATTAAAGATTAAATCAACCCCCCAAAAGCTTTAACAAATGCAGATTTTTAATTTACAAATGCAGATTTAGATTTATCTTAAAATAATTTGAAGTCTGGGTCCTGCAGAGATGGGTCAGTGGTTAAGAGCACGTGCTCTTTTTCCAGAAGGCCCAGGTTCTCTTCCCATACTCAGTCATCTGTAATCCCAGTTTCCAGGGACCCAAAGTCCTTGTCTGACCTCTGTGGGCACTGCATACCTGTGGTGTAGGCACATATGTGTAGGCAGACCACTCGGGCGCATCGAATCTGTGTAAGACAAGATCTCTAGGTGTGTGTAGTCCTGACTATCCTGGAACATGGTGACTAGACAGGCTGGCCTCGAACTCCGCCTTCCTTGGCCTGTCCCAAGCTGGGATTAAAGGTGTGTGCTGCGGCCACCACCCCACTCCCACCCGCAGCCTACAATTTTAAGAGGCTTTTCACTTTTTAGGTCCATGAGGGGCAAATGTGACATATCCCCATTCTCTGGCCATCATATTTTTGCAGCCTGCCGCGCAGTCTCAGCGCAGACTCTATTCCTCGAGGGCCTGGGTATCTGCTTGTGGTTGGTTACATGGCTTCAATGTGGTCCTTAGCCCCTGCTACTTTCCCCGCTTTGGCTTCTCTGAGCTCCATCCTTCCTTCCCATCTCAGCACATTCCTTGTCCACACCAAGGTTCATTTTGTCAATCTGTGGTTAGTTAACTCACAAATGATCTTTGATAGCTTCTTCCCCATGGAGCTTCTGGTCCTTTCATTGCACCCTTCTTAAGACATGTTGGGGTGGCAGTCCCTGCCCCACTCCCACCCCCTATGCATAGGCTCTGATGGGCCGGCTGGCGTCTTGTGACACTACTCACACCATCCCTTCAAGTGGGACATCTTTTAATTCCTTCCTGTCTGTTAATGGTAATATCTAATTGAGCGTCTTTCTGCATTTAATTGTATTTTTATTTAAACTATAATAAATTAGAAAGTATGCTGTCTAGAGCCCTCCCCCCCCCCCCAGTGCATCTTTGTCAGCTGTTGAATAGGAGTAGCTTAAAGCTATAGAACTGCACATGGCGTTAATAGCATGCAGTACTGAACAGCATGGTAAAGATGGCCTGCGCTGCTCAGAGAGCATCTCAGGGCCTTGTCTGTGTTATTGCTGCTGGTGGTGTAGTATTGTTACTTCTGTCCTTGTCAGATCTGCAAGGTAACTGTGGCGGGCGATAGTCTCACATCTTGCAGGCAAAAGAAATCTGAGGTGAATGTATCCTGTCCATCACATAGTGGGTGGGAGTAGACACTGGTCTGACATATTTTACTTAATGCCTGGTTCTAATGACTTTTCCCATCATTGCCAGATTTGGAACAAATTGACTTTCAAAGAAACACTGAGTAGAAGTTTAGTCCAAGTACCACAAAACACATAGTTTCACTAAAAATAATTTGTTGTCAGGCCAAAGAGGTGACTCAGAATTCAGAACTCTAGCACTAGCGTCTCTTGCCGAGGGCCCAGGTTCAATTCCCAGCATGCACATGCTCTTGGAAGCCACTTGTAAGGCCAGGACTAGGGATCTGACACGCTTCTTTTGTGACCTCCAGGCACACAAGTGGCACATTAGACATACATGCCAGCAAGATACCCATACACATAAAATAATTTTAGAAGATTGTCTTTTCTCTGAAATGCACACTTAATGGGATCCAGTATCTTACTGGATTACCCCATCTACATGCAGTTCCTATGCAGGGCCGGTCCTTAGGCAGTGGGCAGATGGGCTCTGCCCAGCCCTGCGGGACTTAGCACAGCTTTTGGTTTCATGCGGTCCAATTAAGGGTAACTTAGGGGTGTGTCTCTGCTGCAGCCTTCCTGTCCCCTGGTGTAGTGAGGAAGGATTGTTTATGGAAGGGACAGCATGGTAAGTTTTCCCAGCAGCTAGTATGCAGGGGTTTCAGAGGGAAAGTGAAATAATAAATGAAGAAGAAATGCTGAAGAGAGCTCAGGTGAGCTGCCACTGGGGAGATCTGCAGTGTTCAGCAAAGGCCCAGTGCCGAATCTGGATCCCCGCAAACCAAGACCCTGCACCCGAGCGAGGCCTTGCTGTCTGCTGCCATGGCTGCCTGGTTTCTGCCACCAACTGCCGCTCTCCTGAGTTTACTTTGTAACTTGTCTGTTTGTAGAATGAGAAATGACTGTACAAAACGTTTATTAATCAGATGGTGTAGTAGAGTATGCTTTAAAGAACTGAATTAGACTGGAATGTGTCCAGTTGGACGGTTCTGACCCGGTGACTTGAAGAATATGCAGAGTATCTCATGTGGTGGCTTTTTTTCCTCCCTTTAAAAGTGTTCTTAGTTCCTGGACTATAGCGAGTGCTGAGACAGGTCAGCTGTGGTTCGGGTTGAATGAGCTGCCAATCATCCTCTTTATGCCCTTGTGAAATATGTGGTGCTGGGGAAAGGGAGGGAGGGAATTAGCATTTACTGAACAAGTAAATACTGGACCCTGTGCCAAGTACTTGACACACGCTGTATGCGTGCGTGAGTGCAGGCACGATTGTGCACGCACCAGAGGTTGACAACTTATTTTTTTATGACAGAGTCTCTCCCTGAAGCTGAAACTCCTCAGTTTAGCTAGGCTTGCTGGGCGCTCGGTCCCAGGGATCATCCTGTCTGCACTCCCTTCCCCCACACGGGATTACAGACGTGGGTGCTAGAGACAGAACTGACCTAGCAGACATGTATCTGAATTACCAAAGTAAGACCTCAAATGTCTGTGTTTGTCAGTAAGCCCATCTTCCTGGTTTTATTTATGACGGTTGTTGATGTATAGAATTACTGCTCATTTGTACCCCTAATAATCTATTTCTTGTTACAACTTCCAAATGGCTGTTACCTGGGAGAATTTCACTTCTGCATTGTTTGCCATAGGTAGCATTACTTTAGCAAATAACCATAAACCGGAGCTAGATCTCTACTCAGCTCAGAAAGTGGTGACCAGTAGACTGCTGGGGGAGCTGTCTCTGGGGAGGAAGTACTTTCCTTTCTCAAGTTGAGTTAAACTCTGGGACAGCCAAGCACTTTTGTCTCATCCGTGGGGTGCCACAGAGCAGGCTCAAGGGTGTCAACATTGCCACTGCTGTCCCCAGAACCTTGGGCTTCTTTCTAGACTGCTCAACCCTTACTGGATTGAAGCAGTTTCCCTTGATAGGCCAGTGAGTTCATGTGTTCTGATGGGAGCTGGCTTGTCTCCTTAAAGCACCTTACACACACCTGGTAATAATTATGTGCCATGTTTGTTTTTAGTAATAACAGATGCCCTAAAAGAAATCACTTTTTTTTTGCATTGAAAATCAGTTTTTCAGGAGTTGAAAATCACCAAGTATTTGTAAACATTGAGAATTCAAAGCTATTTTTCCCAGAATGCTTGTTCAGATGTATCTATTGTGATTTTCTTTAAGTTTATTCATTGTATATGTATCTGGCTATTTCACCTGCATTCATATCTGTGCACCAAGTGTGTGCTGTGCCCTCAGAGGCCAGAAGGAAAAGGTGTCAGGTCTCTTGGAGCTGGAGTTTCACGTGAGCTCCCATGTGGATACTGGGAATTGAACCTGGGTTCTCTGGAAGAGCAGTCCTGGCTCTTAACCCTCTAAACCCCTGAGCCGTGGCTCTAGCTCCCAGCCGCGCAGCTCCATTTGTACCGTAAAAGAACTAAATGTAATTTTCTGAGGCTACACTGTTTTGTGTTCATACATAAATGGTTTTCCTGACATTTCTTCTAGTTGTGAATAGATCATTTCTCTTTCTCACGGTGAATATTGAAGACCTTTGTCTTCAGTTTCATACTTCGAATCCTTCTCTTTCCCCTGTAACCTGGGCTAGTGCCTGTCAAGTGGGAACTTCCCCACGCTCACTTCTGAAGATTAAGTTACCCTGGTTTCTTCATTGGGTTGTTTTTGTTTTTAAAGCTAGAAGTATTCTGGCCCTGAGTATTATTGATTCGGTGCTTACTCAAGACAGTATCATTTTGTGTGTGTGTGTGTGTTACTGTTACTTTCATTTTAAATTTTTAAAAATCCCTTAACAATGCATCAAGCTCAGTTGTGTCAACCCTTGATTTAACAGGCATGTTGGTGTTTGAACCGGAACAGGTAAAGGAGGGCTTCTGAGAAGTCATTAGTGGGTTGAAATAGTTGTGGCCGTGGGGTCAGGGGTCAGATCATTATGTGCTTGTAAGAACATCTGTTAGAGTTGGAGTCGTTGTTTTGAAAGCAAGGCTTACTTCTTATTTTCAAGTCAATGCTCAAGAGTAGTGTGTCTTAATGCTAGAGTGTCCGGCTGGCAGTCCAGAGAATAAGGAAGCCACCTGGTTAGTTTTGCTAACCTTTGCCTCACAGAGTCTGGCAGTATAGTCCAGGCTGGCCTGGGATTCGGTTTGTAGAAGGCTGACCTCAAGCTCCTACAGAGGTCATTTCTTTAAAAGTATTATTCAGGCATAACAAATGCAGAATCTGTACACATTGTAGTATTTAGCTGGTACGTTGTCTCAGAACGCACACAGTTGTGCGGTCAGTTCCTTAGTTCAGTACACCGACAGAAACTCAATGCCTGTCTGAACCATTCTCTGACCAACCCCGCCCCGCCACCAAGAGCAACATTGTCCTGGGGAGAAGTCATTCCTACTTCAAATGCCAGTGGCGGTGGCCAGCCAGCCATGCCAGTCCTACTGTGGAAAACAGGCTGATTCTGCACTTCAGTGTGTTAACAGTTTTTGCGGGAAAAGGCCACAAAACTTGGGGAACACGTGTCAGCATTCGTTCAGATGAAATTTTAATGACCCAATAGTGATAGATGTCCACAGAGGCTTTGCATTGAAAACCAACTCTCGATAGTTTAAAAAGAATGAAGAAAGGAAAAAAAAACCCATTTTCCTTCATTTTTTTGCCTTTCTGTTCTTTTTTAGAATTTATTTAGTATATATGAGAGCTATATCTGCATGTACTCCTGCATGCAAGAAGAGGGCATCAGATGGTTGTGAGTCACCTTATAGTTGCTGGGATTTGAACTCAGGACCTCTGGAAGGAAGAGCAGCAGTGCTCTTAACCACTGAGCCTTCTTTTTAGCCCTCCATTCCTTTTTTTTTTTTTAAATTATTTTTCATTTTACTTACTTGTGTGATAGAGGCATGTGGCACTCCAGGGATGAGTAAATCAATTCTCCTTGTCTCCCCGTAAGCTCCTGGGATCAGATAGAGATGCCACCAAGCTAGTCCAACCATTCAGAGAACTAGATACAACCTCTGGATTTGGATTTGTCTCTTGATTATTAAAAATAAAATAGGATACACATTAGTTTTAACATATCTGTTAAATTCCCTAAAGACTCCATGAGAGAAACCCTAATGAGATGACCTCCTCAGGCAAAGCCCTGTCTTACTTGGATGCTACCCTGTGGTCTTAGGAGTTTGCATATACCTGAGTCAGGGTAGACTTTGTTTCCCACACATGCATTAGCCTCTTTGCTGGGAAGCCAGAGGTGGTGTCTCGCTGTTTTCTCTGTCACTAGGAGATAGAGGATCTAATTACAGTGAAGCCTTGATTTTTCCAATAGAGCAGAACTGAGTTGTCTTTTCCAATGAGAATAATAATCCAATGGATTATTAAAGAATAATTTCCGTTCTAGGAAAACAGTAGCTCTTGTGTGTTTAGCTCGGTAGCTAAACTGCTCTTAATAATGCTTACGGGCTGTGGCGCCTGCCCCAAGGTTTGTCTGCTTTTTTTCTTGCTTTTTCCCCCTCCCATTTTGTCATTGATCTCTTTAATTCAGCCATGTGCGTGCCACACTGCCCTCGCGGTGTACGCACAGTGCCTGTACTGCTACTCTTTTGTTTTGCCCGTTCTCCATCCCCCCTTTGTTCATATTTCTGTGCCCTGCTCTGTGAGGTGGCGTACGCACCACCAGCCTTGCCATGGGCCTAGCTCTCGGGCATTCAAGTGCAGTTTCTGCTGCGGCTCATCTTTGAGAGCTAAAACAGTTGTAGATACCCTAGAACTCGGCACCGTAATAAACAAACTGTTTATCACATTACACTGCAGCAGGGATCCATTGCAGGCTGAGAACTGTACTAGATCATGGTAAACGTCACAGCTTAGTGCCTCACAAGGCAGTCTGTCTCCACCACTTGGTTCTCTTGTGTGTCGCTCCTGTAAGTCCTGGGGGTAGTTAGCATACAGAATGGGGGGGGGGAACCCAGTGGTTGATCAATTCTAGCAAAATTCTTAGACATTCAGTATAAACTCATCTAATATATTGCTGTCTGATGTCCCCCTGACCTGACTATGAGTTCTGGCGTTTGAGGAATGCTGTCCAGATAAGGTGGTCTGGCTCGGCAGTGTTTGCACTTGCTGTAACTGTGCATCAGTTGTCCTCAGGTGAATCTGTTTCTGGTCCCTTGATTTGCAGGGCTCTGTGTAACCCCTGTGTGACCCACTTCCAGGGAGATGGCGGAATGAGTTGTGTTTGCAGGTCCGAAGAGGTGGAGAACCAGAGAATACATTAAGACACACTGAAAGGGAAGAGTCAGAGTATAGAAGATCTATTTGCAGTCACCAGAGGAGCCATAAGACTGTTTTCGGGTGCTGTGCACAGTACACCATAACTGCTGGGTGCATTTGCATGTTGGCTCTATTTGTCACTTACAAAGTTGTTTTGAAACAGGCTGTCACTGTAGCCAAGGCTGACTCGGAACTCACTCTGAAGCCCTAACTGGCCCCAAACACATGGTAACCCTCTTGCTTTCCTTTCCTAGTAATGGGATTACAGGTGTGAACCACCACCATGTTTATCTCAAAGTTATATGGTTACTTCCTAAATGAAACAAGATTTTAAGACAGTTGTGTGCTATTTGAAAACTGAAATTATAAGTTTTAGGGATTGCTGTTAGCGCCAGCATTCCATGTTTGTATACAAGTACAGGCACACATACATGAACAAGCACATGGACACCCTTGGTCTTGTTTGATGATGTGCTAGTGGACTAATGGATATACCTGTCAAACGGAAGCCCAGTGTAGCTGGGTCACAGCACGTGCATGTGAGTTTATAAATACCCACTTCTCATTTAAACACGCAGTGTGGGAGGTAAAGGTTTCTGGGGCTTGTTTCAGTCATGATCGCCCTGTGCAGCCCTCTGTGCCTCTTCCAAGGGGTAAAATGCAATACTTGCCATCTCTCACATTTATCTGAAATAACGTTGACTAAATAAATACTCAGTGACATGTTCCAGAAGACTGCTGGTGGTCTCACATTGTCCACCGTAGACATTAAAGGCTGGCTAGACAGCTCTTGATCAAATGAATTTCACAAAACATTTGCAGCCTGCTGCAGGGTCAGCAGCACTGACTTCTTGCAGGGAGTCTGTAAGTTACTCCTGCTTCTGGAATGTTCTCTAGCAAAACCGCTTCCCTGCCCCTGGAAAGACAGACCTGCAGACCTAGCTGGGTTTCTTCCCACTCCTGAGACGTGAACTCCCCTTTCATCACTTAGTCATGTTTCCTGTACTGGGGATGTTGTCTTCCAAGAGTGATCCTGTCTGAATGGTAGGGCAAGCATGGAGAGTTTCCTCTGTGAAGAATTCAACACCAGCTTGATACTAATAATCCTGAGTGGTAGATAATGAGAGGCTGCAGCCAGTGGGAAGGAAATGCACACACGCAAGACACACACACACACACACACACACACACACACACACACACACACTCTCTTCCGTGACAACCGGCAGTCAGAGGTTCAGCACTCACCTTGCACACTCCTGCCTCCCAGCCTGGGAGCCAGGCTCCTGTCATTGGAGGTGCCCGTTGCTCTCTTCCGATGAATGATGTAATTTATGACTACAATTTTAAAAGATGCACAAATGATGAAATTGTCAGTTTACATATCATCTTGATGTAGAATAGCAGGTTGGTCATTTGACATCTTCTTTGTATATACATAATTATAGACAAAGATACGTTTCACTTACCAAAGGAAATGTGGCAGGGTTAGAAATGAAACAGCGGCGCTTCCAGTCACTCATTTCATTTTCTGATTTTGGTTTTTTGTTGGTTTTTTGTTTGTTTGTTGGGGTTTTTGTTTTTGTTTTAAGTTTCTCTTTATCTCCTTTTTTAAAGATAGTGTACGGTACCATGAATCTAGTCTTTCACTGTTAATTCCTAGGAGGAGTTTCCGTGTCCGCTTTTTTCTGTTGCTAGTTAAATAAAGTTAACAGTAAATGCCCCTCGTCATTGCCGTAATGACTGCACAGGCTCTGCTCAGCCTAGGAACGCTCCTTCATTTCCTGCCCAGACGCAGCGCTCCAGCCTGGTCCTGTGGTGAGGAAGCCCAGTGGCTTGCTGGCCACTGCTCAGGCCATCAGTGAGGCTGGAGCAGGGCCACACAGGCCCGGGGCCGCCGCGCAGGCTCTGCTGGTCACTTGCTTCTGTTGGTAGCTCGCGCTGCTTGCCTGCTCTCTTTTCACATCTCTCTCTTGGCTAGGTTAAGATAGTTTTATTTATGGTTATCTGTGTTCCCGAGGAGGAACCCTTACACTTAAATGAACCTGTAAGAAGCCCGTAGAACAACAAGCGCCCGCAGTGCTGATAATGAGAAGTGACAAGGCCGCCCTGCTGGGTTTATTTATGACCTTCTGCCTTTGTTAGCTCTTGTGAGAAATTCCTTTCGAACCATAACAATATCGTCGGAGTTTGGCACTGTACAGAGAAATCCTACCGAGCCCCGAGGCCCACAAACTGGCAGCCTTTCAGCTCATGACCGACGGCCGTGCAACCCGCTGACTGGCGGTCCCTTTCCTCCCCTTTTCCTCAGTTCTTCCGTAGTTCTCCGCAATCTTTCCATGCTTAGTTTTTAAGAAGATCTTTTTTTTCTCAGAGGCGTAGAGTGCTGCTTAGCACTGTGGAAGGAATCTGAAGAGGGCAGGCCTTAGGAGGACAGGGAGGGGCAAGTCTGGTCTGCGATGGATGCAAGAAAGTCCCGTAGCATCCTGCTGCTCCTGGACCGCGGAGAGTGGTAGACAAGCTGTCCTTGGGTAAACGGCCACTGGTTATTAGATTAACTCCATTCCAGTCCTCTAAGATGGTTTGTCTCCGCTCGTTTTGGTCTTCCACTTCCAAGCAAGCCTGGAATTTTAAAAGTGTTCACAAAGAATTGCCTTTATAGTTGTGATTATCTTTGGTTGTAAACAAGCATGGGTAGCATTAGACACAGAACTCTTCAGATGAGAGAGATGACTAGGGCTCCTCGTGGTTTTGCTCAAGGTGTGGGAAAGCCAAGGCCGAGCTCGCCACTCTGGTCAGCCCTTGACATTGAGTTTCCGTAGTGACAGAAGAACAGGCCAGTGGGTTCTGCTTGAAGTAGTGAGAGGCAAATGTGTGTCTTCACATTCCAGGGGCCAGCTTTTGTGAGGAACATGTGCTATATGACCTGACCTTGAGCTGGCTTCCACAAGAGCACTATTAACACTTACAGGGAGTCGGCACGGACCTCTTGAGCATTCATAAAGGGGTGTGTGCACATACAAGTGTCTCTGTGAATGGAGGTTTGCACTGTCATATATTTTGTGCTTTCTAAGTTAAACTATTCTCTAAATTTATTTTGTATTGTTCCTTGATTTTTTTTCTCCAGTGAAATTACATTGTTTTTAACATAAAATATTCTAATAATCTATGTTTTAAGGAACTTGCTAAGTCAAGATCTTCGTGATTTCTAGTCCGCCATTGTACTGTCCAGTTTTTGCTATTTTCTGTTTTTAAATTTATCTCCACACTGTAATATTAAGTAATCAAAATGATGGCCAATATTTATTAAACGAATCTCTACTAACACATAGTTCTCTCTGTGTCTTTGAGACAGGCCAGTTTTGTAAATAGATGAGGAAACTTAAGTGGTACCCACTGGGGAGTGGCCCAGCCAAAGTTTGAGCCAAGGCATCCTAATCCAGGCTTCCCTCTTCCAAGTGGCTTGTCTCTGCTGTGCAGTGTAGGCATTAACAGATGTGCCAGAGAACCCTGGCTTCCACATTTCCACCCACACTTTGCCACATGTATGCAAAGCTATCTGGTAAATGTTTTACAGCCACAAAGGGAGCTGTGCTGGGAGACCAGCAGAGATGTTAGTGTTTGTACTCACGCCTGATCATCACATTGGCACAAGTGCTGTGTCCTCCTCCTCCTCCTCCTCCTCCTCCTCCTCCCCCTCTTCCCTCTCCCCCTCCTGTGTTTTCATCTTACACTCAGTGGCATTTACGTACAGTTTCTATGTTACAAAAGGATCAGTGAAACCCAGCATTTGGGCACTTGATATTCTGTATCTATAGTTTAGCTAATCTTTATACTAAGACAGAAGTATTATTTCTCTCACTGTTTGAAAGGTGAAACTGAGGTTCGTTAGCTAAGGAAACCTTTCCAACAATAGCTGAGGAAACATCAGAACCCTGCTGTAAGTTCTGCCCTTGCTGCAGAATCCTACCTGGAGAACTCTTTACCGTGCTGTTGTCCCTGGAGAATCCACAGTATAGAGGACATGGAATAAACCATTCTCCTGGCGCCAGGTACCACAGTGTGTGCTGCGCTGTTTGTAGCTGCGAACTTTAACTTTCCGGCATCACTGTGAGGTCATCATACTGTAGGGATGAGGTCATCATACATGGTGGCCTGTGAGCCTGAGCCTTGTCTGCCCTCATCCTATGCGTGCTGTGCATGAGAGGGGACAGTTGTGAACACAGCCATCTCTTTATCCTTCCAGAGCCCATGTTTTTTTAATGACTCACCTCCAGGTACCAGAAAAGGTGACTAGTGTTCAAAAGAAAAGTAAGCATCTCCTAAGAACTTTGCAGAAGCTGACTTTGATAGTGAGGCAGGAGAAGGGGATTGTGGGAAGGCATCTTCACTCTTGCCATGCATTGATACTGGTGCCTGGAATAAAATCCAATTTAGCTTGAAAATATGATTCACCTGGCTACAGAGATGCTAGGCAGCGTGAGGGTCAGTGGCCCCACGCCTTTTCATCGTGATGTTTTGCTGTCTCTTGCACACCCCTTGGAGAATCTCTGTTTTCTGTTCCAATATGTGGGGCCATGCTCCGAGCAGCCGCTGAGGTGGCCTAGAAGTGGCTGTGCAGGGCCAGGAGGAGGTGCAGTGTGGAGCAAGCTCACCCTGAGGCCTCTTTGACCGTATTATTTTCCTCGTCACGATCACGGCCGTGATTACTAGTGCTGAATGTTTCTATCTGCAACCTTGACTGGGTTTATGGACACCTCCTCTCAAGCAGTGTTCTGAAGTAACATAAAGTGGTTATATGCTCTTAGAAAAAATTATTATGTAAAAGTGCACTTGAATGCTAACACTTGAATGCTAACACTTGAATGCACACTTGAGATGTTAAGTGACCAGCTGGCCTTATAGGAAAATAGAAAACAAGTCATTTTGGAAATCTCTTATCCAAGTGAGCCCATGAAGCATAACAAAAAATTAAGAAAAATTCATGTTTTGGTTGGGCTTTTAGAAGACTGTTGCCTGCATTGACTCTCATTTTAAAAAGGAAAAGTAAATCATCTCCATCTGTATGCAACTAAGCTAATTGTCTAAAACCAACTTTGAGTCCACTTCTTTGTTGTTGTTGAGTGTGTATGGTTTCAGGGCTGACCATTTTGTAGGACATGTGTAACGACAAAATATAAAGAGGCCATCAATTTGAGAGCTGGGGGAACATAGGGTTGGAGGGAGAAAGGGGAAGGAGAGAAATGATATATTTTAATTAAACTATTTTTAAAACAAGTACAAATTAAATAAGTGGAAGTACTGTTTTAAAAAAAATAGTGAATAAGCAGGGACCACTTCACTTTTAGTTTTGCCACTGCTAAGGATATTTGCTGCCCCACCCCCCACCCCCGCCATGCCAGTGAGCGACTGCTCCCTGTGAGTTCTCCGGTGTGAGTGACAGAGGGTAGAGTTGCTTCGTCGGCTATCCATATTGTGACATTTGTGTTACTATTTTCCTAGCTTACGATCATTTAACTTCAGTGCTGCGTGGTATTCCTGAATATGTATGTACCTTTTATAATGTTGGCCATTCAGGCTGTTGGCAGTATGTGTGTGCGCGTGTGGAAGTGGTCCCCTCTGCTTCTAGACATGTCTGTGTACAGAACTGGGATGGTAAATTTAGGTATGGAATGTGGAGTTACATAACTGATGTGCTTTTAGCGTTAGCAAGTGCTGACAAGTGATTGCCCGAAGTGGTTCTACTAATTTATCTTCCTCCCCTGTGTATGCAGCACAGTAAAGGAGGCCCCCCCCTCTGTTTTATAACCATGACATCTGCATTTGCTGCATTATTTGTGTCATTTAGTATTGATAAGTGTCACCCTAATTATCTTATAAAGGAAGTCACATTACACCTTGCACAGCAGGTACATGAGATTGTCCTGACCACGTGGAAAGGAATGGAGTAAGGGCAGCTCTTGCTCATACACTCAAAGGATCGGGCCTGGGGAGATGGCTCAGTTGGGAACATTCTTGCTGACCAGCTATGAGGACCTGAGAACAAATCTCCAACATATGCAAAAGTCAGTTACAGTGTCTGTAATCTGAGGACCGACTGGAGGACCAGACACAGGACAGCTCTGGAGCCTTCTGGCCAGCCATCTACCTGAGTCAGTGTGCTCTCATAACACTGAAGTCAACCTCCGGCCTACACACACACGCACACGCACACACGCACACGCACACACACACACACACACACACTCACACACACGCCTCCCCTCCTCCGTGTGTGCAGTGTGTGCCCACACCCTTACTCAGCTACATTGTTCCTGCTGAAATAAGATGTGAGGGGTACGTGTCCCCTCTGTTCTAGACTTGCCCCACATCAGAACGGGCTAATAATGATCAGGAAACATCAAACAGTAGCAAATTAAAGAACATTCCACAAAATACCCAACAAGATGTGGAGATGGCAGCCAGACTCTGGAACTGTCCAGGCACTATGGTACGTTGCAAAAGGCTTCCTTTTAACATTTTGTATTCTACTCCAAGAGAAGACTGGAATGAAGGATCCCAGTCTGCAGCTCTGCTGAGGGCTGACAGCCCTTGACCACTGTTAGAGCAGTGGCTTATGCCGAGGTGTAGAGCCAGCAGAGGCCTGGTCAGGGTGTTCAGGAAGCCCCGGCACTGGCCTGGCAGGGCATGCGTGGACCAAATTACTTTCAAAACAAACAAACTTTTAAAATCCAGGGAAGGCTATAAAGCAAACCGTATGGCCCAAGTTAATGCAAAAATACCTAGACAACCAAGTTACAGTCTTTTTCTGCTAACAAACTTGTCTTTATTCCACACGGACTCACTACAGTTTGTGACTTGTGTGTTTTTCAGTCATTGCTTTCTTAAGTTGCTAATTTATTTGCAGTTTCTATGGATCTTGCTGTTTTAAAGAATTTCCCTGTTACACTGTTGAAGAAATACATGTCTCCCGAGGGCTTGTGCCTTTTTGTTTTTAAGTGTTATTTTCAGGGTTTCTGTATGCTTAGCATTGAACTTCTAAGATAAACAGTGACGTTTTGCACCATGAGACATGCAAAAGGTGGTATTGATAGCTTTTCTGTCCTAAAGATTTATAGTATGTTTTCAGTGATAAAAACAGGAATCGGGAGACAGAGTCTAAATCATATATATTTACAGACCTTGTTAGTTTGTCAATTTCCTCTCTGAACACATGGGTCATTAATATTTATAGGTCCATACCTGTGGTGATGTTTACTGAACACCAAACCGTAGTACAGAGCCATCCTCTGCTCAGTGGTTATAACCAGGTGACCCTGGGGCGTCCATGGTTTTAGAGTAGAATATAAAATGTTAAAGGTGTGTGTTGTTCATAGCCAGCTTTAGGATACAGTCTGATGTTTTGAGACTTCAGACTCATTTTGTATGTTGATTCTTAGAGCTCAGGAACTTAGCACAGGCTGAAGAGCGCACACCTATTTACCTTAGCGCCGTGTATGCACATTGGTGAAGTCACCACAGTCCAGAGAGCGTATAGCTCTGGAACTCAGAGCCATGCACACTCATGAGATCACTGCAGTCAGGAGCTCACGGATGCTTAACTAAGTTCTCCCTGCTTCAGCCTTGCTCCCTTACTGTTTCCGTATTTGCTTCGTTCTCTATTAAAACATGTCTATGTGGGGAATATGCAGATTTGTTCTCCAGTGGTACCTGGAATTTTAATCTTCAGTTTTTAAAATTTCACACTCCACAGTTAAAAACACTGGCTGCTCTTCCAGAGGTCCTGAGTTCTGTTCCCAGCACCCACGTGGTGGCTCACAGCCATGGGATCTGACGCCCTCTTCTGGTGTGCATGAAGACAGCGACAGTGTACTCATTTTAAATAAGTCTTTTAAGACGAAGACCACTTGCAGGACTTGTCTTGGATCCCAGTCCTAGCATCCTAAGTGTGTCTGACACGGTGGAGCCTCACTGAGTCCCTTTCCAGCGGCCTCCCTGGCTGCTTCAGCCTTACCCCTTTGGCCAGCCTCACCCCTCAGTGAGCTCACATCCTGGGCTGTGCCCTCCACAGTCCTGCACTCTGCTTTCTGCTCCTACCTCTCCCTACCCACTTGGTGCCCAACTTTCTACCCCTGCAAGGGCCCTGCCTTCCCTCCAGAACTTGCCTGCCTCTCACAGCAGTTCCCAAGAAGTATCCCTTGGAGAAAACCGGCCATTGTGTTTGCTACAGCACCTGTACAACCTTAGCCACACACACATACACCATTTTACCCCCCCCCACCAACTTACCCCCCTACAACCTTACCCCCCACACACACACAACCTTACCCTCACACCTTCTTACCCCACACATACAACCTTACCCTCCCCATACTACCTTACACCCACCTACACACATCCTTACTCCTCCACCCTAGAACTTGATGCTTTTTCATCATACGTTATCTGTTTGTCTCTCCATTAAAGGTTGGTGGCAGGAACTCCAAGTGTGTAAATGCACACAGCACCTGCCCACGGTGCACACTGCCTTCTCGCAGTCTCGCCCCTGCTACACCAGCCGCAGCCTTCTGTATAGACGTGCACTGGTCTCGCCATCAGCAGTTTACTACAAAGCTTTGTTTCCTGCCTGTACTCTGCGTTGAAAACACCGTTTTCCTCACAGTAGCTACGCGACACCATCAGTCACTATGCCCGTGAGCACACTGTTTCACTGCTGGTGTAGGCCCTGATTGAAGGATGAGAAGGGTTTTGCCCACTGTGTGAAGTGAGGAACATTTGGAGGGTAAAACAATGAGCTCATCAGACAATGCACTGTGGTTTATTCCAGTGAGCAAATAACTGTAACGTCCCAGGTGCCAAATCATGGCAGCAGGGTTGAGTCATTGCTAACACTTAAAATTATTTACGAGGCTTTTCCCAGGCACTTTAACAAAGGCTAGGGTTACTTCCAGATGCAGGTTAGTTCCAAAGTTCATACAACCAAAGTTATAAACTCTTTTACCAAGTTGACTTTTAATTCAAGACTCTGTGTGCTGTGGTAAAAAGGCCTATATGTCGCCAACACATCTGGAGATGGTTATTAGTGATGGAAGAGCAGAAAATCACCCAGGAGGAGTTCAAAACTCGGAGTGCTTTTGTCACACATGCCCCCACCCCCACCCCACAGAAGGCGCCTGCAGTGAGAAACACCCACTTTTCGAGTGCCGTGTTTCATGCCTGTGTTACCCGCCCCTCCGCATTTGCAGTGACTGTATAGTTCATGTTAGGGATGTTCCCCTGGGACCAGGAATGGGTTAGTGAAGTGCTTGCTGGGTAAGAACCTGAATTCAGGGCCAGATTCCCAAATAAAAAGCAAGGCACTGTGGAGACAGGAGGATCTGTGGGACTTGCTGGATAGCTAGACCCCGGGTAAGTAAGACACAGTCTCAGTAAATAAATAGGAGTGGTGGAAGACACCTGAGGCAACCATAGCCCTCTGCGTGCGATTGCATCTGCACGCACCCTGCACACAAATAGGTATGCACACCCCCTCCCCATACACACACACACACACACACACACAGTTTTCACTTCAAAACCTTTAAGACTAGCTGTTACTTTATGTGCTGATTCTTAAATTTCATTTATTCTTTTGCAGGTTTATACATTATATACTTTGATCGTAATATCCCTTATTAACTTATCCCCCCTTCCAAACCCCCTTTCTACCCAAAGCAAGATGCCCCTCCTACTTTTATGTCTCTTATTTTGAGGAAATACAAGTGTTCCAACATTTGTAATGGTATGCTTAAGACTGAAGTCTGCTGGTGTAAAGTGTCAGCTTAGCTCATTGTCCCAGAAATGTCCCCTTAAAACGAGAATTGCCCACAATGCAATCATTGCTTGGGTAGAGCTGCAACTGAGTTACAGACAGATTGTTCCCAAGGGGCTCTTGGCTATCTGCATGACGTGGAGTCTGACCCACATTTTTCCATGCATTCCCTTGGCTTTGGGGTATGTTCTTGTCATCCATGGAGTCTGTGACTTTTCACATCCATGCCGAATATTTTCTCCGGCCAGCCGCACACATCAGGTGGCTGTGCATTTGTCCCGTAGGATGAAGAGGTAAAGTTCTGAATGCAAAAGCTGAGAGGACGGCGGTTCTCAGATCTCAGACCTGAGGGTTTGCTCTGTGGACTGTCTTCTGACATCTTTCATGTTTCACATTGAGACCGGAACTCTACGCTTTTAAAAACCCATTTGCCATCTAGACAAATGAGCAGGGGGATCACCGCCTGGGTAGGCTGCTTGCAGTGTGGGTTTGTGCTGAGAACCTGGGAAGTCGTGGGAATCTAAGTCGCAGAGCGTTTTTACTTTGCATGCCAATTATTAGCTCAACTTAAATATCAACTTCAAGGTGCATTTGTATCAAATGCTTGAAGTTACAGTACCCAGATAAGCCATCAAGGTGTGAAGTTACTTTATGGTACTTTTCAAGTAGGCTAAGAAGCTAATGAGAAGGCTGGGTCTGTGACCCCCTGAGGTGCTGCTCAGTAGTCAGGCTGAGAATTCCTTCATAAAATGTAACAGCTGGGTCAGTAGTTTCAGGAGAGCTCTTGTGGTAAATCTTTAGAGCTATTTGCATGTGCTGGATTATGTTGTGTGGTGTTTGCCGCGGCACTGTTTATAAGTTCATTTTAATTTGCTCTTGAACACTGGAATCCATCCTGTCTTTGTCCCATGCTTAGCATAGGAGTCGGTGTCAGTCAAGCTAGGGCCTAGTTGAAGGTAAGTATGTGGTGTATATGTGTATGCATGGGTCTGCTTTGTGTGTGCTTCTCTGTTTCTCTCTCTCTCTCTCTCTCTCTCTCTGTGTGTGTGTGTGTGTGTGTGTGTGGTGTGAGTTGTCTGAATGTGTAGGGTGTGTGTTTTTCTGTGTATTTCTTTGTTTCTGTGTGTGTATGGTGTGCATAGGTTTGTTTCTCTGTGTGTATGTGATGTGTGTCTGTTTCTTTGTTTCTGGGGTGGGTGGGGTGGGAGCAGGCCTTCATGCTGCTGAAGGTCACTGAGCACTTTGAAGAACTGTGACCTGGCGTTTTAACCCATGCCTTAAGCCCCTGGGAAGTCACAGTGAGAAATCATTAGCTGTGTCCTATTAAAACCCCGAAATGAGGCCTGTGCCTGTTGCCTTGATTGAAATATCTTCTCTGTTCCTAACTCTGTTTGTCCCGTGTCCTCATGTGGCATGCTTAAGCAAGGGACGCCCAAATGTGGGCCGCGTGGGGCAGCTCACCATCAGGCCTGATCTCCGCACCGGCAGCTAAATTGTATTGAGAGCTGTGGCTGGGAGTACTTGGAAGTTCATTTGCTTTTTGAAAACCCACTTATTTAATTAAGCAAGGGAGTACAATATGCTGGCTTATTCCCAGCTCTCTAAATCAGTATCATGTCTCTGGTGTTGACTGAACTTATCCTGGGCTAACATGTACTAAATTGAACACCATACCATCAAAGCCAAAGAAATTTTGATGTAGTGACTCATAAATATTACAGTGAGTATTTTCAGGGAGGTTCATGCAATGTATAGGCTTGAAAAAGCTTATCCTTAGTGTTTGCATGTAACTCTTAAAGTGGTTCCTGACACCGTCTTCAGACAGTTTCCAAGTGCTTTCCTTCTCTGAGTCACTGCAGCCACTTAAGAAATCCGGCTTGTTGTGGAGCTGTATTGACTCAGACAAGTCAGGTCCGATTCCTGTTGCTGCCTTTAGTATTCCGTTCATTGCCCAGTCACTTGAGTTAGACCGAGATTTTTCCTGGGGAAGATGAGGGGTGTAAGGTCGGAGTGGTAAAGTGTGCAGAGACCTTGCGTTGAAATGGTTTCAAAAATTAAAAAAGAAGGTACTGCAGGATTTTGTGATGTTTGAGACAGGGACTTCTAAAACTAAATGGACCCCCGTTAGTGAGCTCACCTCAGTTGTGTCGTGTTGTAAAATATTCGGTATTCTGGGTGGTGTTGAACAGAGAAAACCCAGTGTGACAGCAGAACCTCAGCGTCAGTTCTGAAGGCACAGCAGTGACGTCCCCTGGGAGAGAGGCTGGAAGGGGTGCTGAGAGCCCCCCAGAGCCCTCCTGCAGCCGCTGAGCTGCCAGCCTCCAGCAAGATGAACGCAAGCAGTGTAGCTTGAAGGTGCCTAGCTGTGAGGAGATGCAGGGCCCTGCTGCCTGTGCAGGCAGGCCTCCCAGATCCAACTGACCTGCCAAAGGAGGGAGCTGGTGCCCGCTGATGAACTGTCCTCTGGGGGAGTGTTACCCAGGCTGAAGGCTTAAAGCACTATTGAACTTCCGTTATTAGGATGCTTTAAGATAGCCCTACATACTGAGAGCCACCGCAAGGATCTGCAGGGCGGGAGCATTTCTGTGTCATTTACATATAAGAGTTCTGAGAGGGTATAGCAGTAATATAAAAATTATATCTTTTTATTGCTCTTCTGTTGCACCAAGGTCTAGTCAGCACTGAAATTCTGATGACATGTGAGCGCGAAGGAAGCCACCATTTTTTTTTATATTTCCCTCATGACGCTTCCTTGATCAGCCTGTTGAATAACAGAAAAGCTTTTGATGCCTTTGCAGCGTGAACAGAGCTCTCTAACACCCGTACTTGTCGCTCATTTCAGCAATGATGTGGATTTTTAAGGGAGGATGGGGAAGAAATTTGTAGGTCATGCAGAGAATTACAGAAATTTATGAGTAACATTCTGGTTTTTATGAAGGAAGATTTGCATAAACTTATTTAACTACAATTGAAAGCTGAATTTACATTGTATCTGTTTAACTCTGTTTGGTCTGTAGTAGAAAATGTCTATCTAGCGATTTGCCAAATTATCTTTTCTGTAAAGGTGTGGGATAGGTTTCCCCTCCAGGGGTCTTATGTGGATGGAGTGCACCCCACTGGTTGGTATTGGAGAAGCACAGGCTCGAAGGTTTGTGATACAGGGCTCACCTGTGAGCTCAGGAGGGGTCCCAGGCTCAGTCACAAGGATCCGCACCTTCTCAGCCTTCTGTGCAGAAGAGGCTTTCTTCTGTGGCTTTTCTTTTTTAAGAGAAAACTTGCAAACACGTGGGAAATGTTTTGTTGTTGTTGTTTCAGGTTGCTTTCTTCTTCTTATCAGAGCTAATTAGTGAGACAAACCCCCTCCCTGACTTTGGGACAATTAGCGAGTCACATCAAATTGTAAAGTTGAGCTTGATCCAGTGGAATGAAATATCATCACTACCCCATTTGTGGTTTAAAAAAAAACCAACAGAAGCTATTTAGGCGAGTGACCTCGTCAGCCCTCTAGGTTCTAGGACATCCTCTTAACGAAAAGAAAAGTTTTTCAAAGCTACCTTCACTCCATGTGTGTTTGTTTAGTGCTGAGATTGTTCATTGGCAGCATAAGCCTGCTTCTCAGTCGGTACTTTCAGGAGTGTGGTGCTGTTCCTGGCGGGATGTGCAGGCAGTGAGGTCTTCCTGTGCCTAAGTCTTTGCATCAGGAATCCGATGGTCAACATCCTCAGTCACTTGTTCTGTTCCAGTTGCTCAGTCCTGCCTCAGCTGTCAGGGGCAGTCCTGAGGGCCGCTGCGTCTGCTATAAGGAAATACAGGGAGACCACCATTGAATTCCATATATTTCTAGTCTGTTAACAGATACTGATTTGGGGGGTGGGGGTGTTGCTGTTGGC
Source organism: Tokudaia tokunoshimensis (assembly GCA_036184795.1). Taxonomy (NCBI): domain Eukaryota; kingdom Metazoa; phylum Chordata; class Mammalia; order Rodentia; family Muridae; genus Tokudaia; species Tokudaia tokunoshimensis. The sequence goes on from BTHU01000006.1 coordinate 78,839,372, forward strand.
TTTGTGTTTTGTTTTGTTTCAAGCACTTAACCATGTAAACTTGTGGGCAGAGCGTAGTTAGAACTTACCTGCAACCCACTGGTCACTGGTTGCAGTCATTTTGCAAGTTCTTAAATTGGTTACATGGATTAGGAAGAGACAAACACTGAAAAGGTTTGCCCAAGATGTCTGCTCCTTTCCGGCAGATCCACGCTCGCCCAGTTCTCAGGGTAGGCATGGGGAAAACTAAGCAGGAAGTCCGGGGAGGAGGAGAGGAGTCCCTTCCTCTTCAGATGTGCCAGCCTGAGTTTTGTTCCTGGAACTGGACTAATTGTGTGGATTGACTCACTTCTGAGTTGTGTGGGGCGTATTACTGGATTAATAACCTCCCGTTACTCCTACCTGGCTTTGTAAAGGCGAAATCTAATTTATAAGATCTAAGGGGGGAGCCGGTGAGAAATCAAGTTGAAATAGGAAGTTCTACCCACTGAGCGTGTGCGCAATCACACATGCCAGTCGCCTGCAGCAAAAATGTTTGTTTTATCTCTGAATTCTGAAAATTCTGATTCAATTTACCTCATCTATTTGAGAGTTGATAATACCTTTTCCAGAGGTTAGATATTTTCAGTCATCATGTTATGTTTCATAAGCAGAAATTTGACTTTAAAGATTACTCTTTATTTACTTACACCAATGGTATTCTTGTCACAAGACGTTTTGTATAAATTCCCTGGTTTATGGGCCTCATCAGCTATAGTTCATTTTTGATAACACTCTTAGAAAGAAAGCTCCTGGTACAGATAGCTCACTCGGGCCTAGGGTCTAGCCTCGGATTTGTCAGCCACTTACTTTCTGGGCTGAAGTTCTCCTGGGCCCCGAGCACCATCCTGCATCTGCCTGGGAAGCTCTCGCTTGAGAAGACGTTACAGTGAGCAAGGCTACGCATGGGCAGAGCGGCGTGGACTGCATCCATCCGAGCTGCAGCCCCATGCTTGATGGCGGCCTAGCCTCTTCTCTGCTTTTGCCTTCCAGCCCTACTGAGCTGGCCGCCTAGGAGAGCTGTCCTCTCTCCCATCTTGCCTGTGTCCTCTCCTGAGGAGCACGACCTGAAGCAGTTACGTACGACTCCAAACCTCTGTTCTGCAGATTTTTCAAATGGAGATTCTAGTAACTTCCTCTGAGGGTGTTGAAGTCAAGTTAGAAGGTATTAAGAGTACAGAGTTGTTGCATAAGGGCATATTGTCTAACATTAGAACTCATTTAATAGGATTGTATTTTCATAATATGTTAAAATGCAAATGCACTATTTTATTATATTGCTGAAAGATGAGTTTTTTTTTTTTACCACAGAATTCAGTTATAATTTTGACTGTTATTAGATTACAATATCCCAGCTTGAATTTCCTTATGACAGTTTCCCCATCCTGTAGTTGCTCAGTTTATTGAAGTCTTCTTGAAGGACCACTTCTTTCTTCATCCCAGTGGTAACTTGCTAAGCAGAGTGCCACCTGGTACAGCCCTTGAGTGGCATACAGCTTCTGCCGGTGCCAGAAGGGGACCGGTCACTTGTGAGTGCAAAGGCAGCTTGCCTCATGTTTGTGTAATGCCAGGCCTTCTATGAGCTTGCTGGAGTCCAGTGAGGAGCAACCTGTCTGACCCACTCACACTGTCCCTACAGGAGTGGCACTGTGGCCCTAAAGGAGTGGCACTGTGGCTTCAAACCACGTTTCCTGGACTTGCTGTTCACATGTGTGAACCCTGCTTTTTCTTTCTTCCTCAGGACCTGTCTGGCTCCATCGATGACCTCCCCACGGGAACAGAAGCAACTCTGAGTTCAGCAGTCAGCGCGTCCGGGTCTACGAGCAGCCAGGGGGATCAGAGCAACCCGGCTCAGTCTCCTTTCTCCCCACACGCATCACCCCACCTCTCCAGCATCCCTGGAGGACCGTCACCGTCTCCTGTTGGCTCTCCCGTGGGAAGCAACCAGTCGAGGTCTGGTCCGATCTCCCCTGCGAGTATTCCAGGTACTGCCATCCCTACCAGTCCCACCCATCCCTCTTCCCCCAGTCCCCAACCCCGTGTGAGGACAGGTCTGGCTCAGCAGTTCCACACTCTGCCTTCCTCTGTTTCAGTCCTTAAAACCATGGGTGTGTTTACGCATTAGGGATATAACAGTTCCCCACCAAACATGGGAGAGTCCCAGTTTCTAAAGAGTCAACAAATGAATGATAGATGCCCAGATACTTTAGATGAGACAGCACAGGACTGACCAACCACTTTAAAATGTTCAGATTGCCAGAACCAAACCTCCACTGTCCCCTGCCCGGTAATCATTCTGTAGTAAGGCTCCTCGTCAGTGCATGTCCTGAACTGAGATTGTTGGTGAGTGTCGACCGTGTGTGTAACATGGGGGTATCTTCTGACATGCTTTAGAGTTGGTGCTCATCTGTGATCACGGTCACACACTGGTTATGCCCAACTGCCATCCAGGGTGCTGTGCTGATGCGTTCACTAGACATCTGTATCTCCAGTGTGTGTGTGTGTGGTGTGTGGTCTGTGTATATGCATGTGAGTCTGTATGTTTCCTTGAGATTTTTTTTTAAAGATTTTATTTTTTATTATATGTGAGTGCACTGTAGCTGTCTTCAGACGCACCAGAAGAGGGCGTCAGATCTCATTACAGATGGTTGTGAGCCACCGTGTGTTTGCTGGAATTTGAACTCAGGACCTTTAGAAAAGTAGTCAGTGCTCTTAACCACTGAGCCATCTCTCCAGCCCCCTTCCTTGGGATTCTTAATTGCTTTAACCACATGCATCTTTCTGGTATCGATTCAAATGTTCAAACCCTCTAGCTCTCCACTATTACACATCAGACTAGCTTTCCACTGTCCCAGAACTATAGTGATGTTCTGACATGTAGAGTCTGCTGGTGTGATACAGACGGAAAGCACATCCGCTTACCTGTGAAGGTGAGAATTGAACAGCTAGTCAAGGTCTTTCTTATCATCTTCCCCCTCAAATCACAGCAGATAATTTTGCCTATTTTACATTTTATTCCTTTTATGTTTCTATAAAATACATAGTGTGCAGTATTTATAAATAATGCTACCCGTACATGGAGGAGCAGGTACAAACAGGCCATGTGCTACATATGCAGCGTAATCAGGAAACGATCCCCCATGGACTCATCGCCTGCTCTCAGAACAGAGTACGGGGTAAACGGCATCCCCCTGGCCTGTCCCTCCCAGTGTCATCTCTGCTTGCTTCGACTACTCTGTAATCACTTTTTGAAAGAATTTTATTATCTTTCTAGTGCTTATGTTACTAGTTTACTTACCAATGCATCATACTGTAATGCTCCATCCAAGCTGAGACACTGTCAGTGAGCGCAGCTGAACTAGCTCTCAAAGCCAGGAAAGGCCCAGGCCGACCCAACAATGCCGCAGTCTCCTCAGCCCACTATCTATCTTGCATCTTGTTTGTTTGTTTTTTGTTTTTAATTAAAGGTCATGTTTTTGTGATTCTATGGTAATTTACTAGGATATAGAGCTGAAGTTTCCGTGTGTTTGAGCTAAGGCATACTTCTTTCCAAAGTATTTATTTGACCTCACAGTGGTTTCAGCAAACCTGAACTGACCTGTCCTTGAAACTGACAGATCTTAGCACCAGGGCTGCTCCACTCTCCAGATTCCCCAAGGCTAGTTTGACATTCAGATGGCTTTTGCTAATGTGCTGTAGATGGTTGCCAGAGAGCACTACCCCAGTGGAGGGGGGTAGCTCACAGAGCGCTGTGAAGTTCTGCAGAGAACTAACTTGTGGTTTCATTCTGAAGTAGATCTGAGCCTTAATATCCTCATGCAGTTTTCTGAGGTGTGAGACATTGATTCTTTTTAAACTCCTGATGTAAGTGTTGACAATATATTTACCATTCCAGATAGGGATTTTGTCGTGCTGTGTTTTTAAGACAGAGTCTTGCTCAGTACTGGAGACTAGCCTGCATCTTCAGTGATTCTCCTGCCTCAGCCTTCCAAGCGCAGGGATTACAATTGTATAGCATAAGGCCCATCTCAAACTTCCATTTTCATTGATTGGTTTGGTTGGGCTGTAGAATAACATGCACATTGGACACACTTGCTTTGGACACGTGGTTGTGGGTGCCTGGCATACCCCACACAGTAGGCTTGACTCCCCTACATTGGCTATCAAGGAAATGCCCCATAGAAATGCCCACAGTCTAATCTGATGGAGGTAAATCCTCAATGTAGGTGCCTTCTTAGAAGATATGTCAGGTAGACAGCAGGATCCACCAATACTTTCTAATGGTGATTTCCATTCACTCATGGGTGGGACAAGGTAACTGATAGAGCCTGCCTCAACAGGTGAAGGTCTTCTCTCCATTTTGAGTCCTATTTATTTACTATTTATTTATTTATTCATTTATTTTTCTTTTTTCCTTTTTTTAAAATTAAATGTATTTATTTATTTGCTTTACAATCCAATATCAAGACCTTCCTCTCTTCCCGGTATCCCCTCACATAAGTCCTCTCCCCATTTTGATTAAAAGGGGAAGTCTCCCTCTGGGCGTCAACTCCCCTGTGCCCCCCACCCACCCTCCCACCCACCTCCCTGAGTTCTCTGACTTGGTTCGGAAGCCAGCCAGTCTTCTTGAGAGGGGATTAAGAGAGGGAGGAGCGCCCAAAGACTGACCCACAGGTTGTTGTTTTCTTTGAGCATAGCCATTTAGCCTGACAGGTGACCCTGCGACACTCAGATCATAGGCACCTTGAGTTTGTTTGATGTGCAGACAGGTGAGCAGCTCTAGATCCTGGTTTTTCTCCCACTACATCTTTATCTAGGATAAAGAGAACACTAGTCAGCTGAGCAGTTTGGGCCCCACCCCCTGCCGCACTTGCTGAATACAGAAATGGGCTGCTCCTGACACAAGGACTGTGGTGGGGACAGTGCACACAGCATTGTCATCTGGCAGGGGTGGTCCTTTCTCACATGGACAGAAGAGCCAGGAGACTGAGCGTCTTTGCCTAGTCTGTGAGAGTGATCTAGTGCATGGACTTCAGTGATTCCTAGTCTCACACCCCCCACTCCCCAGTCAAGTCTAAGGGCATTCATCTTGGAGGGGGATGGGAGGTGTTTGCCATCTAGGGGATCGAACTCAGGGTCTTATATACCAGGCAAGCACCCTACCACAGAACTGTGGACCCAACCTTCAAACGTACTTTGACTTTTTGTTTGGTTTGGATTTTGTTTGCCTTTTGGTTTTAGGGAAACGGGCCCAAGGCTTGGCACATTAGGCAAGGGCTCTACCACTGAGCCAAGTCCTCACCTGAATATAAGGTTTTATTTCGTGGCCATTACGTTCTCATGACAGTATTTTCATGAAGTTTATTTTAAAAGCATAACCTGTTACCTACCCAGTGTAACCTATCACCTACCTCTTGTCGTGGCACGTGCTTATAACCCTAGTACCTGCTGAGGCAGAGGAATCACAGGACTGAATTCAGTAGGTCTATATGGTGAGACTTGTCTCTAAAAAGTATTCAACTCCTTAAGTTTTCTCATTTACACTAAATTTGCATATAGGTTGGGAATGATCAGAGGAGTTGAGTTTTGCTATTTTTACTTTTAATTAAATGCTAATATATCTCTTATCAGAGACTAATTTAGCCAGATCCCCTCCCCTCCCCTCATTTCTCCTCTTTAGTTTTGTTGGCTGCACACGGCAGGCTGGCCTGACAGGCTCCCTGCACTTGATTCTGAGTCTGTACATCCATGGGCCCTGTCAAGGCTGCATCATCTCCCCGAGCGTGACTCTCACTCCACTGCCTCAGGAGCCGAGTGCTTGCCCTGGGCCTCAGCGCTTGTTGGCCCTGACCTTGCCTGGACCAGCTCTTCAGAACTGCCTCCCGGCAGGCAGCTCACCCGGAAGCACTCAACTGCTGTGCAGCCAGCCCCCGCTGAGCCAAGGCAGAGCCCAGTGCTGTCCTCCTCCTTCCGGTGCTGTTTGCCCAGGGTTTGTTACAAAAGGATAACCATTTTTCTCCGCCTCTTCCCTGATACATGAATTGTCAACTAGTGAGTCTCGAATGTAGATCAGCGCCGCAGTAAAGTGTCGTAAGTGCTCTTGCACTGTCCACCGCTCCGTCGTGTTGGGAGGCCAAGGCCCAACCCTGTGAGTGGCCAAGGCTCAGCTCCAGAGTCCTGATGGCCCCCCACACCTGTCACTCCTGATGTCTTCACGTCATGTGCTCTTGAAGGGTGTGTGGATGTTTCCTGTTAGGGACATGGATGGCCTTCTTGGCACTAGCCGTGCCCCAGCATCACAGGGACCTGTTAGACAGCAGAAGTTGGAACAGACTTCAGGAGTGCAGGCTGCCCGGTGTGGTGATCTTCCCTGGTGCCATTACTAGGTCTGCTTTCTACTTAGCTTTCCTTCGTTTCTCACCTTCCATTGAAGAGCAGAGCAATGAGCACCATCCTCCCTGTGGGCAGGACGTGTATTTCATCTTGGTTAAGTTGTGGAAGTGTTTGCTGTCAGTGTCTTTGGTGAGGTTTTAGTGTGACCGCTTCCTGAGTTAGTCTAAGGGCTCCTTGCAGGGGTTAAGGAGAATGGCTTCTGGATATACAAGTATGTGCCTTATCTGATCCCCGGCTCTACCCGAGCTGAGTCCGCCTCAGTCTGTGCACTGGGGCCCCCTGAGAGGCCTGTGTGTTGGCTGCACTGGCCTTGCCTCACAGATTACTAACAAAGCACAACCTCTGTTGAATACCGAGGGTTCTGTCAGCTTTTCCTGCCCATATTGTGTGTGCAGCCACGGTTGGAGACGCGGAGCGTGGCTGTGCAGGGCAGGCAGGTGCGGGCCTGGCCTGACGGATGCTTCTGTCCTTTTAATTACTCGTGCCGCTTCGTTTCTGAACGCAGGAGGGCATGAACTTCAGGGTCCCGCTTATGGCTGTTTCAGGTTCTTTGCCTCTGGCCTGCTGTGTGTGGAGTTAAGTCACTCTCATCTGACTGTAGATGGCCATTGATAGGTTAGGACAAATAACACACACTTAGATATTCACGTGTGTGCCTCACTGAAGGGACATGGGTTTCTGGCCATTCCTGTGTGGTACTGGTTTTAATTATAGGAAGATTAATCCAAGGTAGATCTTCTACCCGTGAGAGCAGAACAGAGTTATACTAAATACAAAGGCTCCGGTTTTTGTTTTCTTTGTTGTTTCTTTTTAGGTTGTATAAGCATTGCTGTGTGCTTGGCTGATGGAGGTGGCTCGCGCATCTTTCCCTCTAACCTCACTCCACAAGTGAGAGTGAGGGCTTTGTTAGGTAGGGCCAGAGTCCAGAGAGCTTGAGAGAAGCGCCCAGTGGGGAGGAGCCTGTGGTTCAGTCCTTGAGAGCTGTCCTCTGCCTCTCTGTGTGCATTCCATCCTCCTCAGTGAGCCCTGCTTCCCTCTGCTGCTGCTGCTGCTGCTGCTGCTGCCTCCCCTGTCCTCCCCCCCCTTCTCTCTCTCTCTCTCTCTCTCTCTCTCACACACACACACACACACAGAGCGCTCCTGCACACCTGTCCTCTTCTCAGGAGGCGACATACCCCTGTCTGACAAAGGCCTCTAGTTTCTGTACTTTGCAAAAGCTTGCCAGGAGAGAACTTGCAAAGGAAGCTTGGCCAGAGATGGCCTGTGCTCTGTGAGCTCCACTTCTCTAGCGCTCATTCCAGAGCTCTTGTCATTTCAGCTCCTGGACTTGCTCATCTAACTTGCCCTCAGACAACAAATGCACATTCTGTGATATTTAAACAGCCCTAGCTCCTCCTTAGCAAGTTACTAAATGGCATCCAGGTGGGCTTCCCTTCCAGAGCTGCAGATAAAACCAAGAAAATATTCTGGTCAAAAGACAAGTTTTCTTAATTTGACAGCAGATTCAGAAAGGATGCTAACCGGAGGAAGAGAAAGATGGATGGTATCAAGGAGCGCTGGTCTCAAGCCAGAGCGAGCAGGAAGGGCGTTTGCAAGAGGAAACGATAAAGGGTCCTGATGTCATTTGTCAAGATTAGTGTCTGTAACATGAACCACGGAGGGTGCAAACCGTGTCTCTCTTGTTTAATCCGTTCTGCCTAGATTTTTAAATCTTTCAAGACTCAGCCCAAGCCCATTCTAGTTAGTAAATGCATTTTCCGTGGTTTAATTTATCCTTAATAAAACTCGGGGTAAATTACAGGTTTGTTTCTGTGTGTAAACACTTCCCGGCCAGTTTTCTCTCAGCATTGCCAGTAAGTAGTCGGCCTCGGGGACAACACCCGGCTTGTGTGCCTGCACTGACCTCCTACCTGCTGAGCTCACATCCCAACACCTATCACATGGTCCGTCTTGGCTTCTCTGGAGGTAGGAATTCTGTGACAGCTTGTTCCAAGGGGAAAGCATGCTGCTTACTGGCAAACTGAACAAGCAAAAGAAAAAAAATTTAAACACAAAGTGCCATTGATATATCCATGTTTCTAATCTGTGGTTGCACAGAAAACATCAATTCAGCGTTTCTACAAACTGAGAGAACTTAGCCAGTATTTTTTTCCCCTTACAATGTAAAATATTTGTGTGTTAAACAAAGCAATAATTTCCCATCCTTTCCAAACGATGCTTAGCAACAGGGAGGGAAGCTTTGAGGGATGGTGTGCGGCTCTGAAGAGCGTGGTGAGGGGAGGGGTGGGTGGGGTGTTCATCCTCTCCTTAGCAGTCTGTAACGCCTCATATCAAGGGCCACCCCAGTAGGAAAGAGCTCACTAGACCTGGTCTGTCTGGCTTTCACCTGGTTGGGAGATGAATGAGGTGTTTGTTTTCCAAAGGAATAAGTCTTCTGTTCTTCTAACACATTTGAAACGAAGCTTTCTCTTTCTTCCTCTTCCTCCGTAGTCAGAGAACAGAAGTCTCTCAGGAGCTTCTGTCCATTTCCACCTGACCTTTCACCTCTGATCATCCTCTCTAAGCTCCTGGCACTCTCATGCTTCGCCAGCCTCCTCCTCCGTGTCTGGTCTGCGTCTGTGTCTGTGTGTCCTTCTCCACTGCAGTCACCTGCTGAAGTGAGCATCACACACCTTGTTCATTTCTGAACTGTCACTGCAGCATACCACCTCTGTGGCAAAGGGGTCGGCCTTGACCTGCTGTACTGAGGACTGAGAGTGAGGGGCACAGAGCTTTTATGAGCTAATTGAAGCCTAGAAGAGGAAAGTGTCAGAATCCATTTGGCGACATTTTGGGAAATGGCTGCTGAATGAATAGCGCCCAGAACTGTGGTGTGCCTACAGTCTTCTGAGTGAGTGTTCTAAAGTGGAGCGAGTCATTGATACGGAAGGGAGTAGTCCTTCTACTTCCCTGTTTCCCGCTGAAGCTGAGTACTGTGATGTGTTGATTGATTATAGCCGTTAAGTCTGGTACTAATCAGTTTCATCAGTTACTCTCATTCACACACATGCACCTTTGATTTCTCTTCCATAACGGGATGATGTGGGTTGTCATTGACTAATGAAGAGCAGAATTGATTTCGGCACGAGACAAACGGAATGCCGACACCAATCCTGAAAGGCATTAATCTTTAATAACTCACATCTGCATGTTTATAAATGGTATATCTGGGGATTGTTAGTGTTGACATTCTCCCTTCCAAACAGAAAGTGACACCAGGGTTTGTACTTGCAAACTGTTTTAAATGCACATCGCAGTATGCCAGGGTGTGACCTTGCAGAGGATGCCAGTAGAGTGCTGCATGGGGGCTCTGCTGCGCTTCGGATGCTGCTGCTGCTGCTGCTGGGGCATCCTGGGACAGGCCCGCCAGCCCGGCTGCCCACGTCCTCCTTCCTTACTTTATCACCACCACGCCTCATTCATTCCACAGAGTAGACTGTGAACATATTTCTAGGAACGTGGGGAAATGCACTGGGCCTGCACGCAGAGGTCCGTGTTCTCAGAGTATGAGAAAAGCATGAAGTTCATAAATAAGTGTGCTCTTGGTCTGGGGGACATTTTGACAGTTAACCATTCGGACTGGAGTTCAGATCCCCAGAACCCAGATATGGGGGATCCTCAGAGCAAGCTAGCTATAGAGTTTGATTGGAAAGCCCTGCCTCAATCAATAATGCAGGCACATTATAATTATTTTGCTATATTATTATTATTGATCTCTTACTATGCCTAATAAATAGAAAACTTTATCAGAGACATTTATGTATATGAAAAAATAAGAGTTATTATATAAGGTTCAGTGTCCTCTGCAGTCTCAAACATCTACTAGAGTTTTTAGAGTGTATCCCCCAAAAGATAAGCAGAGTGCTTACTCTGGTACCTGGTATTACCCATCCTCTCAAGATCCAGCGGGGTCCCTTTCTTGTTCCGAGCAGCTGCCCTTTACATCAAGGGTGGAGAAAGAACCGTGCCTGACCAGGAGAGGGCGCTCAGTAGATGTTGACCAAATGTAAGCGTGCCAATTCTGAAAGAAGGATAAAAGGAAAAGAAGTGTAAGAAAAGACAACTCTGAGGTTATTCAAGGGCTAACTTTCCTCCTTAGCTTGTGCCTTGGTGGGTTGTCTCTCACTGACTGTTCTCTCCCCTCTTCAAAGAGACTCGAAGAGGATAGATCATTTGGTCTGCTTTAAGAACAGCACCTAAAACCCTAGTTCTCAACTTGTAGATATAAGCCAAGCCTTGGAGTCTGAAGACCTTCACTGATTCTGATCCTTCCCAGCGATGCATTAGCGTTTGTAGTGAAACAGTAGCTAGTTAGTGACTAAATCCCTGCTTGGACCACAGGATGAATACGCTCCAGATATTTGGAAAAGATGAGATATTTCAGGAGTGCACTTGATAAATACCCAGCTACAATCTAAAGGAAGCCTGGTGCATGCATGAAGATGTGGCTCAGAGTGTCTCCTCCTCTCTGGGTCCTATTGGTCTTTGTCACGCACCCTCAGTTGTCCCTCATATCAGAGGCTCCAGGTAACCTGCACACACCTCAGTTCTGAAGAGCTGTGTGCCCAAGAGCACAGCCCTGTTCCACGCCCAGCTGTGCTAGGAACTGGACTGAGGCAGCTCAGCCCCCACGGAAGCCCTCACTGGACTGCACTGGTTCAGGGTCTAGCAGCCCTCTGCCCTGGCTTTTGCTGGGCGCCCTTCTCTTCAGAAGCCATTATTGAAGCACTGCATGCATATATGTGAAACTGAGTGGAGACTCAGAGCGCGTCACTCAGATACATTTAAATGTGAGCAGCGGTATTAGGTGGACCCCACGGGTCCTGGAGATTTCAGCCTTGCTGTTGAGTTTCCCAACGCAGTACAGCGCTTTAGCTTTTACTTTAAAAGTAGTTTTGGAGCTGGGAACGTGGGTTAGTGTCTTCCTGGAAGGAATAAGCACCATGCAAGCAGTCATGCGAGTGCATGCTTGAAGACCCAGCCCTTGGGATTAAGCCTCAGCTCCATGGGAAGTTGAGGGCCAGCCTGGACTACATGAGACCCTGCACAGAACGAAAGAAATAGCTCAGTCATCCCAGCACCCCATAAACACGAAGACCTGGGTTTGTATCCATAGCACCCACGTCACAACCCAAATTTGGTGTCACACATCTGATTCCTGCTGAGGAGGCAGACGCCAGCGGAGCCCTGGAGCTGGCCAGCCAGTCGGTGTGCTTGACTTCAACGAGAGGCACTGTCTACAAAAGACCAAGTCAGCCTCTAGTCTGCACATGCGCACACATACACGTGCACACATACCACAGAATCAGCCTCTTAATCAGGCAGTATAGTTTAAAGTCAAAGATATAGAAGTTTTAAGTTTTATCACAAGAATAAACTTCTAGGGTAGTTTCTTTTTCTTTTTTTTTTTTTTTTTTTTGGTTTTTCGAGACAGGGTTTCTCTGTGTAGCCCTGGCTGCCCTGGAACTCACTCTGTAGACCAGGCTGGCCTTGAACTAAGAAATCCGCCTGCCTCTGCCTCCCAAGTGCTAGGATTAAAGGCGTGCGCCACCACAGCCAGGCCCTAGTGTAGTTTCAAATGCAATAAATTGACTGCATGCCATGTATGTTCTTTTGTGATTGGGTTACCTCACTAAGGATGATATTTTCAAGTTCTGACCATTTGCCTAGGAATTTCATGAATTCATTGTTTTTAATTGCAGAGTAGTATTCCATTGTGTAAATATACCACATCTTCTGTATCCATTCCTCCATTGAGGGACATCTGGGTTCTTTCCAGCTTCTGGCTATTATAAATAAGGCTGCTATGAACATAGTGGAGCATGTGTCCTTATTGCATGCAGGTAAAGCTTCTGGGTATATGCCAAGGAGTGGTATAGCCGGATCCTCCGGGAGTGTCATGCCCAGTTTTCTGAGGAACCGCCAGACTGCTTTCCAGAGTGGTTGTACCAGCTTGCAATCCCACCAGCAGTAAATTTTTAAAACTTTCAGAAACCAGGTAATTTTCCATACATAAAATATATTAAACATATATTTAACAGATATTAATTTTATATTTAGTAGAATAGAAACTGGTTTTTAATAATTATGTGTATGCACGTAGAGGACATGGGTGGCACATGTGTGGGAGTCAGAGGATAACGTGTGAAGTCCCTTCTTTCTGAGCCCACTCGGGCCACCAGGCTCACGTAGCAAGTGCCATCTTGTCCACCCAGATGCCAGTGTTTCCTGGCACCTGTCGCAGCCAGGAGTAGTGTCACCATGTCTATTGACTGGGCGTTGTGTTAAAGCATGGCCTCTGTGCCTTCAGGGCCCCCACACCTTCTCTCATGGTGTGTGGGCTTTGAGCTGAACAGTCCCTCGGAGGACAAGCCCATCCCTCCCACAGGGCATCTTCATAGCCGCTCGTGTTTATGAGTAGAGTTGTCAGATGTGTTGGAACCCAGACTGAAGGTGTGATGAGGAAGTGAGAAGGGAGCACAGCTCTGCTTCAAGGTAGAGGGGACCTGGCTCTCATAGCCCGGCCTTCAGGAGAGAAGACCGGGGAAGAGAGGGGCAGGGGGCGCTCAACTAATCTTTCTCCAGGGGGTCCAGGTGGACAAATTGGCAGCCCCATTCACAGCTCTTTTCCCTGTCCCCTTTGTATCATAAGAACTGCTAATCGGATCCATGCTGCTGCAGTGGTGGTTAGTTATTAGCAGAATAAAGGCGGATTTCTTCAGAAGAACGGGTGGGGGAAACGACTATACAAAATTGCAAGGTTGTTTGAGTCTTAAATGCACAGCAGTCGGTTTCCCCCTTATTCTGAATTACCCGATGAATACAAGCCTTTCATCTGTCACTATACCATTTCTTCACAAGGCAGCCAAATATTAAGCTTCTCAAACAAAAATAAAGGAATCTTAGGAAGAGGAAAAATATTGAAGAGGAATAAGAATGGGTAAGAGAAGGGGGAAATTAGGTTTTGTTTCACTAATTTGTCCTGGTGAGAGAAATATAAACTTCCTGCTCTGTTTGCGCCCCCGCCCTGCCCCATCTTACATCAAAGCAGGGATTTGAGCAGCGTTAGCAGGTGGTGCATGTCTGTGTTTCATGTCTGGGGTTGTGTGAGTAGATTCGGAACCTACCACTTCTTAACTAGACATCAGAATGCTGTCATCCTGGGAGGGAGAGTAGCATTATGTCCAAACACACGGTCCCCCACCGCTACCTCCGATGCACCTTTTCTCACGCAGACCCTTGAGTCATACCCCCAGCCTGGAAGCTGTCGCAAAGGATGTGTTCTGATAGAATGCCACCACAGGCTCAGCATGGCAGAGCATTGCTGGACGCCCAGACTGACTCCCCAGGATAGACATGCCCTCTGTTGTGCCCTCCTGTCCCACCCACCCACCCACCTCCGTTGAAGCCCCGCCTCCACGCCTGCCCTTTCTTCAATAGCTGCCTTTGCTTCCTGGACACAGTTTTTATTCTTTCACCAGGCACTTAGGGCAGATTCAGTGCCTGAGGACCTGCTGAACGAGAATGTTCTCAGACCCTGTCTTTAGGCAGTAAAACCCACACACAGCCTGTGCTTGCCTTCTAGTGCTCGCCTTACACCTTGCAAGACTTCTGTAGTTTTTATGCCACAAAATCTCCATAGGAAACTGTCTACACTGCAGGGCTCTCGTGGGCATCAGATGACCTATTTAAACAGACTTCATGTTGTAGATGAAGTGTACTTTAACAAGTTAAAGGGCTGCAAGGATAGCTCAGGAGGGTGAAGGTGCTTTGCTGCCAAGCCTAGTGACCCGAGGTCCGTCCACCTGGCCCGCACTGCATAGGCACAGGACTGACTCCTGCAGGCTGTCCTCTGATACCCAGGCACACAAGATGGATGGATGGATGGATGAAGGATGGTAATAAGAAAAGTTCTATTTTGAATCTAGAAGGCCAGCTGAATAATGGTGAATTGATATCACAAGTTTGTTTTTAATTGAGAAAACTAACACTACAAATCAGAGTGCAAGTGTTCTGGGTCTCTGGCAGGAGGCTGGGTTCACGGACTGAGGATGGAGCACACTCACTGTCGCACGTGACCCCCAGCTTCCCTCCCTCAGTTAAGTCTGAGAGTCGACGACCCTCCCTCGGTAGACTTAACTTTTAAGTTTTGGAAGGCTGTTATAAGCAGTCAGGATGGAAAATCGGGGAGTCTGAAGGATGGGCGCTGATGGCAGTTGTATTCAGGATATCCGTTTTCCCCTTTACTGTGTTCCGTTACATGGCTTTAGGCAAAAGAAACTGCAGAAGGGAAGAGAAGTGGGGTGAGGTGCCAGGCAATGACCCAAGTCTGATCCTGGACCCAGACTTGTTCTTGGGGAGAAGAGAGCCAATCCCCAAAAGCTGGAACATGCGTAAGTGCACATCCACGTATAGGGAGGGAGAAAGGTTTGAAGTTTTGGGATAAACTTGTTGTCTTTAAGTTTGAATGTCTAAACATTTAAACAAAACACCCACATAACAAACCCCAGGTAGTCATAATGATATTCTACCAGGAAATCAAGAAGATGCTTTTTCAGTAAATCTGAAGGATATGTAAATCACAATCCCTGGACAGTTTTGTTGGCTAGTCACCTCAGTGACCATAAGCTGCTTAGTGACAAAGTCTTGAATTCTGTGAACAGATCCCTGGGCTGGTGAGGCAGCTAGCTCAGTGGGTGAAGGCAACTGCTGCTAAGGCTACTGCCTGAGTTGACCATCGGGGCCTGCACTGTAGAAGCAGGGAGCCAACCCTACAAGTTGTCCTTTGACTGCCATACATGGGCCATGGGGTGGGAGTGTGCGCACACACACACACACTCACATTCACTCTCACACACACATACTCACACACACACATTCACTCTCACACATACACACACACACATACACACACATTCACTCTCACACATACACACTCACACACATATATTCAGTTCTTGATCATATCTGCTGTAGTAACAGAACAAGGCAGGAGCCCAAGAACGTTTTACCAGCAGTAGTGTTACTGAGACACCCTGTTCCCTGTGTTTCTCTTCTCCTCCCAGCAACACTGTCAGTATAATCTATGATATCATAGCTCATCCATATAGTATTTGATTTTCTGTTTTGTTTGATCTAAGAGCCAGGAACATAATTTAGCTCTTAGACCTGCACATGCTATAATTGCTGAGGAGGGTAGTGAGTCTGCCCCAAGCCTGACTAAAGCCAAGAGATTGTGTGATTTCTTCTGGAAAAAAGGAGCAAGTGTTGAAGATGGGAGGAGTATCGGGTTGTCTGTCACTGCTGCTCTCGCTGAACACTGCCTCATGCTTCCTGGCCTGCATGTTTCCTTACTTACAGAATTGTTTATAAGGGGCCAGTGCCTGTGGGATGATTCCAGGGCATTACACAGTGTCCTAAATAAAATTCTATTTTTACCATTTCATGTATCAGCGTGGCTGCTTTTAAACTACTCACAATCACTGAGTTAAGTAGTTATGGCAGAGAACATATGGTCTCAAAGCCTAAAATATTTACTATCTGCCAGTTTATTAAAAAAAAAGAGGTTGTCTAATTCTGATTTAGAATAACAAGATAAAATTACATGATTGCTGTTAACTCATAAAAAATCTAATTAGCTATTAGTCTAAGTTTGCTTTCTGGAATAAGCAGTCATTTATTCGTTTGTCAACAAATATCTATCGGATGCTTACTGAATCTGCCTGGTTCTCGAGATGGAGCAAAGACTGAAGCACACAGGTCCCTGTTCTTGTGGGATTCGCACTATAATGAGAGGTGTCATGTAGTAAACACGGAAGGAAGTTGAAAGCATGAGTGTTAATCCCAGTATCCTTCCGTGGAGCTTCAGGGCCAGCCACCCACAGTTTGCTGTCACGCGTGCTGAGCTCTGTATTAGGTGCTTTTCTTGCTGCTGGGACCAATAAGCAACACACTGGCCTCCAGTCTGGGTGTGCTCTGTCCTGGCTGGGGAGACAGTGGCGGCTCACATCTCGTCCACAACCAGGAAGCAGAGGGCTGAATGCAATGCCAGGTTCATCCCTCCAGCCCTGCAGCCCTGCAGCCCAGCCCCCTGAACAGTGCCACGGCTTAGGGTGGGTCTTCCACTGCAGTTCATCTGATTTAGAAAATCCCTCACAGACATGCCTGGAGGTGGGTCTCCATAATGATCTAAATTAAATGATCACAGCCACATATATAGAGTACACTTATTAGATATGTATCAATTTGCCAAAACATACAGATTAGCCAATTTTCTCTACATTCTGTAATAAAGTCACAATATCTTGTTTATTCTACTAAAAAAATACTTATAATGGCTGACTTGATCCAATTTTCACCTATTTTTAATTTGAAAAATCACCCTCAAAACCTAGTTAATATAGATTTATAAGGAAGCATGGCACCGGAATTTAATTGTATATTTAAAAAAAGTATGAACGCACCATAACCAAGTGGCATTTATCCCAGAAAGTCTAGGATGGTTCAATAGTAAAACTTCTATTGATTTTTATAGACAGGGAGGAAAGTAAGTGAACATGATCTTTAACAGAAATCTAATCCCTAGTCATGATTTTAAAAACAAAGGAGGAAATGGCATTGTCAACATGCTGAAGTGTGTAGGTCCTTGGTGTGGTTGTGTCGTGGATAGTGCTGGAGTGTGTAGGTCTCAGTGTGGTTGTGTCATGGGTCACAGCGAAGAGTGTGGATCCAGGGTGGTTATGCTGTGGGTCACCTCCTAAGGCATTTCTATTTAGGATACAAATGAAGCAAGGATGACCACTTACATCAAGACCAATAATGTGCCAAAGATAGCAACCATACAAGTTAAACAAGAAAAATCAATTAAAGGCATTAGAACAAGTATGAAAAAAGTATAGCTGTCCCCCAGTGCATTTTAGGGTAAGATGGTGTCCCATCCCCTAGACTGGAGCATACAGGCACCATGAGTAGGAGGGAGGGAGTGGCTGTGTGCGAATTTTTAACTTTCACTCTTTAGACTACAGAATCATCCCCCAAAGCCTCAAGAAGTGCTGCAAAAATGCTACACAGAGCACCCAAAATGGAACAGCAACACTAAGAAATTGTTTTAAAATATATATATAATGTAAAATAACTGAATTGATTTTAGATACAAATTTGGATTTGTCACTTTTGGAGGAGTTGTAAGTAAGAAGCCTTAAGTGTGCTCTAGCTTGGGACTGGAATTGGAGATCCTTATATAATCTTGTCTTTATACATGTAAATATCAGCATATAGGTTCATGTAATCCATGGACTAGGATATGCCTCTGTCTGCTGGGAGAGCTGGAGGCATTAGAATACCGGTAACAGTGAACCACCCTGACACCCACAGCTGAATCTCAAAGCACTGTCCTCCAAGAACAAGAACCAGGACTTGTAAATGATAGATCCCAGGACTGATGTCAAATAAACACAAGATGATCCTACAGCCTCTGGTCATCCTAAAAATAAGGACATACTCAATAAAAAAGAGGAAGGCCTGTCAGTAGAACAGGGGCTGCAACTAACTGGAAGGAGTTTCCACTGGCCAGAACTGAAGTGGCTTGAACTAACAATGATAACCTTGGTGGATTTTTACCCCTGCAAAGCAAGCATCTAGGAATTTTCTACTGTTCTGTGACATATTACCCCAGTCTTAGCAAATAAATATAGGCGTGGTATTTTGACCAGAAGTTCAGCCTTGGCTTGAGTCCCTTGCTTAGGGTCTCACAAGGCTGGGTGTTCTGTGTTCTCATCTAGGGGAGAATGTGTCCAGTTTCTTTCAGATCAGAGCAGAAATCACTTCGTTTTGGTAGTGGAAATGGTAGCTTTCCACGACTATGAAAACTCCAACATGAAGTAAGGGGAGAAAAAATTGGTGCTGGACCTGAATTTGAGAAGTTTAGATCTGTGTTAGGTACCTGCTGTCAGGTATTAACATCATAATGGGGGCATGCCTGTAGTAGGAGTGAAGGAAGCAGAAACTGGATTCCCAAAGTTCACTGTCTACAGCCCACTCAGTGAGCTGGGCGTGCGTGTGAGAGACTGCCTCGGGGTGTAGGTGGAGAGCAATTGAGGAGATACCTGTGTCTACCTGTCTTACACACACATGCCAACCTTTAAAATCACTTAATAAAGAGGGAAGGCCTGAAGTTTTGAAGCATTCCTACCCATTCCTTAAGTCAGTCCACACCATCAGCTGAGTCTGCCCTTAAAGTCATGCGCATACAGAGACATCTCCCTTTACATCACGTCCAAGTCCACTGACAGAACTTAACATGCCACAGAACCATTCCCTTTTGCTACCTAAGGCAACTCTGCAGGAGGAACAATCAGTCACCTTTCTTGCAGTGTTCCTTAGAGGCAAGGTGTGGGGACCATCCAAAGATGTAGCTGTCCTTAAACTGAAATCCATTAACACACATGGATGTCGAAGGGGGATATGGAGAGTCGCCATTTGCAGCATGCTTATGGTAAACCTCACAGGCAGGACTTTCTAATAGATGCCGAAATTAGCAGGTGAAAGTTGCAGGAGACGTGGGACTTGGATCAACCTAAAGGGGAAATGAGTATCCCAAAAGTGAATACCAACCAGATCATGTATTCGACATGAACACCAGAAATGGAATGTAGGGCTGGGACATGATAGTACAAACCGAGAAGGATGTGGTAGTTACCACGCATGTCCACGTTTTCAGCAATAAACTGTGTTACCTAAATCAGACTGGGGAAGCATTGTGCAAAGTAACTCATTAGTACTCTTCCAAAGTGTCGAGATTATAGGACATCAGGAAAGACTGGGGGTCTTAGGAAGACTCTAGGACACTAAGGGGACAAAAGCAACATGGGACAAGCCTACCAACAGGACACTTACTGAGAAAACCTAAAGCTATGTAACACGCCTCCGTGAGGGGAGGTCCGGGACCTATGGTTTTGTGGCTTCTCTCTCGAATGCTTCATAAGCAAAGTGGACACTGGTTGCTCACTGACACCTCACTTTAGACTGGTACACCCTGTACACAGAATGTTACACAGCCATTAACACATGACTAGTGTAAGTGGTGAGATTCCTCCTCCTTCACCACCGTGCTGAGCAGCGTATTTTTCCATTCTGCTTATACCATCACAGACACAGATGAAGGTAAAACATGGGACTTAACAAAGGACACAACCTCTTGGTTTGAATTATGGTTAACATGGAATAATGGAGGTTAGAATCCCCCCCTATGGCTGATTCGTTTACTTTACAAGGCCATGTCCTTCTCTGAAATGATTACCAAACTCTGAAAGGTTTGATTTAAAATTAGCATATAGAAACCCCCACAGAATTTAAGGTATTTACCTAATTAATTTCATCAAAGGGTTCTGGCTTTCCTCCTGTGGACTGTGGGCACGGTGAGTTCACTTGTGTTACATGTCACACATATGTTTTCTGGCTCATCTACTATAACAGAGTTATCTCTGCGTGCTCAGGACTGTTGTTCCTTAGTAATTACAGTTATGGAACTGGCTAAAAAAGAGTGTGCGAATGACCTCGGGAGGTGGGGGTGACTTGCATTTACTTTTCTTCAACATTAAACAGCTGTTGTTTTGGTGACGGTGAATGTAATGTGTGCACGCCTTCATTGCTTGGCAGGTACATCACCCTGTGCCCTGCGCCAGGCAGCCCACAGCCGGGCTTGGCTCTGCCAGTGTTTTATGCATGGTTTTATGCATGGGTCTCTTGTAGCCTTTTCACTTGTGCTTGCTGCATTAGACGGGAGAACAGTGCCTCAGGCTGCACAGTGGAAGCCATGCTGCCCTGTGCCGACGTGGAACCGCTGTGTGTCTTCTCTGTGTGAGCGTATGAGTCCAGCCTGTCATGAAGAAGTGGGCGTTGTGATGTGAGCACTTACTGTCCTGCGGCAGCTCCTTCCCCAGTGACACTTTTAAGAGTCTGGGTTTGGCTGCAGAGTGCTTTAAATTTCTAAATGGACTACAGACTGGGGCCACGGGGTGTTCCCTTTCATAGAAAACAAGGCTCCAAGGCAATGTTCGTAGCTCTATAGCATGTCAGTTTGCCCTTGAAGTTGTTTTAGACAAGAATGTTAAATGTTTTTACTGTACAGTTAATTCTTTGGTATTAATATTAGGCTACTACAGATGCCCAAGATAGAGGCAGTTGGTGCGTGCTGTGCTCTGCCTGGCCTCTGTGCTACTAGCTGTGAGCGCTTCTCTGCACAGTGTCTCCTGAGTGTGACAGATCAACACTCAGAAATATATACCAAGTTTTATAGTATTCTCTAAAGCTGGGGTACCTAACCACCACCCCAAAATTGGGGCTTGTTTTACAGCCATGCCTTCCCAGCTATTACCTTCTAACTGCGGTGGAATCATCTACCATGACCGTGTGACTCCCACTCAGAGGGGTGTAGGGGAGCTGTGTGTGAGTGTTTGAGGTGTCTCCTTTACAGTCATTGTAACCAAGGGAGAAGATAGAACATAAAGTAGCAATGCCCTCAGGCAGCAAGTGCTCAGGCCTTGAGGGCGGTGTTAACTGCAGTACTTTTTAATTTCCATATCTTTAGCCTTAGAAATGTATCTAAACCTCTGAGCCCAGAAGTGACTTAATATTGTCAGGTACCTTGAAAGATTCTTAATTTCAGAATTATGCCTCAAGCCTCCACATGATTCATGTCTCTTTTATCAATAAAAGTGTCTTTTCCTTTATTTTGTATTCTTAGATTATGAGTTATTGTATATATTTTATGCTAAGGGAAGTATTCAAGGAATGAAAACATATGACTCTCATCTCAAGAAACTTACATTATATGTGAAAAATTGAGTAAACATTAAACAACTGGGAATTAAATAGATGCTATTGCTGTATCGGCAACAAAAATCAGAAATTGCAACATAACTACCTCTCTTCTAAAGTGCTGCTGTGCTGTATGCTTTGTGCTGCTTAGTGGAGGCCTTCTGAGTTTAGGCTGAAACTCTGCTTATTTGAAATTGATGTTGCTGTATTGATTATATATGGAAGGATGGATGGGATGGATGGATGGACGGACGGACGGAGTGCCAGCCCTTTTTCATTTCTGTCCAGTAGGTATGAGTTCAGAGTCGAGAGGCTAAGCTCTGCTTGCCAGTGTAGGTCTGTGGATGTGGTGATGGATGTGTGGGATGCAGCCAATGGTTGCTTGCTTGCTCCATGAGTTTGATAACCCATCCAGCAACAGGTTTGTGTTTTTGTTTTTTAAAAAAAGCAGGTCTTTTGGTAAATATCTTTATCCTATCTTCATTTTACAGGGAAAAATAAGCATACTTTTTTAGCTCTTCTCTGTACCTTCTGTGATAAAGTGAACTGTAAGTGCCTTGGTTCTTGTGGTTTCAGTGTTAACTCAAAGTGCATACCCTCCCCTTTCTCCTGTGTCTTATAGGCAGCCAGATGCCTCCACAACCACCTGGAAACCAGTCAGAATCCAGTTCCCATCCTGCCTTGAGCCAGTCACCAATGCCACAGGAAAGAGGTGAGTCTCAGGGCACACACAGCCCTCCCGCTGCAGACAAGTTACACGAGGTTGCTCACATGTGGCTGTCTGTAATTTTTAAAGACAGTGTTTCCTATCAAAGGAATACAAGCTTATATGTAGCAGCAATTATGAAGAGGATCCTTTCTGGTGATTGGGTGACATTTGGCCTAGGGGAACTTAGACCCAAAGAAATGTCACCTACACAGACCCATCTCATGTCACACTCATTCTGATAAGTCTGTGTTTGTGTGTGTGTGTCTGTGTGTACACATGTGTGTGTGCTTAAGTGTGTGTGTGTATGTGTGTGTGTGTGTACATGCATGTGCTTTAACTAATCACTCATTCCTGTGATATTTCCCAGCAAATTTTGAGCACATAACAAGGTCTTATATAAAACGTGAGGTCTTCAGACTGGAGTCACTCTGAGAGAGCACATAGTTTGATCCCCAAGGGAGGCCGTAGAATGCATGTTGATTCCCTCACTGGAGGCTTGGTGGTGTCCAGGTCAGAAAAGGAGCATGCGTTTCCATGGTGCTTTCAAGCAATGTCTTCCCACACTTTCAAACTCTCCATGGCTTTACTCGGTACTGAACGTCACTCCATGGTATTCACAATGCCTGGTGTCCCTGAGGCTTATCCCTCGGTCCTTTTGTCCTGGGTCGGGTAGTACACTTGATGCTGGGGCAGGTGGAGGGAACAGTGGTTTTGAGCTGCGCTACTGGGACCAGGGGTCGTTCTACCCTGGGTAGTGTGGACAGGCACGATGGGCTGGGGTCCTGCTGGTCCTGTGCCTGGCCTCTCCTGCTCAGCGATCGAATGCATCACTGTTTCCACACCTGCAGGCTTAGAGGCAGAATCTCATGACTGCTGGTGTTCCTGGGAGATTTCCTGGGATGGCTTTGAAACTTAGAGTGTGAGAGAGGCATGTGCACATTGTGAGTCCCATCTCTGCCCAGATGGTCATCGGAAGGTTAGGATGGCACAGCTTAGTTGGCACTGCTGGCATGCTCCCAGCTTAGGGCATGTGCTGAGGGCATGCAAAGGGCCTGCAGCTTCTTGGTCCTGGCTTGTATCTTGGGTCTGTGGTTAAGCCAGTGAGATGTAAGTAAGAGGAAAACTTCCATGCACGGGGTTCCTACCCCTCAGACTGGGCTGAGTGCTAGCAAGTCATAGACAGACATCACTTGTTTACAGGCCCTGAAATGCTAAGTGCAGCACACGGACAGGAGCCCTCCCAACCCCCGAAGAGCATCTCCAACCTTAAGACTGGTAAAATAGAATCACGGGTATGAAAACCTGGTGTACCCAGGAAAGCCTAGGTAAGTTAGTTTTGAGTCAGTATCTGGGCATCCCCTTGCATAGGTGCTACTGTGTCTGTCCTTCTTTCCTGTTACCTTTAGTGAGACTTGGGTAATACACTGGATACGTGGTGATCTGGGGGGATAGAACAACCATTTCCTCCAAATACCAAATTAATAATTAAGACTATAAATTGCTAGATCTAAAAAAATTTTATGATCATATTCCCTAACCCTCCTCTGAAAGACTTCTGAAAATGTGACTGGATAGCTTCCAAAAAAGCAAAACTTCCATTTTTTAAAAGTAACTATTAAGTTAAATAACAGGCTGACATGTATGAGTTAATTTTCCTTTAAAACTGGGTGAAGGGGATATAAAAAATGTAAGTTTAAAGGAAAACAAGTTTATTATTTATTAAAATTCAAAGAAGTGTTTGCTCCAGTTAATATCTGATATAATGCTAATAAAGAAGCCCTTGTTTTATCACCCTTGTTTTGTTGAGTACCAGACTTGTACACATCAGGGGATCTTTAGAAAATCCCTGATTGTCCCCTCCCGTATACTGAAGTGAGTGGTTAGTGCCCACCAGTGGTGCTCTCACAGTTAGCATCTGCCCTCTGGTTCTCGTAAGACCAGAGAATGATGCAGCTTCCCTGATGCTCAGGGATGAAAGGACTGCGTACGCTCCTTCCACATGTGTCATAATGAGTTGAAGGTGAAGTCCTAAGATGTCACACTCCACTTCCTTTTATGTACACTCAAGACATACACGCTCATGTCAATGACTATACAGTACTTGAATATAGGCCCACAAAAGGGTGTTGTGTCTCCTCCTCTGTGGAGGACAGAATTTGGAGCCCTTAAGTCCCCATGACACAAGAGGAATGGTACCAGTGTCCTGGACTCAACTCTCTCCAGGCTTAAGATGCTGAATTCTTTTTAACTTTCGTACTGACATTATTCCTTCTGCTTGGTCCTGTGTACTTCCTATCTTTATAAGCAGCATGTCCTGTTCAGGAGACAGTCTCAAACGTCAGAGTCTCAGGACTGAACAGCTTTGGTATCTCCAGGCTGTATGGTGCCCGCATACCCTGAGGGACGAGTGTCTAGGCTCTGCAACCATCGTGAAGTCCTTTCCCCACGTTGTACTTAGATTCAGGTGACCATGACACATTGCATTGTGGCTTTGTTTTTCTGCTATAGAGGGAGGATAGCTCAATCTATAGATGAGCTATATCTATCAATCTATCAATCACAGAGGTGGCAGCACAGGTTATAAAAAGGAGAGGAGCTCTCCAATGTTGTTTCAGCTTGTCATTCTTGTCTATACCGAGGTTCTCAACATGTGGGTCTTTACCTTGGGGGCCAAACAATCCTTTCACAGGAATCGAATATCAGTTATTTACATTATGATTAATAACAGTTGCAAAATTATAATTATGAAGTAACAATGAAAATAATTTTATGGTCGGGGTTCACCACAACATGAAGAACTGTATTACGTGGTTGCAGCATTGGGAAGGCTGAGAATCACTGAGGTCTGGTGTTCTCTCTACAATTTTACCTATTTTCTAACATAAAACTCTGATCCTTCACCACTGAAAGTTTTACTAGCTTAATCATTTTTCTTTGAAAAAAAGGTCAAATCTTGAGTTTGATATTCTGTAATAATATGTATTTGTCAGGTCTTCTCAATGTGACAGAGATCTGATAAAGTAATTTGACAGATGGGAAGTGAATGTGGGTTTGGCGTTTCACCTGGCTCCGTTGGCTGGGGCCTGAGGTAAAGCAGAGCGTCACAGAAGAGATGCCACAGTCAGGGAAGCAGGGACGAGGCCAGGTGTTCCTCCACAGATAGGCTTCAGTGGCGGGCTTCCTCTAAGCAGGCCCTAGCTCCTTCCTGGCTCCCATCACCTCTCAATACCACCGTCCAGCTATGAATCTGTCCATGGATAAGTTAGTGATTCACTCAGAGCCTTCCTGATCCAGTTGTTTATCTGCAATTGAATGTACCACGTTCGGAGCAAAGACCTCAACACGATAGGGTTTTTTTTGTGGGGGACACATGCCATGCATAAACTATAACATAACAGTAACACTTGTTACTGGCTCTTGTTTTAAGCCAGATCTCTGTAGAACCCATGTGACCACACAGCATTGCGGTCGTCTCAGCAGAAAGCAAAGAGTACAAGAGAACTGCCGAGAGGACTCTTACTTTCTAAAGAACAATTTTAAAAGACGGATTAATGTGCGGCTTGTTTCTCAGGAGGGCTTGGACAGAATATGGAACAGTCATCTGACTAGATAAATAAGCGCTAACACTGGAGTGATTGCATTTTTAACCCCTAAAACACGTTAAGCCTAATGAAACTAGCAAATGCCCTTCTGCTTTATTGGATTAGCAATTAGGCGAAAACACTGAAGGAAGCCTTATTTATTTGGACAGATGTAGAGAGGTCAGAATTAATTTTTTGCAAGCCTTTTAATTGAATTCCCTTTTAATTTTCGCAGTGGTATCTAGTTAAATATTCATGTTGGTGCTGGTGGCTTTCTGAAGGACTACACTAGAACCGGATTCATAAAACCAACAAGGCTTGTTTAACCCTTTTCATCTAGTGTGCCAGCAGGGACTTCCTGAGCGTAATCCCACAGTATTTGAATAATTAGAAGGTAGTAATGAGGATTTAATTAGTCCTTGAGATAGGTTAGACCAGAACCCCTAAGAACTTTCCCTCTTGGACACGGATCGCAGGCAGAATTGATGGTGCCGCTGGCTGTGATGTGCTGGAAAATGTATTCTGTGGCTTGAGGCAGTCCTTTGGCACCATTGTGTGAGCGTCAGATCAACATGGGAGGCATCCTGGGTGAAGTCTTCCAGAAGCGTTGAACAGCAGCCCCAACCTTCACTCTCTCTGTGCCGACCTACATAGAGATCTCGTTCTCTTCTCCATGTTGAGAAAAGGATGCCGTCGCAGCGTGAGGGCTGACCATCCCTAACTGAGGACCACCCTGCGGTAGCAGAGACCGAGAGGCTGAGTGGGATCAGTCCACCCGAGAGCAAAGTGTGCATTTTCATAACTTTCTCAAGTATTTTGCGTGGCCAAACATCATGGCGCGCACGGCCATTGTTTGTCAACAAAATCACACACAAAAGAAACTCGTCCCTGGAGTCTCACCATCACAGTGATGTTTCTCAGTAACTGTATTTTATAAATAAAATAGTCTGGGACCCAGGAAAGCTTGTAACAGGTGTGTGACCTGAGGTGCTTCTGTGTAGTGCTACAGGCAGAGTCAGAACCTGGGTGGTTACTGTTGGCCCTTAGTGCTTAGGTGTGGGTCGTTGATTCTGTTGCCGTTATTTCCTCTCTCGTTTATAGTTTATGTGTATAGGCACATTGCTTGCATGTGTATCTGTTCACACTAACTCTGTCTTAGAAACTCTGTCTTAGAAACTCTGTGTACACTGGTTCTGAGCTGCTGAGATCCTGCCTGGCTCTCGCGCTGATTTTAGGTTCAGATCACTGACCCGTGTTTCACTTCAGAGTCAGTGCTTGCCAGGTATGAGGTAAATGAAGAGGCCCCTGTGTGGTGGGTCCTCTCCCCCGTAGGCTGAGTGCTGTAAGCTGAGGCTAGCAGCCCTCTTGGCTACCCACAGGTGGGTAACGTTGGAGTTACAAGCTATAGTTACACTGGGGGCCAGGACTGTGGCCGGCCCCACCCCACGGTCCAGGGCTTCAGCCTCCATGTGCAGACTCCCCTTTTCATCTGCAGATCGTGAGGAGAAATCAGATCTGGGTTTAGTTACAGTCTTTACGTTTAATGACTTTATGACCTTGGGCATTTGGTGAAATGCTCCGCATACATAAAACATAGCTCAGAATGTCCTTGGACGCCCTGCACAGAGAAGACCTTGTATCTCAAATGGTAGTTCGGGACACTGGTTATGAATATGATGAGTATCCTGCAGGTTGCTCAGATGAGAGGGGTGAGAGCCTTGCTTGTGTCTTTTGGGTGTGATCAGGAACACCCAGGATGCTATGGCCACTGCAACCCGTTCACCCTCATGGCCCTCAACTCTGAGGCCAGTTTTGCAGTAGACATTTGCTTAGAGAAAGACTGGCTGCTTTGCACCCATCTACCATCAGGTAATCAGCCTAAGCCTTTCCTGGCTCTGATTTCCCCAGTGATAGATGATGTCCATTGGGATGGAAGTCAGCAGCCGAGGGAGTAGCGTGGGTAGGGACAGCCTAGAGGCTGCTGGGAGGCCCGCGTGAAGCTCCTCAGTTGCAGGGGACAGAGAGCGCTATTCTGCCAGTTAGCCTAATGGCACAGCTGGCACAGCACAGGGCGCCGGGTTAAAGCCGGAAGCCCGTCATTAGCTTCCGTCTTCCTTGGAGCAGTTCATGTTGTGAAGAGAGGCAAGCAGGCAAATAAACGGTGAGGATATTAAAATGTAACAAGAGTGTTTCTTACCATCTACTTTCCTCTCCAGATGGGAATGTGACACCTGTTTGTGGAGAGAAATGGCCCTGTCTGCTTTTCTAGTTGAGACACTATGCTGCAGGCGTGTGACCCCCCCACGTCACACGTGTGGTGTGACATCTTCTATTGAACTGGCTTGCAGGAACAAGGCAGCAATCCTGTGTCTCCTTAGCAGATGCCAGAGTGAAAATAGCTTGTGGAGTAGAAAGGGAGAGCGCCCTGGGTTTCAGGGGCTTCGGAGCCTCTGTGCCTCTCAGCAGCTGCCCTGGGTGAAGCAACTGAATGTGGGCGTGACTCAGGCCGAGCTTCCCTCACAGCTCACTTCCTGTGGAACACGCCGTGACTTAAGTCATACCTGACCCCTTTTCTCCAGCAAGGTTTGCAGAATTTGTCCCCTGAATAGAACAATGACAGACAGTCGAAGGCTTAGAATTCCTCCAGCTCAACTTTGGAAAGTCCCTGCCTTCCCCTTGGTTATTTTTTTCACTTTCAGTTTTCAAATGCTTTTAGGACTGGCTGTAGATTCCTAGCGTACAGTTCTTTCAGTTAGCCCATCACTGACCGCCTGGCACTGCCAGGGTGAGCTGGGAGCCACCTGTGTCTTTCTCACTGCCACCTACACACGCAAGCACGCGCCTCATGGCCTCAGTTTACCTCTTACAGTAGCATAATTTCATTCTGCTTCAGAGGTCAGCTGTGTCCTTGTCTGGAGAAGATTCTTCCCGCTTCCTACTGCCCATGGCCCAGGCTCATGTGCTGTCTGGGCAATGCTTATAATGGCTGCACACTTAGTTGCTTTAAGCGTGCTTTAGTTCACTAAGGTTTGATCTTTTTTTTACATTATTCTTTCACAAATTCAAGAGTCTCATTTATCATTTTCTTAAGCTGAGGGGGAAATGTCCAGTAAACAGATAACAGCACCAGAGAAAACACTGGGCTGCCCTTGGTCTTCGCACCTCCAGAAATCCTGACAGTGTTAACCCATTACGTTAACGGTTGTCACGCTGCTGGTGCTTGGGGTCCTGAGGTTAGCAGAAGTGCAGTCTGTGTTCTTCACCTGAGCAGCGTCTCTTCAGGCTCTTGACCACAGTTCCTCAGTGTCAGCCCCCCTCCACCTTTCACGCCCATCTGAGCGCTTGAGTCTCGGGCCACCCGAGCTGGTGAGAGCTGGGGCCTCTGGCCTGACCCTGGCAGGCTTAGCTAGTCTGACCCATGGACCGTCCCTGCCGGTTATTTCTAGAACAGCCATTTGGAAGGGGTTTGTTTTTCTGGCTAGTGATGTAAATAAGGCAACCCACCCCTAAGCTCTGGATGACTGTGAAAGAGAACCCAGCAACATGCAGCCTAGGCAAGGGCTCAGACCCCAGGCTAGTTGTGCTTGGGATGGCATTCCTGGGGGGGGGTAACCACTGCTGGGACTCACACTCATTCGTGAGTGGTGTGTGGTGGAGGTGAACGGAGGGCTATCTAGGAATCCCTGAATGAGAGTAGCTATCTCTTGCTGAGCCTCTGAGTGCATGCATCGGCTCTGCTTCTGTTTCCTCATGTAAGAAAGGCCCAGTTGTCAGGATGGCGGCAGGCTGCCTGCCTATGGTGACCCCACATTCTGGCCTAGGTTTTCTGACCAGAACCCACAGTCCTTATGACTGCAGGCACAGTGGAGATGGGCAGAGGCACCTGGCAGGTATTTATGGAGTAAACAGTCCTGTTTCCTGCCCTGTGTTTGCCCAGCCCCACTCCGGATAATTGCCTGAACAGATAAGGGAAGGTTTAAAGTCTCAGGTGCTCACTGTCTGTGGAAAAGAGCCACAAGTCACCTTGTCAGCATGCAGGCGGCCCCAGCACAGAGGCCGTGTGTGCTGCGTGAAGCACATAGTTTCCTGCCAGCCCAAGGATGGCGGCAGGGAGGAGCATGCGTGTGGGAGTCCACGACAATGACCGCACTCAGCAGAGGCCGCTGAGCAGAGTTTGTCTCCCTGGCCTCCCCTGGTGGGCTCCTCTTCCCATCTGACTGCCGCTTGCTGGGGCCATAGAGGGTCCGAGAATCAATAAGATGTGCACACACTCCCGAGCGTGCATCAGTGAGGGTCTACAGTGTCTCCTGTAGCTGTGTGCCATGGCAAGCTGCTGTCCTCGGGATGCTTGGGAACTTGAGTGAGCTCCTCATGAGGCTGTCTCCACAGAAACGGTGCTCATAACATGTCAAACATCGTTACCTCTGGGAACAGCACCTTACCTAGAACATGAGACCTGGTCTCCAATACTCCAAGTGACTAGATGCACAGATACTTGTGAGTCTCACAAACTCCCAGCACCTGGGCTTAGGTGCAAAGGTGTGTGTGCCAGGCTCTGAAGCCTGGTGGCTTGTGTAGAGCAGTCAGCCATGAGCGGAGCGAATAGTCTGTGAACTGACACCGGTGACTGGTCCCTAATGATAGGTGCGAGAAGACAGGTCAGAGTGCACCTGAAGGCACTGGCCGTTTACACAGCCAAGGTTCTCTTCTTGTTCACAGAAGAAAACCAGCAATGGGCGGGCATGGTTGTGAGACTGCGGGTTATAGACCAGATGGGAAGAAGGCCCTGTGTTTTCCCCTGTGACTGTGGTCTCTTGTTGGCATTCAGGCGCTGGGAGAGTTCAACTAACCATTAAAAGGAACTAACCAAATAAAAGGTCACTGGCAACATCGGTGGCCAGTGGAGTATGCTGAATGCAGGATGCCTCGGACTTGCCCTTCAGGCCAGAGGGCCTCAGCAGGACTGAGGAGAGGCTGCCTCTGCAGGTCCTGCAGCAGCTGCCTGCTCTCGCTGCACCACGTTACCTACATTGTCTGTGGGTGTCTCTCCCACCAGAGAGACAGTTCCTTCAGTGTGGATTCTATATGACCCATTTATCTTCCTAGCACCCAGGACCTTGCCCAGTATTCAGCACTTAATAAAGTCATTGTTAGCTAAGATATACTACTTTTAATCATACTGTATGAAGTTAGAGGCAGGGGAGATAGGTGGCCAGTGGTTCAGGCGCTTGCTGGGCAAGCATGAGGACCTAGGTTCGGATCCCCAGAACCCACATACTGCCTGGTGAGTGTAGCGGTCTGGCTGTAAAGAAACAGGGAGTCCCCAGAGAATGCTGGCCAGTGAGCATAGCCATATTGGCGAATCCCAGGTTTGACTGAGAGACTTGTATCCGTGAGTAAGGTGGGAGCAACCTGACAGGCCTCCACACGTCCCGTGCGCATGCTCGCACGCACGCGCACTGTGGACACGCACGCCTCGTCACTCACCACTCTGCTCTTGGTTGGCCTTGACAGTTCAGCACTTTCCCCTTCGAGGTTTATCTTCTATTCTGAAAGCAGAAGGGTCTCATCTTTTCCTTTTTGAAAATGGTCTTTTTCTCTATCGTTGGTGAAGGCTAGAGTGGCGTGCAGGGAGAGTCCGGCACCATTGTCAGGAACCAAACCGCCCGTGTGGTGTTTCGGTTCGGCGCTCACTATAAGGCAATGCTGGTGCCTTGTTCGGCATCCGCGGGGCTCTTCCATACAGAATCACACCTTCACATATACCCCTTGCTTACCTGACTCTCGGAAGGATCCGGTAACCCAGGGAAGGAAGGGCCCCAGCCCCCCTCCATACGGCAGCAAGTGGAGGCAGATCAGGAGGCGTGCGTCGGCCTGGCCTGCTCAGAGGAAACCAATGCTGCTCAGACTTCTCCTTCTAAAGCGCATGGTTTCCATGTCAGAAATACTTCATTCGCAGTGTGAGAAAGCAGGAATTTGTGAGACGTATAGATGTAGCACTGAACCCAGAGGCAGCACATTCGTCTGTGTGTGCATGTGTCTATGTATGCATGTGTATGTGAGTGCGTGTGTATGTGTGTGTATGTGTGTGCCTTTGTCTGTATGTACATTTGTCTGAGTGCATGTGCATTTATATGTGTGTGTGTATTTGTATGGGTGCATGTGCATTTGTGTATGTGCATGTGTATATGCATGTGCATGTATATGAATTATGTAAAATTTATCTTCATGCAGTGTCTAAGAAACATTGTTTTATATGATACAAGTAATTACCTAATCTAGTGCTCTGTCCCGTGTTTGAACTTATTCCTGCTGGATATTTGGCTGAGACATGTCACTCTTTCCCACATACAGTGACTCGGTGTAGAGGAAATTCATCACATATTCTCTACGCTTCCCTTGCTGGAAAGTTTGGCTTGCGACACTTAACACCTTGTACAAGCACAGCTGCAGTCTCTCAGCTGCCAGGTTCTCTCTTCTCCAGTTGCCACAAGCAGCCTTCCGTAATAACTTGTTAAAAGCAAAATACAGGCAAATAAATATTAACACCATAAGTAGCCAGAAATATTTTTATTGAATTTTGATTTTTTTTTATTTTTATTTTTTGACTTTTTAGAGGGCGGGAAAAATAATGCCCATTTTCTTCAATAAAGTTTTAAAGTGATAACAAAAACTAATGAGAACATGCTGGTCCACTGTCAAGCTTCAGCCTGTTAAGGTGAGGAGAGGCCAGAGGTTAAGACTCCGATTGCCGTCTACACGGCTGACCTGGACACCAGAACTAACCCTGAACCATGCTGCCTGGGCCCAGACCTCCTCTCCTGCTGACCCTGATCCCTTAGGGACAGGCAAGTGGCCATCAGCAATCTTTGTTGGGAGCTTACACTGCTAGGGTGTTTATGATGGCATATCTTTCACAGCACTCCTGTGAGGCAAATAAAACTGTCCCCACTTCACAAATGAGGAAACAAAAATAAACATGTATGTGTTGTTTCTATAGTTAGAGTAGAAACTCCTTTCTCAAGCAGCTTCTGTCTCACTTTTCAACAATGTTTTTACAAGATTATGTCAGGATTCTATAACTGTTTAAAAATTAGAAATCTTAGGAACTAGGAGTGTAGCTCAGTGGTAGTAGATGTCAATCATATATTAGGTCCTGGGTCCCACTGCCCATACTGCCAAAAAGGAACAGCTAGAAACGTTTGGTAGGATTGCTGCTGGCATGTAGCTGTGAGTCTGAGTTAGACATCACTGTCCGGGCCTCCAGCTGACTTATAACTTCAAACACCACAACCTTTCAGACCTTTCCTTGCAAAACACATCGTGGAAAGTGTGCAAAGTCCTGTCACTTTGCTGTTGTGGCAGTATCTGACCAGCAAACCAAGAGTCTAACTTTCTGTGGACTACAGAGAAGGCTGTAAGCCCTTATCTGTTGGGAGATCACTGCTGTCCGTAGGAGGGACACTGGTCAGGAGACACGTGTGCAGATATGGGTACAGAAGGATGGTAGAACCAGACTCAAAGGAACTTTGAACAGTGTTCATATTTACTCATGAGAAAAAGAGTAAAAATACAACACAGACATGCATGCATGCGCGCACACACACACACACACACACACACACACACACCTCAGAGAGCACCCTGAAGCAATGGCCACCCTCGGCAGGAGACCCTTGGGAAGCAGAACAAGTGAGTTGCTTTCTAGGATGCACCCTTGCCAAGCCCCTTGGGATGTGTGCACACCTAAGTGCCCAGGGGCTGCAGATTCCAATACAAAAGCAGAGCAGAGGCAGAGAGAAACGCCCGCTTACTCTGTCTAGCTGGAAACTATCTGAATGCATGGACTGTGTATGTGAACGCATGGACCGTCCCTGAGTCAACGGGCTTTGGCGTTTGTGAGCCAGGAACTCCTAAGTCGCTGAGCACTGCCCCATGCTGACTCTGTTGAGCCTTACAGGAATCTTCGCTTTAAGAGGAGCCAACTGTGGCCTGGGAGAGATTACATAAAGTCACAAGTGACGGGGAACGTGCACTGCGGTGTACTCACTAAACACCCAACTCTCCAACTAGATTGTGCTAAGAACACAACCCTGGAACAAGACCTTCTGCCCCGAGCCCAGTACCGTCAGTTGGTAATTACAGAGACAAGTCAGGGAAGTGATGGGGCACGGGGAGAAGAAGGGGAGTGACTCCTACAGAAACAGGGAAGCAAGATTCTAAGAAGTTCTGTTGGACTGCACATGCAGCTCGGTGATAGAATGCTTGCTACACCCTGAATGAGGCCATAGGAAAAGAAAGGAACGCCTTATAATCTGAACATTTTAAAAGGCTACAGAGAAATTGGCTTTCTGATCCGAATGTCTACATGGGAGGTAGAGGCCACACCCCATAGAGCTCTAAGTTACAGGATTTTGATGTTGTCACGGTCCCCAGGATTTATGTTCTGCCCTCAGCCTCCTTTTAAATAAAGCCTTTGTACAAATTTTGTTTTCTATACAATGCAAATGATAATTTGGATTCATTTGAGTAGAACCGTCAACTGACGTGTGTATCTTTAAGGATTGAGTAAATGCCCAGAAATGAAGTAACTTGCTGAGGCAAGACTTCTCAGAGCCTTTGTGATCAACTTCCAGCCACAGGACGTGTCCCAGCAGCAGTGACTGCAGGGTGTGGTGGGGCAGCAAGTGAGTCCTTAAGCAGTGCCACCGTCACAGTTGAGGGACAATCAAATGCTAAAGGGGCCGTCGGTGCTAAGAGGGAAGCCATTGCACACAATCACCATGGCACTGAGCGCCATGTTTATTAACCAGTACTCTGAAAACCTGGAGAATCCCCAGGAAAGCTCAGATACTGTTCCGTGTAGCGTCTGAAGACATAGTCGTTTACAGTAATTTTAACGCTTGGATTCCTGTTTGTTTTCAGATTGGCAAAGCAAACATTATTTTCTAGGAGCTGCAGAGTGATTTCATAAGATTCCCCTTTATAAATAAATTAAATAGGAGAATAATAAGTCCTCTGTCCCTGCTTTCACTTGAGTCTCCGGAGGCACAGACCTTGCTAAAAGATCTCGTTTTGCTCTTGGTAAGCCATGGTGTCGTCACCTGGTAGCTTGCTTTCCCCGGCTTGCTCTGCCTTTCCCTGCACCACTGAGGCTCTGCGCAGGCGCGCCCGCCCGCCCAGCCAGCATCTGCACTGAGAACACAGGCATCCTCACCACTGTCCTACTCTGGAGACTTGTCTACGGCTCCCTTTGTCAGTGCCACTTTGAACACATCTGTTGGCCTAAGCGACTCAAGTGGATATTTCTAACTTTGCATTTCCAAATAACTTAAATACATGTTATCTTGGCACATTAAAAAAACCCATTTATGAAGTCCCTGCTGTTATGTATGCTCCACAGAGTCTCGGGTGTCTATACAGATATTCAGAAGGCAGTTGGGGTTGGGTGTGCTGCTGCCCTGCCCATCCCCGCATGCAGAAGGCAGCAGCAGGAGCACAGGAGGTGCAGGCTGTGCAGGGAGACCCAGCCTATTTAGGGAAACTCGCAACAGGGCCTGGGTGCACCCTATGTGCCGTCCACTGTGCAAGTCACTTAGGCTGAAGCATGAGCAAGATGTGGTCTTTGCCTTCTGTGGAGCTTCTTAGTAAGAGAAGGAATGTGCAAGCTAAAGATAGTCAGGGGGTGGAGAAATGGCTCCATGATGCCTTGCATCCAAGTATGAAGGCATGCTGGGAAAGTCAGGTAGATGTGGCAGGCAGCTGCTCCAAGTCCTCGCTCGGGAGGTGAGGCCGGACTCCCGAGGCGAGGCTGGACTCCTGAGGCGAGCTGACAAGCT
This sequence comes from Tokudaia tokunoshimensis, assembly GCA_036184795.1. Taxonomy (NCBI): domain Eukaryota; kingdom Metazoa; phylum Chordata; class Mammalia; order Rodentia; family Muridae; genus Tokudaia; species Tokudaia tokunoshimensis. The sequence continues at coordinate 78,874,768 of BTHU01000006.1, forward strand.
GAACTGCCAAGCTCTGGATCGGTAGACATGAGGGTTGATAAAGGAAGACAGACACCCAAGGTCGACTTCCGCCCTTCACATGCGTGTGCAGACAGGCACACCCACACACATGTGAGCATGCACACACACACCACATACACATCTACAAACAATAACAGCAACAACAACAATAATAATAATGCAGCCCATAGAAGCTGTTAATTTTTCACGAAAAATACTGTGAAGGCATCTGAGGAAGATATGGCAAAGCTGATTCAACCTGAGGCCGGGCAGCCGGGGAAAGCCATAAAAGCACCAAGCACATGGAGAGACGTCTACAGAGGGGGACAGGGAGGCAGGAGGAGGACACTGCGGAGGAGGAAGAGAAGCTGTGATGAAGGGTCAGGGGGCGAGGTCACCAGCCCGGGTGTTGTAGGCCCAGGTGCAGTGGAAGACTGCCGAGGGCTTTATGCGAGTGAAGGGTTTGCTCTGATGGCTTCTCCTCAGTCCTGAAAGTTAACTCTTGCAGCTTCATAGCAAAGAATAGGTGAGAGAAAGGGGCTTGTGGGTAGTTAGCCCATAGCTGGGAGTGGGCTCTGCAGAGACAGGGTAGAAGGGAGAAGCCCTTCAAGGAGCGTGTCAGTCGTCACGGCAGGCTGATGGCTGGAGTGTGTGGCCAGTGTGTGGCAGAGGACAAAGGGAACTCTGACAGAAGCTTCTAGTACCGTAATGGCCTCACACAAAGGGTGGGAAATGCAACTGGCAGAGCAGATTCAGGAGCGGAAGCTGGAGCCTGAGTTGGAGGTACAGAGCACGGACGGCCTGGCATCCCGCAGGGGCTCCTCCCAGGTCCTCAGGCTGCTTAGGAATCCAGCTGAACGGCTGTCCAAGGAGGGCGAGGAGAGCTGAGGGTGCAAGGGAAGGCACAAGCCCAGCCCAAACCGGCATGAGTGCAGGCTACCCCACTGTAATTGTTGGACCTGCAGGGTATCTACAGAGCGGGTCTCCTGCTGGCTGCCTCTTCTCCCCATTCCTGTGAAGTTCCTTTGATCAAGGCCACTGACTACTGGTGTTCCAAAAACTCACGTGACAGTTGAGGATTATGGCTGGGGTGTCCTCATGGCCCCCTCCCAGGCTCCACCCTGGGTTTGAGATGTCTTTGGATGTGACTTTATGGGGAATCTGAAGGCACCAAACCTCTCCCCGTCTACCTCCCATCCAACCCCACAAGCACTGTGCACACAGAAATGATGGACGCCTGCCTTCCTGTGTTTCTTTGTCTCCCGTGTAGGTTTTATGGCAGGCACACAGAGAAACCCTCAGATGTCTCAGTACGGACCTCAGCAGACAGGACCATCCATGTCACCTCACCCTTCTCCTGGGGGCCAGATGCATCCTGGGATCAGTAACTTTCAGCAAAGTAACTCAAGTGGCACGTACGGCCCACAGATGAGCCAGTATGGACCCCAAGGTAACAAAGCAAGGCATTCTCCAAAATGCATGGTGGGGACTGGTAGGGTTTTTGCAATGCACATGCCGAGGTTTTAATGGTATAGACATGCAGTACAATTCTGTTGTTCGCTATGTTGGATTAGGAGGGGAATGTGAACCCGTGATGTTTACTTAACTTCATGATGGTTCGTGGTGAGTGCTTGCTCCCATGTGAGTGGTATTCGTTAAGGTAGACTCGGTGCTAGGATGTAGCTCCAAGTGCTGGTAGGACAGCCACGTATGTCCTTGGACCGTGTCTAGTTTAACCTTTGGCCCAGTTTCACAGGCTCCCACACACACACTGGTACCCCGCTAGGAACACAAGGTTCCTGCCCAGCAGACTGTGTCCAGTCCAGGGTCTGGTCTCCCTCAGGGGCAGCAGCAGATGCACAGTAGCTCCCACTCCCCTGACCCTTGCATCCTCACAGAACACACCCTGCCAAGGCTACAGACCTGTGGCAGGAAGTGAGGAGGGAGTGGGAAAATATGCAGAGCCACACCCAGGAGCTCTGTTTCCATGGTGCCCTCCTGGAAGTGTCAGGTACGTGGAGAGCCCTGCTGTCAGGCCTTTAGAACTGATAGATGTATTTTGAAGTCCCTTTGGTAGTAAGACATCTAAATTATCCTGCCTGCATTATATTGTACGTACTGAAATTAGACGTGAGTGGATTATTTGGGAAGACTGATATAATCTGGCACAGTTGCTGGAAGTCCCCATATCTTGAGAATGCCAGAACATTCAGAGTTAAGACGAATGTCCAATTGCTTTGACCTGCAGCCAGGGCTGGACCCACCCACAGGAAGTCTGTGTCGTAGTGGGATCTATGTATAGTAAACTAGCTGAGTTTCCTAGAGGCTGGCCAGTCACCCCTCAGGGATTTCTGAGGATCCGCAGGTGTCCTGGAGACCCTGGCTTTCTCAGTACCTAGTCCTTCTCAGTCTGTAAGCAGTGAGTCACCAGTGTGTTGTTTGGAAGCTCGCTCGCTCTCTCTCTCTCTCTCTCTCTCTCTCTCTCTCTGAGGTGTTCTCGGAGCTCTAGATGTGGCAGTTTCTTTACCTTATGTTGCTTTATTGTGCTTGCTTTGCCACTGTTTCTGTTGCTAGGAGACCTCTTAGGATACCCAGTACCCTTTTCCAAATGGTCCCTTCCTGATTGTTCATTTGTATGTGGGCAAGATGGACAGAGACTTAGGGTTTGTCATGAAGCCTTCCATGCTAATACTGCATGCCTAGGAGTGGTGGCAGCAGTTTGTAGCTGAGCTGAGGTGGCCCCGAGCCAGGCCACTGTGGATCCGTGTGCCCCCCCCCCCAGGCCTGAGTGGGCTCTTCACAGCAGCCAAAGCTGGGCTCCTTAGCTATCGTGCAAAGAAGCCTCAACAAGTATTTGTAAGTTGTGTAGGTACAGAATTGTGGGCCTTTCTGAGATGTAAGGCTGAGCCCTGCTCTCAGAGCCGGGTCCACCATTTGGGCTTCACGCAGGACCCTGCAGGCTTCACACGTGAACTTGGTGCTTGTAAGGATCCTTGGATGGTCTGAGAAGTTCAGTGTGCATAAACTGCAATCTCGGCTGTAGGAGCCGAGATCAGGGAAGGCCACTGCTGAGGAATGGATTTGTTGTTGTTGTTATTATTATTATTATTATAATGGATAATAATTAAGAAAGAGTACCGCCCCTCCATGCCTCTGCACCACTCCTTCCAAGAATCCAGTAAGGCATGACTCTTAAACTTGAATAGTTAACCAAATATATTTATGTATGAGAAGCTCCCATTTACATAATGCCAATTTACAATGATAAAGTCTTATCCCAATATTTCTAACCTCTCCAAAACACTAGAAATACATCTGAAGCCTTCTGGATATCCACGTCTCCCTCCCTCTCTGCTCGGGTCTTCCACCGAGCCTCTCTCTCTCCCCTTAGCTCCTCCTCTCTCCTTAGTTCCTCCTTTTCTCACCTCCAATCACTGGTCTCTCACTGCCTCAATGTCAATGGATAGGAAATATCTTGCATCAGCAGCAGCAGCAGCATTATTATTATTATTTAGTAAATTCTGTAGATTTATCAGAATCAATGCATTGGACAATCCTCCCTTTAAGTGCACTGAGCCAGGCAAATGCTCATACAAACTGCTCTGTGTCTTAGAAATCCTAAGCTCTTCCCATGATGTCCTTCTCCCCAGAAGGACATTGTTCATGTCAGCTTGAAGGAAGGTGCGTCCTTGTCCGGGACCTTTTCCATAACATCAGTGGGGTGTGTCATCGGGAAGACATGTCATGGGTTTGCTGGGACAAGCAGAGAGCAGGGACCTGAAGCAAGGCTGGTGTTCCCACACCTGCTGCGTGCTCCTGTGTAAGTAAGGGCCTCTGGCCACCCCTCCAGCTCAGGCCCTCTGACCTTGTCTTCCTGTGTGGCATCAACACCACCATTGCCCCCAGAGCGATGGCCCCTCCTTAGGGACCACACTGGCACTAGGGTGCTTAAAACCAGTGTCCAGGCTCTGCCCATGGTCAAACCCCAGGCACCTGTCTTGTCTCAGCAAGCACTAAAGGATATGAAATGACACAGGCCATGCAGACTGGCATGTTCAAGCAGGGAATGCCCTGCCTGTGTGTTCCTCTAATGACTGTTAAGCAGAGACCCCACCACCACCACCAGGGATTTCTCCCCTCTTTTTCCTCACAAGTATTTCCATTATCTGTGAAGTGGTTGGCTAGTGTCTTCTTGTTAAAGGGTGCAATGAGAAAGACACGGATGTGAAAGACACGTCCTCAGCCTCATTCCTCAGTCTGTTAGCACAGTGACTGATTTAAGGCATCTGGGGGAAGACATTTTACAGTTTCTTCAGTTAACTCCATTTTAGTGTCAGATGTAGCATTTACAAAACTGAAGCTGGGTCCAGATGTGGTAGCTCATGCTTATAACCCCAGCACGCAGGAGGCAGAGGCAGGAGAATCACCATAATTTGAGGCCAGCCTAAGCTATATATCAAGATACTGTCAGAGAAAAACAAGAACAAAGCAATACTTACTGTTGAGCCTGAGGCTATATGCTGAGCAGGGTTCACATGTGAGCCAGGGGAACAGACAGGTTTCCCCTGCTTCTCTAAGAAACAGACCAAGCACAGCACGGGGACACACTTCCCCTCGATGCAGAGACTGTCACCAGTGTGCAGGTGAGAAGCCAGATTTGGACGGTTTGACCCGTGTGCTCTCTGTGCCCACAGGCAGGGCCAGACTTCAGACCCAAGGGGAGGGATGGCAGAGGCTACTGTGCCACAAGCTCCCATCTCCTGGCCTGCAGTTAAGTTACCTCCCACTGTGCAATCAGACAGTGAGTGTCAGGGGATGAGACTGATGCTTACCTCCAAAAATAGCATCTTAGAGCTTTAGGGATGGAAAAGTATCAGAAATACTTAGGAACTGCCAAGCATGGTGATTCATAGCTGTAATCCTAGTGCTTGGTAGCCGAGGCGGGAGGATTGCTACAAGTTTCTCAGCCCCAGGCTGCCAAGTGTATCTCCAACTCAAAAAACAAAACAAAACAATTAAAATTTAAAATTCACAATGAAGAAGAAATATGAAGGAGATTAGGAGGATAATTCCTGTGAGGTACAGAAGAAACAGGGTATTAGAAGTATATTGCAATGCTATAAAATTGAATTATTAAGTATACAAATAAGATGAAACCAAGCTAAATGTGTAAAAGTGTTTAATTACAGCATATTTTATGAAATAACACTTTGCTCCCTTCAAGCAAACACATGTAATAACTACCCTTGCAAAGTGTTTACAAGGAGAGAGGGCCTCAGGCACTCACTTCTGCAAATAGAAGGGAATTATGTAATTAACATTAATTATTAATGATGAATTTGGGCAAAAGAGGGCAGAAATCAGTTTGATCTTCATAGCCTTTTACTTTGCTTGTCTTCCCTAGAAAAGCATCCTGCATTGACCATCCTCAATGTGTGTTTTCTTTTTTTTTCAAGACAAGGTTCCTCTGTGTAGCCCTGACTGTTCTAGAACTCACTCTGTAGACCAGGCTGTCCCAAAACTCACAGAGATCAGCCTGCCTCTGCCTCCCAAGTGTAGGTATTAACCTCATGAGCCACCACAGTCTGGCTCTCAGATATTTTTTTAACAACTGATCCTTACACCAGAACCAAGGGTCTAGCCTCGGCTTGCTAGAATAGCAGCTTTAAGCAAGTCATGGTGATTCTGAGGCTGGATTCGCACCAGTTGCCACTCTTGTAAGTGCATCTGGGGTCTGTACAGACTGGAGCTGGCCCAGCAGTTTTATGCTTTTGTCAGTCGGTCTAAGGAGTTTAATCTCCAGTTACTTTGGAAAAGGTATCTTCAGAAAGCTTTAAGGCTTTCTTTAAAGTAACAAGACCCCCCTCTAAGTCTTGGATTTTCCTTTTTCTCCTCACAAATCCAGCCAAAGCAAATTTCAAATGATATTCAACTGGAGTATGTGCTGCTCCAGGACTATGAATTGCATGGTAATTTTACAACTATTTCAGTTCCAGGGACGTAAGGTGTAAATGTCAGAAACTGTCAGCCTGCTAGCCATTTGAGAGTCCCACATGGGCGCCCAGTGTCACCGTGACCCAGGGCTTCTAGCTCCATTCTTAAAAGTCCCATCTCTGTCTGAAGACTCGGTGCATTCTGCCCTCCCAGAGAAGGGGTGCACCTAGTCCCCCAACTCTGCAGGAGACTGCCAGTAGCCTGGTTAGTCTTCCAGAGACTGTTTCTATGTTTCCTTCATGCCTGTCTTCATTTCCTCTTGAAACAGCAATATGCTTGCTATGCTAACCTTTGACATTCATCCCTCCGTCTACCATGTTGTTTTCAATTAAAGGAATGTCTAATCCTCAATCTTACCAATACTAAGGAGAAATCTGAATCAGATCATTACATTGCCAAAGTGGTTAGTGTAAGCGAGTCATATCTGGATGCTCGGATTTAGCTTGCATATTACAGAATTTAAGCATGGATATTTCTTAGACTTGATCATCATCATGATTTGATCAAACCTATAAATTGGAAATTTGCAGTGCAGATTAACTTAAGATGAAAACTATATAAGGCAACTCAACATTTGACTCCTACGAGGCTCCTGGTCTCCCTCTAATGAAAGCCAGCAGTGCTAGACTCCATTCCACCAGTCACTAAGAATGTTCCCCCAGGAGCCTTTCAGAAGGATGCCGCGGGCTGCAGCCAGTGGCAGCTCAGGTTGCCTCTTGCCTGCCTTCAGCAGGTGCCTCCTGCCGCATTCTCTCGTCCTTGTGCCTGGAGCAGCCCCTCTGGACACAAGGACACAGAGCTCCCGCAGCATGTGGTACCTGAGTGCCTTACTCTCGGAACCGTGTATCGAGTCATGGAAAATGGCACTGTATACAAGGTAGGCTATGGCGTGGGGTCGTAGTTTTCACATACGTACGTGTCCCTGCCTGCTGCTCTGTCACCCCTCAGGGATACAGTTGGGTCTGTACATCAGTCAGGCGCATAGTGCTGTGCCATCTTGGCTGTTCACTGATTCAGAACTCACGGGAGAGATGTTTGTCTGCCTCACGAACTCAGTGCCTTGCAGCAGTCACTGCTGCAAACATTGCCCCAGCAGCTGCACTAGGAGCAGTTACCAACCATTCATCACCCCGTCCATAGGTGAAACAAAACGCAGCTTTCTGAAAGACATGTGCAGACCCGATCCTCCCACCGTCAGACTGGCACCTGGTGGCGTCCAGATGTCCTGGGCTCTGCATCAGTTGTCAGCCTTGGTGTTTCTCTGACGGTCCAGGGAGGGAGAGTGACCCGTCCCCGGACCCCTGTGCCACGCACCACTCTGTGCATGTCTTTCTTCCTCCTTGATCCCATCACCAGGCACATGCTCATGTTCCTTCACTGGCCCTCCTCGGCTCCCCGTCTCTGTTCACTGTTGGATGCCCTGCAGCTGGCACAGGGCCTGGCATCCTAGAGCCTCCAAAGAACAAGGTTTTGAATGACTGTTGCTAAGGGGAGGAATCCAGCCCAGGCGTGGCTGCCTGCCTTGTGGGGGTGGGAAGATGGGGCGGGGGACTCTGCAGCGCCTAAGAGGCGAGTTGCGTGCCGTGTCCAGTCTTTGGGACGTGAAGCTAAGGCTCTTTGCCATTTCTTTATGTATTGAACTTGCATTACCTTGTAATTAGTTTTTTGATTTTGTTTTTTTGGGTGGTTTTTTTTTTTTTTTTTTTTTTGAGAACTGTTAACACATGGCGGGGGGGGGCATCTTCTTAAAGTTGAAAGTGATACCGTAGTAACAAGCAACTTTACAGTTTAAAGAAGTTTTAAATGTATGTTGACCTGGGAAAAGCAAGATACCTTGGATCCCAGGGCAAAGCGCCATCTGGTACCCTTCAGACAGCAGGATTCAGTACAATCAGTTGATTTTAATGCTTTCTCCATTTGATATCCTCTTACTCGATCTACAACCAAAAAAGGAGTGTGTGTAGGTCCCAGTAGAAAGAGGAGTTTCCTGCTTTTTTTTTTTTTGATGTATCTGTTTTTTGTTGTTGTTATAAATACAGAAAGGTTTTTAGCAGCAAAACACATAAGAAAAATACTTAGTTATCTGTAATGAGGAAAATGAAAGTTAAAGCCATGGTACATTTTGTCCCATGCCTGTTAGAATGACTAGGACTTTTGAACAGCTGACAATATCAAGTCCCAGCTGTCATCAGTAATTGCTATGCAACACCTAATGGCTCCTTACAGCACACGGTGACCTCCTGGTGGCTTCCTGTGGCCTTAGAATCACACTTACTGTGCAGCCCACCTTGCTCTTACCTAGAGTTTCCCAAGAGACGCAAATCAAAAATACATCCACAGAGAGCTCAGTTCACAACTGCCAAAAATGACTAGCTACAGGTCCACAAGTGGACCCGTGGTCACAGCCGTGAGCTGCTTACTACCATGTGAGTCTGGGGTGTGCTGCTGACTGACCACAGAAGGGAGCTTCTGGCCATGATGCCAGGTCCCGTGTCCTGACTGCACTGGGGGCTGTGGGTCTGTATTTGCTTGTTACAGGTAAGGTATATTTCAGTGTACAGGCTCCGTGTAGGACTACTGCTGAAATGGGGACAGACACTGGCTAAGGAGTAAGGCAGATGCTTAACCCTAGTCATAGATAGATGCGTGTGAGTGGGCCCGCCTGCCTCATGTGCCTGCTGCCCACAGGACAGAAGGCAGAGGTACAGATCGAGAGCTGTTAGGAGCTAATCCAGGCCCTCTGCAGGAGCAATAAGCTTTCTTAACCATGAAGCCATCTCTCCAGCCCGGTGAATATATATTTTATAGCATGTAACTCTCATGCAGGTTGTATTACCCAAGGTAACTCTCATGCAGGTTGTATTACCCAAGGTAGAAGGTCTGAGTTTTGAAGCACATCACCTTTTGTCCTCCCCGGTATGGGAGAATAAAACATATCCTTAGCCTCTGTAGCCCAAGCACAAGATCTCATGTGAGAGGAGAAACGGGTTTAAGAACAGGAACTGGAAGTATCGATTGTGACTACTAAATCCCAACGTACTTGAGTCAGATACAGAACTATCTGCAGCCCTCCTAAAATAATGGCGATGACTTAAGTAGAGTGTAGCTGCTGTTTCCTCTGCCTGGTGCTTGAATGCAACTCCTGCTGGGTTGAAATCTGAATTCATTCGTGACTGATTTTCCAAAGCTGGCGTGCCAAGATGAACCCACTTGAAAACGGTGGGCTCTCGGACTTGGCTGCAGGAGCCGTCCAGCTGAGGTGGGTTGGCCCGGCATCTGCTGCCTTCATTGTGCCTAATGCTGCATCCATCTGTTTTCTGTCAGAGCGAGTGCCAACAAATTACTAATCTATTAGAGGAACATGGAAAGAAGACTGTGCTTCTCATTCCTGCCGGTTCCTCTCGTATTTTGCTTGGCTTACACATTTGAATTCTGTTTGCTAGAAGAGGAAGATGAGCTATAGACTAGGGTGGGTCGTGCCCAGCCACATCCACTCCCTTCAGAGCTGGTGGGCAAGATGGCACTGGGGTCCCAAGGCTCAGTGCTGACGGTTTCGAGGCAGGCTCTGTGCTGCAACCTTCCCTGTCCCTGTCAGGATCACACCTCCCTAGTGACAGTGCCACTGTGGGCAAGTTCGATAACACGTGCAGGCCATGCTGCCAGAGCTCATCAACCCCTGCTAATGCCTGAGCTTTACCTGGGAAGCTTTACCTGGGAAGCTGTCTGGAGCCTTCAGAAAGTGTAATTATCCCAGCCCGTGGGGTCAGAGAGCAGTGTCTTTACAACTTCGAGGAAAAGAAAGAGGGCTCCGTGGTTCTCTCAAGCAGAGGCTTGTGATTCTGCACCAGCCCGCAGGCTGAAGGAGATGGACTGAGGACACGGGGTAGCACCAACACAGGCCAGCACGAGATCCTTGTAGCTGGTCCTGCGCTTGCCTTATAGGCCGGAGTGCTTCCTGCCCGAGCTGGAGCCCTGCCGCAAGCCAGCACACAGGCGACAAAGGAGTGAGAGAGTGGGCAGTCAGGAAGCCGGCCATTCTTCCTTCTGGGCTCATGGAGATCGGCCTACAGCAGCTTTTTGGTCCCCGCAGTGAGTAAGCCCCAGCGTGGGCGAGCTCAGCCAGCGTGTGTCTCTCCCACAGAGCATCCTTCTCTAGTCAAGTGGCATTGAGAGGATAGTACAGCTTGCAGCAGCCACGGCTAGATGCTTGTCTTAAAGCAAGATTCAGGTCATTTCAAAGGGAAAGATGTTCACTGGAGAAAAAGACTTCCACCCACAAGTCGCTTATAAAAGGTCAGGAAGATGTGAAGTGTGCAGGCACGTGGATCCGTTTCTTAAGTGCTTGCACTATAAATGAGTTTACTTGTGTTTGTTTGGTAAAAATAAAGCTGAAAGGAAACTGAGACAGATGCTGCCTGCGAGGGACTCCGAGGCAAGGGGGAGAGGGACAGGGAGGACTCATGGGGAGCACTTACTGAACCGCTTTCCTGAGCATCCAGGAAGGTGCTGTTTCTTCAGAGGTAGCTGTCTGCTCCCAGAGGACAGAACACTCAGAAGCCACTTCAGACCTTTTTTGGAGGAGTTTGCAGTTGTGCGCATTTTGGTGTGTTTTAAACCTTTTTAAAAACAGTATGTTTTTAAATATTTACTCTCTGGCCCTTGGCAGATACACTGCGGCAGCCTGTGGTCTGCATGAACAGAGACCTCCACCTTGTCCATAACTATCAGCCCATACTTCACAGGCAGTTGAAGAAGAAAGCTCACCCACCATGTACCTAACAGCAGGCACCCAGTGAGCTGACAGTGTCTCACTTCCTCAGGCCTAGAGGTCATTCTGCATTGTGTGGATTTAAGAAAACTGGTTTGAATGTTGTCATGGTGTGGTTCCATGAGTGTACTGTTTCTCAAGCATTGAAGGGGCCACATACAGTACAGAGTGCCTGCATTGCAGGCCACACTCACAGCCTACCTGGGTCACATTCTGGCTCCCCCAGGTACTTAGAACAGGTGACTTGGCATCCCCAGGTCTTGAGTCCCTCACCTCCAGAATTAAAGTTCCAAAAAAAATGCTTTCTCGGTCGTCATATAAAACATCAAAGAATTATTTTTGAAGAACTTGGAACTGAACCTAGCACCTAGTAATAGGGTCTGTATTTCTTACTGTTGATCCATTTTCATTTGTACTGAAAGCCCTTGCGTAGCTCCCTCGCGTCTTCAGATGTGTACACCCTCAGAAGCGTGGCCCTCAGGCCTGCAGCTCAGCGGCTTCCCTTCCCCCTCCAGCTCCATGTTGCTCCTCAGTGGTTACCTTGACATTTCCTGCTGCTTGTTCACTGTCCTGACTCGGCTGTGCTGCCTTCCCTTTGCCTCTGCCTCATTCTCCAGGAACTCCTCTGTCACATTGTGTGTTTGGGAGACGTTATGCCTAAGTGACAACCCCCCAGAGAATGTTTCCCAAGAGTCCCCAGTCAGTAAGCACAGGATTCACCCCGTCCCCAGAGCCTGCCCTACATCAGCACCTGAGGTGTCTACTCCAATGTCCCTGTGCAGACAGAAGCCATGCACGCACGCACGCACGCACGGGGCCTCCATCCAGGCAGCCTCATTGCCTCTCACCATTGTGTGGGTTTGCTTTTGTGTTTTTCCCTTCATCCTTCAGCTGCAGACATTTAGCTTTGTCTCCCTTGTACCTGGATGGAGCTGTTTCTGGCCTTTTTATGTATCTGTTGTCATTAGGTGATGGGAGAGTGTTCCAGAATGTAGTCAGAACAGTTGAGAAATTCTGTCCATAGTCCACAGACACTTGGTATTTGTTTGTTTGTTTGTTTGTTTTACATTTGTATTATTTCAACACTTTGTTACTGGAAGACAGCATGCTTCCTTAGTTAAATACGTGGATTCTGTTTGCATGAGCCTCAATCCTAACCTCCAAACTTAGGTTTTCTTCATTTATAAACAGTGATGGGGGCTAGGGACCTGGAGAGATGGCTCAGTGGTTAAGAGCACTGACTATTCCAGAAGTTCTGAGTTCAATCCCCAGCAACCACACGGTGGCTCACAACCATCTGTAATGAGATCTGACGCCCTCTTCTGGTGTGTCTGAAGACAGCTACAGTGTACTCACATATAATAAATAAATAAATCTTTAAAAGAGAACCTGCAGCTGCCCCCAGAGCCACAGGTGGGAGGGGTGACAAGGGCTCGTGGCCTTCAGCTGGACCCCACCTTCCTCTCCTCACATCACCGTTCCCTGTGCTTAGAGTTGTAAGACATAACACCACGTATATAAACCAGCCACTCAGTCTGGGGCTGAAAAGGGTTGGGCTCGACATCAGAGGGGGAGCCATGTTGGACCAGTGAAGATGCATGTGACACCTTCCTGTGAGGTCAGGGAGGCTCAGTGCATTTGTCCCACCGTCAGGTGGAGGTGGGGTGTGGCAGGGTGGTCTCAGTGGTCTGTGAGACATACTTCTGGGTGAAGTGTAAGAGTGTATGGTGTCCAGTCCATTGGTGACATTTTGGGCTGGGAACCCTTTCTTTGTTCCTTTCATTTCTTCAGCACACAGGTATTGACTCCAAGGCCTGTGCCTGTTAAGCAAATGCTCTCCTACTGGCTTATGGTCATAGCTCTTTACTCTTTTATTTCGAAATCTTACAAAATCTTACTATTGTAGTCAAGCTGTCCTGGAACTCTCCCAGTGGTCCAAGCAGGATTAACCATGTGATCCTCCTGCCTCAGCTGCCTGTGTAGCTGGGATGACTGGCTAAGCTTCCAACCCGGCTGATGTTCTAAGGCTAGCCTTTCTATCCCAGTGTTGTGGAGCCCGGGGGACTGTCTGTCGTTGAGTTGGTTCCCCAGGCGCCTTGGGAATGCAGCCATGACTGCAGGCGAGGGAAGGACAGCTAGAGAGCACAGCCAGAGCCTAGCACCTGGGGTGGGCGCATCCATGTGCAGAATATATCTGTAGTATTTTCACGAACATTTGAATAAAAGGCTTTAACTTGTCTTTGCCTTTTGTTTAGGCAACTACTCCAGAACCCCAACATATAGCGGGGTACCCAGTGCAAGCTACAGCGGCCCAGGGCCCGGAATGGGCATCAATGCCAACAACCAGATGCACGGACAAGGGCCGAACCAGCCATGTGGTGCTATGCCCCTGGGACGAATGCCTTCAGCCGGGATGCAGAGCAGACCGTTTCCTGGGAACATGAGCAGCGTCACCCCCAGTTCTCCTGGCATGTCTCAGCAGGGAGGGCCAGGAATGGGCCCTCCAATGCCCACTGTGAACCGGAAGGCCCAGGAAGCTGCCGCAGCCGTGATGCAGGCCGCTGCAAACTCGGCACAGAGCAGGTATGCCTCCGAGACGGATTGGGCCGTGCGCCACTGACCAACACTAGCCCTTCCTCCCTGTAGTGTTCAAGAGCAGCAGTGTTTGGCTTTACATGTGAGGTGAGACCAGGGAAGTGTGTGTCATTGTGGGAGGCAGCTTGAAAGGCCTACGAACGTAGGCAGAAGACCAACCACGCCTTGCATAAAAGGAAATTTCTGCTCAATTCTACTTCAAAAAATGAGTTGTAAGCAGATAGTTTTACAACCTATTTAACATCTAAAACATTGCAAAGGAAACAACATGCAATCACACACTCAGACACACACACACAACTCAAGCATGAACATTCATTCACCCAGGCACTTATGAACACATACACACACACACACACACACATATAGTTATACCATAAGATCTCTATACAATAAAACTTTGGTGTGTTGTAGTGGTGCATGCCTTTGATCCCATCCCTGGGAGACAAGAGATAGACAGGGCTCTAAGAGCTTGAGGTCAACCTAGACGGCATAGCAAGTTCTAGACTAGTCAGGGCTACACAGTAAGACCCTATTACACACACACACACACAAATCAAAATTCCATATGTGTATACATGTGTCCTGTGTGTTGATCTAAATGAGTACACATGGAATTTTGTATTTTATTATCTGAACATTTTCTGTCCCAACCAAAATGTGATTGTTAAGGCAAAAATAATATTATAGAAAGTTTAAGCTGGTGAGCAAAGCTTTACCTTCTGGCCTTGATTTTAACCCTAATTCTTAATCTTAATTCTGAAGTCCTTGGCCTGCCACAAAATGGCATAATTTAAAAATATAAGAAGCAAAGATGAGGGTGTTTTAGAAGGAGCAGAAGCAGGCCTTTAAAAGGCACCGTGGACACTTTGGAGCTCAGTGGTGCTTTGAGAAGTCAAGAGAATCCCGGCTTGTCAGAGACATAAAAGCTAATTTTGCAAGCATGTATGTGTGTATGTATGTGTTAGTCTGTGAACATGTTTGTATTCAAATGTGTCTGTGGGGGGGCGTATCTATGAACATTTGTAAGTTTAGATGTTTCTGAAATGTGTGAGTTTAGCTGTGTCTGCTGGGGGTCTGTGTGGTTGCATGTGTTTAGATGTGTTTAAGTGTCTGGCATGGATGACTGTGAACATGTGTGAGTTTAGATGTGTTTATGTATCAGAGTATTTGTGAATATGCATGTGTTTATGTATGTGTCTATGGATGTCTGTGAACATGCATGTTTAGATGTCTGTGTCTCTGTGATGCCTGTGAACATGCATATTTAGATGTCTGTGTCTCTGTGGATGCCTGTGAACATGCATATTTAGATGTCTGTGTCTCTGTGGATGTCTGTGAACATGCATGTTTAGCTGTCTTGTGTATCTGTGGATGCCTGTGAACATGTATGTTTAGATGTCTGTGTCTCTGTGGATACCTGTGAACATGCATGTTTAGATGTCTGTGTCTCTGTGGATGCCTGTGAACATTCATGTGTTTAGATATGTTCCTTTCCCTCTGAAGCTGATGTTCCAAGAATGCAGGGCCCTGGTTCTCATTCCCTGTTCTGAGCACTGACACGTTTCCTTTGAGGAATTAAGTGAAGATCCGTCATTACCTCCTTGTTCTGTCCCAGCCCTTTACATTCACTCAAATCTCCTGACCCTGAGTGTCCACCCCGCAGCCAGACCTGCCAGGCCACAGGGAATGTTTGAATAGACAGTCTGCTGGAGGCTGGCACAGCTGCTGCCATTGTCAATGGCTTAAATGAACTGCCCATTGTTGCAATTCATAACACCAAGTTACTTCCCTTCTGTTAAGTAGGAAGTATGTGATCGCATCTGACAAGGCCTCTGATGGCATCGAGCGGGTAATGGCCAGAGACAGCAAGGCTTGCCATACTTCCTGAGTCAGTTATGATAGAAGTTCACGGTTACAGAGCCATACCTTTGTTCTCCGTGTTTAATCAGCAGACCAGTCCACTGCTTAACCTCACATTCTCCCCCTTCAGCTCTAGCTGCTTAAACAGCTGTTTCCATTGATTTTATTTACCTCGAGTTGACTATACTGAACTGATAGATTGAGAGTAAATATGAAAATCTTACTTTTCTCTCTCTTTGGCCCTTCCCTCTACCTCTGTTGAGTTTTGTGGAGTCCCACCCCAGGTAACCATATGGTCCAGAGCAGTCTTCGCTACTCCAGTACTAGTAGGTAGCAACACACCTAGGGTGTGCTGTTAGGAGGCCTGGAATGTTCAGCTAGGGAAATTCAACAACATAAGAGTTTCCTGCGTACACACAGTGGCGTCTTAGTCTTGGTGTCCGTACAGGAGTTACAGACAGCGGAAGTGCTCCTCTTCCCTGCTGTAAAACTGTATAGTTAATAAACTGCATGTGTTACAAGGTGGGTTACTAAACAATAATATTAACGCCATCATTTGTATATACGTTCATCGGATCCTTCCATACCTACTTATCCGGTCCTGGTAGTAAGGGACAGTGGACCATCCCCAACCCTGTGAACCGGGAACTCAGCTCTGCCCTCGTCCCTTCTTAGCCTGACACCAAGAGTTTTGACAATCGTCTTCCCCATCACATTGCAGACAGCAAGAACAGAGAGTCATTTTGTCCTGGAGAGTCGTTAGTTCTGTAAACATGGTCCTCCATGCAGAGCAACAAAGAATCCTCTGAACATGATCAGCCAAGTAAGGTAACTGTGGAGTGGACAGACGCACTCGATCCTGGGAACCTGGCTTCTCTTGCACTTTAACATGGTTCCTTCAGGGTCAGTTCCTGAGTCTACAGGAGCAGAAAAGCAGTTGTCATCAGCTGCTAAGCCACAGGCTCTGTCCTTCCCAACTCAGGAGTGCTGTTTAGACCCACAAAGCTGCTTTGCTGCGCCTTGCCAAGCCACATTAAGCAGCTGTGTAAAATGAATTTAAATGACATGCATCAGAGTAAAATCTCTTCCACTGGGGCAGAAAATCAATGTTAGCTAACCAGCCTGAGAAGATCAACTGTGCTCCAGCCAGCAGCTTCCGGAGCGGAGCAACGCCTACAAGAGGGCACCTCCTCCTTAATTAAAACTGAGAGGAGGAGCGAGGCTGGGGCGACTGTGACTTCCGCACCTGGCAAAGACCCCTCAGTGCCCTGTCTGTCCACCTGCTGCCTGCGAAGTTACCTTTCATGTTTACAGTATCCTTTCTGAAAAAGAAACCCAAGTTTAGTTCCTATTTCAGGTCGCCTCAGCCCCACTTTGCAGCAGGCTGGCCTCCTGTGCCTGTTTGCAGAGTACAGACTTGGCTGTGGGAAAGCAGTGTTTACAAGGCTCTGCTCCAGTGGCCGAGAGCCCTGGTCAGCGCACCATAGCTGTCCTGTGCCGTAGCTCCGTCTTGCTCTCCCCCATCCCCATCGATGGATGTCAGGTGAAGCCAGTTTAGAGCATGCGTTTCTTTTGAGGGGAGGGAGTGAACACTTAGCCTTTGGGGCGCCACCGTTTGTTAGAATGTTCTCTTCGTCCTTCCCATAGAACCCAGAGCCTGGGAAAGAATTTCAAAAGGACAAATTATCGATGAAGGCCGGAAGTGTGTGTCTAATACAGCTAAGTAGCTAGCAAAGAGGAAGGATTGTGTATGGCTGTTATGACAAGGACATTCACAAGTTGATCACAAAATACAATGAAAATAACAGTTTAGCTGTTTGAAAAGGGGTCTCATTAATATCATTTTTAGGGTGATTTGTAAGTGTATAATCCCCTTGCAACATTGAATAAGATATATAGATTGTTTCTATTGTTGGTCTTTTGGATGAAGGAGAGGATCTGTGATAGCAAGTGGTATGGACCTTTTATGTCAAGCACATGATGGTACCCAAACATTCAAAGCTAATGATTTACAAGGAGAAGCTGTACTCAGAAAGCGCCTCACTGTGTATTGTTTTAAAGCATCAATAGTTAATGTGAAGGTATTCTTAAGAGTGTATCATCTGAGTAGAGTCTGCTAGAAGCTTGGGAAGACCTTGGCTCCCTGCTTCCTAAAGAGGCATTGCTTTGAATCCTAGATACCTCCATAGCTTATAGGATGTTTGCAGGGCCCAAGTCTATTATCTGTATCCTTGCCAGCACATGCTGTCATATCATGTGAGAGCGCTTTCCTCAGTCCTACAGTGTGGCTTGCCTCATTCCTTCATTCAGGAAAAACCCAAGATTCTAAACGATTAGCCTCTTTGCCAAATATAGTAGTTGATACAGGGAGCTGGGTTCTTAAGAATTACTTAGATGTTTCTTTCTTAGAAAGTCTTCCAAGGAAGACCCATGACTTCAACTTACAAAAGATTGACAAATTCCTGGGTCTTTTGAAGGTTGGAAGGAACTCAGTTCCTCAATGACAGTCCCCCAGCCCCCAGCACCGTATAAACTTTGCCAGCTTCTAAAGATTGTCACAAGCCTGAGAGATCAATGTTCTCATTGCATTGACTCTCAAAAGAGGCAGGGCTTCAACTACAGGTCAGAACCTGGAGCAAGAAGGGTTTTGAACACTGTCTAATCTCGGCCCTTCATTTTATACTGGAAGGTTGGATATTACGAGGGCCACCAGAGGTCTTTGAATTAGTGGCAAGGCCCAGCAGATGCGAGGGCTGTCTCTCTTGTCCCATGCAGTTCTGTCCCTAAGCTTGGTGAAGGGGTAGACTCTTGCTTTGCACACGCCTCAGTCTGTAAAAGGTATTCTACTAGAAAATGAACCTCGATGTGTGTCTGAGCAAGACCATTCTGCCTACTGAGGACTGAGCTCCAGCTTCGTGTGCTAAAGAGGGCGCGGGCTGTGCACCTGTCTGGAGCTCGGAGCCTGGGCAGCATGGGGCCTTCGCTGCAGGGCAGGCAGTAGCCCTTCTGGCACACAGATGGGTTGGACTCCAGTCTGTTTCACCCTGTGGTTGTCCATACTGGGACCGCTTCTGCCATCATTAAAACTGAGGGAGAAGCAGCAGCTGTGGGGTGCAGGCCACGTGCTGGACTCTGTCTGCTGTCCCTGGAGGAGTCACCATGGTCTCCAGGGGCATCAGAAGGAGGAGACGCTCAGACTTAGTTTTTAAAAATAAATGAACACTAGAAATCAGTCAGCTAGAAGTCTCACTATGCTTGACGAGAGTCCAGAATGTGAGCAGATCTGCCGACGTTCTAATGCTCTGACCAGGCAGGAGCTCTGACTGCGAGCTGCACCTCCTCCATCCTTCTCACCTCTCATGTGATCACATGGTGGTCACTGCACCCTGGCTAACAACACAAGCGTTTGAAGTGTTGAAGGACTAGGCGGCCAGCAGCCTTCCTCTGTGGTGGAAGAGCTGGACCTGATACTGAGAGGTGTTAGTCTCACTTTGCCACTGAGACACTTGGGCCTGCACTGGTGTCTCCCACACACTCACTCCCCGAGCTGCTGCCTTTGTTACGATGCATCATTCCTATGTAACCCACATCCTGTGCCGCCGTTTGCCAGCAAGGTACTTTGTCAGTATTTTGCTCCGAGACTAGCCTGATGCCATTCTGCTGATGGACATGAAGCTGCTGATGTGGAAACACATTAATGGAGAAAGTGCATTAAAATGTCAGAGACCAGCCCCCCCCCAAAAAAAATCCACAGCTCAAGCCCATGGTTATGGTAGGGTCCCCATGCTGGAGACAGTGAGTGATTTGAATTAACTAAGATTTAGCCCTTTGGATTTTGGACAATTAGGTTTCAACATAATAGCTATGATTTGAAAAGTCGTGTTATGGAAAGACAAAGTGAACAGATTTCAAGGGCTGAAATAGAGTCTTTATTTCTGAAATGAGATAGAAGCCTTTGTGTTATCATCTAAATACTGCGCTTTCCCTCTTTGTCCATTTTTTTCTATTCCAAACTTAGAATTTGAATGAATGTTATGTCATCTTAAGATTATGATTTCAATTAACTCTTTCAGTGTTACAAAATTATTATGGAAGCTATAAAATATAAATCTTCAGATGAAAATATAGTAAAACAAAAATTCTAAAAGGACTGCATTTTCTTTGAAAGATGAGACCCAGTGAATCAAATCAAACACATAGCAAACCTTTAATGGACTTAAAGTCCATAATCTAATGGGCGATTGTCACCCCAGGCAGGCGGGGGTCGGGGTGGGGCTATGGTCTTGACAGATGTCCTAGGTGGTTCTGTGTAAAAAGCAGGTTCAGCTGAGTTCAGGTACCCAGAACCCCCTGCTCTCCAAAGCACTCATGACGAACGAGGGTGGGAAAGGGGAGAGCATGGCAGGACTGCCTTCCCTATGGTGGGCATCCAGCCAGAAGGCCACTAGAGCTGCCGCCCTGGGCAGGATTGGGAGGAGCAAGGCTTGATGCAAGCGTGGCTGTTACTCAGGCCAGAGCTCCTCTCCACAGACGCATGCCCTCACTCTGCCTCTTGGTATCTCAGACATAGAGGTTCTCCTTGTACTCTCAGTGGACAGAGGACATGCCCTCGTCCACCCAACCCTGACCGTCCTTCCACGGAGGGCTCTGTCCCTGCTTGCTGGTGTAGCCCACTTAATTCTGCTTCTGCCCTCGTAGCCCTACCTTGGATTCTGCCCCATGCTCTTCACATAGCTAAACAAGCTGGACCATCTGTCCAGTGTCAGCATCGCGATCTGCGCCCACTGGGGCACTCAGCAATGTGCCCAGCACCTCACAACTCCTCAGAGTTGGCATTGTCAGCCTGCCAGGCTCTGGGGCAGCACTGGGCAAATATATATTTGTTTTGTTTTTTGTTTTGTTTTTCAAGATAGGGTTTCTCTATATAGCCCTGACTGTCCTGAAACTCACTCTGTAGACCAGGCTGGCCTTGAACTCAGAAATCCGCCTGCCTCTGCCTCCCAAGTGCTGGGATTAAAGGCATGTGCTACAAAAATTTCTTAATTATCTCACTGCTAAGCCCTCACTTTGATTACTCCTCTGTGCTTGTTAATTAGCACCTCATGTCTGCCAAGATCACGCATCCTGTGTCAGAGGCATTCAGAGACCACCAGAACCCCTTAGCCTCACTCTGACTGCTAAGATCCTTCCCAGCTCTGCTCCTCATACTTACCACCTGGAAGCAGGTACTCAGGTAGCATAGGGACACATAACATGGCTATTCCTTACCCTGCAGAGGGGCAGTCCTCCTGTGCGTCGATTGAGAATGTTTCTATTTTAACCGCAAGATAACATGCTAGGTTAGCATTGTTAAATACAGTACAGTTAAGAAAGTGCTTTTTTTTATGTAGCTAGGTATGTTCTCCAACTAGCTCATAACTTAATATCCCATTTTTCCTAATCTAAGTTCTCCCACGTGGCTGATTACCTCTGCTCAGGTACCGTGTTCAGGGCAAATCTAGACTCCTTTCTCTATCAGATGCTCCACCTTCTAGTCTACCCTTTCCTATAGGCCATAGGTTTTTTATTGATAGGTGATGGATCCATACAGTACACAAGATATTCTCTCCACAGAAAAGGGCATTTTAGCTGGGCACATTGGTGACAGCTGGTCTTTCTTTCATGCTGCATGCACCTCATCTTAA
Source organism: Tokudaia tokunoshimensis (assembly GCA_036184795.1). Lineage (NCBI taxonomy): Eukaryota > Metazoa > Chordata > Mammalia > Rodentia > Muridae > Tokudaia > Tokudaia tokunoshimensis. Next base: position 78,895,672 of record BTHU01000006.1, read on the forward strand.
AGTAGAGGTCTGTGTGATTGTGTCATGTAGGAACAGATGGACTTTTGCTCAGTACAAAACCCATAGGGTCCTGGAGTCACCTCCAGCAGGGAAGGTACAGGCTACGAGAGCCACTGCTGCCCTCTGTGGCTTCATCTGGGCCAAGTGTGCAAGGCAGTGAACACACTAAGGAACACCAGGAAAGAACTGGAATGGGAGTCTATGGATTAGTTCAGTTCTGTACCATTACTAACAAATGGTGCATGAAACAGAAGAGGAGGCCCAACAAACCAGTCGCCTTTGATGGTGAAGAGATTATCCTTAGTCATCAATAAATCCAAACTGCCACACACTGTATTTACATTTCCTTTGTACTCTGATGTCAATGCTTTTGAACTTCATTTCTTTTCATTGGTCCGGGAGCCAGGAAGGGTAGGTGAGACACAGATAAAACGGAGGGCTGGATTTGCTAGCCACGCAGCCGTGCTGCTGTTGGGTGGTGTGATATCCAGGTGAGGTAGCTACAGAGGGGCAGATGTCCATTGCATTTGTGGTGTGAGCTTCGTGACACCTCAGTGATGTGCAGAGTCTGACAAGAGCCTCACCAAGCCTCCAAGAGCAAGGGCTCTGTAGACAGTTGTCATCCAGGAGGAAGGGCTTCCCAGATCACAGACACTCACTCAGGGCCAAGAAAAATTGCACTTGGAGAGTTAGGCCTCTATAGTGCATTCTGGAGTGTGTGCTGACAAGGTCCCCACTGCTCCTCTGTTGAAAAAAATACTATTCTCCCATCCTTCGAAGAAAAAGATCCTTGTCCACTTGTTTCATTCACTCTGTATCTTCTGAACCACCTAACCCTGTCTTGTTCTTATTTCATCATGTCTTACCTAGAGCTTCGCAGTGGCCTGCTAAGGCCAACAGAGACACAGCAGACCCTTGGTTTAAGAACTGTGGATCCCTGTAAGAACACAGGGCCCCAGGCTGTTTAAACAAAACAGAACTGTTCCACACCCTTTGTGTGAGAAGACACTCTAAAGTTACACAGCAATCCCTTCTGTTCAGTCAGACATTACACTCACAGTTACTCTGCCTACAGCTGGATGGTGTCTTTAAACAACATCTTCAGCATCCTCCCTGCTGCTGAAAAGTGCCCTGGACATGTGTGTGTGTGTGTGTGTGTGTGTGTGTGTGTGTGTGTGTGTGTGTGTGTGTGTGTCTTGATGAGGACAGAGCCTCCTGGAACCAGCTGTGACCCTTCCTTAGTAGGCTGTGCTTACACCAAATCTCTCAGCTGGGCTTCTGTGGGTCTCTGCTCCTCCATGGTTAGTTTTCATTTGGCTCAGATCTGAGGGCTGTATAGAGCTATCTCCTCAGGGAGCATTCTTCCTCGTCACTGCAAGGTCAGATAGTGTGTGGACCTCTCTGGTCTGTGATAAACTTGTAACTTCGTGCTGATTGTTGATTTCTTGTTGGTTGTTTCGGCCACTTCTGTGTCCCTATAACCTATTGTCACTAGTCTCATGTACAGTCCCAGCCCTGGGCAGATAACTGAGTGTAATAACTGACTGAACAGAAGGGATTTCTGCTTAATTTTATTAATCTAGAGTGTCTTCTCACACATAGGGTGTGGAACAGTGGTGTTTTGTTTAAATAGCCTGTGTTTTTACAGAGACCCATGGTTCTTAAACCAAGAAAATGTCTTAAGATGGGGCTGAGAGATGGTTTGATGGTTAGGATCACTGGTTCTTCTTGCAAGGAACTGGGGTTTAGTTCCCAGCACCCCAAAGTGGCCCACAACCTTATGTAGCTCCCAGTTTCAGGGCATCTGATGTCCTCTTCAGACCTCCTCAGTCCCGAGTACACATGTGGTGCATATACGAACATGCAAGCAAGACACTTATATATACAATGTAAAACTAAATTTAAAAAAAATGTTAATATCTTAAATGGAAAGTCCCAGGAAAGGTGGTGCCAACTCACCTCACAGGTTGTCTTATTAGAGGGTGACTGGATTCAGAAAGGCCCCTGTGTGGAGCTTCAGGGTAGCACCTTCTAGCCTTATTGTAAATGACAGGTTGCTGCTTCTCCTAGTCCCAATCCAAGGCCTGTTTAACTAAAGCTCTGGTGATTCTCTGGGACAGCACACTGAAGACCAAACCCCGGCCTATCCTCCTCTGCCATTGGCAAGCTGGGGGTGAGCTGGCCCAGGTGAGTGCAGGAAGCTGTGTCAGCAAAACAGAGGCCTAGGAGTGCAGGCCGTGTACGGTGTCCAACAGCCTCCTGCGGTGGTGTACTTGACTGCCACAGCTATGGGTTAGGAATCTGCGGAGCCAGGGCAGCCGTGACCTGCTCACCAAAGCCTCCAGCTCGGACTTAGTAGAAACCCCAGCCCTGTGGCCCATGGAGCCCAGGGTGGATGCGCTTTGTAAGCCGAGCTCACATTTGGGGTCAGGCTTTGCACTGAAGTGCTCCGCTGATTTCAGCTTGTATGTTGGCATGGCTTTGTTTTGATAGTTTTGCCTCCATTAAGAAACAAAAAAATGATTGACTTCTTAGCTTTCTTGATTCTGTGTTTCTGTGAACAGAAAGGTATTTGGCAGTCAAGGAATGCTACCCAAGAGGAACCAGTCCTTCTGAGGGGCAATAACCCTTTGCTTCCAGCTGAGGTTGCTGTGGTCCTTGGACTTGCCAACTAAGTGTGTCTTCAGACACGGGAATCCTCCCATTTCCGCAACGCCCACTTATGTGCTCAGGGAGTCAGAGCTGGCCACCCTGGGCTTCCGCCCCAGAATACATGGTTTCTAAGGCCCAGCACTGTGCACTCCTTCTGTTCCTAGCACCCCAAGTGGCTGGCTCCCGGACCCCTAGAGGCCATGGGCAGTATGACATGTCAGAGTCAGGACCCCTGACTCTATAACCACACTTTCAACTCCACCTGTGGGAGCCATGGTAACTAACAGCTCACATCCAGCATCCTGACTTTGAAGCATTTGAGGCGTTTTCTGTTATTTTAGGGCTCTTTATTTTTTAACTGTAATGCTTACCTTTGTCTCGTGGTGATTGTGGGCACTGCTAATGCAGAGGAAATCATCGATTAGGGTCAGGTGACGGTGCACATTGACGCCTGCCTGGTGAGTTTCATACTCTCATTTCCTTTCCTGCCTTCATATGAACAGGTGTGTTAAGAAGCCATTGTTTTCCTACACACTATACTGTGTGGCACTGAATGTCGTCGATCCTTAAAGATGGCCCGTCATAGCGCAGACTTCATTCTCTCCCAGATGCTAGGTTGTCTTTGTGAAGAAACATAGCGTTCCTAAGAACAGCAATGAGACCCAAGCAATATGGAAAGATGGCTCTGGCTCCTTGTTAGGGTTCTCGCAAGCGCCCAACAACCTAGAGATTAGTCAGGAGCCACTACTTAACGGCAGCTCTACCCACGCCAGCTACAGCAGGCGCTCTGATGCCCGTCAGCAGGCTGTGGACATTTGCAGTGGCTCCTAGAGTCACGCGTGCACAGACTGTACTTTCAGGAACGTCTTCCCAGGTACTCTGCGAGAATGGGTTCAGGCTTTACCTGAGTGGTCTGTACTATTTATAAGAAGGAAAAACAAATGCTTAAACCTTTGATGCTTTGATTGAAAAATAGTTCTTAATTTCTTACATAAGCCACTAGAAACTGACGCACAAAAGAATAATCTTAATGGCTTTGAAGAGTAATTTATTTGACACTTTTAAATCTCATGACACTGTTGACTGCTCTGTGTTGAGCCACCAGAGCAGCTTGGAGAACGACTGGGCAGCCTGGAGCAGGTAGTGGGAGAGCGAGCTTGAGCCCCCTCTCAGCAACATCTAGCCGCACTGGGGCAGGCTCTTCAGAGGGGCAGCGTTTACTGAAGGCAAGCTTAGCTTGTACTGGGAGAGTCCCATAAAGGCTCTGCATACATTAGCCAGTCCTCCTGTTACAGTGAGCTCTCTCTGGGCAAACAGGAGCTCCATGCACTTCACACAGCCCCTCTCCCACCTCACCACCAGCAGCCAAGACTGAAAGAAAACTGTCTCTTGCTGAACGTGACCCGAGACTGAGTCCCTAAGAGGTGATGTCTCTGAAGTGAAGATCCTTTAGATCTTCCTTCCCCGTGACTCCACTCCCCAAAGTCTGTCGCCTTCCCCGCCACTCCTTAAACCACATGTGTAGATGCTGTGGTTTTTATAGGACCCAATTTAAAAACTTAAATAGTAGGTAGGGCTGAGGTAGAAGCAGGGCTTTCTCTCGTATCTGTCTTATCAGGAAGTATGGGGCAAAGATCTGCTTTAGTCGCGTTCAGCGCTGCTCTGTGGCCTTTTCATTTTTGACTCCTGGTTTTGACATTTTGACATGGTTTGGTATTAGCAGCGTGAGTAGTCTGATCTTGTTAAGCATTAGAGCTGGAGAGCTCAATGGGTAAGAACACATGTGCTCTTGCAGAGGACGGAGTTCAGCTGCCAACACCCACGTCAGCAGCTCACAGCCTCCTGTGACTCAGACGCCACAGAGGTCCAAACCTCCAGTCCCCATGGGCACTTGTATATTCATATTCTCTCTCTCTCTTTCTGAAACACACACACACACAAATAATATAAGTCTTAATGCAGCATGAGCCTATAGCTCAGCCTTAGAGTGTTAGACTGGGAAGGTCAGGGGTGGAATGACCCAGATTGGATCCCTGGTGCCAAAAGGGATAAGGGGATGGGGGGGCGCATTTTTTAAGAATTAGAAATTGATTTCTCTTACTTTTGTAGTTCATGCTTTTATTTCCAGTCCCTTTGCTCCTGCTTCTGTTTATCTTGACACGATTAAGACAGTAACCTGTGCACCTTGTGAACGGCATATTGAATATTTACCCACCAGTAGAGTTAAGCCTCTCTGAGGAACAGCAGCCCTGCCCTGGGCCTGGCGATGCGCGCCGGGGCCGTGGTACTCAGTGTACTGTGGTACTCAGTGTACTGTGCCTGTGCTCCTTCCCTGCAGGCAAGGCAGTTTTCCTGGCATGACCCAGAGTGGACCGATGGCCTCCAGCTCTCCCTACAGCCAGCCCATGAACAACAACTCTAGCCTGATGGGCACCCAGGCCCAGCCCTACAGCATGACGCCGACAACGGTGAACAGCAGCTCCACAGGTAACCAGCCAGCACCTCTGCTTCTGAGGCCCACCCCGTCTTCCGCCCTCCTCCCAGGCACATGGTGACTGTGCCCCAATGGCTTGAAAAGGCAGAGTGCCCGGTCCACGTGGATAAGTCCACCATTCCGCTTCAGAAAACTTGCGTAGTTTGAGACCTGAGGTGACGGTATAACTGATGGAAATATCTTTTCATTGTTTGTATGCCGCACCCACACGTTATGTTTCTAGTGTCTCTGGATGCGAACTACTTAGTCTACATTTTCTCGTTATTATTAAGAGAGTGGAAGGGTCCCCGAGCAGGAACTGTCCCTCGGCAGTGGCAGCACAGAGATCTGGGTTCTGTGCTGAACAGAAGGGCCTGCAGGGCTGGCAGAGGGAAAACCTCTTCTCCCATTTAGGGCCACCACTTTCCAGATGTGCGGCAACTGGCAGCTCCTGAGTGCTGTCTACAGTTCATCTCTAAGGAGAGCTGTCCTGGCTGTGCTGACCCTCTGTCCCCTTCATAGCTCTCATTCTTGCCTTCCTACAACGTCGGAAGGCCTGCTTAGGACGTTGCAGCTTCCTATCCAGTGGTGAGCACTGTCTAAGGCCTTGAGCCACTAAGCAGCAGCCCTTTTGGGAGAATTCGTCCAGTGTTTCACACAGGCTTGGTGTAAACATGGCAAATCCTCAAAAGCTTTGGGACATGTCAGGAGCACATTGTGAGCCCTAGCTCCCCGCAGACATCACTCTCCCTCCATCCACACAGCTTTGGCCCATGCTCTGTGTCTGTAGCCTGGAGAGGCCCACCCTGCTCCCAGAGCTCTCCACCAACAGCCCAGAGGGGCCAGGCATGGCCCTCATTGAACAGTGGCCTTCCTGGTGTACGTTTAGAAAAAACAGACTCAAGCATGGGTCAAACAGAGGGTCTGCAGTACCTAAGCATCGCTTCCTAGTGATGAGCAGGGCTGGTTCTTCAGGGAAATGAAGCATGCAGATCCAGCAGCCTCCCCGCTGGGGGCCACTGCCTCCCTGAAATGCTGCCCAGGCCTTAGAGGGTCCAGATTGGGATGGCCTATGTTCTGTCTAGCTTCCTGAGACCAAATAACTTCTGAAACTGGAATAAATTTTTATCTGCTGTTAAGTTATCGATACTCATTTTTCCTTTCTTCTTTAAACCCCAGAGCCCCCCAAAATACTAATAACAAACAGATGGCACACAGCCCTGACTAAGAAGATGTATGTATTCTTAAGGAAGAACCAGTTTTATGGGGACTCACGAAAGGGCTTCATTTTATTATTCAGATAATTCAGCATTCATTGTTTCATGCGGAGGAAATCTGTTCAGTGAAAGGCCATTTATCCTTCCAGCTTCCTGTGTAACATAGCAGTATATTTTTCATGGCATTGTACATTTCAAAATATTGAATTTTTAATAATTTAAACATTTATCAAATTTTGTTCTCCACATTTATGTGATTTTATTTCCATATTATTAAGTTGGATGCTACCCAACAGAATGTAATCACTCAGCGTATCTGAGGAGGGTTGACCATCTAGTGTTTCTTATGTCTGTTGACAGGTTTGAGTGAGTCTGTTGTGAGTGTGTTACTCTCCGGGGAACAGGAATGGTAGAATTCCAACAGTACCACTCCCCCAGAGCTCTGTGCTACCCTACACAGTGAGAGAGGGTTGTGGTAACATTCACCTCCATGGCTTGAGGCCATGGAGATGATAAAGTCCCACAGGGAGGACCAAGGCATTCCTCCATCAAGGTGTACCCTACAGAGGAAGGAGGGGAGACAGCAGAGATGCAGGCAGGCAGCAGCGGCATTCCCTGAGATCCTGTTAGCAGTCCCCATATGTCCCTAGCACCCCAGCATTCCTCACTGAGCCAAACAGTAGTTTGTACAAGGTAAGCAGCACTGGAAAAAATTCCTCCTGCGTAGTAGCGACACTGTCACCACTGTCACCAGTGACTTAAACAGAGTCAGTGTTCGTGTAAGGGTGGCAGCTGTTCTCCCTGAAAGCACCAGTGGGTGTGCATGGGAAACAGCGGGGACTTGCCCTCTGATGGGGCAGCGGTTGGCTTCCATGGGTGTTGATGGTCTCTTTGCATGTGGGATTGAAGTTTGTTTTTAGCAAGTTGGATTAAAATGCTAGAATCACCTAATACAGCGAGTGCACAATTAATAAGGATAAGTCGTAGGTAAACCAGTTCAGCCATCCGCCAGGCGTGACCTGAGATGGGAGTATCTCTGTGTGTTCTGTCTATAGCACTCCATCCTGTGTGCTTGTCTGCACACCGAGCATCTCTTTCAAGCGCACATGTGCGTTCCAGAGGCAGCAAAGCCTACCACCGGGAGCTCTAAGTTCACCTGTCTAGAGTCACTGTAGAGACCGGGCTTTTCTCTGTGCTGCCTGTAGGATAGAGGAACACCCCACAGGAAGACTAGGCCAGATTCTAATCCGGAGAGTCAACTGCCCCATCGCTTTCCTGCCTAGACACCGAGCGCCAGCTCTGGCAATGCTTCGTAAAGGAAGTCGGTTGTACTACCTCAGAACTACCCACAAACTGCCTACCACAGGGTGTCTGGAGTGCCTGTCACGGCTGCAGATGCTATCTGGATTCTGAGGGTGTGTCCAGGAGGCTGCGTTACTAATAACCTCCTCAGGTGATTTTCACAGGTGTACAGCCACAGCTAGGGGATATTTTTGCTCAGTAGTCCCTCATCAGTCACCCTCCGTCTTCAAGAAATAAAACAGGCAGGCAAACCCAAGGATGGAAGCAGGTGAACTAGGGATGAGGAAGGAAGCAAGGTGAGGATCTTGATAAATCATGACAGAAAGTTTTTCTAAGTTCAAAGCCATCCGTGATGAAGTCTTACCAGAGCACATCAGGGCGCCATGCTCGGGGCTCATCCTGGCTGGAGGTGGGGCTTCCCTCCCTCCTGGAGTAGGCCAGGCTCCAGGGCCCGCTCAGAGACTGATGCCTGTGCACATTATGGGGTCGTGCACTCCTCAGCGCAAGCTCACGGGCACTCCTCACAAGGCTGTGGCAAGAGGAAGGGTCTTCTTACCAATGCTGTGAGGAAAAATGTTTCCCTGGAGACCTTCATGCAGCTCCTGCATGTGCTATGTTAACCATGCAGTATGTATGATTACATATCTGCTACATATCAAATCTTCATGCAGTTGATGCTTGAGATGCTGGGACAGGAGCATCACAGTGAGTTGGGGCTAGCCTGAACAACATAGTTTGCTCTGAGATAGCCTAAGCTGCAGAGAGAGCCAGCTTGTTTCAAAAATTAATAATGACCAATTCATGAACAGTGTAGGCCTTTCTTGTGTTTCAGAAAAACAACTCTACAATATGGGATATTACCAAGAAAGGAGTAGAACATGGTGTTTCCCTGTCTTCTGGGAATGGTTGCAACTCTGTAATGAGCTGAGAGGAAGCTTCACTTAAGTCCTGTGTTCCGTGTCCTCGGGCATGCATCTAATCTAGCTACCTTAGGACCTTGACCCCTGGAGCTTTAAGAAGTCATTTTAGCTCTTAAATTCCAGTGGTGGAGCCAGGGCCTGTGCTTAGAGTGTGTTTACATCTGATATCCCTCGGGCAGCCTTGCTGTCCCTGGCCTGCCTGAACTTCACACCCTCGATCTCCAGGAGTTGGAGAAATAGCGGTTCCTTGACATAAGAGCATCCTGACAGTGCTGTGGTCTCTCTCCTGAAGAAATAGAAAGGAAACATCCTGTCCCCGAGAGACCACTGCCCTGGAGGAAGAGCAGATATACGGCTCCATACAATGGTTCTTTTGAAATTTTAGTTAAGTCAGTACTAAACATTTCAAGAAAAAGAAAATCCGCCACAGTAAGAAAAATGGTGTGATCATATAATAAAAGAAAATCCCTACGTTGTACTTGTGTCAGTCCGTTCCCATCTCCATGACAGGGCAGTGCACTCGAATCTGCGTGTCTAGGATGCCCAGGTGAACATACATGATAGAGAATAAAGAAAGTTGGGGACTCTCAAATGTCACATATGCTTATATTCATCTGAGTCTGATTAAGGAGTCAGTGCGAATTACTGCTGATAATTGTAATACAGTTGGCTTAGCCCTTTCTGCTTACAATTACTTTTGTGTACATTAGTGTGTGAAATGCATAAAACATATTACTCTTCCTACTGCCAAAATCGTATCCAGACATAACTTACAAATACTGGCAGAACAGTCCACTGTCCCCTCTGGTATCCCCACGTGGTATCACCTTCCCTCTCCAAACCGTGCTGCCGGTCATTGTCCAGCGACTGCAGCAAGAGCACGCGGCCCTTCGCACCCAGGCCCTTCCTGCCCTGCACTGCTTTTGCTCTCCCTCCTCCTCTCCCTCCTCCACTCGCTCATTCCTGCCTCATTGGGCCCCGCAGAGAAGCTGCCTGAGAGCAGCCACTGCTCTGCACAAGGCCGGCTCTGCTATGACATCGCTCAGCTGCCTTTTTCTTTTTTTTTTTTTTTTTTTGAGGTTTCACACATTCACAGAAATAACACATTTTTAGCTGATCCCAATAGATTTTTCTCTGCAGCTGCATCACTTGAAAAAGCTTTTTGTTCCAGTTCTTAAAGTCTGAGTATTGAAAGTAATTTGGGGAAAAAAAAGAAAAAGAAAAACATCTCCATTATGATCTGTGTGTCGCGATGCCTTTAAGGACTGAGCTGCAGACGGGCTCAGCAAACCGAGCCGGTGCACCCGTGGCAGCATGGGCTTTCAGAGCACGGTACCGAGTGTGCCGCTATAAACTCCAGGGCACGTGGCGGGCAGGCTTTTTTGGCAGGACCTGTGGTCTCAACCTGCAGTGATGCTAACGATATTAACAAATTAGCACCGTGGAACTTGCCAGCTAACTCACCAGAGCCCACTCATTCTCTCTCCCTGCTGTAATTAAAACTAATTATTTTCTAAAACATAGTAATACATGAATATGTGCAGTAATCGTTTTGTAGTGGGCGATCTGCAGGGCCCGTTTGAGGCTGGTTTGCTTTGCCTTTCTTCGAGTACACTGTGCTCCCCAGATCCTGCCTGGCTGAGCCCACGCTTGCCGTGGTGGCATCTGGAGCCACCAGGCATTTATGACACCCCAGGGTTCTGTCATCTTGACAGTGAGTGAATGCAGATCTCTGCCTCAGTTTCCTCTTGTTCTTTACAGCTGTATTTAGCGTGTCCTCTAGCTCAGGGATGTGCAGATGGCTCTGTAGTGGGTCCCGGCAGAAATTCAGCTCCGTTCCCTCAATAACTACACTGATTGCCCTCTGTGGTCTGCTTCTAACCTTAAAAAGAAATCAGACCTTCACCCGAGCATGTCTGTTGGTATCTACAATGAGTGCGCATGAGTCAATTGTTGTCTGACACTTTAACAGGACCTAGATGGAGCTGGCTGCATCGCTCAGCCAAAGATAGGAAGTGTAGGTTGCATCAGGAGCTGCTATGGGCATTTCACCCCTACGGAGGGTTGGTGACCGCAGTCTCTGTGCCAGCTGAAGGGACAGCAGCCCACTGTAAGATGATAGGAACTTCCCCAAATCCTCTGTGTGGCTCCTCCTTTACTGCAGACTAGACCATGTGAAGTACCTAAGATTTTGGGAACAGATTCCTTGAACTGAGGAAATAGAGGGCTAAGCCATTTAGAGCCCTGGTGAACTCTGAGCTGCTGACCGGGCCATGAGCAGTTCATAGACTGCCATTTCCACTTGTCCCCCGCTGTCTTAAGCTGTGATGAAGAAAAGATCTATTATATATTGGCTTCAGTGTTTGGGACTCTTGAGCATACAACATCTGCCTCTTCCTCCCACGTAAAGCGTTTCATACATCAGTGCACTTCAGGAGCCCGTGACTCTCTGGTTGGTTGGTTGGTTGGTTGGTTGGTTGGTTGGTTGGTTGGTTGGTTGGCTGGCTGGCTGGCTGGCTGGCTGGCTGGCTGGTTGGCTGGTTGGCTGGTTGGCTGGTTGGCTGGTTGGTTGGTTGGTTGGTTGGTTGGTTGGCTGGCTGGCTGGCTGGCTGGCTGGCTGGCTGGCTGGCTGGCTGGCTGGCTGGCTGGCTGGCTGGTTGGATGGTTGGCTGGCTGGCTGGCTGGTTGGCTGGTTGGCTGGCTGGTTGGCTGGCTGGCTGGCTGGCTGGCTGGTTGGTTGGTTGGTTGGTTGGTTGGTTGGTTGGTTGGTTGGTTGGCTGGTTGGCTGGCTGGTTGGTTGGTTGGTTTTGCACCTTTCTTTCCCTCAGGGGAAGCTTGGGTGCTGGTGCTTCACTCTGCAGCTCATGTAAGCAGGGGCGTCATGGTACGTCCCAAGTATAATCCTGACTTTCTCCCATTTTCCATTAGCATCTATGGGTCTTGCAGATATGATGTCTCCCAGTGAGTCCAAACTGTCCGTGCCTCTTAAAGCAGATGGTAAAGAAGAAGGCGTGCCCCAGCCCGAGAGCAAGTCAAAGGTACTTCCGCCCTACACACCGCAGTCCTCCTGCACAGGCTGCAAGGCTGGCTGCTCTACTCAGCCTGGTTCTGTGGCACTGTCCCGTGTGCTTCCTCTCTGCATGCCTACATGTGCCACATGTGTGCAGTCTTCCTGCCCTGCTGCATATCCCCCGGGGTGTGGATATGAAAGTCGCTGGTTCTGTGGCATTAAATCACCATTGGGGTGGGGGTGGGGGATGAACTTACCTGAGAGATGCTCTTGGGAAGCAAGGGATCTCTTTGCTGGCGTGGACACTTGGGGTCATTTTCTCTGCCTTTAGTTTGGAGTCTCCTGTTTTGGCCACCTCAGCAACAGCGTCCGTATTATTTTGCTTCCCTGCCTTATTTCATAAATAAGGACAATGGCTCTTCATCTTTTTCTCTTACTTTCTTGCATAATGGATCATCCATTCAAGCATGATGGCTTGTGGCCTTCCCAGCATCCCTCCCAGTGACCAGCCACACTTTATATATATATATATGGGAACGTCTTTATATACGCAGATGTGATATATAGAGAGAGATTCGCAAACCCACACATACACACTCAGTCTGTTAAACTGGATGTACGTTTGTAACCTTGTCTTCTCCTCGCTCCTCCCCCACAGGACGGCTACAGCTCTCAGGGTATCTCTCAGCCTCCGACCCCAGGCAACCTGCCCGTCCCCTCCCCAATGTCCCCCAGCTCTGCCAGCATCTCCTCCTTCCACGGAGATGAGAGTGATAGCATTAGCAGCCCAGGCTGGCCCAAGACTCCATCAAGCCCTGTAAGTAGTCCTGGCTGTCTCTTTTTTGTTATTTTGGGGCTTGGGGGGGGGGTTAGTTAATAATGTTTTATTGCTTGGTAGCTTGCTTTACAAGACTCTGCATTGTTGATCCATGAAAAAGCTTGCTTTCTTAAAAAATAGTTACATTAGTAACAAAACAAATGTATGTGTGCCATAGATCTCTCTGGCATTATCAGCAGCTGCTCTGAGGGGAAGGCCTACGTCCGCAGGAGGTGTGCCGATGCTTTGGGGCCCAGACTCCTCAGGGAGTGTGGGCTGCGAGCCACAGAGGGCTCTAAAACCATTACAAGGGAACTAATAGCAGTCATGAGAAAAGTGACGCACTTGGCTCCAGGTTTAATTTTGTCATGGGCTGTTATATCTAAAACAGATTCCGAAGCTCCATATCTGAAATAAATGAATAAATATTACAGCCAGGTACAGTATACTGTAGCAGCAGCCCTGCCTCACTGTGAGCTGTATATCTGAAATTGACAGAGGTGTGGAGAAGCTAGTGCACGTGAAGTTCTAGACGAAGAATGTGTGCGTGCATCAGAGCCATTGGATAGACGGGACCCATTCTGCACAGTGCTGGTAGTCTTGATAGGCACGGTGTGTAAATGACAGAAGGGCTGCGTATGTGCCAGGAAAGGCTCCTGTGATCACCAAGTTGGACTTTACTCCTTCTAAATTATTATTCTGTCCCAGTAAAAATAAGTAGTATTTTTTACAGTAACCTTTTTACTATACACTCATACAGGGAGTCAAAAGATCTTTAAAAATGGTTTAAAAACCTAACCTGCACTTAGTGGACAAGAAACTTACCTAACACCGCTGATTTCTGTAAGACTGTGTATTAAAGAGCCCCGCCAGGACAAATTGGAGGGAGGAGCCCCTGGCTTTGCAGGAGCTGCCTTCTAGTCCAAACCCTCGAGGAGGCTGCTGGTGATCGCCCACTCACGGGGGAAGCAGACAGCCTGGCGTGTGTTAAAGAAGCTTGGCTGTAGCCGCCATTTTCCCTTTCAGAGCAAGGAAGGGTGCAGGGGGCGCCCCCTTCCCTCAGATGACTCCCCAGGATGAGGAGTGAGCCTGGGAAAGAGAGCACACAGACCTTTGGCTTTATGTGCCGCTGTGTTGTTCGCTCAGAGTCTCAGAAGGCAGGCAATACTGTGTATTTTTGTTCCTCCTTTCTCTCTCCCTCCCTTTCTTTCCCTCTATAACAGGAAAGAGCATATGCATTAGCAATTCCAAATGAATGGGAAAATTTAAATACATTTGCAAAACCACTCAGTGATAAAAGAGAATAATCTTTAAAACTTAAGATAATAATTAAGAATAATCACTGAACTTGAAGACCACTAGTGAAGGAATTACAGGTGACTGAGGTCTGCTGTGTTCTAACTTCCCACTCAGTCTGCCTTATCCAGAGAGGCTTGTGCAATATTCTGATCAAAATTCTACCCTTTAGCTGGATGCAGCGCCACAAGCCAATAACCCCAGACAAAGGTGGTGAAGGCAGGAAGGCTCCAGCCTGGGCTACATAGCAAGACCCTACCTCAAAAATGTTTTCTTTTTTTTCAATTTTATTTAAATGTAATAGAAAAGCAAACTAAAGTATTGACCCCATTTTCTGATGATTACACTTGAAATGTACTATTTTTCTTTTTTAAAAAACATTATCACACATATTATTTCTTTATATACCACAAATCGCTTTGTGTTTAAGAATTTACAGCAAACCCCTGGCTCCAGTGCTAAACAAGGACAGGAGAAGCCATGCTTGCTGCGTGGAAAATGCTAGACCCTTGCTGTGTGCTCTCTGCGCGCTCCTTTCCCGAATGAGCTAGTTATTCAGGGCGGGACTGAAGGGGGCAGAGCGCAGGGCCTGGAGCCGTTGTTGCCTCTGATCACCAAGGGCATGCCTCTTTGATTCAGGAGGCTCCAACCGCTCCTCCTGAGAGACCACTTCATTTGTGCTTGAATTTGCTCTTAATAGTGTCCCCAGCAAAGCTTTCCTGACAGCAGGCGTGAACCGGGCAGAGCTTCTGTGTGCTTTGACAGTGGGCTGTGGACCAACACTGCTTTGTTAGGAAACACTAAAATATAAATAAACATTTGTCCATACACATATACAGAGACGCAAGCATATGGTAAAGACTGCAGAAATGTAAATCTGCCTCAGAGACTCGAGGAAATGTGCGCTTTAGCTTAATTAAACAGTATGTAAGGAAAACATTTGTGGCACCATAAGACTATCTTGCTGTAAGCTTTCAAAGACACCCGTTCCTTCCCCCCCCCCCAATGGTTTCAGAACCTGGGATACAGTGTTCACAGCACAGAAGCAGTTCCAAGTGGCTCTTGGACACCTACAAAAGTTACTGGGTCCTCCGGAAGACCTTTCCTACTGCCAGAGGCAGTGTCTCGTAAACGGTCCTCAGGTGGGGACTACAGCGATAGCTCGGAGTGGTTAGGGCACTGGCTGCTCTTGCAAAGGACCTAGCTTTAGTCCCCAACACCCAGTGATGTCTCTCAGCCACTGTAACTCCAGTTCCAGAAGCTCCAGCGCCCTCTTCTGGCTGGCATGGCACTGTACACATATGATACACATACACATGAAATAAAAATAGATCTAAAGAAAAAAACTTCCTCAGAGGGTCCCAACTGCTAATGTCTAGGCTAGAGGAAGAGATGAGTTTTGTGGCAGCAGGAGGCACATCTGCTCTCTGCTGGGCTCCGCCTCTCTGTTCTTCTTCCTTTAGGACAGCGAGTGGCTTAACAGCAAGCCTTGGGGACAGGGAGACATCCACTGTTGCTCTCAGCTGTGGGCCCCCTGTGGTCACCATGTTCACATCACACCTTGCTCTTTTGTCCCGTACAGAGATATTTGAGTCCGTTGTTGATTCTTACCTGAGCACGGTTAGACTTTTCACGATTTTTTTTTTACTTCGTTCAAGCATTTACAGAACACATCTAAGACCATTAGTGTGAAGGACACCGTGCAGAGAGAGTGGGATCAGAATCTAGGAGCCTAACACATAGGTGGGAGAGTAGTCAGCAGCAGCCCACTGGAGAACAAAGGTTTACACTCTAAACAACGTACTGCAAAGGAACAGCTCAGCCTGTGCTGGGATGGAACTGAGCTCGGGTGTGGATCAGCCAGCAGGCCTCCTGAGAGATTGATATCACACAGCCACCTACATACGTGTGCCATGGGAAATGCTTGGAGAAGATGTGAAGGTTGACAGGAACGGTTACCTTTGAGCTGGAGAGATGGCTTAGATGCTGTGCTTGCCAAGGACCCAGTTCCTATGCCCAGTAGCCACAGCCCATGTCGTGTGGCTCACAATGGCCTGTACCTCCAGTTCCAGGGGATCCTCAGTGGACATCTGTATGCATGCACACAAACACCTTAAGTGTAGTAAATTCTTATCTAAAGTAATTTTAAATGACTTGAAGTTTAAGTTCGACTCTGAAGTTAACCCTTAAAGAGCACTTTCATACCGTTCTAACTGGTCATCTCCCCTCCCTTGCCCTTCAGGACTCAGGACTGGATATTATATATATATATATATATATATATATATATATATATATATATATATTCACTGGGCTCTGTCGCCCACCCTTTTCCTGCTTTATTTTCTTCCGGTTTGAGACAGGACTCAATAAACTGTCCAGTCAAACCTTAAACTTGTGATCCTCCTGCCTCAGCCTTCCCAAGTAGCTGGGAGAACAGACTTGCACCACTGGGCCCAGGTCCGCCATGTTTATATATTTTATGTAAACATATTTTATGCCTCAGTAATCTGAGAAATCAACACTACAGGCAGCATGGCTTTCGAGAGTGGCCGTAGAGGGGAAGGTGTCACTTGACAAGCCTGGAGCGTGGCTTCCAGGGTGGTGGGCAGCCATCGGGGTACTTGTCTCGGTCACACTGAGACGCTCATAGACTCTGTGTAGGGAGAGCTGCCTGCCTCGTGTCACAGCTTTAGCTACCCAGGTGCTTAGGGACTCCGCCAGCTTGGAGGCACACCCGTCTCCTGTCTGGGTTTCTGTCCCCCCACCTCCACCCCACCCCTGCACATTCTACAGCAAGCACCAGGTTCTATCCTGTGACTTTGGTTTCACAAGGACATGTATTAATCATTTTTATTATTTGGAGATAAAAAAGTATGAATGTATTTCTTGGTGATGGGAACTCTTGACATCAGTCATGAGAAGTTGGACCACAGGCATTCATTCTCTGGGCTACCAGCCTTTTATTTTCCAAAGCACACGAGACCTCGCTGGAATATTGTCTTCCAGGATTCAACTATCCCATCAATGTGTGCTTATTTTAGTTTACTTGTTTCAGGTGTTAAAATGGAGAGTCTGGGCCCTTTTATTTAAAGTCGCAGTATGTTATTTAAGAAAATGTATAGTTTGTGCCTGAACTCGTAGCCGTGACCACTGGCCGCTGTGTGACGGCAGCAGTTTTTAAATGCATTTCCTCGTGCTTGTCAACTCACTGTTGTTCTCTTTCCTTCCCCCTCCGCCCAACCCCTCCCCCCATGCCCACCACACGCTCCTGATACTAGAAGCCCAGCTCATCCTCCACCACTGGGGAGAAGATCACAAAAGTCTATGAGCTGGGGAGCGAGCCGGAGAGGAGGCTGTGGGTTGACCGTTACCTGACGTTCATGGAGGAGAGGGGCTCCCCGGTGTCCAGTCTGCCAGCCGTGGGCAAGAAGCCCCTGGACCTGTTCCGACTCTATGTCTGCGTCAAGGAGATTGGAGGCTTGGCGCAGGTGAGCCTGAGTGGGGCGGAGGCTGGAGGCTGGAGGCAGGCCTTAGGGTGTGCTGCTCCATTCGGGATGTTGTGTTTGGTTCTGAGTCTTCTCACAGAAGAAAAACTAAGCCTGTAGGACAGTCCCCTTCCTAGGACTCCGTAGTGGTCGGAGAGAGTTCCTGACTCTGCCACCGACCCCTGTGGCCTCAATCACTAGACCAGTAGACCGGTTTCCCAGGCAGCTCTAGAATTCTCTGGAATCTGCTGCAGATCCGTGGTAAATACTCCAGAAGTGTTTTACAAATGACTAAATTCATCATAGATCAGATAAAACCAACTTCACTATTTTTTTATATCCAGGGCAACTTAGAAATTCAAACTGCATATAGTGGGGCTTGCCTGTAATTCCATAGTTGGGAAATAGAGACAGGAAGATCAGGAGTTCAAAGCCAGCTGCAGTTGTGTGAGGCCCTGCCTCAAAAGAAAAAGAAATTCAGTCCTGAGGGTAAAGCTATGCCTAACAGCTCCGTACCCCCCACCTCCGCCCCCGGGGCTGGGCCCTGGTGACCAGGCCACACCCAGGTGTAGAATTCAGGGTGATGCTCTGTCTGTGTAAAAGCCACCGTTGCTTGTTGTCTATCAGAATGTCTCCAAAGTCCTTGTCTCCTCCACACCCCACTTTGCTCACCCCATTATTTTTGCTGCGGGTTCTGGTTGAAGTGCGTGTGTACCTCACCCGCCATGTCCTTTATCAGGTGTACTCATAAGGCACAGGTCACTAACCCCGAGAATTGATGAGGAAACTCGTGTATAACTAAGTAAATTACAATAGTGTCACCACCCAGGCGTGTGGCGGGTAAGCCACAGAACAAGGCCTGTCTGATGGCAAACGTGATCTATTCCTGTGGCTCCTGCCATGACTAGGGATGTCTGTGAACTTTCTGAAGACTGACCATCCGGATCCCCACCCTACGTCAATGCTGTGGGGCTGACTGGGTCCCCAGAAGCCTAATAGGCAGATGGAATGAGACAACAAACACCCCACCAAAGGAACCTGTCACCCTGAGTGTCTCTAAGGTTCTGGGGTTTGGGGCAGACCTTTGCTAGTGTCCTTCCCTTTCGGCACCTGCCCCCCACAGGACTGAGGCCTATAACTAGATCCACTAGAGCTCTGCTCTAGCTCTGCAGAATCCCACGTCACATGTACTAGGTAGACCACCTCCCCCGTCTCCCCCTGCCTCTGCCCCTCCCACTCTGCTTAGCTCTCCTAGGCTGGACTCTAATGCAAATCCCCAGGGCTGAAGCACTAGAATCCAGTCATCGGGTGGTCTGTGTGGCTCTGATCTGGCTCCCCGAGTCACGCCAGTGTGTGTAAGCAGATTACACCTGCACACAAGCAACTCTGCAGCTGCCCCCACTGACAGGCTGCCCTGACAGCTCATATCCTAGCACTCTGGTTGGCCACCTCCGAAGCAGCCATGGCCTGCTCTTTTCACCCACTTCCAGTAAGTGCCGAAAGAGGTATTTCCCAGAGCAGTCAAGTGGTGTGTTTATTGTTGTGACTATTTAGTACTAAGTAAATGGATGTAAAGAGCCTTGTGCCAGAGTTTGGATCTGGAAATTCATTAATTCATGACCACTGCAAGCTACTCAACATAGCACCCATCAAAGACCAAGGCTTCCGTCTTCCCTGAGTTATTTGTGTGTTCATGTTTCATTCATGACTTTAAGTTCTCATAGCCCATTCCAGGTAGGAATGAGAAAGTTGAAACAATGCCCCACATCTATGTATCTCTGCCCCTCTGCTAAATGCGAACGCGCGCGTGCGCACGCGCGCGCGCACACACCCACACACACACCTTCTCTTGGAGTGCTGATGGAAACCCTGTAGGACACATAAACCTGTGTTCCAGCCACTCAGCTGCTGACCCACTCCAGCCAGGGAGAAGTAGTCGCTTCTGTGCTCAGCCCACAAGGAACCTCAGTGAAGCCTCATTGGAGATTGTCACTGTCACTCTGGCTGTTGGAAGGAAACTTTACTTTTTCATACTTTTTCATGTATTAATGGTGCCATTATTATAGTTAAGACACATTTTTCTCTTAGAGATTAGGGGTGTGTGTGTGTGTGTGTGTGTGTGTGTGTGTGTGTGTGTGTGTGTGTGTTGGGTTCTCCATTCATCCGGGGGCTCAGAAATTTGGAAGCTCTTACTCAACCCTATAGGAGACGGAGCAGGCAGAGACCCCAGCAAGTGGGCTTTTATGTGCCGTCAGCAGGTTCCTTAATGGTTTTATGGCTGTAAATGCTGTCTGTGCTGCTGAGTGGGAGCGATGAGCATTAGTTAAAGGAGGCAAATGAAAAAGTAAGCCAAGACACTAAGTGCTTGTTTGTCTCCCGGCCTTAAACACGCCACTTTGCTGCAAACCAACCTTCCTGCCCATTTTTTTGCTAGGTTAATAAAAACAAGAAGTGGCGTGAGCTGGCAACCAACCTGAGCGTTGGCACTTCGAGTAGCGCGGCCAGCTCCCTGAAAAAGCAATACATTCAGTACCTGTTCGCCTTCGAGTGCAAAATCGAGCGTGGGGAGGAGCCCCCACCTGAAGTCTTCAGCACCGGGGATGCAAAGAAGCAGCCCAAGCTCCAGCCGCCGTCTCCTGGTAAGTGACAAGGCTACCAGGCAGAGCCAGAGCTCCAGCCTGGAGAGGACCCGCCCCCACAGAGCCCTGTGGGTGCTGCCCGGCCTGGCAGGCAGGCGGCAGGCCTTGAAGGCCGCACTCCTTGCCTTCTCTCATCTCATCAGGGTAGATCTTAGAGTCCTGAGCCTCATGCCTTTGTCTGTCATACAAGAATTTAAAAATATCCATCTCTGGATGAGTAAACACCTTCGTGCACCCATTCTGGTATTTTACAGTCTGGGTGGCGCCACCTTCAGACCCAGTGACTGGCTTGCATCGCCTCTTCTGTCTGGGCCACTCCAGTTTGTCCTTTGAAAAAGAAAATAAAAGCTGGACTCAGGTTCTGCTGGTTCCTGTTCAGCGAGATCTCACCTGAAGGCAATCCCTGCCAGTGCCATGGCAAAGGCCATCAGGTGCCATTGTGGGTACCAGGTGTATGGGCAGCTCCTTCCCGCCCCTCCCACCCACACAGTGCATAAGGTCACTCTGCAACTCTCTTCTGGCCTCCACCACCCCTCCCTTAGACTTTCAAGTGTGAAATTACCACATGCTGTGAGCCAGCAAATCCGGTGTTAAAGACAGGGATATCGGGCCCCTGCTTGGTTCTGCATGGTAGCCTCACTCAGGTAAACCCCACCGTTTCTGGTTGCTGGCCACTGGTCACCACAGATCCCACTTAAGGCCAGTTACCAGCAGCATTGGTGGCACCCTGCCGTTGCTATCTAAGGTGGGGCCTGTGCGAACTGATCAACCCCATGTCCTGTTCTGAGGCTAACTGAAAGCCCATGTTTGCTTAGGTGTCTCCTGTATACTTACTGTTCCATATGGCTCCCATCAGCCCTGGCTGCAGGTGCAGCTTAGATGTCACCAAGAGAGTGAAGGCAGATAAACTCTGAAGGACCCAAAGCTACCCAGTGACACTGCAAGAGGCCTGTTTGGGGATATTTGGTCATATGTTATTCACGAACTCACCCGATGCCTTAGCCTTTGAAACAGGCCCACTGTTTACATCAGAAGCCTGAGTAAGAGTTCTGTTCCCTTCTAATGATTCTCTAGTGACTGTCAGCATCGCAGAGCAGCCGACTGTGCACTGCCCTGCCCAGCCTTAGCCGGACGTCCGGTTCTGAGAAGGAAACCCTCCTCGGCAGCCCCACCCTTGCTGTTCCCAAACACTGACCACTCGGCATACCTGAGCACAGGACAGGTTAATTTTAAAAGCCATGCCTTACATTCAGTTCACAGACTGAAAGAATTGGTCTGTGAACAGCCCTGAGCTGTTCTTCCAAAATATCACCCCAGTGGGGTGCAGGGTCCAAAGCAGTGATGTCTGCAAAGATCTGAAGACGCGTTTATTTGTCGGGAAAGAACCTGTGTCCCTGACTGGCTTGCGCTTGTGTGTGGAGGATAGCTCTCCCAGCATGCCTCAGGCTCAGAACAGGAAGCCCTGCTGGGGCACAGATCCTGCAGAACTGGAGGCCTGCTCTCTGGACAGCCAGTGCTTTCCTTCCCCCTTAGAACAGCTGCCTTTATGGCGGCATTGTCACTTTAACTGCGCAGAGGAAGGAGCTTGGCTCCAGCATAGGCTTCAGGTCCAGATGTAGCTGAGGTCCCGCGGTGCCGTGAGGAGGGCAGGAGCAAAGCTTCCTGCTGGCGCCTGTGAAGTCTGTCCCAGAGACACCGTGCAGTGTGCTCGGGCCACACAGCCCATCCAGGGCCAGAAAGCAGCAGCATCCCCATAGCCCATAGCCAGGTTTATGCAACCGCCCAGTGTTCATCAGACGGACTCCTGGCTCCAAGCCCTTCCTGAGATTGTTGAGAGTTATTCTTGTGCCAAGATGCCTTCTTGGTTTCTTTTAACATAACTTGTAAAGCTTTCAGTTAAACCTTTCTTACCAAACCAAAAGATTTCCAATGAATATTCTAGATTGTTCTGCCTGCCTTCACTGAATCACGTGTTCTTATATCATGTGTCTTTTGTTCTGAGAGGGTGCCACTTCTTTCTGTCTCTCCAGCCAGCCTGTATTTGCTGTGCCTTTGTGAATCTAAAGTGGAGTCCAGTCAAATCTTGGAGGCTTCTCCGGCTCATCTCTATAGCTACACCCTACAGGCAGGACTCTGCAGACAGATGTGCCCATGAACTCTGTCAGGGTGTTAGTGCAGAGTCTGCATCCCTAAGGTTCCATGGGATCCGGACCCTGAACTTCCCCAAGTTAGTGGAGAAGTTTAGTCAACAGCAGTTGTCCCCAGCAGACGTGGGGAAATGGTGCTGAGGAGTGGGGCAGGCACAGACAAGGGAACTCCATTCAGCTAGTAAGTTTGAACCCTAAACCCGTCCATCTTTGCTGCCAGGTGGCTGACTGCATTTTTATTATTAGCTGACAAGTGATGTCACAAAACCTGTCGTGCTTCCAACTAGGGAATCCTCAGAGGAAGATAAATGAGAACGGGCTTCGGTATAAGCAACGCTGCCCTCCGGTTGACCTCCAGTCACCAGACCTGGGTCACATGGGCTGTTTCCCCCTGGTACCCACACCCCTCCCTCCTGCACTAGGGCACCAGGTTCATGCTGTGTAAATTATCTTCCCAGCCAGGAGCCCTGGCTGTTCCTGTCTGAAGTATGTGAATGTACTTAACCTCCAGTAACCTTTCTATTGTTTACTTTAGCGTATACATTCATAGCTTCTGGCAAAAGGTAGGGATATCCTAGAGAGCCAGTCAGCCTCCTCTGCTAATGGAGGCGCAAGAGGGTGTATTCAGGGGGGTTTTTTTTGTTTTTGTTTTTGTTTTTGTTTTCCCTGAAAGGAAAGGAAAAACACTGGTGTGAGAAAGAAGGAGTTTTCCTTTATTTTGTTTTTATTAGCTATAACTGTGAATACTTTGTAAGTAAGGGTCATTCTAAAATCACAGCAGCCTGCAAGCCACATTCCCAAGGAAAGTCAGCCTGACTCAGAAACAAGTCCTTTGTCCTCTGCAGTCTGGGGTGGATGGGGCAGGTGGATTGCCCGTGCTACAGAAGGCCCCTGCTCAGCCACTGCGGTTTTCCAGAGTTTTCAGTGTCTCTTAGCTGCTCCACCTCCACGGGTAGGTCATCTGCTACATGCCTGAAGCCGTCCCTATGTCTGCTGAGCTCCATGGACACAGTGGGCTGCCACTCAGGCCACAGGGGCCCCTGTCTGACAGACAACACCTGCGCATAGCTGATGCTTTCTAAGGACAAGGTGTCAGGTCCAAAGGGGAAAAAAAAATCCAGTTCCCCGCACTCCAAAAGGCATCCATATATCCAGAGATGAGCTCAAGCTAGACTGTATGATGTCTGGCGGTTAGATAAAAGCCAACCTTCTTCAGGAACTTATGAAACTGGTCCCCATCTCACAGAAGGAACCATTTCCCTTACCTCTAGCAAAAGGACAAATGGCTACCTTTGTTACATATCAAAGCACATGCCCGGCCTCTGGGCTCCCGTGGTATCCCAAGTACCTGTTCTTTACATTTCAAAGTCCAGGCTAGCCTGCTGCTAACGGGGCTAGCTTCCCAGGCTCCTTCTGCCTGCCCCTGTTCTTTCTATAATGGCAGGGTTTTCTCTGCCCTGGCTAGTCTCACTAAGCTCGCCCTTGTCTCTCTCTTCCTCTTCCCCTTTCTCACAGAGGGCCCTGGCCACATCCACACGGCTGGCCATGGCCAGTCTACTTTCTCTCTCTGCTCTGGGCTCTTCCAGGTGCCTCTAGCTACGCTCTCATATCTACAAGAAAAACTTGAACCATATCACAGAGTTCCTGTGGGCAGTTTCTTTACTGTGCCCCTCGGATCCACCTTTCCTGTTCCTTCATTAAGTAATGGCTTGGGACTTGCTTAACCAGCGTTTTCTCTGACGTAAAATAGGCATTGGGGCGAGGCTGGGAAACACACACACGCACACACACACACACACACAGGAAAGCACACAACGTTCGCTAAGCTGGCAGGCTGCAGAGTTCGCAGGCCCAGAGAGTTGTGCAGATGTCAGCGCACGGGGCTGTGTGGGCTGTGTCAGTAAGTTGACCTGTTGAAAAGAGCCCAGATGCGTGGGACACAGATTCATCCAGTATGCTCCTGTCTGATCAATACATGGAGCGAACATCTATCTGTTGAATATCTAACATGCTAATGACTCTGATGGCTGATAAAGTAGGAGCTCTTGAAATATTTTGGTTTTCCTATAAAGCAAGGTTAATTAATCCCACGTGAGCTTTGAAAAGGGCTCACTTCTGAGTGCTATTACTCTGAAGTAATTATGGTTGGTTGGACCTCAGTCCCGGAATTCTGACAGCAGCGTCAGAGAGCTGCAAGCCAGCATGATGTGTATTTGTAATAACAAATCTGAGTCACAGTGCAAATGACAGTGTGTGTAATGATCGAGCATAGATGTCCAGTTGTTGAAGAGATACTAAAATATTATAAGATGCCTTGTTAACCTCCGTAAGCATTTTTTAACTACAGACATTCCTACACTGAAGAACCTGTGTTCTGAAGCCCCGCATTACAGCCCACCAGCCTGAAATGCCAGAATTTTTACTGTTTCTTCTTTATTTACATTTAGAGTATATCCAACAACACCTAGTTCAACAGTTTTCTGCCTAAAGCCTTCTTTTTTCTTAGACTCCTTTCCCTGGGAGCAATGACCCAGTCAGACGAGACATGTGACTGTATTGTCGCACACAGATGAAGTATGTTCTAAATCGTTTATTCAGAAAGTTCCTTCCTGGGTGATGAGGACAGAGCCCAGGGTACGGCATTTGCCTTGTCCAGGTGAAGCCCAGGCTTCAATATCTGGCATAGCACCTCTGTGCTGGGAACTGCTCTGTCCTCCCTTCCCCCAACCCCTCCTCAGTCTCTCCCTCTGTCATTTTCTGAACAAAAACAGCGCAGACGTGACTGATTTTACAAAATTATTGCTATGATTCCGGTAATGTCTTTCTTTTAATCCTTTCATATCTGTGGCTACCAAACATTAGCATACTCACTGACTTCCGCTTTTCCCCTCATTTTCCCTCGACCACTGCTAGCTAACTCAGGATCCTTACAAGGTCCACAGACTCCACAGTCAACCGGCAGCAATTCGATGGCCGAGGTTCCAGGTGACCTGAAGCCACCAACCCCAGCCTCCACCCCGCACGGACAGATGACCCCCATGCAAAGCGGGAGGTATGTTCTGAGGACTCTTGAGATGTAAAGTCACGTTTTGGTTTGAATTTGAGGAAAACTTAACCAAAACAGTTCTTCCCTGGTTAGTTTTTAAATGCTTATTACTGCTCCTTTTAACGTGTAATTTACTTTGGGTGGTTTTGGATTCACCAGTCGCAAGCATCTCCCAAGTTCCGTGGGTGTGTAGTGTCACAGTGTCACTCAGCTCTCACCCTCTGTGTCTCTCAGAAGCAGTACAGTCAGTGTGCATGACCCGTTCTCAGACGTGAGTGATTCAGCGTACCCCAAACGGAACTCCATGACGCCAAACGCCCCGTACCAGCAGGGCATGGGCATGCCAGACATGATGGGCAGGATGCCCTATGAACCCAACAAGGACCCTTTCAGTGGAATGAGAAAAGGTACGTGGAGAAGCGTTGTCCAGGAGGCTTCCTCCCCTCCGTCCGCTGCCTGGAAACCTGTTCCCTCTTCAGTCCTAAGCACCTACCATCTAGTGACACAGCCTCCCTCCCTCCTTCCTTCCTTCCCTAAGCTAGAGCCTTAGGAAAACATGGCCACTCAGAGTCTGACTTGCCTCTTCCATGAATGGGGAGAGCAGTAGAGCCGACCTCAGATGTGTGTAAGGGTCAAGTCCACACACAGGCAGCCAGTAGAGTGGTGGACAGCTGTGGTCCGGAAGCACCCACTGGCTGCCGTGATCGGTGTGGCGTGAACACGAACAAGGCACAGTGCCGGGTACACAGGAGTGTCTTACACTCATGGCTCTTACAGTGAACAGACGTAGGAGGGCAGTAAAACAAAGACCATGACGTGCGCGCTAGAGAGAGAGAGAGAGAGAGAGGGAGGGAGGGAGACAGAGAGAGAGAGAGAGGGAGGGGGGAGAGAGACAGAGAGAGAGAGGGAGGGGGGAGAGAGAGAGAGGGAGGGGGGAGGGAGAGAGGGAGAGAGAGAGGGAGGGGGGAGAGAGGGGGAGGAGGGAGAGAGGGGGGGAGAGAGAGAGACAGAGAGGGGGGGAGAGAGAGGGAGGGGGGGAGAGGGAGAGAGAGAGAGAGAGAGAGAGAGAGAGAGAGAGAGAGAGCGAACGCAAACGGACAGGAAAGCGTGGAAATAGCTTGTATGAATGCACTGGAGGAAGGCAAAGGCCCTGCAGATTGGTGTCCCAAGAAGGGAAGTAGGGACGTCACTCTCCACGGAGACCTAGAGTTGGGAGGAGGGCGCCCTAGGCCTCTTTAAGGAAGGGACACACAGGCTGAAGGCATCAGTTGCCAGGGGGCAGGGCCCTTCAGCTGACTGGCACGCTCTTGAGTTTGAGTTTTTCACCAGCTAAGACATGTTATCCAGAGAAACTGCATGATTTGACTTTTTTAAGTTCTCGAGTAGTCTCCAGGCATGCTCTGAAAGAGAGAAAGAGTCATGGCAGGACTGGAGAAACGGCTCTACAGTTAAGAGCACTAACTGCTCTTCCAGAGGACCTGGGTTCAATCGCCAGCAACCACGTGGCAGCTCACAACTGTCTGTAATTCAGCTCCAAGTGATTTGACACCCTCACACAGACATACATGCAGGCAAGACACCAATGCACATAAAATAAAACGAAAGAAATCGGTGTTGTTGTTGTTGTTTGATGGAGCAATGGTGACAGGTGAGCCAGAGATGCCAGGCTGGAACCAGATAGTAGCAGTGGAGAGAGGCCGCTGAGGCTCTGAGGGGCGGTGAGTGAGTGGGGACTCTGAATAGTTAGTTGTCCGTGGCTGGTTGGGAAAGGGCCAGACTAGCAGGAAACGCAGTGTCTTGAGCATCTGTGGAGGGGGCTAGTCGTAGGCTGTTTCTGGAGCTGGGCTAAGGCCGGCCTTCAGTGTGTATCTGTAGCAATGGGATCTACCTGCCTCTGTCTCCCCAGTGCAGGGGCATGAGAGTATCAGGGACAACAGAAACCCAGGGCTGAGGCCTTAACACTGGCCAGCCCCAGGGAGCACACACCAGCGTCAGTGTGCATACAAGTAGGTGTGCACACCAGTATCAGGGTGTGCATACAAGTAGGTGTGCACACCAGTATCAGGGTGTGCATACAAGTAGGTGTGCACACCAGTATCAGGGTGTGCATACAAGTAGGTGGTGCACACAAGCATCAGGTAGGAACTTGGCAAATTGCATTTTGGCATTCACCCAAATGCAGTTAGGGCCTGTCAAATTAAGCCATCATATGAGCATTTTTTTACATACAGAAAAGATTGTGAAGATGTTTTTGTGGCAGTAGTTATTCTGGGATCCCTTAGAGAGTGGTAGCTGTGTCCTACTTAGATGTTGGAATACAGACATTTTTTTGAGACTGGGTCTCACTATGTATCCCTGGCTGACCTGAAACTCCTTCTCAACCAGGTTGGCCTCAAACTCACAGAGACCTACCTGCCTCTGTCTCCCCAAGTGCTTGGGTTAAATGCATTCACCACCACACCAGCTATGAGTTTAATGATACCCAGGACTGGAGATATACACAGAACCCTAGCTTGGTTTTAATGAGTATTATGGGCTATAAAAAGGGAAGAATCTCAGAATTTTTAGCATTGGTTATATACTAGTATGCAAACAAGATGTATAATATTTCAGATGTATTTCAGGTAACAGTTACAATAAAGCAAGATGGCATGTAATTTTTTTTTCCCTCTCAAGAGTCTTAGAGCTACTTCTAAGTAAAGATTTCCAGAGTGAAGGATGAGTCAGGAAGTCACCTGGGTGTTAGAAGCAGCTAGGTTTCTGTGGTATGAGAGTGATTTGAGGTCTGTATCCTACTTGTCTTAGGATACAGGTTTCATTGCTGTGAAGAGACATCATGATCACAGCAAATCATATGAATGACAGCATTGCATTGGGGCTGGCTTATAGATTCAGAGGTTCAGTCCGTTATCATCATGGCAGAAAACATAGGGACATGCAAGCGGAGAAGGAGCTGAGAGTTCTACATCCTGATCAGCAGGCAACAGTGGGGAACTGTGTGCCGGACCATCTGTAGCTTTTTCATAGGAGACCTCATAGCCTGCCCCACAGTAGCACGCTTCCTCTAACAAGGCCACACTTCCTAATAGTGGCATTTACTATGGGCCAAGCATCCAAACCCATGAGTCTGTGAGCACCACACCACCTTTAGACTCTAAAAACAGAGCAACGTGGGAAAATTAATGATTTAATTAACTTATTTGGGGTGGGCCTCCGAATCTCCGGTGTTGTTTCTGGGTCCTGCTGTACAACAGCTATGGGATGCCTCTCCTTCCCTCATACCTGCAATATCTACTAGCAATGAATTTGAGAGGCTGAAGCTTCTTTCTGCACAACCATGAATTGAAATCTCCAGCACCCACATAAAAGCTGGGTTGTGGTGAATATACCCACAGCTCCAGTGCTATGGGAGCCTAGACAAGAGGATTTTTAGTTGGCTAGATAGCCAGCCTAGCCAAGTATGTGAGCCCCACATTCAATAAGAAAGGCCTCATCTCAAAGTTAAGATGGAGAAGACTAGAGGAAGAGTCTGACACCGTATGGCCTCTGTGTGTACACCTACGCATACTCACACAGCACAAAATAAACTTGGGCAGGTAGGGGACCAAGTAGAGGCTGTGTTGTGAGATGGTAGGTTGAGAGATAATGTGCCATAGATAAACAGCACAGTCCTTGTGTACTTCAGCTCACCTGCTGCCTTGTAGCACTGGGACATTTATGTCCACAGAAACCATTTTCTTACAGCTCTAATTAGTCGTATATAAAGTTGTTCATTCTTCAAGTTGTTCATTGGTCTGTGAATTTAGACCCGTGTCCATGGGAACCACTGTTGCTGGGGTAGCACCAGCAGCTGGTCCTGGGGTCACCGTCGCTCGCCTGTGACTCAGTGGCACAGCGAGTCAGCCTGGTCTGAGATCCCTTACCCCATGGAGCTGGCCTTGCCTGCTGCTCACCACCTGCCTCAAACAGGCCGCGATCTCGGGCTAGGCTGACGCTCTGAGGCTCTGACCATGGTACCAGTGCGTCTAGTCTATCACTATCCGTATACATAGCTATGCTTAAATCCTGTACTAGACCTGGTGCTAGAGCACTAGCTGGGCTGTTTCTCCCATCTAGTGCCT
This sequence comes from Tokudaia tokunoshimensis, assembly GCA_036184795.1. Lineage (NCBI taxonomy): Eukaryota > Metazoa > Chordata > Mammalia > Rodentia > Muridae > Tokudaia > Tokudaia tokunoshimensis. The sequence continues at coordinate 78,924,800 of BTHU01000006.1, forward strand.
ACACAATCGTGGTGTGTGAGTGTTGAGACAGTGTTTCCATGAGATGGATTCTGTGTTAGTTAAGGTTTTACTGCTGTGAGCAGACACCATGACCAATACAAGTTTTATAAAAGACAACATTTACTTGGGGCTGGCTTGCAGATTCCGAGGTTCAGTCCATTGTCATCAAGGCAGAAGCATGGCAGCATCCAGGCAGGCAGGCATGGCGCAGGAGGAGCTGAGGGTTCTACATCTTTATCTAAAAGAAGCCAGGAATAGACTGGTCATCCTCAGGCATCTAGAAGGAAGACCTCTAAGCCCAACCCCACAGTGACATACTTCCTCCAACAAGGCCACACCTTCTAATAGTGCATACACAGACCATCACAGATTCCTAGGTTTTTTGAGTCAAAGAATGGTAATGAAGTGCCTCTGTCATCTTGTAATGTATAGCAGAGCTCCAAACTCACTGACTTCTGTCAGCAGAACTCCACTGTGTCTCATGGCTGTGTCATAGGGGACCTCTGGGATGGTTGATGTCAGCTGAGTCTTTACTCGGGTCCCAGATGGAGTCTGGGACTTTTCTGGGTGGTTTCTAGGGTGCCCTTGCCATGGAAAGTGAAATCCAAGATCCAAGATAAACGCTGTAGCAAGCTCAGGCAAGCGTTTGCTGGAGTCCATTTTCCCAGCTTGTTGGTCAACACTGGCCATGTGGCCTAGCCCAATGTTATTATGGGAAGGGACAGTGTGGGCTGTGAATACAAGTAGATGTATTTCTGTGTGTGCCAGGCAATGGCTGCCCACAGCAGGTATGGGCAGAGTTGCAGCTGTTAAATGCCCTGGCAGGAGTGTGGCATGTGTGGGCCCCTGCTGACTAAGCTGGTTATCACTGCCATCTCAACATCTGCCAATCAGATTGTGACTTATGTTTTTTATAATTTTCCATAAGGCCGCAGGTCCATCACATGTTGAGTGACCATTTAGTTTCCTTTTCCTGCAAACATGATTTTCATGATTTTGATCTACTTTGTGTTGATTTGGTTTTTTTTTTAAGGAACTATGTGGATTAGAGAATTACAGTACTTGACTTTAATTATGCCACTTGACTTCTGTCTATCTCTGTCTTTCCATCTGCAAAGTGGAAAGTAATCTCAAAACTGGTTCTACCACACATTGACATGAGATCAGACACAGAGAAGGTGGCAAAGTGTGATATCCCTGCATTGGCCTCACCCCTTGTGTGACAGCATTGACTCAGAAAACTTGAGGTGGCTTCTCTGCCGCACAGAGAAGCAGCTATCGTAGAATGAAGACGAGCGGCAGCCATGGAGCGAGTTTCCCTCGGGCTCTGAGCTAATGCTCATTTGCATATGCCTCCTTATTGGTGGTCTCCTTTGGATGGACATAAGTCTCAGCTCACCCCATCTTCAACTGTTCTTTAACTATGTGCACATACATGGATGCAGGTGCCTCCAAAGGCCAGAGGGGCCCTCAGATCCCCTGGAGCTAGAGTCACAGGCAGTAGTAAAGCACTAGCCCATGTAAGTGCTGCCCTGCAAGTGTCCTTAATCACTGAGCCATCTGTCCACCCCTTGTACATTTATGTCAAGGTTTTCTGGGTTTTCTGTATAAGGTGGAAACTAAATGCATATTTCCTATCTTGTTTCCAAACACTTCGTGAGCTCGTGTCACCTTGTCTTGCACACAGTAGTTAACACAAACATTAGCTCTCCATAAGCTTGCTGCTGCATGAGAGGTGACCACACACTACGCCTGTGACAGCAGAGATGTAGGCTCTCTGTGGGCTCAGCAGGCGCTGCAGTGAGCTCTTAGGCCTCTGCTGTCAGTCTCGAGCAAAACCAAAGCCAGAACTCAGCTTCTGAGTTGCAGTTCCCCTTCAGGTTCATTCAGGTGGTTGGCAGAATTCATTCCCTCATCTCTCATGGTTATAGGGCCAGGGTGACCATCACAGTGTTGGCTGTTTTCTGCCCGCCCTTCGTAATGTGCCTCTTTCCATGACAAGGCCAGTAGGAGAGTGTCAGATTCCATCTTTAACCTGCAGCCCAGATTTGAAGGGTTGTTTGAATTTTCCCCTTGGGTGAATGAATGCACAGTCATAATAACCGTCACCACGTCTGTGACTCCTTTGCCGTGTAACACACCATGATCACGGAGACACCGCCCGGCCTGGGTCTGGGTCCTGCCAGATCAGAGACTCTTGCAGAGCAAACAGCGGGGATGCAGGTGTCTCTGGGAGCATCTCGGGATCCTGCTCCCTTGAGCAGATTCTTTGTCCTTTCGTTAGGATTGTGGTGTGCCGTGTAAGATTGGAACCACTGGAGTTACTAGACCGGATGGCTTTTGGAAAACGCTCAGTTCTGTGCTTTTTCTTTCACATATCACAGTGCCTGGCAGTAGTGAGCCCTTTATGACACAAGGACAGATGCCGAACAGCAGCATGCAGGACATGTACAGCCAGAGCCCCTCGGGTGCCATGTCCAACCTGGGCATGGGACAGCGGCAGCAATTTCCCTATGGAACCAGTTATGACCGAAGGTGAGTGGTTTATTCTTTGTGTTCTTATTTTATGAAGATGGGGTAATTTACCAAAAGCTGCTTTCCTCAGAGCCACATTCCGAGCCCTGGTGGCTGGAACTTGCGGTAATAACACAGCGGGTAACCTTTGCAGTGACGACCAGGCAGTGGGTGGCCTCAGGCAGACTGTGAAGGACTTGGTCTCAGACGGTCCGGGTCTGTCGTTTCTAAACAAGTGTTCAGCAGCATCCCTCGGGTCACAGGTCCCGACTGTGGCCAGCCATCTTCACTCAGGACTCAGGAGCCACAGCACACTGCCAGTCCACCCAGCGCCAGGCCTTCCTCCCTACACTCCTTATCTAGAATATCACACTTGGTTCTCAGGCCCTGAGTTGTGGACCAAGAGTGTATTTGGCTAACAGACAACTCTGAGAAAGCCCACCATTCAGATACACAGGAGCCTCTCTAAGGAAGCCATTTGGATATCCACAAGGCAGGTCAGGCCATAGGATCACTCCTAAACTGTATTTTGGTCAGAAGACAGTGAGATGTCGCAAGCAGGCCATCAGAAGCCTCATCTTCGCAGGCCACAGGGCTTCCTTTGAGAAGAGATTCCTTACCTGTGCCTCTGGCTGATACCAAAGGCCTCTCTTGTACTGGTGGATTCTCTGCTTCTCTAATGAGATTGATGCTTGGAGCAGGTTTCCAGTGTGGTATTTGTGACTTTTAAAGAAAAAGCATGAAGCATATGAGACGAAAGTCCTTGTCCTCTCTGTGGTAAAGGGGAAGACTGACTGGAGCCCCTTCCTCCATGGTCCTGGTATGATTGGTGTCTCCGCAGGGAGCCTGACCACACCCAGACCCTCCCACCAGGCAGAGCCAAGGGAGGGACAGTCAGTGACTTGATTCCGAGGGGTGGGAGTGAGAGATCACAAGTCAGGTGTCTTCTGGAGCCAGTGCAGCGTCACTGGTAACCAGAGTGACAGGGTGAGTCTCAGTATTCAGTGGTCTGGCCTCTCCTCATACTCTGACCACGTAGGATGGATATCTGTCGGTACTCCCGCTTTCAGTGAACCAGCATAGAGGCCTAATGCCGTGATGAGGGTTAAGTTCAGCCATGTGGATCCCTAGTGCATAGGTTAGGGCTTCAGTTGGGTTGGGTTTTGGGATCCAGTAAGAGCCACTGTTTTGTTTTTTGTTTTCCAAAGTTCAAGATCTATCATCCTTAAACATGTTGATGTTATGGCATTTACATTTCCTACATGTGGGAGCAGTTGAAAATGACCATTATCTGTTTCTGTGCAAGGACTTAATAGTTCATATCAGTCAACATTACCATCCTCTTCCATACTCTCTGTAATCAGGAGCTTAGACATTTTGACCAGCCCTCTACTGAAGGATAGCTTTTTTAAAATTCATTTTTATTTTATGTGCATTTGGTATATGTATAAGGATGTCAGATGTTGGAGTTACAGGTGTTGTGAGCTGCCACATGGGTATTGGGAATCGAACCTGGGTCCTCTGGAAGAACAGTCAGTGTTTTTAACCACTGAGCCATCTCTCCACCCTATGAAGTATAGTTTTAAACGCTGTGTCCTCAGTGAGGAAGTAGAAGATGGACAGCATCATCCCTGTTCTCATACTTCTGGGAATGCTGCTTCTGAACCTGTCTCTTCGTGCTTCTTGCTCCCATGACAACACTGTGAGGCTCCTGCTGGTGGAAGCTTCAGGGGATGGGTGGGGCTTCTGCCTCAAAGGAAGCGGCCGAAGCCTGGACAAGCACACACAAGGCTCTGCCTGTCCAACCGGTATCCCTCTAACACCGATTAGCAACAGCCTGAACTGGGAGTTTGGCTCGCCTCCTGAGATGGGTGTTACCGCTCCAGGAAGCTGGAGCGCAGCTGTGGCCTCCTGTGCTGTTGAAAGTGGTGTGAGGAGAGAAGGCAGAGCCTTGGGTAGAGCTTCTAGAAATGGGCTGTCTGTGTCTGCCTCAAGTCCCGGGGAAACTAAGTTTTCTTTAAATACTTTGCTCCAGGCATGAGGCATACGGGCAGCAGTACCCAGGCCAAGGTCCTCCCACAGGACAGCCGCCGTATGGAGGACACCAGCCTGGCCTGTACCCACAGCAGCCGGTGAGTTGGCCAGGGGGTGTGGGCCCATATCCCTTTTGTCTGCTGGAGACTAAAACCCAAAGTCTTTCTTGTGAAGACTTGGGGAGGGCTAACAAATGTCACACACTGTACTGAATAGTCAGGGTAGGTTTAGCTAGAAAGTACCCCTGGGATCCTGAACTCAGAAAGTTAGAAATCGCTCTTGGCAGTCAGTATTCTGGCATATATGCAGCATGCTGGACATGTGTCTGCAGCCACCTCCCCTCCTGTGCCCACAGGTTTCAGACCCATGAACCAACTGCAGGTCAGAAGGCAAGTGTCCAGGGCATGTGCATGTCCCTCACTGCTACTCTGTCAGCCAGGAGGGCACAGCCGTTGGGTAGCATTCACTGACATTGTAGGATGCATCTGAGATGACCAAATGGCAGAGAGTGTGTAGCCGCTGCAGCAAACCCCAGCCGTCGTCACTACGGACTCGACTGTTGGTGGATGCGGCCTGCAGGGGTCTTGGAGGTAGTCTCTGCAGTGTCCAAGGACAGCTGTGTGCTCTTTAGTAATGCCCCATGGAAAGAAGTGTGCCACGCTTCAAAGAAAATAATAAAAGAAACTCAGACTGTCGTAGAACAAGACAGAAACTGGCCCTTTAAAATAAGATATTAATACTACAGATTAAAGCAAAATATTAATACTACATATTTTGGTGGGCAGTACTATGGTTGCTGCATAGCCCACTCCCCCTTAAAGTATACTCACTAATTTTTTTTCTTTAACATGATAAACTGATGGCACATTTTGTAATAGGCTAGTTCATGCAGGCACCCCTCACAGCTGAGTCTTGTAAAAATCCAACCTTGTAGAAGTCACGGTGACCCTAAGAATGGAAAACTCCTTAGGGTCTAGCTGTTTCTGAACAATCTTTCTGATCTGGGATCTCTCACAAAAAAAGGGGGGGAGCATTTTGTTTTTAGAATTTTTCAATCACAAAGTCATTTTGAAATACTCATTTACTTCTGGAGCATCCCTTACAATCGGTGAGGTAACTTACCATAAGCAGTTTGAAGTAAACTGAAATACCTGCAGTGTGCCCCTCAGCCTCTCCCACCCACCTGCGGGCTCCAGTAAGAGTCTCCAGGGCTAGAACTGAGCAGAAGGGGCTGTGTGGAGGGACCAGTAAGGGCTTCGTGGAGAGCGGGCACAAGCCGAGATATGGACAGCAGGTGCCGAGTCAGCATGGGCTCTGCCATCTATTGAGGTCCAGAACCTCCTAGAATGGCCCTGAAATAGCCAGTTTGCTGCGTGAGCCCATGCAGCCTGGCTCCTCAGGTGCTCTCGGTTCCATCTGTCCACGTGTGCTGACGTGGTGGCCAGCCAGGCTGTACTGTCCCTGTGTTGCCCAAGGAGAGGGGTCACAGAAAGTTTCTTACATGTGAAAGCAAACCCGGGCACCCCTCCTAAGAGTATGTGGCAATACTGAAACACAAGCCTGAATTGTTAGTGCTTGCCAGTACACAGGAGCGTCCCATATCTGTTTTGAAATGAACATTCTACCCAGTAATAACTGTTTTGCATAATTTCAGTGTGTGTGATTATACCCCTAAGAGAACATGAGTATGATTTGTCTTTATATGAATTTCAGAATTACAAACGCCATATGGATGGCATGTACGGGCCTCCAGCCAAGCGGCACGAGGGAGACATGTACAACATGCAGTATGGCAGCCAGCAGCAGGAGATGTATAACCAGTATGGAGGCTCCTACTCTGGCCCGGACAGAAGGCCCATCCAGGGACAGTATCCCTACCCGTACAACAGAGAAAGGATGCAGGGCCCAGGCCAGATGCAGCCGCATGGAATCCCACCTCAGATGATGGGTGGCCCCATGCAGTCATCCTCCAGCGAGGGGCCTCAGCAGAACATGTGGGCTACACGCAACGATATGCCTTATCCCTACCAGAACAGGCAGGGCCCAGGCGGGCCTGCACAGGCACCCCCTTACCCAGGCATGAACCGCACAGATGATATGATGGTACCTGATCAGAGGATCAATCACGAGAGCCAGTGGCCTTCCCATGTCAGCCAGCGCCAGCCTTACATGCCATCTTCGGCCTCCATGCAGCCCATCACGCGCCCACCTCAGTCATCCTACCAGACGCCGCCGTCACTGCCAAACCACATCTCCAGGGCACCCAGCCCTGCCTCCTTCCAGCGCTCCCTGGAGAGCCGCATGTCTCCAAGCAAGTCTCCCTTCCTGCCCACCGTGAAGATGCCGAAGGTCATGCCCACAGTTCCCGCATCCCAGGTCACTGGGCCACCCGCACAGCCACCGCCACTCAGGAGGGAGATTACCTTTCCTCCTGGCTCTGTAGAAGCATCACAGCCAGTCCTGAAACAAAGGCGAAAGATTACCTCAAAAGATATTGGTAAGAATTTGAAAGGGTCCTTCTGGAAGTGGATTGCTTTTTGCAATCTGGAACTTTTAATTTAGACATAATTCCCTTCTCCACTGGATGAGAATCTCAATAATACAGATTATGGGGGTATTTATATACAGGAGCATTGGTTAGAAGCCACTCTTCTAACCTGAATCTAAATGATACTCAGAGAATAGCCTGAATCTAAATGATACTTAGAGGTGCAAAGGTTGCTTGTGGGAGGGCCTGGCTCTCCAGGGATGAGGCCCAGACCTCCTCAGTCCCTCATGCTGTGTGCTGCCTTGAGCTTCAGGCCTAGCCAAGGCACTTGATTGCTACAGTGGATGCTTAAGAGATCTACTGGAAGCCGAGGAAACCGAAGGCCAGTCGCTCTAGTGACAATATAAGATGAATTTCCACAGGGAAAGTAGAAACCTACTGATGCCATACAGATAGGTAGATATGATATATGGATGGTCTCTGCTATGATGTATGCAACTGATGTAACCCACACCACACAGGCAGATGCAGGCCAAGGAGCTTACCTCAGCTGGGTGCTGATACTGCTCGCTGGCCCTCAGTGAGGGAGGCGATGGGAATACTGATTAGTGGTCTGGAGTGTCCAGTACTTAACATAGCTTTTCTGCATTCATTTTGAAGTTCTTTTAACACAGCAGAGGAAATAATAGCTCTTGGTTGTGTAAGAAAATTTTTTTTCAAAGATTTTGGAATCAATTGACTTAAAACCATTTGCAGTGATTAGAAAATGAAAGATAATTAATGATATTAAAGATGATTTTAGTTGTTAGTAGACATTAAGAATAATAGAAATAGAAGAAGAAAAATAGGGTATCTTTTCTATATGACAGCTGTAGAGAGACGGTAGAGTACAGATACTAAGCCCTGTTTTATAGACAATATAAATGAAATAGCTATTGATGTTTATGTGTTTAAATAGATACAAATATCTACTTTTTAAAAGCATATATTTATTTTATGTGGTATTTTGCCTGCATGTATATCTGCATTATATGCATGCAATGCCCAAAGGAAGCAGAAGTGGGTGTCAAATCATCAGGAACTGGGTTGCAGATGATTGTTAGCTACCATTTGGGTGGTGGGGCCCCTAACCCTGGTCCTGTCCAAGAACCAGCGTGCTTAACCCCAGCTGTCTCGCCATTCAAGTTTTGAATCTCCAGTTTCTATCAGTGCTTGCCTTCAACCTAGGGAAATTTTATTTTCAAATTCTAATCCCTTGTATGACAAAAGTGATGTTTTCCTCTTAAAAAGCTTGGAAAACAAAATCACAGTAAGGACACCCTTGGACACACAGCCCCTCCCTCACTGCGCCGTAAGTAGCTGTGGCGAGTGGGTGGGTCAGTCCCCCTCTCTACCTTAGGTTACATCGCAGGCCCCTGCAGTTCTGAAAATCTCCCACTGCAGACTCAGGACATGGGGAGTCCCCAGTGTACCCCCATCCTCGGCAAAGCTGATGTCATTTAGTCAGACTTCCAGTCTCCCACTCCTGGGCGCAGCCACACCCTGAAAACAAACCATCGACAGACTTGTGCAGACAGCAGGGGTAGAGGTGGGAGAATACAGACCTTCATCTGACCTTACACTGTTGGGGGTTACATTTTCTTCTCAAGCCAGCTCTGCCAACCTGGTGCACCCTTACCAAGTGGTAAAAGAAACACCTAAGATGACAAGGACCATATGTGCTGACCAGGTACTTGGGGGTCCTGCCTTACCACCAAGCGGAAAGGATCTTAACAAAGTAGTGTACTGAGTTTCCGTCTCCAGCCAAAGTCAGATAGATGATCGTGCGCGCTGACTGCTGTGGTGAACCTTCTGCTTTCTCCTCCAGAGCCGATGCTCATAACACCCTGTTCTCCTCTTTAGTTACTCCCGAGGCGTGGCGTGTGATGATGTCCCTGAAATCGGGTCTGTTGGCTGAGAGCACATGGGCTTTGGACACCATCAACATTCTCCTCTATGATGACAGCACCGTCGCCACCTTCAATCTTTCCCAGGTGAAGCAGCTGCACACAGCTGGTGACAAGTCGGCACGTTATAAATCGAAGTAGTGCGCAATGCTGTGCTGGTGCCTGCGTTGACGTGCAGTGTTGACGTGCAGTGGCCGTCCGAGACTTCGAATCAGTGTAGCTAGTATAAAGCAGCAGAGAGACAGAGATAGAGAGAAAGAGAGAGAGAGACAGAGAGAGAAATTGTTTCAGTAGGAATAATTAAACCCTAACATGAAGTTGGAACTGATATCAGTTACAGAAAGCACTTCTCAGTGCAACTTAATATCTTTCTTTTTATGTTACTGATTTTTAATCATTTGAGGCAGAGTCTAATGTAGTGCAGCCTTGAACCAACTGTGTGATGTTGTACACCTGCTCCCATGTGCTGAGGTTGTAAGCAAGTACCACCACATCCCATACTGTGTCTTTTTTCCAATGGAAAATATGTAACACATTTAGGGGAGCAGATCTCAGTGGGCCCTATGTCCCCACCAGTAGCCATGCCTGCCTCCAGGTCACCTCCCCACATCTGCCTTTCTCCGGGTTGTCTTGAAGGCCTCCCTTGAGACCCTGCTTCTGCTGGGGAATACCCCCCGGTACCCTCACCTACCCCCAGTTCAGAGCTGGCCTTAAAGTAGCTTGTAGCAGTATGACTAATGGCAAGAAGCCTGAGAAAAATGTCGGTCAGTGAGGCTATGGGCTTTAAACTGATGTTTAGGATACAAATGACAGAGGCTTGTTCTCCCCGTGGGCTGTAAACAGCTCACCACCCGAAGACACTGTGCTCTCTAGTACTCTGCCTGATGTTGAAATAAGACCAGAACTTCCCACCATCCCCTTTCTTTCACTTTGTCTTCAGTGGAACCCAGAGAGTGTATTAATGTGTCTGTCACAAACATCACATGCCCTGATGGTAGTGTTTAAGATGTGTGCTTAAAATAATGTGTCCAGCCTTCTCTAGAACCATCGTCCTCATAGCAGATGAACTCTGGCTGGTTGTACATACTTATGCCCAGAAATGCTTGATTAACTTGCCCTTTTCCCCAGGGAAACTTGTGACAGGGAGGGGGGACCACCCAGATTTCCCCTGGAGAGAGTCCCTTCAGGATTGCAAAAGTGACTGCTTGGTACAGCTTATGTCCCCTCACCCGGGACAGGCGGACCAAGCCCTGGGAACAAAGAAGAGATGTGACTCTATGGTTGGCTCCCACAGCGTCTGTCGCACAGAGCCCTCGTTGCATGTCCCTATAGCCCGAGTTAGGCAGACTGTGTGCTGGACTGAGTGACGCACACAGGAGAGCTCGGCTCCCACAGGCAGACTCTTCTCTTTCATTTAGCATTGTGAATAACTGAAATGTAAAATTGCATTTTATAAAGCAGTCTCATTCATTTATCAGGGACTAAATTGATTTGTTTATAATTTTCAGTCTTTATGAGCTACTACATTACTGAAATTATCTCCTCCAAAAGATATAGAAAGAACGTAAATCAGGGCAACCTATGGCACCTGAGACAAAAATAACCATAAAAATCCTAAGAATAATAACCATAAAAAGCCCAGCAGGCGACTCCCAGACAAATAGAGGAGCAAATAGATTGACTTTGGGTGCGAGAGTCTATAAAAGCCTCGCTCCTGCTCCTCACGGTGCACTCCCTAAATCATGCAAGCCGCAGAGAGCAGTGCAGCTCTCCACACATTGGAGCCATGGCCAAGGAAAGCAGGGGCCACTGCTTGGTAGTGCCAGTTGGCAGAGAAGCAGAGACGAGACACACTGGTGCACAGTTAGTCCATCATCAGGAAGGTCGCCCTCAGACGTGTGGTGTGCCCTCTAGGGTCTGGCCGGAAGGACATTAAAACAGTATGGCAGTCTGTACACAAAGCTGCCTAGCACAGGCTCTTACGTCTCTGTCAGAGCTGAGGTCCTGACCCTGTATCTGTTCTCTTTCCCCTCTTCTCTAGCTGTCGGGATTCCTGGAACTATTAGTAGAGTACTTTCGAAAATGCCTAATTGACATTTTCGGAATTCTTATGGAATATGAAGTGGGTGACCCCAGCCAAAAGGCGCTTGATCACCGCGCGGGGAAGAAAGATAGCGGCCAGTCCCCGGAAGACGATTCTGGGAAAGAAGACGATGACGCTGAGTGTCTTGAGGAAGAGGAGGAGGAGGAAGAGGAAGAGGAGGACGGCGAAAAGGTGGAGTCAGAGGGGAAGAGCAGCGCTGCTCCAGATGCCACTGTGGACCCCAAGGAGACACCGAAGCAGGCCAGTAAGTTTGACAAGCTGCCCATAAAGATCGTCAGAAAGAACAACCTGTTTGTGGTGGACCGGTCCGACAAGCTGGGGCGAGTGCAGGAGTTCAGCAGCGGGCTCCTCCACTGGCAGCTGGGTGGTGGCGACACCACGGAGCACATCCAGACACACTTCGAGAGCAAGATGGAGATCCCTCCTCGCAGGCGTCCACCTCCGCCTCTAAGCTCCACGGGAAAGAAGAAAGAGCTGGAAGGCAAAGGGGATTCTGAAGAGCAGCCTGAGAAAAGCATCATCGCCACCATCGATGATGTCTTGTCTGCCCGGCCAGGGGCCCTGCCCGAAGACACTAACCCGGGACCCCAAACTGACAGCCGCAAGTTTCCCTTTGGAATCCAGCAGGCCAAAAGCCACCGGAACATCAGGCTCCTGGAGGACGAGCCCAGGAGCCGAGACGAGACACCCCTGTGCACCATCGCGCACTGGCAGGACTCGCTGGCCAAGCGCTGCATCTGTGTGTCGAACATCGTGCGGAGCTTGTCTTTCGTGCCTGGCAACGACGCAGAGATGTCCAAACACCCGGGCTTGGTGCTGATCCTAGGAAAGCTGATTCTGCTGCATCACGAGCATCCGGAGAGGAAGCGGGCGCCACAGACCTATGAGAAGGAGGAGGACGAGGACAAGGGGGTGGCCTGCAGCAAAGATGAGTGGTGGTGGGACTGCCTCGAGGTCTTGCGGGATAACACCCTGGTCACGTTGGCGAACATTTCCGGGCAGCTAGACTTGTCCGCTTACACAGAGAGCATCTGCTTGCCGATCCTGGACGGCTTGCTACACTGGATGGTGTGCCCATCCGCCGAGGCACAGGACCCCTTTCCCACTGTGGGGCCCAACTCGGTCCTGTCGCCGCAGAGACTTGTGCTGGAGACCCTGTGTAAACTCAGTATCCAGGACAACAACGTGGACCTGATCTTGGCCACGCCTCCATTTAGTCGTCAGGAGAAATTTTATGCTACGTTAGTTAGGTACGTTGGGGATCGCAAAAATCCAGTCTGTCGAGAAATGTCCATGGCGCTTTTATCGAACCTTGCCCAGGGGGACACACTGGCAGCGAGGGCAATAGCTGTGCAGAAAGGAAGCATTGGAAACTTGATAAGCTTCCTAGAGGACGGGGTCACGATGGCGCAGTACCAGCAGAGCCCCCACAACCTCATGCACATGCAGCCCCCCCCTCTGGAACCCCCTAGTGTAGACATGATGTGCAGGGCGGCCAAAGCTTTGCTGGCCATGGCCAGAGTGGACGAAAACCGCTCCGAGTTCCTTTTGCACGAGGGTCGGTTGCTGGATATCTCGATATCGGCTGTCCTGAACTCTCTGGTTGCATCTGTCATCTGTGATGTACTGTTTCAGATTGGGCAGTTATGACATCCGTGAAGGCACACATGTGTGAGTGAACATTAGAGGGTCACATATAACTGGCTGTTTTCTGTTCTCGTTTATCCAGTGCAGGAAGAAGGAAAAGAAAAATCTTTGCTCCTCTGTCCCATTCACTATTTACCAATTGGGAATTAAAGAAATCATTAATTTGAACAGTTATAAAATTAATATTTGCTGTCTGTGTGTATAAGTGCATCCTTTGGGGGTTTTCTGGTTTTTTTTTGTTTTGTTTTGTTTTTTGTTTTTTTTTTTAACCAAAGTTACCGTCTAGTGCATTCAAAGGTCACATTTTTTGTTTGTTGTTTTTTTTTTTCATATTTTTTTCATGTTGTATTGCAGTTTTTGGGGAATTGAATTGACTTTATAAAGAAAAACATTTTGGCAAAAAATGCCAAGATAGGAAAATTTCACCACACTGAGTCAAAAAGGTGAAAGGAAAAATTGATCCTTAAATTGATTTCCTATGAATTTTATTCTTCACAGAATGAAAAAAGCTAAACCGCATCCCGTCACCCAAAGCTCTGTGCAATAGAAACTTCTAGAGATATAGGGTAGGGGCTGAAGGAGGTATGGCAGTCAGTAGTCAGGTTCAGTGCTACTGCTTTCTCCATAAGAAAGTGGTTACGTCAGGCCTCGAGCACAAAACAGCGCTCTCAGGGGCGAAAATCCACTCCCAACAGCCAACAGCGGGATTGCTTCCTCACCGCGACCGACCGCCATGTCTGCTGTGACTCAGCCTCACATGACAGATCTTCGCGATTCCTTTCTTCATCATTTTTTTTTTAAATATTTTTTTTTACTGCCTATGGGCTGTGATGTATATAGAAGTTGTACATTAAACATACCCTCGTTTTTTTTTCTTTCTTTTTTTTTTTTTAAGTACAAAGTTTTTAGTTTCTTTTTCATGATGTGGTAACTACGAAGTGATGGTAGATTTAAATAATTTTTTATTTTTATTTTATATATTTTTTCATTAGGACCATATCTCCAAAAAACCAGAAAAAGAAACAAAAAATACAAAAAATAAAAACAAACAAAAAAAAGAGGGTAATGTACAAGTTTCTGTATGTATAAAGTCATGCTCTGTTGGGAGAGCGGCTGGTCCCAATTTGCTTCATGAATCAAGGTGTGGAAATGGTTGCATACAGATTGATTTAGAAAATGGATACCAGTACATAACAAAAACAGAAAAAAAGAAAGAAAAACCAACTAAACGGAAGAAACACAACTTCAAAGATTTTTCTGTGACAAGAATCCGCATTTGTATTTCAAGATAATGTAGTTTAAGAAAAGAAAAAAAGAAAAAAAAAAAGAAAAAAACTTGATGTAAATTCCTCCTTTTCCTCTGGCTTAATGAATATCATTTATTCAGTATAAAATCTTTATATGTCCCACATGTTAAGAATAAATGTACATTAAATCTTGTTACGCACTGTGATGGGTGTTCTTGAATGCTGTTCTAGTTGGCCTAGCGTGGTTGCTGTAGTAACCAAGCTACTTACCGGAAATAGGGGAAATGAACAACTACTTCCTGGTAATGAAGCCTGAGGCCAGAAGGAACTTTGAGGGTTTCCTGCTTGAGAGTGGGGGAGTTGGATTTGTCTCAGATTGTTTAGCTAACTAGGTCTTCTCTGAAGCAATTAACTCTGGCGACTTTGAGATGTGGTGATTCCCTCAGAGATGGGTGGTGGCTGCCAACCCACGTGACATGGGGCCCTCCAAGCTAACTGGCCTGAAAGCACGACCTTCTGCCTCTCACTACTGATTTAACCCAAGTCCGCACCCGCCATGTTTCTCCTGTGTGCCTCCAAGTTACTCTGCATTAGTTTGCTCCAGTGTGTATCATATTTATATTGTGCAATGTTAAAAAGAACACGTTATATTGTATGTGGTGTACATAGTGCCAAGTGATGACTCTATTTCAGAGCATACCTTCCTCTTCCTTCCTGCCCGGTGCGCTGGTTCTATTAGAGAGTGGGTATTAGACCCCGGCTCTGATGGAAAGTGTTTCTTCCTGGGTAATTGACTGTTACTGTGTAACGCTCAGTCTCTTTGAAACTGCTACTTAACCATGCTGCTGGCCTCCTCCTTACTCTACCTCTCTCTGCTCTCTTCAGTTGACACTTCCCACACCTGTCACTGTGGCTCAACTTGCTCACGCTGACATCTGGAAGAGTTAGGAACACACAGTTACAACCGGGATGAGATGTTACCTTGGCTTTTCCTGCAAGCAGTCCCATCACATCAGCAAACAGATCTGTGTTGAATCAAAACCCCATTTACAATTCTGCTACATTGTAATACATCCGCTTGCAAAGGACAGATTTTAGTGTTCCCTGAAGAAAATATGGAGATGTGCAAGAGAGAGTTCAATGGCATCCTAATCTTTCTCTTGCAGACAATGAATAAAAGGTATAGACAGGCTCTGGAGCTATTTAAGACCCCCATTCCCTTGTCAGAAGAGCAGTCTCTTGCAAAGACAAATGGCTGTAGGCAGCCAGGCCCAGAGCAGACTTGCAACACACACTAACACCAAACCCCTGTCCGTGCTCTCCTAGGAAGCCTTGTGTCCTCCCTCCACCCACCCAAAATCCGACTTCTGGAAGCCCACGAAGGATTCATACCCTGCTGACATTTCCTAACCATACCAAGTTGCTGCTCTGTCCTTAAAAAATTAGTTGTTTTCCAGGGCTTTCAGAAATTTACAAGATGCCCATACTCTAAATGTGTACCAAAAAGAGAGAGAAATAAAGGTGCAAAGAAAGTTTAGTATTTTGGAATGGTGCTATAAAGTGGAATCTGTTGGTATTTGAGTGTTTTGTTTTTTGTTTGGTTTTTTTTAATGTCACATAAGAGATACTATTGGCTGGCATTGACTTAAAAAAATATAGCTGTTTAAATGTTGGAGTTGGATACACAATCAGCTTTTACTTAGCTATTTAAAGAGTAGTTATGATGTTTTCCAAGTTAAAACAGAGTTGTTTTTGACAGGGGCCATGGGTGGTCTTATACAATGTCAGTTCCTAACCGCAGCTTCTGAGAGCTGTCCATCTCCATCTGTGTGCTGATGGTGCCCCATGCACTCAACCCACACGGACGTGGAGACTGAGGAAGACAGTCCCCTTGCTTCTTGCTGGGTTGTGGTGAGTTCTTTCCAGTTCAGTCCAGTGTGCCCGGAGCTACCAGTCTATGTCCCTCATGCACCCAAGAGAATAATCTTGAATATCACGATCAAGACAGCTGTATAGAGCTCTATTGAATATTTCTGATGGCTCTGTGTAATCTGCTATGACAGCACACTAGTCATTAACTTGGCAGAGACGTGAGTATGTGCTCCATGCCTGGGCTCCAAGGGTCATTGTCGGGGGAAACAGTCCTGCTTTAGTTCGACAGACAAGTCAGCCAGTTCTCAATAGGTAGGAATAGGCTGGGTCTGTTAGAATCCCGGTGTGGTGCATAGCCTCATCCAAAGACAGTCCGGGGGCCTGTCCGCCTGAAGTGTATCTTGCTCCCTCTTGGATTTTCCATTGGGATGTGGAAAGATAACCAATGGCTCCCAGATTCCCAGTGCCCCCCAAACCAGTAACGAAGTCTGAGACTACAGAACCCTCAAAGCCACACAGACGGAAACAAAGCCAGTGCTTTCCTTACACACCCCTGCTTCCTTCAGCCCCTATTTCATGCCCATCCAAGTCACAAAGTCCTCTGAAGTCTCAGAGCTCCAGATTAACTTTGGGATGTAAGATGTGAGTGCTGAGGAGAATTTGGGAGTTGGTGGGAGACCACCAAATAGTCAAGACTGTGAAACTCATCTGTCTTCCCAAATCTGACCTCAAGGACTTGGGCGTTCACTCTGGCTTCTCCCAAAGTATGTTTTGGGAAACCAGGAGCCTCAGGAAGAGAGAAATGGGTTGCATGGTGTCCTGGAAGTTGGAGCCATACTGAGCCAGTTTGTCCTGAGTGTTTCCTTTGTGAGCCTGGAACTGTCCCCCAACCCTTTTCCTTTAGACGTGGTTCAGGGCTTTAAGAAAAAGCACTGTACTCTTTATGCAAGCCAAGATGCCCTCCCTGGCAGAACATTGAACTCTCTCTCGTTCTGTAGCCTGAGAGACTTAAATTGTTTAATCTCAGCGTCTTTGTCCACCCTGTTGAATTGCTAAGGATTCTACTGGATGTTTTCTTTAAGGCTTTGAAGGAGTTGCTGGGTGTGAATTACTATTCCTCAATGTAAGTCCTGCATTCCTTTGCCCTGTGTGTGTAGTATTCCTTTGCCTCGGTTTGTATTATCCCTCAGTGTAAGTAAGTCCATCCACACTCTGCATTCCTTTGCCCTGTGTGTGTAGTATTCCTTTGCCTCGGTTTGTATTATCCCTCGGTGTAAGTAAGTCCATCCACACTCTGCATTCCTTTGCCTGCACCACTCCACCACCACCCCACCTCCGACACACACGTCCTGCATAGTTTTAAAATAAGGCCTCAGAGACTTTTCTTGCTGTTTCTACAACCTGTCACAGCTGGTGACTTAACAGTCAAGGTGAATGGCCTGTCACTTGCATGGGTTCCTGTCAGAGGCGATCCGTGAAACTTCTCTGTTGAATAGAATTTAGGACGGAAGATCCCATCTTCCTTCCAGGCCTGGGGAGAATCAGACTAGAATAAGCCACCATGAGGTACAGTTCCACTGCCCCACCCTGCTTTTAAAATAAAGTGCCTCCTAACATCTCCCAAGGGCCAGATGTGGCAGGCAGCCAGTCACAGTCTTTGGTTTGATGTCCCTACCATGGGACATACAGAGCAGAGTCCCTAAGGAACCTGATCCCTTCCAACTTAGCCAAGTGGTGCTGGGTCTCTGCACTAGAGGAAGTTTCTGAGCACACTCTGTTCCTGGAAGGCAAGGATGAAAATGACACTTGGCCATTTCTCTTCGCCAGAATTTGGCATTCAGATGGCCCAAGCACCGTGTGTTCTGACTAAATTTTCCCGGAGTCAAGGCACTGACTGTGGACACTCCCCCTAGACGGCATCCCTTCTAATGATCGTCCTCTGCTTTCTGGGAACCGATAAGCCTGAGTCTGTTTCAGCACCTGGAGGGATTTCCTGCCTCTTGACTGTTCCTATGAGTGTCAAGTAGAGAACACACTCTATCCAGTCCTACCCTTGCAGAAGAACAAAGGCCACTACCTCACACACCTGAAGCTGGGCCAAGCTGTGTGCCTAAGTTGACTGAACTTTACACAAAATTCAGAAGGGTCCATAAGCAATGAAAACAGAGGACGTGGTGTACGGTGCCCGTGGCTCTGAGGGGAGGGGTCTCGCTCACAGGCGCGTGTGTTTTTTCTTTGCCATACTGAGGAAGGAGCCTGAGGCCTCGTGCTTGGCTGGCCACCACTGTCTGTTCACATAACATTAAACGGATCCCAAATCAGGAAGAACTGTACAAATGTTGGCTCCTTTCCAGAGGTTCTCTTGCTTTCATCTTCCTAATCCTTCAACGTCAAGGATCTGTTTAATGTCGAGAAGGAAACACAATTATCATCTCACTCTGGAGCCTTCCGACCTCCATTGCACTCAAAGTCACTCTTGAGGAATGCTGGGTAAGTTTATTAAACAGGTAGTCTGTCTAGGACCAAGGCTCCCAGACACAGCAAACAAGTTCATTTCCCACATGAACCTTCACAGATCCCCTATCGATCAGTATTTAAATTTCCTCAAAAGTTATTTGGGGTTTATGAGCTCACATAGGTAAGACGTGGAGAAACTAGGATCGTGCATCAATCTGACCCTAAATGCCTTATTGAAGGTTGAGATATACCATGCCATCTGTGCACAATGGCTTGACTTTTAGCACTAGATACCAAGGTCACTGAAGCTCCCTTGTGGGGACTCCTAGGGCAACGGCCTGCAAAGTGACACCCAGCCTCTTTTTGGGTGGTGCCTCAAGCTCCGGTTTTGAGATTTCTCTGATCTGTTTCGATTTTCGGCCCTTTATTGTACCTTAAAAGAAGACACCCAAAAGACAAGTGACATCCAGGGCAGGCAGGATTGGGGTATTAGCACCAGTCGTCTAAGCTTGGCTCATGGTTTCAATAATGGCAGTCCAACACAGGAGGTGCATTTTATGTGTTCCGTATAAATATACTGAGCGGGGCTTTTCAAAGCACAACGCCTGTGTTCAGCATTTTCTGTTTTCACCACATGCTGTGAGCATATGGCCACTGCTTCCCAAGCCACAGAATCTGAAGCAGGCAGGCTCCTGCTGGCGGAGAGCCACCATGATTTATCAAGATGAGTTGCACTTCCTAAGCGGAGCTTGCACGGAAAGCTACCTTCAGCCAACTTCTCACGTGCAGTCCTCTTTCCTCACATTGAATGTTGGATGGCTGGTGGTGTGGTGGCAGGGTTGGCATGGAGCTAGGGTGGGGAATCAGGTTTGGTGAAAGGGTGGAAGTTTATATTGGCAAGCCTGTTTTCAAAATTTAGATTTGATATATTCATTTGTGGGCTCAGAGAACTGAGCAATCAAGTCTTGACAGAAACTAACATCTCCCGCTCATCCACAGACTCTGTCTTTAATGGTTGTTGTGTAAGAGTCAAATGTGTAAGTCCCTGGTATCTGTTTCTGCAGTCGGGCACCTATGTGGGGAACTGAAGCTCCATCTTGGAGAAGCTTACCTTTAACCGTCTTGTCTGGCTTGCCTCGTGCAGCCAGAAGTAAGGACTGTGTTCTTTCTAGTTTCTCACAAGCAGTCCGACTTCAGCACCCTTCTTGGAGAACTCCCCAGGGCTCGAGACCAGAGTCACAACTCTGGGCCATGGACCAGTTTGCCACATCTACCCACTTGAGTTCTCCTGGCCTCCAGGAAGAGCTCCAACCCACCACTGAAAGACTCACTGGTGGACAAGGACTCCCAAGAATCCAATGAGCAGGGCCAGCCTCCAGCTTCCAGGAGACCAGGGTTCTTCAGAGCCTTCCACGATCTAGTCTCCCTAAGATCCTTGATGCTATTCCCTACAGCGGACCAGCGGTCAGTTTGTGAGCCAAGGATAGACGCGTCACAATCTGCCATGCTTTCCCCTTGAGAAAACAAATACTGACCATCATGTCTGTTCTAAGGAGGACTACAGAGGACTGAGGAAGTGTGTGCTATCCTGCCTGGCGGTGCTGCACACTGGCACAGCGTGCAATGACATGATGCAAACAAGGCACCCAGCCCAGCTTGGAGGTACACCCTGCGAAGGTGTTCTTCATAACCAGAGAGCTGGGGATGGTCCTGGGCATCCTGATGTCTAAAAAGGAATGCAAAGAGCTCATCTTCAGGCTTGAGGCAATCTGGAGGAGGAGAGGGGAGTGGGCACAGGTCATGTCTCCTTGTTACCTCCAAGAAGCTGGCGCCGGGACACTGCTGGAAGATGCCAAGTGTTGGAACCACAGCTGAGGTCACAGTTCGGAAGATGTTCCTGGGAGAATTGGGGCATACTTGGCCTAGAAGCAGGGGTCTTTCCAAGGGGCCAGCACACCAGGGACCTGCTTGTCCACAAGAGCGTTCAGGAGTTGACACCAAGACTCCAGCTCCTCATTCATAAGTCCCTACGTCTGTGTTGTTTCTAGCCTAAGGGGTAGCAGCAGGAAGCACACCCTGGAGCTGGGGTTTCCACAGAACCCCAAAGGACTCACCAGTAGGTGCTAGGAGTTAGACTCCATCCCTCAGGGCTGCTGCCCTTTGTACGGGATGGTCAGCATAGGCTACCTCAGGGCCAGCTTAGCATGTACAGAGATCTGAGGGCTAGGATCTGATGTGGGGCAAGAACATTTCAGGATGGATAGGAGTCCAGAAGAAAGAAAACAGGATGGAGCCCAGGAGAGACAGTCCTCATCAGGGCCCAGGACAGAAGCCCACTGACAAACGACCACTGTCCTTTCAACTCAGCAACCCAGAACCAATGGTGAGAGCTGCTCCATTGTGGGAAGGGAAATGCCCTTCAGCCCATTGCTGGGGCTTCTTCCTCAAGCTGCTCCTTCAAGGAGATGCTGAGGTCTGATATCCATCTGGAATTCCCAGTGTGTGCAGAGAGGAGAGGGCCTATGATGCTGTGTGGCCTGTAGCAGCTCCTGATTCCTGCAGCACCCAGCACCCTGGGATTCTGGAGAGAGAGCCTATGTCAGGTCATGTGGTAAGTGACTAGTTTCCATTCAGTCACACTCATGACCAAGTCTGGAATCTTCAGGTGAGCCAAGAATGGTATAGCACCACGTGGCACTTTTGACTGTGGCCTCCACTTCTCCAAGCTACCAATGCCTCTAGACCAGCTTCCCCATACTCCTAGAACATTCCACAGTAAGCACCTAGGTTATAGTACTCCCTATGGCCATTGCGGACATACTGTGCTGGGCTCCTGAATGGCCTATGGGCATTTCACAGCAGGCCAGGGTAGGGATGCTGTGTGACCCTGTATCCCTTCAATGCATCAGCGAAGAATCTCCCACGCAACCCCAGGTCACCCGCCGCAGTCCTCTGCTCGGGTCTGGAGTCTGGTTTCTGCCTCGCCAAGAATGGCAGAAAGATGAGCAAAACCAACTTGCCTTTCTGAAACTATTCCCCATACCAGAAGATGGGGTGCTCTGTATTTCCATGAAATTTAAGCCCACTGGTCCCTTCTGGGCCTGCATGTCTCTTCTGAACTATGCCCAGCCTCCTCCATACTGTCCATTTGCAGCTCTCCATCCTCTTCAGCTGAGGTAAGCTATCTGCATCCTTCTCGTCCTCCATCTCCTTGCTCCCAGCATCGTGGCCGCCCGCAGCTGCCGTGGGTATCTAAACAGCTTTCTGTCTACTTCCTCTCGCTTTATCGCGGTTCTCACTTGGTCGTGCACTGAAATCCCATTGCTTCCGTTTAACTTTGTTCCACACACCACCGTCCCTCTTTCTTAGCTGTGCCCTAATTGTTCACGAGGACACAATGCTGCAGTGCCTTCCTCTGCTCTATTTTGCAGTCCTGCTTTGGGAGGAGGGCTTCTTTATTTTATTCTTTCTCACCTTTCATGTCATAGACTGTAGTTTATGTCATTTCTATATTTGATGATTTTTTTTTCAATCATTCCTTATCTAAATATGGGCGGACACCCTGTGCACTCCCTGCCTTCCACATGACCGCCGTAATCACGTTCACCTTCTGTTTTCTTTGGAAGGCTCATCGATAATTGCGTGGCTTTCTGTGATACCCAAAACACGGCTCGCTGCTTCTATAGACCTAAACAAGAGAAGCAACTAATTAATGTTTTACTGCTCAAAATGATTCTTTCCAGCTGTCAATGTCTCCTTTCATGGATGACATTTCCCCGTTTGGATGAGACTATAATGGGTTTGGTTTTTTTTCTACATCCTGAAACAAAAATTGATTTCATAGGAAAATATTGGCTGAATTCTCCAGGCAAGCCCCTTATTTTACATTTCAGAGTCTTTCAACGTGTCTGATTGTGTATTCGTTTTTCTCTTAGTCTGATGGATATGAGGAGGGATTTTAGACAAAATCGTGTTAACGTATTTCTTTGGTATAAGAAAGCCTGCAGAGAAACCTTTCAGCTTTGGAGGTCCTGGTGGTTGCAAGGTCAGAGTCACTATAGAGACAGTACTGCACCAGAGACCCTCTGCTGTACAGGCTGTACCTTAGGCGGAGCTTCCTGAAACCGTACCTCAGGCGAGAAAGGGGGCGTGTGGGGGCGGGCAGAAATACAAAGGGGGTTTCACAGAGGCCTGGAAGGAACAGGGCAATGAAGAAGACTGTCAGTGCAGGGTGAGGCAAGCTTTGAGAAAGTGTGGCGATGAAGGGTGTGGTACAGTCAGGCGTAAGTGCTACTCTACCTTGAACTGCTAGGAATGCTTCCACGGGGGTATTTATAAGCCATCTCCATGACACTAATCGCTCTGCCCTTTTAAATGGGACCTGAATTGCTGCCAGGCCCTCGACCATTGGGCAGCTGTGCATATCCTAGGTCCCTTCATTGGCATGGAGAGGTCCTTTCTTCCCAGAGAGACAAGAGGCAAGTGTTCTGGTTAGGATCTCCCATTTGTGACTCAGGGACTATGGCCAGATTCATTATAAAATGCTACTTCAATGTCATTTTAAAAAAGCATTTTAGAAGAATTATGACTTCTCCACCAAGTTCACAGGTAGAGAGGCCCAGTTGCATCTAGATAAGCATGACCCAGGGCTGAGAGAAGGGACCTGTCATGGAGGCAAGGGTGTGCAACACCAAGCTCTTACACACGCAGAGGCAGTGGACACACCCCATGCCCAGGCTGTTTACTTCACTTTGTCTTCTGAGCCTGCTTGTTGACCCAACGCCACTGATCTCCAGACTATGACACTAGCTGGGACTTCTTCAGGCAAGCCCTCTTCCAGCGTCGCCATGATAACTGAGCAGTAAAAACCACATGCTTCTCCAAAATATTCTCTCCCTTCTCAAACGCCTGAGACACCCACTCCCCACCCGGGTCACCGTGTTCACTTGGTGAGGAGTGAGGTCTCATTATGCCAAGAGCATGCTGGGACAGGACGAGTGCTCGGTCTAAAGATGCTTTGGGCTTGGGAGCGGCAGAACAAGGGTCAGCATTGCCCTGCAGGAAATGGTTACTTACCCTGTATAACAGGGTGACATAGAAACCCTTTATGTGAGGAGAAACCAAGTCACGGAGTCTTGAAGAATCCAGAGCTGTCTTGCTACCAAGGAAGACAAGCTTGTAAAGAAATGTGGGACCGACCAGTGCTGGGGTGTAACGGGGCAGGGGGTAGGGACAGCGTTATTTTCCACAAAATGAAGGGATATATTCAAGCACTTGAGGTACAATAATAGGTCAGCTCCATGACAACTCTGCCACCTTCTAATTTGTCCTGCACCTCAAATCACCCTTCGGGACCGCCTGTGTCCTCTGGCCGAGCTGTCCTGGCAGGACGAGGAAATAAGAATCATAACTCTCCCGTGTTCCTGCTTCTGGGAGAGAAGAGTGATAAAAGCAAATAGAACTTTCTGGAATTGCCTGGAGAAAAGAAGACAAACTGGGGCTGGAAAGGAAAGAGGGGGAGAGCATGAACTGACGGTTGTGAGTGGCTGAGGGCCACTGGGGCCACTGGGGCCACTGCAGGCAAGCGGAACCAGGACAGCAGTGTCAAAGGTGAGGGCAGGGAAGGAACCAAAAGCCCCTTTGCCGCCAGGATTCTGGGAAGCCTGGCACTGTTCCGCAGGGCAGACACAGGCAACCCCTTGGGTAACGCCTACTGACAGGTGGCCCTGGGGCTACCCTGAGGCCAGCAGGACCCTCTGGGGCTAATGGCCACTTAAGGTTGAGGTGTCTGGCCTAGCATTATGTCTCATCAACCTGTGGCCTTTGAAGTTCTTGCTGTAACAAGTTGTGCTTTGTGCCTGGGTAGAAAACATCCCTACCACGGGGGCAGCTGCTGTGAGGGAAAGATTGACTGAGGGGCCTATATGGCTTGCTTGGAGGCATCCTATGGGATACAGGCTCGGGTGTGGCTGTGGTCTTCAGAGCTAAAGGTTATACCTGGTTCAGCTGGGCCTCAGACAACCTCAGAGCAGGGCACACCCTACCTCTGAAGGAGTGATGGACTCACAGGTATGAAGTCAGCAATGAAAATGGTTGCCTAAAGGAGGGAGAACAGGCAGGAGCTGCGAACACACGTGGCATTTGTCAATCAAGCGCAGAGCGACCTTCAAAAGCCATTAGAAGCCTGCCCCATGCTGTCCTGGCCATTTGTGCCCAACTGATGGTTTCTGTGTCCCACAGGCCCTGCAAACGTGCTGTTCCTGGGACTAATTAGCCTTCCAGAGGGCAGACAAGAGCCCTCTGCTGGGACTCTCTCAGCAACAGAGTCATCAGATGGCTTCAAATAGACACCACTAGAAACAGGCGCAGGTCCAAGAAAGCTGTGGCTGCCTCTCTTCAGGAACAGCCAGGGCTGTTTCCTTTGCCTCAGGCTTAGTGGCCCTCACTTCAACCCAGCTTCATTCTTGGCTAGGCAGAAGCCATTGGTGTCTCCCTCAAGGCTTCCTCCCTGAACAAGGCTTGCCAATGCCTCCACACACAGCGTGACCTGGGCAGATACCATTAGCCTTCTGCTGAGGCTCGTGAGGGCAAGGTGTGCTTCTGCTTTGTTCTCTCTGGGTCTTCTGAGGTCTGGCATGGAGCATATTTGTTAATTCCATGTGGCTCCATGTCCGAGTTTACCTCTCCTGACAGATTCCCATGGGGTTTCCTTTGAAGAACATCCTCTCTTCCGCTTCCTCCTCCTCCTGCAATAATTCTTCTTCTTCTTCTTCTTCTTCTTCTTCTTCTTCTTCTTCTTCTTCTTCTTCTTCTTCTTCTTCTTCTTCTCCTCCTCCTCCTCCTCCTCCTCCTCCTCCTCCTCCTCCTCCTCCTTCTCCCTCTCCTCCTCCTCCTCCTCCTCCTTCTTCTTCTTCTCCTTCTCCTTCTCCCTCTCCTCCTCCTCCTCCTTCTTCTTCTTCTTCTCCTTCTCCTTCTCCCTCTCCTCCTCCTCCTCCTTCTTCTTCTTCTTCTTCTTCTTCTTCCTTCTTTTCTGAAATAGGGTCTCACATAGACCAGGCTGGTCTCAAGCTCACTCTGTGTCCAAGGATAACTTTGACATCCTGATCTTCCTGCATCCACCTCCTGAGTATCTGAGGTGCAGGTGTGTACCATTATGCCTATTTTATGTAATGCTAAGGATGGGACCCAGGGCTTCCTTTATGGAAAGCAAGTGCTCTACCCTCTGAGCCACCTCCCCAGCCTGGGCAATCACACTTTTCAGCAAGCCACATTTCTTACTGCTACTGTCTTTAGAACCTTGTAGCCCTAAAGAGGATTGAGTGGCTTGTGCTGGTTATTGAACTTCCTGGCCAGACCCACCAGCCTCAGCCCTGGTCCTCCCACCGCTCTGGTTCTCTCCTGGGTCATCTTTATGCACTACCCCAGGGAGGAATCCAAGAGTCAAGTAGAAATGCTAATATTTGCCAAGGTCAGGCTGCTCCTGTGTTTGACCTTGATTGTGCCCTTTCCTTGTCCAAGGAGAACTTCCCAGTTACTACACCCCATCCAGGAAAAGGGTGCTTGGTCTCCCCATTTCCCTAGTATGTTAATCAGTTTTCCATTACTATGACAAAATACTTGAGAAAATCAAATTAAAAAGAGGAAAGGTTGACTTTGGCTCATCACTTTGGAAGTCTCAAGCTATGGTCAGTTGCCATGTTGTTGTTCTGTGCTAAGACGGGGAAGATCAATGGAGGAAGCTGTTCTCTTCATAGTGAGCTCAAAGAGGTAGAAGGAGCAGGGTCCCACCATACTCTTCAAGAGTACACCCCAGTGACCTAGCCTCCTCCAACTAGGCCACACCTCCTAAAGACTTCAACACTTCCCAATGGTACCCTGGCCTAGGGACACTCTAGACCCAAAGTATAGCAGCTAGGTGTCCCTTGACTTTCGTGTCCATGGGTTGGAGCATATGTGGAACATTTGACCTTGGTGGTACCGTGAACCAGGAGGTCATTCTACCCTCACATCTTGCTCAGTGGTCCCAGATACTTCTTTGCCCCTAAGGATAGAAGAGGGCTACCCAGCCCAGCTGGGGTCAAGGCAGGAAGATGACCTTCTGTGGCTCTAGGAGAAAGTACCTTTCAGCAATATAAAGCCAGCAAGGTGGGTAGCCTAAAGCTCTAGGAAATATTTCTTTTTTTAAAAAAAAATATTTTTTTCTTTTAATAATTTATTTTTTTTTATTTTATGTACATTGGTGTTTTGCTGTATGTATATCTGTGTGAGAGTGTCAGATTTCCTGGAACTGGAGTTACAAAGAGTTGTTGAGTTGTCATGTGGATGCTAGGAATTGAACCTGGATCCTCTGGAAGAACAGCCAGTATTCTTAACTGCTGATCCACCTCTCTCCTGCCCCTGGGAAAATATTTCTTAGAAAAATAAAGCTGCCTGGGACAAGGAGGTCTTCAGATGGGTCAAGGAGATATGTCCTGACTCAGATCCTCTGAGCCCACCTTCAAGAACTTGAACTGAGTACACGTCAACTGTTGCAGGTGGCCATTGGCCTACAACATATTGTCCTCCAGCAAACAGATTGACAGGCTGAGCCCCTGGCCACTGTCTTTTCTCCAATTGTTAAGTTAATATGACTGATGCCAGGGGTGTAGCTCAGTGACAGAGTGTATGTGGCCCTCACTAAAAGAAAAAGCAGGTCTGTCCTTGACCTTCTGAAAAGAATAGGGATCCAAAGACAGGAATGAAAAAGGAAAAACTGCTACCTGTACATCTGGCATCTAGCAATATCCACTTGAATAAAGTTTAATTTTATAAGCAAACTTTAAAATTTATTATATCGTGAGTCTCTCCATGTCATTAATTTTTCTGGAATCTGAGCCTTAGTGGTTGCCTGGGGTTCCATTTATTTCCCAAAAAGTTGGACTTTTATGTGTCCCCCACATTTTCACCATCGTAAAATATGCCACCGTGAACATCCTGGAAGATGGATCTCCGTGACGACGTGGAATTAATTCATTAAGATAAATTCCTGGGAGTAGAAAATGTGTCAAATGGAATAAGTGCTTTTCAAACCTCTTCGGACATGTGGCCGAGTTATATACTCTTGGGAATGTCGTGTCATTTAAAATCCCAAGGAAAAGAGTCTTCCCTCTTGAACCAGCTACCCCTAGGCTTCTGCCCAAAGTGGAAAAAGCAGGTCTGTCCTTGACCTTCTGAAAAGAATAGGGATCTAAAGATCTAAGACCACTCCTCCACAACACCTCTCTCTCTCACACACACACACCTCCACAACACCCCCCACACACACACCTCCAAAAAAGCTCTCACACACACACACACCCCTCCACAAAAACCCTCATACACATACACACCACACACACACCACACACAAACCACACACACATCACACATACACACCACACACACATACATACCACACACACACACACATACCACACACACACACACACACACACACACACACACACCAGTTTTGTGTTTTAGATCTGAAAAGAATAGGGATCTAAAAGAAAAAGCAGGTAGAACTAAGTTTGCTTTCATTTCTTTGTCAGCAAGCTTGAGAGAGAGAGAGAGAGAGAGAGAGAGAGAGAGAGAGTCTGTTTTTTTGGAAACTTTCTACTTGTATTTGTATTGATTTTTCTACCAAAATATAAATGTTTTATAAAAATTGACCCTGTTTGAGTTACATTCCTTTGAAAAGACCAGCTACCACACACACACACACACACACACACACACACACACACACACACACCCCTCCGCAACACCCCCCCACACCCCTCCAAAAAAATCCTCACACACACACACCTCCACAAAAACCCTCACACACACACTTCCACAAAAACCCTCACACACACATACACACACCTCCACAAACACACACACACACATACACACACCTCCACAAAAACCCTCATATACATACACACCACACACACACCACACACATATACACACCACACACAAACCACACACACATCACACATACACACCACACACACATACATACCACACACACACACACACACCACATACCACACACCCACACACACACCCCCCACACCAGTTTTGTGTTTTAAATTCAGTCTCTATCTAAAGAATGAAATGCTGGACCAAGTGACCCCTGGACCTCAAAGGTCACTTCAAATGGCTCAGACCCACTGAGTCCTGCGAGCTGGCACGTCACCCTCACCCACATAAAACCCCGCCTCCTGTCCATTGGCACAGAAACGATGAAACAGGATTGCGAATGCCATCCCTGGGTGAGTGACACACTTGAACGATCAAGATAGGCGCATCAACCCAGAGGGAAAAGCCAGGGCTGGAACATCCACAGGCTGGAGGAACGCGTGCTAGGGCCTGCCTTGTCCTGACAGGCTGGTGCTGATGATACAGCTGCATACCTCGTGCAGGAATGACATTCTCGTCACTACATCAAAATACTTGATAGAAATGGCTTAGGTGCTCAACAAAGTAGAGCCATTGTATCTTAGTAATTATAATTTCATAAGCCAGGTTCAATAGGAACCCCACATTTCATGAATCCTGTGTCTTCCCTTGTGTGCATGTGTGTGTATGTGTGTGTGTGTATGTGTGTGTGTGTGTGTGTAGAGTGCTCATGCATATGAATGTGTACATTCATATACCTGTGTGTGCTCACTTGTATGCATGTGTATGTGTATGTGCATGTGTGTATGTGCATGTGCATATGTGCATGTGTGTATGTGCATGTGTGTATGTGCATATGTGTATGTGTGTATGTGCATGTGTGTATGCATGTGTGTGTAAGTTGAGTGCTAATGCATATGCATGTGTATATGTGTGTACCTGTGTGTGCTCACTTGTATGCATGTGTCTGTGTACCTGTGTGTGCTCACTTGTGTGCATGTGTGTATTTGTGTACCTGTGTGTTCACTTGTGTATCTGCGTGTGGATACCAGAGATCATTATCAAGTGTCTTCTTCAGTCTCTCTCCCCCTTAGGTTTTGAGACAGGGTCACCCACTAAACTTGGAGCTCACCATTTCAGCTAAACTGTCTGGCCAGTGAGCCCCTGGCATCCCCCAGTCTCAGCTCCCCCTAGAGCTGGTGTTACAGATGGGCTCCAGCCCCTGACTTTTACCTGCATGCTGAGAATCCACACTTAGACTCATGCGTACTGATGGAGTACTGTACATGGAGTACTGCACCATCATGCTTGCACATGGAGTACTGCACCATCATGCTTGCACATGGAGTACTGCACCATCATGCTTGCACATGGAGTACTGCACCATCGTGCTTGCACATGGAGTACTGCACCATCGTGCTTGCACATGGAGTACTGCACCATCGTGCTTGCACATGGAGTACTGCACCATCGTGCTTGCACATGGAGTACTGCACCATCGTGCTTGCACATGGAGTACTGCACCATCGTGCTTGCACATGGAGTACTGCACCATCGTGCTTGCACATGGAGTACTGCACCATCGTGCTTGCACATGGAGTACTGCACCATCGTGCTTGCACATGGAGTACTGCACCATCGTGCTTGCACATGGAGTACTGCACCATCATGCTTGCACATGGAGTACTACACCATCATGCTTGTACATGGAGTACTGCACCATCATGCTTGCACAGTAAGTACTGTACCACCGAGTCACCTCCATGACCCCGTGGAATGCTCGTTTCGTGCACTAAACTCTCATATTCTGTGTTCACACTAAAGAGGTCATCTCAGTGTGTATTGCAGAGAATAATACCTAACCAAGCAGTTAGGTACACGCACTGTTTTGACTGTATCTGTATGTTCTCTTTAGAAAATTAAGATGTGAAATAGTAGCTAAATCTCTAATTTCCATTTCAGAAAATTAAAGTGCGGTGAGCTCCTTCCACCCATGTCAGTCGGTAGGGAAGATATGACACAGGGTGCAATTCAGCACGGATGTTCAGTTCATCCAGGCCTCACATGCCTGGCCTAGGACTTCCTGCTCAGTCCTTTGCATGTCCCCCACACTCCCAGATGCCACATGATTTGAGCACGTCAACTCAACTTTTCTGAGAACAGCTGTCCTCCTGTGAAATCGAGACCATGACCCCACTTCAGTGCCCGTCAGGGAAACACCGTCTATCAAGATGCTTGCCTGGGAGGGGGAGGGGGCGCGACGTTGATGCTCAGAGCTGCCTGCCAGCATCTTCTGGGGCAGGTTGTCTGTAGCTCCCTGAGGTGAGGAGACCTGACATACCGATATAACACTGGAGTGCAATTTAATGCGGGGATGTGTGCGTGATAAAGCTTATGGTTCGAGGGTGATCCATCAATGGCTGCTGCTAAGGCGTCTGGGATTTCCTCTCCCTCTCCTCACTTCCGTAACCACCCAGGCTGACCCTTCTTAAGTGTGTCACAAATGTAACCGCAGCAGCAGGGCCCGGGAGCTCTATCTTCTGAGGCCTCTGTGGACGTCAGGATGTAGTGGTCAGGCGCCCCCTGTCCTGGCTGGTTCCTGGGCTTAGTTCCACCCCCACGAGTCCAGTTCACACTTGGGATGGGACCGTGGGTCTTTCCTTACAGGTGTGGTACAGATTGTATGGATAGCCCGTACCATGGTTGTACCCATGCTCTGACGACAGAAAGTTAAGGGAAGAAGGTTTGGTTTTGGCTACTAGTTTGGATGTACAGGCCATCATGGTGGGGAAGGCACCAGGGCGGGCGTCTGAAGCAGCTAGACACATGTCCACAATCAGGAGGCAGAGAGAAGGGAATGCTAGTAGGCTATGCTTTTTATTTAGACAAGGACCTCCAGCCCATGGGATAGAACCACCCACATTCAGGGTAAGTTTTCCCATCCCAGTTAACCCAGTGGAGAAACTCCCTCAAAAAACATGCCCAGGAGTTTTTCTCCTTGGCAGTTCCAGATCCTGTTGAATTGACAATCAAGAGTAACCGGAACATATACTTAGCATAGTTCCCAGATGCATGGTGGTCCAGGGTAAGGCCTGTTCTGAGGTCATCCACAGTGCTGGGGGGGAAGAGCTGCGGGGGGGGGGGAGAGCTGTGCACAAGAGTGTGTGTCTGTGCGCACATTACGTAAATGACGTGAGCCGCAATCCTCTCCCCAGTAGGTAGCTATGCGTGCTCTGCTAGCGTCAGGACCTGAGTTCAGATCCCCAGCACATGTGTACAGCCGGACACAGTGGCACACATCTGTAATCCCAGCTCCTTTCCTGCAAGATACGGAAAGAGATAAGGGGAAGACAGAATCCCTGGAAGTTGGACAGCCAGTTAGCCAGTCAGGTGCAACAGAGAACAAGAAACCCCTGCTCACCGGCTGGTGGTAGCACACACCTTTAATCTCAGCACTCGGGAGGCAGATGAAGGCAAATCTCTGAGTTCGAGGCCAGCCTGGTCTACAGAGTGAGTTCCAGGACAGCCAAGGCTACATGGAGAAACCATATCTTGGAAAACCCAAAATAGATAGATAGATAGATAGATAGATAGATAGATAGATAGATAGATAGATAGATAGATAGATAGATAGATAGATCGGTAGATAGATAGATAGATAGATAGATAGATAGATAGATAGATAGATAGATAGATAGATAGATAGATAGACAGATAGATAAGCAAAGAGATCTCCATCTCAAACAAAGTACACACTGAGGACTGATACCCAAAGTCCTCTGATTTCCCTATACATGCCTTCACATGCGCTCTCTTCCCGCCCTCTCTCTCTCTCTCTCTCTCTCTCACACACACACACACACACACACACACACACACACGCACCCTAAGCTAAGCCACACAACAGCAGTTCTAGAACACAAAAGACCCCCTATCCCTTTCTCCGTCATTCACTGAGACCTGGGAATCCTGGCATCGGCTCCAACCCTCAATGTCACCCCTAGGTCTTCAGCCTAGGAAGGGTATGGTCTTCCTGTGTAGCGACATTCTGGGAAAGTTAGGTACAACCTCCCCGCCCCCATAACTCAAAAGAAAACTTTCCCTTTTAAATTAATAGGGTGTCCACTGCCAGTATTTGTGGTGGGTCCCTGGGCTGTACGTCTCCTTCAGAGCTATGGCAGGCAGCATACATAATGAGACGTCAACATGAGGCTTGATTTAAAGCACCTCTTCATTAATATAACAAACGAAGTGTACCCAGATTTGAAAGTATATTCCTGCGGGCCTAATTAAAACTCTGAACAAAATACATGTATATGTATATTTTAAATGGAGACGTTCAGTAGATAGAATTAGCTACCCAAATTAATTCAAATTGAAAAGTGTATCATGAGTGCATTGTTATTATTAACACGGCCAGGGCTCCTCAGAGATCTCCCTGGCAATGTGTTCCTGGTTTAGAGAACGCTTGGTGGATGACAGACAGGCTTCACTTCACAGATCTCACACTCACACAGTCTGCCCGTGGCAGAGCCTAGGCTGTTAGAATGGTGCCCTCTCTGGGGTAGAAGGGATGGATTCCCAGGGGCCTTGGCATCAGCTGGGGCATTCTCTCTGACTGGGAGTTCTATCTCAGTGTACCTTCTATACAAAAGCCTTGCGCCATCAGGAAGGGCTAGACCTTCATTAAGTGGAGAGGTTCCCCAACCAATCAGACCTGAGAGGTGTGGCATTAGCCTCAGGAGGACCAGGTCCCTGTGTACCTCCACAAAGAATGGAACAGATGGGAAAAGCACGAGATGGTAGGAAGCAGAAGGACAGTGTCCTTTACAGACAGCCCCTTCTTCTTCCAGTGTGGGTTCAAAGGTACAGAGTCAATATTGCACTCACCTCTGAGAGACCGCAGGGACCCTGCTCTATGGATGTGGCTGGAACCCAATGAAGTGACCCCTGGCCAGAGACATGACTCAAGCTCACACTACAGAGATATGTGTGTGGACTTCTGGGCATGACTTTGGTCAAAGGTGAAGATACCTGCCTTAGTTAGGGTTTTACTGCTGTGAACAGGTACCATGACCAAGACAACTCTTATAAAGAACAGCATTTAGTTAGGCCTGGCTTACAGGTTCAGAGATTCAGTCTAGTATCATCCAGTTAGGATGAGGGTCTTAAAGCCCATATCCATAGTGACACACCTACTCCAACAAGGCCACATCTCCTAATAGTGCCACTCCCTGGGCCAAGCATATACAAACCATCACAACACCCCAAAAGCCTACCTATGTTATATCTCCACAGTCATGGATGACAAATCTTTGCATGTAGGTGCTGAGGCAAGACATTTCAGTATGGTCTTCCGGTCATATCGTGACATCTACACAGAATGGGAAATGGACCCAGGGAGCAAGAGAGGTGAAGTAAGGAACCACAGGGGCCTTCTCTGGTCAATGCTGGTCTCCACTGAAAGGTCTGGGCACATGTGCTTTATAGAGGGTATGCGCTTATAAAAAGGAGGACTCTGTCAATCAAAGATGGGATATTTGCATTTACTTACAGGCCAGCCCTCTAGCTCTCCGGTCTTCACCCATAAGTGGAGATACAATAGTATTTATGCTGTGGGGATCAATATGAGGAGGAGTGAAATCTTTACAGGAAGTGCCATTCCTTAGAATAGGATGGATGCATTGTGTAATTATTACACACACACACACACACACCTGCCCTTTTTTTTCTAAATCATTGACTCTTATTCTATCCCTTGGGGACTGGTGGGAATATTAAGAACTCCAGAGTGAATGACACTTATAAAGTGCTTTGTGAGTTCCTAGTCACTCTCCTGGGTTGGATCCCCTTTGAACAGATGACAACGTAGCCACATAGTGTCCCTGTCATTCTTACCCTCGCCAGGGAAACTGAGGCTCAGCCAGTATATAATATGCTCAGCTCCTAGTAGCTCCTGAAGTCTTGAATGCAGTTTCCAAGATGAATCTCTTCCTCAGTCCCCGCTACCTTCTCCACTGAGGTTGTGGTAGAGAGGCCCTTGAGAAAACCCAGAGGAGAGTGCATAGAAAAAAACTCCACAGAACCATGCATGGCCTTTGAGACTGGCTGACACAAAAGTCAGAATGCCAGATAGGGTCAGCCATGTGGTGAGACTGACTGAGGACCTTGTCCCCCAGAACATCAAGTGTGGGGGACCAGAAATAAGTCTGGTCAACAAGCAGCCTAATTTCCAAGCAGTTACAATCAGTTTCCATGGTGACCAGAAGACCCAAGGTCCAGGGTCAAATCTTTCCAATTCCTGACAATTGTTTGGAAAGATGGTGTCTGCTACCAAAATCTCTCTCTATAATTGGAAACTATTTACAAACACATAGTAAAGAAATGGGCTGAGGCCTCAAATTGCTACAATGTGACCTTTCGCATTTGAGAATGTTGCCCTGTTCATTCCCAGATCACAGATCTAGGCGTCTCCCTGCCAGCCTGACTGTGTCGTCGGTGACATTCACAGCATCAGGACAATAGTGTTTTCTGCAGTTCACTTAAATGTCCCCTGCAAATAGATCAGATCTATTCTTGCTGCCTGGCCTACATCTCACTCTTTAGGCAGCTGCGGTGATGGTACTCGGCAAGCAATTTCCAGAGACCATGTCACAGTCGGGGCCAGCCGAGGATGGAAATGAGGGATTGGACACCGAGGATGGAAATGGAGGGATTGGACACCGAGGATGGAAAGGAGGGATTGGACAGCCTGCCTACATGAGGGAAGAGGAAGGTGGATTAGCTCTCTTTGGTGAGAAAGACAGTGGCCTAGTCTCAGTCTTCAAAAGCTAAGAACAAGGCTGTTCACCCTGTGAAGGACATTCACACAAGGACAATTGGAGTATGTTCATGTGTGTGCCAGGAACGTCCTGCCCTTGCCTGAGAAATGGATGTTGTGAGCTCAGGGCTCCCCTGAGACATAAGTGGTGGATACAGGATATCACTGGGCTCTAAGAACTCTCCAGTAGAATTAAGGATTAGTGAGAAAAGAGAGACTGAAGATCTGGAGGCCTAAGAAGAGGGTAGTAACCACCGGACTCTGAAACCTCGGGACAAGAAAGTGGGGCTCTACAGTAGAGGTCTCCTAACCCTGGCTGGCACCAGCGTAGGGATGACCTAACTGGCCCCCTGCCACCATCTTCCTCTGGTCTCCCTTGATCCCATGTGGTTCAGAGAGACACCTCAAGGAGTCATTAGACATGTGGCACAGACATCCCCCCTGATGCACCAAGCTGGTGTTCCACAACACTGTGGATGACTGAAAACCTTAGTGGGAGGGAATCTTATGCACACACACACACACACACACACACACACACACACACACACACCTTCCTTGCCGACATTCCTATGACATAGTGCATGCTATAAATTAGACACAGTAAGAGTGCTGAATGAGAATAAAATAGAACATTTCCCTGATTGGGGGCAGAGTTCCTTCAGAGTTAAGATGAGCTTTGGTAGTTTTGGACCACAGTTGACAGAGGACAGGTAACATCCCCAGAAACTGAAACCCCAAATAAGCCAGGACTTGCACATAAATAGAGGGGATACTCAGAAGGGAGGCAAAGAACAGGTGACCTCTTGGGGACCTTCCTGTCGCCTAGGAAGTCCCCAAGAAGGCCATAAGAGGAATCCAGTCTGTCATAAGAAAATATTTCTGAGGAAGGCAGGTGTTCTGGTCAATCCAGTTCAGTCTAATCCATATTCCAGACCCCTGCTTCAGACCATCATTCTGCCTAAACTTGTGTGGGGTTGGAATCCTAGGCTAGACAGAGAGTCAGATACCTGGCCTGGGTATAGCAGGACTGGCTGAGATTCTGTCAGGAACATGGATCTGAGAAGGGCTGCAGGTAGGTGGCCTTGGGACATCCCAGTGTTGGAAATGTCTGAGACCCTGTGTTGCTGGAGCACAGTCCCCTTGTCCTAAGGTCAGGAGGCAGATAGAGATGAAAAGCCCTAGTTCCAAGTACTCCTGAAAGTTAGGGCTTCCTCTGCAGCGACCCCCAAGGCTCTGATTTAAAGTCCCAGGAGGACAGCCTTCCTGGATTCCTGAACCCAGCTAGCACAGGGATATGTACCAAGTTTACCTCCTGATATCACCTACAGGATCCACTCCCTCTACAGTCCACAGCCCTTCCTGTGGGTCTGCCTAGGTCAGCAACTGAGAAGGGTGTGACATCAGGGCCTAACCCAGAGCACCTTGTATTGCCTATGAATCTATGAATCTGTGTGTGTGTGTGTGTGTGTGTAGCTCTCCTAGTCACAAGCAGGACACCCCTTTCAAACCTCCCTGAGCATAGAAATGTAGTAAATTCCTGAGCTCATTTTGGCACTTTTGTCGGAAAGAAGAAACTTCCTGTCCAAGCCCATCTGGTGGGGTGGTCAGCACACCGAAGCTCTGCATTGTGTCCCTGCCTAAGGGAGGCCTCAGGCCTGGCTGCTGGCTAAGCCAAATTGGGAGGGGGGGTCCGTGGCAGCCCGTGGTCTAATTGGAAATGGGTGTTAGAGATGAGAACCCCAGTTTCACGCAGTGAAATGTCAGGGAGTAAGCATCTCAAACCCACCCCTGGCCCTTTGGTATTTTACTGTCTTTCTCCTTGGCAGTGAGTGACTCCCATCTTTCAAAGAAGGAACTTTAAAGGTTCAAAGGAGCTCCACGATTTCAAACAGCACGTTTAAAAGCACTTTGATGGTTTAAATGCAGACACGCCAAGTACGTATCTCTTAAATTACATGCGACTTTGCCTCTCGGGGAAACACCTTTGAAGGAATGAATTGGGACTTTTGTCTTTCATGGGTAGTGTTTTGTTGATGGTGCTTTAGGAGGTCGCTCTATAAAAGAGGGTCCTTGTGGTGTCTCAGGCACTGATATTGTGAAGACTCGTCTAGATATATGACACCTGCCTAGCCAAGAGACTGGGTCCACCTGCCCTTCCAGAATGTGCAGTGACGGTCAAGGGGACGGTAAAAATGACAGTGATAGAGCCAGTGGTGAGGCTGGTGGTGATGTCATGGTGAAGCAGGTGGTGATGTCATAGTGAGCCAGGTGGTGATGTCATGGTGAGCCAGGTGGTGATGTCATGATGAGGCTGGTGGTGATGTCATGGTGAAGCAGGTGGTAATGTCATGGTGAGGCAGGTAGTGATGTCACGGTGAGGCAGGTGGTAATGTCATGGTGAGGCTGGTGGTGATGTCATGGTGAAGCAGGTGGTGATGTCATAGTGAGCCAGGTGGTGATGTCATGGTGAGCCAGGTGGTGATGTCATGATGAGGCAGGTAGTGATGTCATAGTGAGGCAGGAGGTGATGCCATGGTAAGGCAGGCAGTGATGTCATGGTGAGGCTGGTGGTGATGTCATGGTGAGGCAGGTAGTGATGTCATGGTGAAGGAGAGTGTGATGTCATGGTGGGCTGGTGGTGATGGTGGTCACTCTGCAAACTCTTTCAGCACCTGGGTCCCAGTGTCATCACTACAACTACCACTGTGCCTATGGTCTGCACCATATCATATCCTGTTAACCACCCCACAGGGACAGGTATCCTGATCTGCTCCTGGGTCAGCTCAGTAGGGAAGGAACATAGCCTCACTCCTCCAGCTCTGGTAGTCATTCTGGGCATAAGGTCACCATAGCCCAAGGACGTATATTTTGTGGCTGCTAAGAGGAGCTTCTGTTGGTGCCCCTCTACATGGGGGCCCTTCCCTGCCTGCTCAGGCACTGCAGGCTATGTGGGGTCGGGGGTCGGGGTTGGGGGTTCTACTGCTGCCTGGGTCTGAGGACAGGCTTAGCCTTGAGCACACACAAAAGACAGGAGGAAGGGAAGAGAGAGGCAGTTCACCTATATTATTTCCTTGAACAATGAACTTGGGAATATTAGCTTAGAAGAGAGGGTTTGTAGGATCGTGGCCGCTTCTGAAGAGGCCAAAATACAGGTGAGCAGGC
Organism: Tokudaia tokunoshimensis; assembly: GCA_036184795.1. Classification (NCBI taxonomy): domain Eukaryota; kingdom Metazoa; phylum Chordata; class Mammalia; order Rodentia; family Muridae; genus Tokudaia; species Tokudaia tokunoshimensis. Next base: position 78,963,000 of record BTHU01000006.1, read on the forward strand.
CCTAAGGGCGGGTCATATCCAGCCACACAGCTTCTGGACTCCCACCTCTCTCCTGGAACCTTTTGCCGAGACCCAAAATCCCTCACTGGTGCAAGCCTGGAGTCATAATTCTCCGAATCCTCCCTGAGCTCGGTGATTTATTCATCTGACCCTGTGGCCTAATTCCAGTGGGGATTGCAAGGCAGAGTCTGGAGGGCACCAAGAGGCTTCCTCGATGCTCTGCAAAGCTCTTAGCAAACAGCAGAGAGGGGGTGACCCCACATTCTCCACATCTCCAGTGTGTTTGGGACAGTAGGTTGACAAGCGTCTACCAAATAGACAAATGTCCAGTGTCAGGCAATGAGCACACTATATCTTCTCAAGGACAGCTCTGTCCTTGCATTTCCCAACGCAGGGACACCCCTCACCCCCACCCTGTCCTGGTCTAAGAATCAGAGTCTTGCTCTAGACAATGGTGGCTAGGTTCATACACCTCGCATTTCAGCATAGCCAAAGAGGGACCCTGCTTCGCTCCCTTCCTTGGAACCACTTTGCACGTTTAAGCAATCTATATTCTCTGAGTCTTGAAAGCTCAATCCCTGGATAGTCAGCTTCCATTCCGGCCTTAGACACGCTTTAGAATGGAGACAGGTCCCCAGCAGAAAGGCTCATGAAAAGTACATATTCTTGGGTTTTTTTCTGTGTGCCTCATTACGGGGTTGGGGGCTGCTGGGGCTAGGGACCCAGCTGGCCAAACCCACCAGGCGCTGCCACCATTCTAATCTCTCTCTATTACGGAAATGGATGGCGAGCTGGGAATTACTGTGGCTATAAATCAGCTTTGTGTTTGGGATAATCTAATACATTTTTCAAGTGTTGTTCTAGCCGTTTGGCGTGCGCAGAGCCACTCGGTTAGCACCGAGTTTGCAATCAATCTACCCCTGCTCAGTCGCCACCCAGCCTCGCCACCTCCTCCGAGCCTTCCTAATATTTTATACATAAAGCAGTTTAGATTCGTGGGGGGGGTGGCACTCCAGCTAGTAAAAGCTCTGAAGATTCAGCTTTATGGACTAGTGGCCCAGCCTTGTAGGCGTCCCAGCTTCTTAAGATTAAAAGGGCTTTTATTTGCTGTGTTACCCTAGGCGGGGAGTCAGGGCTTGCTTGGCTACCCCATTCTGTTATTGTTAGGTGTGTTCTTCTCCAGGAAGACAGGAGACACTGGAGGATGGAGAGGAGGCTCAAGGGTGGGGCCCTCAGGGAAAAAAATGACTTTCTTTTTTTTTTTTTTTTTTGGTTTTTCGAGACAGGGTTTCTCTGGAAAATGACTTTCTTTATTTTCCTTTTTATCCCAGCTTCTCCTAGCAATGGGTTCTGAGCCCAGTGAGACTCCCCAAGACCCTCGGCGGGGGGGGACAGGGGGGACGGGGGGAGGGGGGGCATAGAAGCAGTCAGAGTTTAACATCCATGTGTTCATCTCTGTAGGATACTTTCTAGTCCCTGCACCCCAAGGGGAGACATCAAATGGCTGAAAACCTCTGTTGGGGAGGGACCTGGCCCTACCAAAGGAAACGGAAATGCAGTTTCCTTTGCTTTAAAGCCTAGCCCTTGTAATAAACGCACACAGCGAATGTGCTGAGCAAACACCTCCACGCTCATCAATATGCGGGGCTGTTTATTGCCTCATAAACTTGGAAGCAAGTGATATTGTCTCTTAAATCAATGGCTGCGTGGACAGCCTTGGCGCTCCGGGAGAACAGTACATGCAGGCCTCTCGCGGGCTGAGATTAATGGCTGGAGCCGACTAGAAGGTGCTTAGTCACCGCCGGGGGAGTCAGGAGTTCCGGGTACTGGTAGCCTTGGAAAAAGGCAAGGCCAGGATGACAGGCCTGGACATCGCTACCTATAGCCACACTGTCATGAACAGACATCATAGGATAGGGAGGCTGAAGTCTCCGTCACTGGGTGGGGATCAGAGGGTGTCTGTCTGAGGGCCCTGCTGGGTGACCCACCCTGTGTTCTCAGAACCTGGCAACAGACATGCTAAGGGAGTATGGAGGAGGCAGAGAGAGAAGAGTGTGTGTGTGTGGGAGGGGTGTCTCCAGTGTGAGCTGGGGATGTGGGGGCGAGGTAGAGACTGCGGTGCAGAAAGCCCCACAATGCACTGTGCTAATGACACCTCCCTTTCAGAATCCTGTCCTGTTTAGGAAGTGGCGATCTTTAAGGCCATTAGTGGAGGGGCCAAGGCAGGAGACCTTGTCAGGATGAGCTGGGCTGTCCCCTTTGGTGCATCAAATGGTGGCCTCCAAAAGGTTGCACCCCACCCCTAGAGTCTATGATGTAGCCTTATTGGAGAAGAGAGTCTTTGAAGATGTAATTAAGTTAAGAATTTTGCAGGCTGGGATAGGGGTGGGCTGGTTCAATCCTCCGACAAATCTCCTCATAAGAGAGACAGAAGAGGGCTGGTAAAATGTCTCAGCTGATACAGTGCTTGTCAGGCAAGGCTGGCAATCCTAGAGCCCGCATGGCAGAAAGGACTGAACCAACTCCTACAAGTTGACCTCTCTCTCGCTCTCTCTCTCTCTCTCTCTCAGAAAGAGAGAGGGAGGGAGACAGACAGACACAAACACACACACACACTCAGAGAACGAGAGAGAGACAGACAGATAGAAATACACAGACAGACACACAGATACACATACTCAGAGAAAGAGAGAGAGAAAGGAGAGAGACAGACACAAACATACACAGAGACATACAGATACAGAGAGACACAGACACACATATAGACACAGATACACTATACACAGAAATATACACACAGATACACACAGACACACACATGCATAGACACATACACAGACACATATACACACACACACTGAGAGAGAGAGAGAGAGAGAGAGAGGAGAGAGAGAGACAGACACACAGGGAGAGAGAAAGAGAGAGAGAGAGAGAGAGAGAGAGGAGAGAGACAGACACAAACATATACACACATACACACACACAGAGACACACAGAGACACAGACACACACACTCAGAGAAAGAGAGAGAGAGACACAAATACACAGACAGACACACACACACACACACAGAGAGAGAGAGAGAGAGAGGAGACAGACACAAACATATATACACATACACACACAAAGAGACACACAGATACACAGACACACACACATAGACACACCATACACAGAAATATACACACAGACACACACATGCATAGACACATACACAGACACACATGTACATACACATACACAAATGAACAGCCACACAAATGCAGCTAAACACAGATATTCACACACAGACATACATACACAGATACATACAGACATACACAGACACACACATAGAGACACATATACACACACATAGACACAGACACACACATAGACACAGACACAAAGACACATACATATACACAGACACAGACACATAGACACTCACACAGACAGATAAACCCAGACACACACATATACCCACACACTGGCGTGCGGGTTGATGGGCAGTGTAAATGTAATAAAAACATTATAAGAGGCAGAGAAGAGATTTGAGATAGACAGGGGAACAAAGCACACCACCCGGGAGAGTGGAGGCCCAGACCGCAGCGAGGTGGCCAGGCTACACCCACTAGTTTGGGTAGTTCTGACCAGAGCCGGTTGTCTCAAGAGCATGAGTAGAGCTGCAGGAAAACTCCAGGTGCGCTCAAATCTGGTCACCCGTGGCTCTGCCGCCAGAGACCACAACCCTGGTGACGGCAAACAATAGACATATAAGCCCCCTGGTTTGGAAGCCGGAAGCCTAACACCTAGTGGTTGCCAGCTACCTTGGCTTGTGGCGGCCCTGGGTCAGACTGAAGAGTGCTGTGGGAAAGATCTGGCGTTTTCTCTAGAGTCTTATATTGCCTTGGTAAGACCAAATGGGTTGAGGTTAATGCCTGTCTTACAAAATCACATGCCCACGGCGGACCCCTGAGAGACTGTGATAAACAGAACATGTTAACCGCTGTCCAAAAGTACTTAAGCCCAGTCGTCTGAATTGGGTGATGGTTGAGTGCTTTCGACCTCTAGAAGTGGCAACTTTAAATGGCTTAACATTAACCTTGCTGTAGAGGTCCTGGCTATTCAGATGTGTATTGCCAAAATTGCTCCCTCCACACCCCCCCGTATGTTGGAGCCCGGTTATAATTAACAAAGGACTCCATGAGCCATGAACCAGATCAGAGACTGGGGGCAGGATGGTGAGGAACAGAAGAGTAGCTGGGCAGCTGTCAGCTGGAGGCAGCCTGGCACTTACAGCTCGGCCATGACGTCCGCCTGTTGGACAAACACAAATTGAGCACCAACTTCAAACAAGGCCACTCTGTGACCAGGATGGAGAGAGGCAAAAACAAGATTATTCCATAATCACATTTGAGCACAGATAAAAACAAGCACACTGTTCGAACCACAAAAATGACCACAGTCCTTCCCTCCTGCACAGCATGAGGAACAACCACATCTTCAAGGTGTGCAGACATGGTCTCACTCCGTTCCTATGTCCCAGACAAAAGTTAAGTGATATCCAGATTGATTTCAATGTCCTGATATCCAATGCAGAGTGACTACCCCCAAATCTTCCCCACACTCTGTAAGTTCTCAGCTAGCCCCTACCTGAGACATCCCATTCTGGAGTTTTAACTGAGAACTTGACACAACCTAGAATCACCTGGGAAAGAGAGTCTTAATGGGGAATTATCTAGATCAAGTTGGCCTGTAGGCATGTCTATTGGAGATTATTTTGTCAGTTGATATAGGGAGACCTGGCCCACTGTGGGTGGCACCATTCCCTAGGCTAGTCCTTAAACTACAAGAATGTAGTGGTTTGAAAGAAAGTGACCCCCATAAGTTCATAAGGAGTGGAGCTATTGGGAGATGTGGCCTTGCTGGAGTAGGTGCGGCTTCGTTGAAGACTTGGGGTGGGCTTTGAGGTCTCAGAAGCTCATGCTAGACCCATTGACTCCTGCTGCCCGCCAATCCAGATATAGAACTCTGAACTCTCTCTCCAGCACCATGTCTTCCCACCATGATGATAATGGACTAAACCTCTGCTGAAACTGTAAACTAGCTCCAGTTAAATGTTTTCCTTTATAAGAGTTGCCACGGTTGTGGTGTCTGTTCACAGCGATGAAACTCTAAGACGATGAGTAAAGAAAGCTAGAAAACAAGTAAGCAGGCAAGCAGGCAGGTAGGCAAGCACACAGGGAAGCAGGGAAGCATACACCTTGAGTTCATTTGTTTCTGCTCTTGACTGTGGCTTTTGTATGAGTGACTGTCTCTAGCTCCTGCCTCTGAGACGGCCCTGCTATGATGGCCTGTAATTTGGAATAGTAACACAAGCTACCCTCCCCTCCTTTATGCTTCTTTCTGTCAGGGTATTTGTAAAACCATCAGAGACTAAATCCGAACTGTCTTCTATGCTGTATCTTCTCCACTGTGGCAAAAAATGCCAAGAAGACCGATTTTGATCGCCACTGTGTATTCCTGGTGGGTTTTGATTATTAGTCATTGATAATGACATTGAGCTAAGCCATCCTGGCTTGGCCATCTTTGTACTTAGGACCAGGGCCGCCATAATCACTTCTACCATTATCAAGAACTGCATTACCACCATCACCGCCATAATCACTACTGCCAGTACCGCCACCACCATCGATCATTGCTAAAGCCACCTGCCACCAACATCACCATGATCATTACATCAGTAACTACTGAAGCCACCACCATAATCACCACCACCAGTGTCATCGCTTTCTCCAGGACCCCAATCACTGTCACTATTCTTACTAACACCATTACTGCCACCACCATCTCCCTACCTCGTATACATTTTATCATCCTCCCAAGGCTACAAGCAAAATATTGCTATCCATGTTTTCTTAAGTGAGGTTAGTCTGGTTCAGAGAAGTTTCCCAGGCTGTATGTTTGTGCCCCATGCATACTCACATGTTCGAATCCCAACCCCTGACCTTCAGCACCATAAGCGCTCTGCTCATTTTTAGGGGTCACCATCAACATCGCTTCTATTGAAATAAGAACAGTTTAAACCTGAGACCTCCAAGGGTGGGTGTAGAGGGAACAGTAACTAACTGATGGGCTTAGGGTAGCAATCGTGTCATGTGAGGTTCTGACCCTGCCAATGGATTAATCCTTGCTTGCTTGAGAACTTTATGATGTTACAAGGAAATGGTAGACTCTTAGGAGGTGAGGCCTAGTCGGAGGAGGTGTGTCATTGGGACGTGCCTATGGTGGACATTATAGAGAGAATCTCTTATAAGTATCCCCTACCAATAAAAAAAGCCGAAGGCCAACGAGCTGAAACAGGAAATAGGAGGCGGGACACTGGCAGGAAGAGAGAGGATTCTGGGAAATAGTGAGAGAGTAAAAGGAGATGCAGAGCAGCACGGCGAAATTCGAGTTAAACTTTGAGGGAGACTCTGAGAAAACTCAAAGGAAAAAGTGGGCTGGGACTGAAAAGGAGGTAACTAACCATGTGGAAGAAATAGAATACTTTAAGAGACAGCGGATGAGCCAAAGTTATGGTTGTCATAAACTTTGTCCTAACAAAGACAAAAGTGACTAGTTTCTAGTCTTGTCTCGGGAAAGATTTCATATGTTGCTGCATTTGCCATTGGCAGGGACAGGGGAGTTGGACTCAAGAACTTGGGTAGGAAGGAGACAACCATCACTGATAACCATCACTGTTACCTATATCCACCGTGGCAGTGCAGGCGGTCATGGTGGTAATGACCAAGAGGTATGTCCATATTTCCAGACTGTGGTGAGAAACCCACAATAAACTACTTAAAGGGGAAGAGACTCTTGGAGGCTCTAGCCTGCGTTGAGGCTCCCCGGGGTCCATGATGAATGTTTTTCTCAACAGATCTCCACCTTAATCTTTTTGGTTTTTATGGGTTTTTGTTTTGGGTTTGTTTTTGAGACAGTGTTCTTTCACTGCACCTAGAATTTGCCCAGTAGACTGGCTAGCCAGCAGTACCAGGGTTGTAGTGGTCACTTCTACTCCCCTAGTACCAGGATTCCAGAGGCATAACCCGTGCCAGGTCCTATCTAAAATATACAGCTAGAGCAAACACCTATCTGAGTATATAGCCAGCATTCTACCCACTGAACTATCTTCCCAGCCTCTCTTGGCTGTTCTCTCCAGTGGCTTTGCACAGGTTTGCTCTGGTACCTGGCCTGTGGATTCCACCATTTCACCTGTGTAAGGCGATCTTGTCTCCTTTCTACCCAAGTTCTTGAGTCCATCTCCCCTGTCCCTGCCAATGGCAAATGCAGCAACGTGTGAATTCTTTCCTGAGTCTAGAATAGAAACTAAGATTTATGAATCTCCATCTATTACTGTAACCAGCAGGCTCACTTACTGCCCGTATCCTTTATTTCATGACATTTTCCTTTATAAATGGCACCTTTTAAAGATGCTACATAAAGAGCCCAATTCAGAGTTTCAAATTCAAATTATTTGGGCCTTTTGAAAACATATTAGGCATCTGAACTATGGGCAGAAAAATACCCTTTTTACACGCTTGGGTAAACCCACAACAGCTTAAAGGATTTTCTTCAAGTTTTCAAAATACATATAAAGATATATAATTCACTTCTGGGCTGAGGAAAAAAATATGATAAATTCTTACACAAAAGTAGAGCCTTGAAAATGAAAAATGGCTTTCACAGCTGTGAAAATCAAGGGCCTTGTAGCAAAAGCAACCAGGCTTCCAGAGCTCACAAGGCTGATGACAAGTCCGTCCCCAGGGAACCGTGTGTTGGGGCCATGTGGGGGGCCTGGATTCTGGGATCGTTAAACACCCAACCAAAGTCGAAGATTAGAAGCTGTAAGCAAGTTTGCTGTGAAGTACCTAGCAACATTGATGCTGTTGGGTTTGAAAAGGAGATCTTTTCAGCCAAGGAGGAAAACTGGCAGCTTAGTCCAGTACTAAGAAACAACAGTGACAGTCCCCCAAACCAGGGGGACCCCCTTCCCCTCCTGGGACCCTGCACTACGGTAGGGAAGCAGATTCTCAAATTCCTCAACAGGCACCTGTCACTTGGGATTGTGGCCACTCCCTCACAAGGCTCTTGGGTGCGAGGTAACAATTCCCACCACAGCTGAGGAAGGAGACTGGAATGTGCAGACCAGCCTGGGGCTTCTAGATGCTTCGTGAAGCCTAAGGAGTCTCCAGAACTGTACAAGCTGTACAGAATAGACCACAAAGAAACCTATAGGCCAAGTTCAAGAGATGGAGGCTGGCCAAGGGTCAGGGAAGGGATCCAATTATTTGTCCCCTACCCCCTCAGTGTATCATTTCTTAAATGTTCCATAGAACACTATCTCATTTATTTTACACACACACACACACACACATACACACACACACACGGCCACTATTTTCCTATGAGAAAATAAGGAACATGCACACACATACACACATGTATATATATACACACACATAGACACAGGTGTATACACACATACCCATATATATACATATATGCATGTGTATATACACATATATACATATACACGTGTGTATACACATACACTCACATATATACACATGTGTATACACAATACACATATACACATGTGTGTACACAAACATATATGCATATACACATGTGTACACACATATACACATATACACATGTGTGCACACAAACATACATATGTGTGTATACACACATGCACACACATTTATATACACATATACACATGTGTATACATACATATACATACACATATACACGTGTATATACACATATACACATATATACATATACACATGTGTATATACATATACACACAAGTATACATATACACATGTGTATACACATATACATATATATGTGTATATACACACATACACACATATACATATACATATACACATGTGTACACACATACACACACACATATACACACACATATACACACACCAGCTTGTCCTGCTTGGTCAGCTGTCTATAGGAGGAAAGGCACTTTCTTACAGATTTGGCAAACTACATTCTCCTGTGGTTTCACTGCCTCCCCAAGTGGCCTCCAGACCTATTCTGGTGAACATCAGAAAGTACCCTGTCTCCCAAGGTCCTGCTCAGCTCTGTCCTCCCTGAGTGCCCGCTGTCCCTGTCATCCTTGGTACAATGGCAGAGGCACAGTTAGACCTCTGAACTTTCCACGAGCCTTCAGAGCTTCAGAAGCTGGCCCTAGGTGCCAGCGCCCCTCTGCCCACTCCCACCCTGCAGCCTGAACTCCCTCAAAGCACACATAGCCTCTTGCATGCCCACTAGCACTGTGGAAGCCACTGGACTCCGTATTTCGGGAGCTCTCCCTAAGGAGTTCCTATGGGGTTTTGGACACTTAACCCACAGGAGAACCAGGGACACCTGATGCCCTGGTCCCAAAGGCCCAGTGGTTTCTCTGAGACTGCAGAACCTGGATGCACCAATGCACCTGCAGCTGCATGAGACATACATTGATTTTTGTTACAGCCAGGAGCACATCCGATTAAAATAATCGCCAGCGTGTTCCAAGTCGGCTTCTTTCTTGCCAAATGCAATGACAGCCACTCATTCTGAACAATGTTGTTTGTTGAACATGGCCTCATTTTCACAGCTGACCAGAGAAGCTCATGAGTATCTCCATGCGGGGCCGTCTGGAGGGCTCTCCAGGCGCCTCCATCCACACTAGGGCGGCTCCTTGTCTGGGGACCTAGGGATCAAGCTTTCTTAATAAAGTCAGTGAGGCCAGCTAGAAGCAATTGAAGGGGTGGTGGGGAAATCATCTGCCCCTGCTTATAAGTCCTGCCTATTATTTATAGACCCAGGAGGAGGGGCTGGAGAGCATCCCACAGTTAAACATGCCTGTTGCTCTGGCGTAGGACCCAGGTTTGGTTCCCAGCTCTTACATAGTGGTTCACAGCCATCACAACTCAGTTCCAGAAATCCGATTTCTTCTCATTTCTGTGGGTATGGGGCACACACATGGTACATATACCTATACATAGGCAGACCACTCAGTACATGCAATATAAAATAAACATATTTAAAATAAAACCCCAAGAGGAGGCTAGCTCCTTGGTATTATAAGGCAAACCATGCACCCATATAGCTTAACACAGATAGAAAGGGTTACATAGGGTATCTATATGTCTTAGTCAGGGTTTCTATTCCTGTACAAACATCATGACCAAGAAGCAAGTTGGGGAGGAAAGGGTTTATTCAGCTTACACTTTCCACAAAGCTGTTCATCACCAAAGGAGGTCAGGACTGGAACTCAAGCAGGTCAGGAAGCAGAAGCTGATGCAGAGGCCATGGAGGGATGTTCCTTACTGGCTTGCTTCCCCTGGCTTGCTCAGCCTGCTCTCTTATAGAACCCAAGACTACCAGTCCAGGGATGGCACCACCCACAATGGACCTTCCCCCCTTGATCACTAATTGAGAAAATGCCTTACTGCTGAATCTCATGGAGGCACTTCCCCAACTGAAGCTCCTTTCTCTGTGATAACTCCAGCCTGTGTAGTTGACACACAGAACTAGCCAGTACACCATATATCCATATATGTGTGTGTGTGTGTGTATACACATATATGTATATATGTATGTATGTATGTATACATATGTGTATGTATACCCACACAGGATAGAAATATGACACACACCTGCCCAAATAATCCATCTTTATGCTTATTGATCATAATGGGAAGACAGATGTTGACATCAGGCAAAGGGTTCAAATCCTGGCTTTGCCACTTCCTACCTGTGCAACCTTAGGCAAGTGACCTCACCTGTCCAGACACCACTTTGATAATCTCTAAAAGCAAGTGACCTCACCTGTCCAGACACCACTTTGATAATCTCTAAAATTAACACTACCACACAGACGGATTGACATCATCCTATAAAACCTTTGGAAGAGAGTATGGTGGGAGCCATAACCCGTGAACCAAATTGTGATTCTTCACAGGTTTCTGTGACTTACAACACTCATCCTAATTATCTACTTGCCCAAATCTGCATATATTATATCTCAAGGGTTTATATTTAATTGGTTTTCCTTATACATTGTGCCCAGAAAATCATTTACTGCCAAATATCACCCCAGCCTCTGCCCTCTGACACATTCTTCTCATTAAAAAAAAAAAATCACCACATTTACTTATGATGGGGAGAGGCAAACATGCATGTGGGGGTCAGAGGGCAAACATGCATGTGGGAGTCAGAGGGCAACTTGTAGGGGCTGATTTTCTTCTACCATGGGTAACAGAGGGTACTGTGGGTACCAAAGATTGAACTAGGGCCACCAGGCTTTGAAGCACATACCTTCATCTGTTGAGCTGTCTGTCCCCTGGTCCCAGCTCAGCTTTTAAAGCCAGACTCCTGTGAATCTGTGTGCAGCAAGTGCCTCTCTGGATGGAAAGATGTGAGCTGTGTATCTAAGTAGCAGAAACACCACCCTTTGCCTTCCTCACTGATGTCATGCCTCCTTTTGTGGGGTCATCACATTGTTGAAGCTGACCAAGGCAGTGATTAGGGAGTGGAACAGGGATTTAGCTCTCTTGCCTTTGATTTTTATCCTATTTACTTATTTTGTACCCGATGTCTGTTTGCGTGTGGGTAAGGGATGCTCACTTGTGACTGTGCTCCTATGGAGGTCAGAGGACAACGTTCAGAAGTTGGCTCCTTTCCATGTGCCAGTCCTGAAGTTTGAACTCACGTCATTACACTTGGTCGCAAGCACCTTTACTGAGTGAACCATCTCACTGGCCCAAGAGTAGAAGTCTGTTTCTTGATCGAGTGCAGTGTGTCACTTTGATTTTCTCCTATGGGTCACACATCTGGTGCTGCTATCAAGAAAGCATTCCTTAATCCAAGGTTGAATTTTTTTCCTGCTATGTTTTCTTGTGGAATTATAATAGTTTTAGGATCCATACCAAGGTCCACGATCTGCTTTTAGTTAAATTTCATATATAGCTTAAGGTTTAGGTGAGATCCAACTGGGTGGCAGCCTCTTCTCATAGGATACCAGTTATCCCAGAACTGTTTACTGGAGAGATTACCCTTTGCCCATTGAACTGCTCTGCACCATGGCTGGAAATCAACTGACCATCCTAGTCAGTGGGCACCTCAATCTTCATTTTATAACAGGGCATCAAAATAAATTATTTACCTTGGTGGCAGAGATAGTGGCTCCGTGGCATCTGATCCCCTGCAGAGAGAGAGAGGCAGGGAGAGAAATTGAGTTTATGATCCACCCTTTACCCCAAGATTCCTCACCATGACCTATAGTCCAGTCTCTCTCTCTCTCTCTCTCTCTCTCTCTCTCTCTCTCTCTCTCTCTCTCTCTCTCTCTCTCTCTCTCTCCACAAGCGAAGCCTTGCCAACTTTTGGATTCCCACTGTCTCGGATGCTGACTGGTCTCTAGCCCTGAGGATCGGCAAGCCCTGTGTGGTAAGGGGGACTTTGCTGTAGACGAGTGTCGAGGGACTCAGAAGGTCCTATACCGTGTTTCAGAAACAAAAGACCATAGCTCCAGAGCCTGAGGTGATTTGACATCCTGCCCAGGCTGGTCCCCAGAGCCACCCTCCCCTCTTTCCACGCAACTTCCCTTACCTCCTCTGAACTCTATTCAAGTTGGGTAGCATCATGGGTATTGAAAGCCTTCTGCTTTGTGAAATGACAAGACTGGGATGTTGATTGTCCCTAACTCACATGGGTGCCTCCCTTGTCCCCTGCAGCTACCTGGGGGAGGTGACACCTTGTATCTTCCCGTAACCAGCTCTGTACTTAGTAAAGACCTGATGTGATAGTGTCCTTAAGTTATTCAACTTTTAACTGACCGCTCGTGATCACCCCACCCCCAAGTCCTAGCACACTGACAGAGAAAATGACCTGGGTGTCACCAGGGGGCAAGGTTAGTCTGGCTTTGGGGAACCCCCTTCTCCTCCACTTGGAACAACTCATATCTGTTATGCCCACTGTTTAAGCCACACCCCCTGCGGATAATCAAGTGAGTATCAGGGCTAGAAAAATCTTGACAAACGTCTTTCCTCTTTTTGGTCTTGACCAGTCAAAAACCTAGAGGGCTTTGCTTGACGTTCTCCCCTCTCGGAGAGGAAGTACTGCTTTTAGGATGGTCAGCAGACTGAAATGCATATGGTTGGTCTCCAGGACAGTTTCAACCTCTGTGTTCGACCTAAGTGTTCCACTAAAAACTATTCATTGGTTTGTTTGCTGCTTGTTGAGCTGTGGTGCAGATGTGGGTAGCACTGAGTTCCACCAAGGCTCTCCCTACAAGTACATTTAGTATGGAGAGTTTCTCTGGGAAATACTGCTGCCTTCTTCCCTCTGTAAGATGTGCAACATCTCCTATCACAGTAAAGACGAACTCCCTGAAGAGAACTCACCTGTCCTGTTCATTCCAACCAAGGTTTGCCAAACTTATGATAAGAGCGCTTTTTAAAATTAGCACCCAGTAACCAGGGAACTTGGCTGGAGAACGACTCTCTAGAAAATCCCATAAGACGTTCCCATAAAAGCAAGGTGTGTGCTCCAGGCTACCAACCAGAGTCTTAGCCTGGATGAGACATGACAGGGGATTACCCTTCCCCCACCTCCCCAGCATCCTGTACTCAACTGACCTGGGAGGTGTGAGGCATTTCCTGCCCACCCTGGAGAAAGAGGGAGCCAAACCCTGCCCAGGACTCTGAGATGATCCAGATGAGTGGTTCTGCTTGGCACCCCGAATTCAGCCTGGGTCCACATCTCCAAACTAACCATAGCATACTCTGACCTACACAGTAGCTCCTAGCATGTAGGGTTTTTTTTTTTCTTTTTTCTTTTTTCTTTTTTTCCTGCTCTGCCAGTTTACCAAAGAGATTCTTCATCTCCAAATGTCAGGACTGAATTATGAACATCTTTCCAGCCCCCTCCCTTCTGTACTACATCCTCCATCCTCCAAACTCCTGCTTGGGATCAGGAATCAACTTCCGGAAGGCTTCCAATCTGTCTCTCAAGAGGGATCGGCCATGGGGAGAGAAACTGGAATGCCAGGGGAACGCTCCCACGGCACAGCAGAACCTCCGCGCTTGCTAATGCAAAATTCGATTATATGCTGACTGTCCCTGAGAAATAAGCTTCTCCCCACAGCCAGGAAGCAGATAGAAAGCTCAGAGTCAGCAGATAAGCCCACCTCCCTTCTGTCACCCCCACCTCCCCGCACCGGGCTCTGCTTGTCATTCGCAGCCTGCGCATTTATTCTAATTCTTTATGCCTTGTTATTCTGTCAATTTCTTAATCTATTTATGCTGACTTTATTTTTAGTGTGCCTATTGTGATAGCAAATCCTGAAATTGCCTTGGTTGTTTTCCCGAAAATGGCCGTTACTAAACCATCATGCAGACACCCCCCACCCCCCCACCCCCGCGAATAAAATAAATGTAAGCCCCAGGCAGTTTGTGGGAGACCGCAGCAGCTGTCTGCTGTTGGAGCTGCATATCAATTCTGCCCTTGGAGGGCTTGCCTGGGAGAGGCCCGAGGAAAGCAATGCGTGTCCTGTCGGAGATGAGGCCCTGGGTCTTGCAGAAAAGTACGCCTGCCTCCCTCCTCCCTTCTCGTGGAGATGGTTTTTTTTCCAATTCTAATACACCTTCCCCCAAGTTTTGTTGTCTTAGTATAAAAGATGCAGATGATTGAAAATAACCAGTTAATCTTTAGAAGGTCACAGTGGTCTTAATGTATTCACAAGACAAGCTGGGCACGGGCACTGGAGGCGTGGTTGGGGCGTGGTCCGGGGCGTGGCCTTAACAGTTGCGTGGAAGTTACTAATCCTTGAGCATGGTCTCCTGACTTGACCCCCCATGCCATGCAGCCATGTCAACACAAACAGATCACTTTCAAATTGCTTTCCACATGCCAAGAACCTCCTAAGAAAGGATGGCATGAGGGGAGGAGATGCTAGGTAGATATATTTCCAAGGAAGGTTTCTACACCAGAGCAGTGTGCACCAAGTGTACAGGGATGATGGCGCCCACCCTTGTGTTCCTCAGTCTGGCTTGGGACTTTGGGGACTCTAGCGGCCTGCCTCCACAGTGGAACTTGGCCAGATGTACAGTTTGTGATCACAGATACCAAAGTCTTTACTGATCTAGATGTGGTGGCATATGCCTATAATTCAGGACTTGAGAGGCTGAGGACTGGGATCTTAAGTTGAAGGCTAGCCTGGGCTACATAGTGAGGTTAGGTTAGCCTGGGCTACTACTTAACAAAACCCTGTCTCAAAAAAAAAAGTATTTTCTTTCTTTGGTATGTCTCACACTAGTTACAGCTCTTCTGGATGCTGACCTCTTTTTTTCCTTTTCCGGCCCATCTCATAATTTTGGTTCTATGGGATACATTTTGCCTGATGTAAGCCAATCGCTGTCATCCCATGGTTGATCCAGGACTAGGCATGTGACCCCCTTGTGACCAATGGGACTCAGGGTAGGTCTGTGAAGGGAGCTTCTGGGAGAATGCTACCTTTTCCTTCAGAGAGGGAAGAGCAAGGTACCCAAGGCCACATCTCGGTACATTGTGACACCTTTCTGCTGCAAATACATCTGTGAGACGAGGTGGCCCTGGAGCAGTGTTCTGTGGCCAATTCTAAGGCAGCAGGTGTGGGATGAACTGTGCGCTATCAGGATGGGAGAGTGGGTGTCCGGAAGGCTGGCACCATGCCAGTCACCTGGCACCTGTGCCCGTCCTGGACTACAACCTCCAGGTTCATCCCCCCTCACTCATACTGTGACTGTGACCGCAAGCTTTCCTGGCAGATTAAAGGAAACCTTAAGAGTCCTGTTTTCCAGCGTCTCTACCTCTGGATGCTGTCATCCAGGCCCTGCCATCTTTCCCAGAAACTGCCAAACTGTGCTTAAACACTAGAGGGAAACTGAGGCACCCCTTCTCCCTGGTGCCCATGCCGCTTTAGGCAGGGTAGCTGATGATGAATTCAGTGGCCAGCTTCCCAGAGGGAGATGCGCAGGGGATGGCAGTCCAGTGAGGAGATGCCTGGAGTGAGGGCCAGGCTCTTCCTGGGGAAGGACATGCCCAAGCATGGGGTGCCCATGTGAGGAGTGCCCAGGGTAAATTCACAGATATGGGCAACCATTAACGCCATCTGTTTTAGGGCTATAAACTCAGAAATAAATCCTGTACCTTTAGCTACCTCATCCTAACTATCTTCTCTGTCTCGTCAGCCCTGAGGAGCCCCTAATCCTCTTCTTGTCCCTCTAGATTCTTGTTGTGCTTTTCATCTTGAACATGAAAATGTGATTAGTTTTCTGTGCACTCTTAGGAACAATATTTTCTTTTTTTTTAAGATTTACTTATTTATCATATATAAGTACACTGTAGCTGTCCTCAGACACACCAGAAGAGGGCATCAGATCTCATTACAGACGGTTGTGAGCCACCATGTGGTTGCTGGGATTTGAACACAAGACCTCCGGAAGAGCAGTCAGTGCTCTTAAATGCTGAGCCATCTCTCCAGCCCTAGGAATAATATTTTCATCAGCCTATGTACTTTTCTCACTACTAGGGATAAAGAATCTGACAGCAAACAACTTAAGAGAGGAACGATTTCTTCAGGCTTTTGGTTTTAAAGGACACAATCCATCATGGCGAGAAAGTATTGGCGGCCTGAGATGCCTCGTTTCACATCTGTGTGCAACAGGACGCAGAGAAAGGGTTAAAACAGGGCACCCCGATGACCCACTTCCTCCAGTCAGGCCCCAGGTCCTGAAAGTTCTAAATCCTCCAAAGACGAGTGACCCATCAAGGACCAAATGTTCAAACATGAGTCCATGGGTGACATTTCACATTCAAACTGTAACAATCAATCCACACAACACCTTGTTTCTTGTTTCGGGTGTATTTTTCTTTAAAGACACATTATTTAAGATGTGTTGTTGATTCATGGATGCCGAACTCATGATCAATGGTCTTGGCTCTCCTTTCTTTCTAGGTTTCCCATGCAAGGCTTCTAGTTCCTCCGCAAAATGAAGGGGACCTCTGTATCCCAGAGACTCTGAGGATTTCAGCGCATATTTTGGGTCTAACTCTTCTCAAGTTGGGCATCCTTGTCTCAAGGACCCTCTCCAGCCCTTGCAGAGTAGCAGAAGCCAGCGGCTGACAACCACTCTCCTTTCTTCCGTGCTCCAGTCTCTTTTGCAGGTGGGAGTGGCTGTAAGAGATCTAGACTATGTGTAGCATAGTATTCTGCTTCTAAACCTACCCTGGACACACCTTCCACCATCTTCCCATTTCCTGCCCTGTGCTGGGGGAGGCTGGAGGGACCCCAAGAGGTGAGCTAGCAGAGTCCTTTTAGGAGAATCTAATTACTATCTGCCATCAAGTCTCTCTCTCTCTCTCTCTCTCTCTCTCTCTCTCTCTTTCTGTCTCTCTCTCTCTCTCTCTCTCTCTCTCTCTCTCTCTCTCTCTCACCAGCTCCTATCTCCTGTCTCTGTCTGTACTTCTCTTCTGGCTTTGTTACCATTGCTAATCTACATCCCTTCCTCAGAATCCTTCTCTTAATGAAAGATGGGCCTGGCCAGGCAGTGGTGGCGCTTGCCTTTAATCCCAGCACTTGGGAGGCAGAGGTAGGCAGATTTCTGAGTTTGAGGCCAGCCTGGTCTACAGAGTGAGTTCCAGGACAGCCAGGGCTACACAGAGAAACCCTGTCTCAAAAAAAAAAAAAAAAAATGAAAGATGGGCCATTACCTCACACCAGTTACAGTGTCCTGCTCACTGCTGTCACTCGAGCAGCCACTTGACCCCTTGACCTCTGTTTGTCCTCAAATGACACTGGACATCTTGGTCAAAGTCAGCACCTACCAGGGAGACCCATGGAAACGCCTTGCTCCTCACTCCCAGGTTGTACACTCCAGGTAGGAAGCTCCTCAGACCTCATCGTTACCCACCACCATGCTACCCCCAGAAGCATCTACAGCTATCTTTCTGTACCCCAAGCCCATTTCTCCTCCAGCATGCTGACTCCATGTGATTTCCGGAACCAACAAGACTACAGTCCACACTGCCTCAGGCTTTCTGAGTCCTTCCCCTACTTGGGCTCTAGGATCTGTCAATGTGTCCTGCCCTGCCCTCCTCTGCCAGACCTCCCAACCCTGACCAGGTCCAACTCCTCACTCACTAGTCAGTGCCTAGCCCCTGGGCTAGTGTTGTTAGGACCAGAGCCCTGTGTGGCTCTCCCAGTCAATGTCCTCTCTTTCTCAGCAGCTCACTCTGGTGGCCATCTGTCCCTTTCTTGTCCTTCAGCCTTTGGCACCTTGTTGCTGTCCCTCTCTTAACTGAGGACCATCTTCCTATGTCCTTGGGACAAATAGGAGGGCTAGAGGGCATGACCTGTTAGTGTGTGTTCTGAGACAGCCTTGGCTATGCCTTCAGCTCTAGCATGGGCAAGGCCCTGGGGTGAATCCCAACACTTAGAGGGTGGGGGCAGGGACAGACAGAGGGATGGACAGAGGGAGGGACAGAGGGAGGGAGAGAGAGAGAGAGCCACATTTCCAAATGCAGTCACCGTCTGTCGTACTGGAAGGAGCGCTGTACCATGGTGTACTGGCTGGTTTTGTGTCAACTTGACACAGGCTGGAGTTATCACAGAGAAAGGAGCTTCAGTTGAGGAAATGCCTCCATGAGATCCAGCTGTGGGGCATTTCCTTAATTAGTGATCAAGGAAGAAGGGCCCCTTGTGGGTGGTACCATCTCTGGGCTGGTAGTCTTGGGTTCTATAAGAGAGCAGGCTGAGCAAGCCAGGGGAAGCAAGCCAGTAAGGAACATCCCTCCATGGCCTCTGCATCAGCTCCTGCTTCCTGACCTGCTTGAGTTCCAGTCCTGACTTCCTTTAGTGATGAACAGCAGTGTGGAAGTGTAAGCTGAATAAACCCTTTCCTCCCCAACTTGCTTCTTGGTCATGATGTTTGTACAGGAATAGAAACCCTGACTAAGATACATGGGTACTGGGAGGGGCAGGGTTCCCCACAAAGTCCAGGCTGGCCTCGGACTAGTGACCTTCCTCCTACCTCAGTCTCCCAGTTGCTGGGATTACACCATGGACCACATCACCCTTGACATGTTTGTCTTTTTTTGCATTTATGCAGTTAGCATGTAACGCTCCTACCTCACTGAGACTTCCGAGAGATCAGGGAACCCTCTTCCCGTTTGCTCATCGGTCTCTCCACCCCACCCTTCTGTGAACTGATGAGTAGATCCAGCCCTCCCCAGTACCTCTGAGTGCCCCCTTTCTCTGGTGTGCCCACAGGCCACCTCCCTGTCACCTCAGCCAGGGAAGGACAGCCTGGTTGCCTAGGGCGGAAAGGAGAGCCTGAGCCTGCCCCCCAAAACCTCCAAGGTCGTGGAAGGAACCCCGCTTTGTGGTTTTCTCATCACTGCTTTGTCATTAGTCAGACCTCAGGCTCCTTCCAGAAACAGAAAGGTGGAAATATCCCTCCTGTCAGCGACTCTAACCCACACCTCTCTGAGTGATGCTTAGCTCATGATTATTTATTTTCTGTGATAATCTCATTAATTTTTCTGAAAGGTTATCTTTTGGGTTTATCAGCCAAAATGCCAAGAGCAGGTAAACGCCATTAGAGCAGGCTGCGCAGGCCCGAGCCAGCTGCTGCCTAATTGGACAGAGACGAAGATTCCGATTGGAAACCTCAGGGTTTCTATCGCATCGTGATTTTTTTCTGGAAAAAAACATATTCTTTCCATGGCCAGAGGAATGAGAGGTCAGGTACAGCCCTGGAGAAGTTAGGGACAATCCAGTGCGCTGAAACAATAGCATCATCACCACCATCACCAGCGTTCTCACCATCATCACTACCGTTATCACCATTACAACCATCACGAGTATCACACCATCATCATGATCACCATTATAACCATTACCACCACCATCACCACCATCACCAGCAGCATGATGCCATAACTGACATTAGTATCACTACCGCCATCATGGCTATCACCAAGTCTACCAGGTTTCCTCACCTTCCAACTCTTAACTCACAATGGAACCGAGGATGACCATAAACTTCTGACTGCATGGATTACACCTCTGTAGCACCATTCCTGGTTTTATATGGTCCCGGGGATTGAACCCAGGGCTTTGTGCATGCTAGGCAAGTGCTCTACCAACTGAGCTATAAGCCCAACCCCTAGATCTGCCTTCTTATTGTGTTTTAGCCTCAAGATCCTCCAGGACTAACATACCAAGTCCAAACATTTCTTTCATCAAAGGTGTAACAAACCAACTCACTCGATGGTGAAAGTCCCATCCCTCCATGCACCTGCACTTCCCTAACTTGTCTTGGCTGGTCATGAACTGCTCACAGCCGAGACAAAACATTCCTACAGCACCATTAAAGGGAGAGAGCCCCCACCCTCCTGCCCCTGGTGAATTTCCTGTTTGGAAATACGTGGCACCATGTCCTCTCCTGTTTCACCAGGCCCCAATATCCTCTTTCACTAGGACACGTCAGGTGTGTGCAGTGGCACAGGACAGCCAGTCCTAATCTAAACCGCCCTCATCCAGATGCTTATGCCCTGGGAAATCTGATGGCAGTAGCAACATTGACTGACTAACAGGAAACTGGGCATTATTTTTTGCCTTGACTCAAAGGAACCTTCGAGCCACCTAAGTGCTGTTTTTACATTTCAGGCAGCTGTCATCATCGTGGAGATGGTCACTGGGAGAGAGATGTAGTTCAGAGAAAGTGCTGCGGGCTCCTGGCTACCTGCTCCAGCCCTTGGACATGGGAGTCAAATCGAAGCCTTCTTCCTGCCTCTTCCACTCCCTGTCCACTCTCTGGAAGTAAAAACCCCACTATTTTTGGATGTTATTTCCCAAATCACCTATAGATCTTTAGTGACTAGTTTCCATGGCAACATCCCCCCCCCCCGTCTCCCCATACCTCTACCTCTAGAAGAAGGTGCTCACAAGGCCAGGAGCTAATGGGAGAGGTGAGTTCCAGCACCAGGACCAATGTCACATGCGGGCCTTCACACAAAGCATGTCACCTCTCAGCGCCTCAGTTTCTTTGTCTGTAATACAGTGGTGGCATCAGATGATGTCTCTGACTCTGCTTAAGCTTTGAAGACCTGTGATCCCCCAAATGGATGCAAAGAATAGCTCAGGACAGAGCCAGAGTTCTAGCCCTGCAGCAGGAGCAGATGACTTCCTCTTCCCAGAAAAGACAGCTTCTTTGTGGCATCTGAGTCTGCGCTCTTCTGTACAACATGTTTGGACAGGACAGGCGGACAGTGCATGCTGATGACAGCTGGGTTCCCCATGCAGGTATCAGAAGGTGACAGGGAACAGATCACGGGCTTGACGTTAGACATCTGGGGTGTGCTAGCCAGTGTTCTCTAGAAGAGCAGAACCTACAGAAGGGAAATTATTACACCAGCTCACATGGTATGGCTGGGTAGTTCAATAGTAGCTGTCTATACACTGGAGAGCCTGAGAACCCAGCAGCTCTTCAGTCCACAAGGCTGAGTGTTGCAACAGTACCACACTGAATGCTGAAGACCTGGAAGATTCCGGTAGAGCTGCTGGTCTTTATTCCATCTTAGAAATGCAAAGAAGTTGGGTCCTAAGGACAAAAAAGAATGGCACCAGCAATAGCTAACAGACTCACTCACTGTCAGGGACAGGCAAGCAAGCAGCATTCTCTCCCTTGACTCTATATGTAGGCTGCCACCCAAAGGTGCCATCCACTCTGGGGGTGGGTCTTCCTCCTTCCTGGAAATGTCCTCACAGATCTGCCCAGAGATTTGTCTGTGTCTCTCTCTCTCCTTCTCTTGCTCCCACTCCCTCTCTCTCTTAAAAAGTTTTACATTCTTTTATTTTTAATTTTTATAAACTTTAACTTTTTATTTTTAATTGTGTGTTTAGTTTTGTGCACATGAGTGCATTGCTCTCGGAGGCCAGAAAAGGGCGCTGGGTCCTCCACAACCAGAGCTATAGGAGACTGTGAGCCACCTGAAGTGGATGCTGGGAACCAAACCTAGGTCCTCCTCTGCAAGAGCAGGTTTTGTTTTGTTATCTAAATGACATCTCTCTAGCCCACAGAGGTGTGTCTCTTAGATGATTCTAGATCCGCTTAGTTGACAGTTGAGATTAACCATGGCATGAGGTCATGATAGGAGGAGTTCATGGAAGACAACTCGTAATACCTAACAGCAACTTCTACCATGACATATCTACTGTGTACTCAACAGGAAGCTCTGGAGGTGGGTGATCCTAAAGTCTGTCAGTGTGTTATTCTGGGCCTGGGTGTGTCCCCAAACTTCCATGTTACATCCTCAGCCCGTTGACCTTGTCTGTGTCACCTCGAGCCTGTGACAACCTTATTTACTTACTTAAATATTTGCTTACATGTGAACAACATGTCTACAGGCAGGAAAGAACAGTGAACTTAGGACAGGGCATTTGTCCTGAAGTAAGCCCCTCCCCCCAATCTCCTTATCAGAAATTCCCACCTTATCAGAAAGAAACTATTTCTTTTTTTTTGGTTTTTTGAGACAGGGTTTCTCTGTGTAGCCCTGGCTGTCCTGGAACTCACTGTGTAGACCAGACTGGCCTCGAACTCAGAAATCCTCCTGCCTCTGCCTCCCAAGTGCTGGGATTAAAGGCGTGCACCACCACCGCCCGGCAAACTATTTCTTTATAAGCTCTCCCTCCCGGGGTGTTCTCTTTGGCCAGAACGGGTCACATGATCTTTCATGCCAAGCACTAGCTGGAAGAAACAACTAAGATGGATGGTAATTCATCCCCTTGTGCCAGCCAGGTTGCCACAAAGATGAGATGACTCTAGACAGGAACGGTGGGCTGGAGGTTAGTAGACAGCTGCCGGGATCACAACTGGTGTTTAATTTAGTCATAATCGATCTATATTGAGCCAACCGTTTGAATTCTCTGAGTTCCATGCTCGGCGTCCGGAAAAAGTAGAATGAGCATACATCACGGGATTGTTTTCTTGGGAAACAAAGTCGTGTACTACACAGGAAGTGCCCCCATCTTGTTGTGTATCCTTCACAAGGTCAAGCCAATAATATGCCAGTGTGGAGGTGGGTGGGGCTCATGGACCCTTCTCCTTAGCTGAGGAGCTGTTGACAACTGACTGACTTCTGAGTCAGAGAGGGTCAATTTTCTTTAAGGCTGTGACTCCTGGTAGGTTGGGCACACTCCAATGGGTGGTTCCCCACACAGTAGAGATTGAACTCAGTGAATTAAAAAAAAAAACAAAAAAACAAAAAAGAGAAAGAGAATACAGAATTGGGGGGGGGCAAGAGTGAGGGTAGATCAGAGAGAAGTGGAAAAGCAGGGGTGGCTACGATCAAAATATGTTGTATGTGTGTCTGAAGCTCTCCAACAATAAGATCATTATATTTAAACATTAAAAGTCTAAAGGGAGAACAGGAAAAAAAAGTGTAAAACGGAAACGACCCCCCCCAAACTTGTGGATCCTTCCCTCTACTCTAAGAAGAGAGCACACCCAGGCTGGCTGCGAATCTCAGGAGCATCCTAAGGGAGGGGAGGGCAGGGCTCGTGTGGTGCGCATGCTCGTATGTGCGTGTGGCTGCGGAGGGCAGGGGTCACCAGCAGGTGTCTGCCTCACTTTCTCACCACCTTATTTTCGAGGTTCTCACTGAACCTGGAGCTCACTGTCAGCTAGCCTGACTGCCCAGAAAGCCCTAGGAATCTTCTTGTCTTTGCCTATCTAAAGTGGGGATTGCAGCCACCCTCTGCCACCCCTATCATTCTATGTGGGTGCTGGGCATCTGAACTCAGTCCTCGTTCTTGTGTGGCTAGCCCTTGACTGACTGAGCCATCTCCCCAGCTCGAGGATGCTGGGCTGTGCCCTGATATACCGTGTCTCCCAGCAGCACTTGCCCTTCACCCACTACTTCGGATGACACTGGCAAGGACAGTCCTGCAGAGCCATCTATCCCCAGTTTCCAGTCTCAATAAACTCTCTCCCCACGACAAGACGTTGCCAAAGTCAACATGCTTGGCTGCAGCGTTCGCGCCGCGACACCTGCTGCTCTGACAGGGCTCTGCGCTGTTCTGTACATATTGGTTTTGGACAGTGACTGCTGCAATCCCGTCTTCTGATTTCTTATGGGGGCAGATTTAGCATCTGGCAACATGGCCTCTGACTGCGAGGGGTCTCCAGACAAGCATTAGAGCTGGCCACATGCTGGAGTCGGCTTTGGGAGAAGAGAAGGGCATCTGCTCGGGCAGGCGCTGCTCCCGCAGACAGGTGGCAGTTCCGCACTCCTGCTGGCCTGTCTGATGGCATCTCAAGCTTGCAAACATCCTCAGAGAAAGAGAGCGCCCTGCGATCTGCTATTCTCTCTACCGTAATCCATCAGCTCCAGTTCGATCCAGTCTTGGTCCAGCAGCCACACAGTAGGTCTAATCGGGGGCCAGGAATATCTCAGAAGCTGAGGTTACCTCAGATCTCTCTGCTGTGGCCTGTGCCCTTCTCGGAGTCAGTTTCTCAGGCACAGGATGCTGTCGGAGAGCCTGTACTTAGCCTCTACTCTGCAGCTACCCTGGCCAGTTTTTGAACGAGGGGGCCCTAGAGCAGCTCTGGGATCAGGATGAGAGTCAATGTCACCTCGATGCTCCACCTCTGCCGAACAAAGCCTGTAATGGGGTTCCGATTTAAGGACAAATTGTCCTCCACTAAAGAGGCCCAACACCGGCCCCAAACAGCCTGACCTGAACATGACCCAAGGCTGCTCGAATCTTCAAAGCCAATGGCTTCCATTCCCACCGCGTCAAGAGATGTGGGCAAAGTTCTGGTAAACGGGGACCGCTCGGTCAGTGTTCTCATTCTGGCAGCAGAACGCATCATGGCTAGTTTGGGCAGAAAGGGAATTGCGGTGTTAGGTGGTTCACAGAATCATGGAGCCTGCTGGGGGAACAGGGCAAGGGCAGCATCCCAGGATCAGCGCCAAAGAGCAGGTAGGACACTGGGTTTTCCACTCCCCTGCAGTCATGGCTGCACCTGTAAGTCAGTGTGTGGCGAGCTCGCGTTTTTGCGAGGACACAGCCAAAAAAGCGAGTGGAGAGAGAGAAGAGTGGAGAAAGATTTACCACTACCCAGTGCAGAGAGGGAGAGAGCTTTTCCAAAGCACCGCCCTCCACTGAGAAGGACTGGGGTGCGGTGGGGGGGGGTGGGGGGTGGGGGGGGTTTAAGCGAGGAAGCTACTCATTTTCCTAGAGGAAAGCACTTCAAGGGAAATTGCTCCTGGGCATGCTCAGTAAGGGAGCCCACAGCCGAGCATGCTCTGTTTAAGATGCCTGTCTGGACTCCGTGGGGCGTGGTGATACTCGGAGCCTTTTATCCCTGCATTTGTGAGGCAGAAGCAGGAGAATCCCTGTGCATCCAAGGCCAGCCTGATCTGTATAGCGAGTTCCAGGCCACCATGAGACTCTATCTTAAAGGGAGATAGAGATAGATAGATAGATAGATAGATAGATAGATAGATAGATAGATAGATAGATAGATAGATAGATAGATAGACAGACAGATAGATAGATAAGCAAAGAGATCTCCATCTCAAACAAGGTACACACTGAGGACTGATACCCAAAGTCCTCTGATTTCCCTATACATGCCTTCACATGCGCTCTCTTCCCTCTCTCTCTCTCTCTCTCTCTCTCTCTCTCTCTCTCTCTCTCTCTTTCTCTCTCTCTCACACACACACACACACAGATACCCTAAGCTAAGCCCAGCCCAGGTCTGATTGTCCCCGCATGGGGTTCTGTACGGTACAGGCCCTGCTTAGCAGGCTTCCGTAGCTCCTGCTGGCCTCTGCTTTGAGCCTCGATAAAGCATTAATGATGTCATTTCTCCAGCAGGCTATTAGGCCAATGGCTGACTACTGCCCATGGGAAATAATAATAATAAAAGCGATTATTGTGATCGTTTGCATCATGCCAAGACAAACCAAGCACAGTAAATCCTTAATGTTTAAATATTCACAGTAACCCTGTGAGGCACGTTTATCCCTGATGGGGGAGAGCTTTGGTTTCAGAAAGACTATGTCGGCCCTACAGCCGGGAGGAAGAAGACAGGGCTAAGAGGAGGAAGAGGAGGAAGAGCCAGGATTGTACAGGCAGCCTAGCTGCAGAACCCGCAGCCTTCTCTACTTTGACACACTGTCGCTTTGTAATGCATTCTTGTAACCGACAGCAGTCTCCCGGATACAAAGTAAACATCACATTACCGA
Organism: Tokudaia tokunoshimensis; assembly: GCA_036184795.1. Classification (NCBI taxonomy): domain Eukaryota; kingdom Metazoa; phylum Chordata; class Mammalia; order Rodentia; family Muridae; genus Tokudaia; species Tokudaia tokunoshimensis. The sequence goes on from BTHU01000006.1 coordinate 78,989,334, forward strand.
TGAGACCTGTGTGATACAACTAGGTTTATAGGGAAGGGATGATCTTCCAAGGGTGGAGCTATTCCCTATTAGAAGCTTTCTCTGAGATCCGGGCTCCTTAAACTGTGCAAGAATATCACGCCATGGAAGACAGAAGGCCATAAGGCCAAAACAGAAACCGAGGCTCTGTGAACGTTGGTCAGGTCCCTAGGCAGGGCGTGCGGGTTCTCTGTGGTGTTTGAGATTTGTTCTAGCTCAGTTCCGACTGCAGGTGATTTGCTCCTGGAGGGGTCTCTGAGCAGCAATTGCTGCTGCTGCCGTGTTCACTGGTCTGGTCACTCAGGTTCTTGCTGTAGGGAAAGAATATGCAATAGCATCTAAGCAGAATAAACATCAAACATTCAAAATAGATCAGAGAGACTCAGGAGAGCAGAAGAACAGGGCCCAGAAGAGGAGATAAATTCAGGATGCAGGGATGCAAGCCAGGGGGCGCTGGTGAGGGACCCAGAGGGTACCAGTGTATCCACGTGGGGGTGGGGACCCCTGACCTCCCTGGCCTCCCTGGCCTCTGTCCCTAGCCTGGCAATGGTGCGTTTCTAGGTCAGAAGTCTTGTTTTCTGTTTTCCCAGGCCCCTCCCTCCTGCCCTCATTTCCCTTGCCCTTCTCCGAGTTTATTTTTAGCTGTCTCCTTTCCGAAGCCGCGGGACCACAGAGAGGCCCCACTCCTGTCCTCCCTCGTCCTCACTTTGCCTCCCTGTACACAGGGCTGAACTCGGCCTTCCCTGCCTGGCTCTCTCCCACCTCTGGCCACCAGGTTGCTGTGGAGAGACCCCAGCGCCTGGAAGCAGCCGGAGTCAGAGTTCTCTCCCTCAGAGCTCAGGGACCGCTCCGACCTCCCTAATTACCCCTGGCTCATTTCTAATCAGCTTTTCCATTATCTCGCCCCGGAGCCCTCCCAGAATCACATTAATTGCCTATAACTACAGTTGGCTGGTTCCTTTATTTATTTATTTTTGAAAACAGAAGATCCAAACGGTTTAACCCGATTTTTATTTTAAGATGTTGGAAGTTTTGTAAATTTCAGAGATGTTAAAGAGAAAATGTCTGGATACATGCCATATGCACAGCACACACCTTATGGGGAGAAAGTGGGAAAAGGAGGGACATGATCTGAGGGTCTGGTACGGATGCAGCATGGACATCATTCTTCCTACGGCCAAGGCCACCAACATCATCACCAGCAGTCACAACCGTCGCCACCACGATGTTAATACTAATACCAACACACTATTCTACCCATCACCACCAGCACCACAACCAATAATAATACATCATTATCAACATCACCACCAACACCTCCATCATCATCACCACCACCAGTACCATCACTATCACCGCCCACACCACCTTGAACAATAATATCGTCGGCATCAATCATACTGTCACCACTGACCCCATGACCACCCACTCTCCTCGTCCTAACAGTACCATCACCACAGGCGTCACTATCGCCACCAACACCAGGAACACCATAAACACCACCATACCATCGCCGCCCAAGCCTCCCCGGCCGATACCACCGGCATCGACTCCACACCACCACCATCTTCCTGTTCCGTCGCCCACACCAACAGCAGATTAGTTGCTCTTACAGTTGCTGGGATTAATGTGGAACATAAACCGCTTAAGGGAAGAAAGGCTCACAGTTTTGGAGTGGCCGGTCATGGCCGCTTAGCCCCATGGTCACAGGAACATGGTCACAGGCTGCTTGCTTCCCGGCGGACTGATCAAGAGTGGCCGACCGGAAGTACATCGAGGAAGACGAGACAGGGCCGGAGAATAGTGTCAAGAACCTGCCCTTAGTAATCTGCTTCCTCCAGCTAAGGCCCGTCCATAAAGTCTCGAGACCCTCCCCTAGATAACTCCACTAGCTGGGAACCTATAGTCCAACACGTGAGCATCTGTGGAACACTAACTGTCTAAACTATATCAATCCGGGCAGTGGTGGCGCACGCCTTTAATCCCGGTACTTGGGAGGCAGAGGCAGGCGGATTTCTGAGTTCGAGGCCAGCCTGGTCTACAGAGCGAGTTCCAGGACAGCCAGGACTATACAGAGAAACCCTGTCTTGAAAAACAAAAACAAAAACAAAAAAACAATATCAATCACCATCACCCAGCAACAGTACCATCAGTACCGCCATATCTAGACTACCATTGCCAACACCATCACGATCCAAACCTCATCGCGGCCGCCACTTCCCCCTCCCACTGTTATCACCGCTGTCAGTATCACCACTAATACCTTCACCTTCTCCACCAATGCCACGCCCACCACCACCATCCCCAGCTTACCACCATTGTCCCGGTCCTGCTGCCTTCATCTCCCATCCCATTTCCCCGACCGTCATTTCTCGTCCATCTTGGTTCTATTTCTGTGGTTTACTTCTTTCTTTCTTCAGCCGCTTCTCTCTCTCTCTCTCCTCTCTCTCTCTCTCTATATATATATATATATATATATATATATAATATATATATATATATTACTTTAGTATGAAATAATGGGATTCAGTGTCACTTTGCTCAGTGACAAAATATCCTTGGGAATAAAAGCCACACACTAGGAGGACTCTCCTAAGTAAGCTCAGAGTTAGAAAGTATACTTTTATGCACGTACACACACATACGTGCACACACACATGCACACACACATTCATACACACATACATACATGCCATTGTTTTCTAGGATAGAAACGCAACAACAAGGCCGCTCCTATATGTGTCTATCCACACAGAAGTACATGGTGAGGAATGCGTGGTGAGGCCTGGTTTATACCAGAAGTAAGTGGTTCTCAGATATACTGTACAGTGTTAATGGGTTCTTATGACGAGAGATTACTGGACTGACCCCAGGGCTCTGGTTCAGTAGGGCTGCAAGGGATAGCTCGCACTTCTGCTGGTCCATGAACTTGTGCTGGTCCAACTCATAACACAAAAATATGGGTTATCAGGAAACCTGTTCCAAGATATCTCTGTCTCCCTCTCCCTCTCCTTGCCCCTCCCCTCCACCCTCCCCTGTCCCTGTCCCTTTCCCTGTCTCTGCCACTCTCCCCTTTTTCAGATGGTGTGGTGTTGTCAATAAGAAATGTCTTCCTCCCCAGACTCAGCTGTTGAGAACTTGGTCCCCAGTAGACAGCGCTGCCGTTTGGGACGGTGGTGCACCCTTGCCAGAGGAAGTTACATCACTGGGGGTGGGTTAGGAGAGCTCATGGCCTCACCCTTTTTCAGGGACCCCTGTCTCTCTGCTTCATGGCTGCAGTTCCAGATCCCGCCTGCCCCTTGCTGACATCCGCCCTCCCACCGTGATGGACTCTTATTCCTCTGGGTCCATAAACCCAGAACACCTCCCTCTCCCCCCAACCCTGAGGTGCTTTTGGTCATGGAGTTGTACTACAACAATAGAAAAGTCACCTATACAGAAGTTTGTACCAGAGTGTTAATGGTTGTGAAAAGTCCCGCCAAGTGATTGAAAGGAGAAATGTGAGGAACTTTGGATATTTGAGTTGAAAAAGCAATTGAATTCCATAGGCAGAGTTTAATGGTCTGCCCTGGTAGGAGACTGGAAGACAGAAATGCAGGAATCAATGTTTGTTATAGAGGCCTGCCTCAAGAGGGTTCAGAGGAGGGCTAGAGAGATGGCTCAGCGGTTAAGAGCACTGCTCTCCCGAAGGTCCTGAGTTCAAATCCCAGCAACCACATGATGGCTCACAACTATCCATAATGAGATCTAACACCCTATTCTGGTGTGTCTGAAGACAGCTATAGTGTACCTACATATAATAATAAATATTACTTAAAAAATTAAAAGAAAATAAAGTATTGGAATCACATACTTAAAAAAAAGAGAGGGGGGGTTCAGAGGAGAGCAATATTAGCAACTAGGCTAGACACCATTCTGTGCTATTTGAGAGAAGAAATATACACACATCACCACCACCATCACCACCAGCAGCAACAACAACCTCAAAAAACTGCCTGCCTCTTGCCTTTGTCCAAAGAACTTGCCCGAGTAATGGACTTATTTCTTTGCTAGAGGGAAGTTCAAGATAACATCCCTTTGAGTCTGTGACATGATTGTTATATTGAAATAGAGCAAGTGAGGCGGAGAGAATTTTTTTTTTATGTACAGTTTGGAGAGGCAAAGAACACTAGGTAGCAAGCTTTATGTTGCAGCCAAGGAATGTGCAGGAGGAAGGCTGTGATTGTTAAAGGGATGAGCGCCATTAAGGAGAGACCTGCTTGTTCTGAAACAATAAGAAAGGTATCCAGAGAACAAGACCCCACCCTGCCAACTCTCCAACTTAGGAAATAGAGTTTAAGAGGTTTTCTGCTCCTGGAACACAGAAAAAAAGACAAGTTGTTTCTAATGTGGTTCAAGGTGGGCCCAGAGTCCGTCTCGAGCTGGCAGCTGAACTTGACAGCGTTGCCCATGTGGTGACAGATTCAGGAGTAAAGGGATCATGGATTCTTTCTCTAAAGTTTTCAGAGAGATGCCGAGGCCAGCCGGGGTACGGCATGAAGAAGACCCTTTCAGAGGGCAGCAGACCTTGAGAGGCCAGTGAACTGCACTATGAATGTGAAGTCTGGGCTCTAGTGCCCAAGATGTTGGAGATACCAGAACCCTTGGGACATCTGCCACAGAGCTGCATAACTGGGATGGAACCTGGCCAAGGGAGACGTATGCCGGGCGTGGACAGCCAAACTGTGGGGGTGGAGACTTTGAAACCCTTTGAAGCCCCAGACACTAGATATAGAGCTACAAGATTTGGTGTCTGCCTATCTGGGTTTTGGTCTTGCTGTGATCCATCATTTCCTGGCTATCCCCCTATTCTTCACTCTTAGACTGAAAGTGTATAGTTCATGCCGTTATGTCAGAAGTGTGTGACTTGCTTTTTGACACCACAAGGGGTTATAGTTAAGAGACTGTCTTGAGTCTCTGAAGAGACTAGAGACTTGGATTTTGGAACAGTATTGAGACTGTGAAAGACTATGACGACTTTTGGAGTTAAAGTAAAAAAACATTTTACATCATGTAATACACAAGATTATGGGGCCAGGGAGTAGAGTGTAGTGGTTTAAATGAGAAATGTCTCTCTTGGGCTCAAGTGTTTGAACTCCTGGTCCCAGGTTGATGGACCCATTTTGGGGGAGGGGGAAAAGATTGGTGCAACCAACCTTGCTGGAGGAAGTGATATCACCGGTGGGGGGGCTTTGAGAGTTTATAGCCTCACCCCTTTCCAGTTCTCTCTCCTTCACGTTTGATGTTATTACATGGTTTCTCAGGTTTCTGTCCTCTCTGTCACACTGCCACTCCGTGCCATACCTCCCTCCCACCGGGGTGGGCTCTTATCCCCCTGGAAACACAAGCCTATAATGAGCTCCTTTTCTCTAAGTTGTTTTGGGTCATGATATTTTATCACAGCACCGGAAAGATAATGGGGTCTCTCTAGTCCAGGCTGCCTCCAAACTCAAGATTCTGGAGCGGCAGAATTACAGCCATACACCATATCTCATCAACCTCTTCTGACAACCTGCCCTTGCTCCCTTCCCCCACCCTGCCCTACCCCCACCCCGCCCTCCAGGATCTCATGTAGGCTGAGGACGACCTCGAATTTCCGCCTCTCCTGTATCTACCTCCTGAGTATCACCCTTCCAGGCTGTGTCATTGTGCCCAGTTTTGTGCCGTGACTAGAGACTGAGCACCAAGGCCTTGTGTATGGCTGGCAATCACTCTAACTGGGCCTCATGCTGCCCCTGTGAACATTTCCTAGAACAGACGTGTCCTGAGCCTTGCACAACGTGTGAATGGTTGAGAGACATGTCCTCGGGACCGAGGGTTTCAGATTCTGCAGTTGAAAGACCCTCCACGGTAGTCTTTGAGCAGCTCAGATGCAAGAAGCTTTAGAGTTTTAAGGCACCTTGACTTTGCAGGGGGTTATAAGTGATTCCAACTGGCCGCAGATCCAAGACCTAGTGGCAGAGCCTGCTCACGGCGGGAGGGAATCCTAGCTGTATTGCCTCAGAACATGCTTTGCAGGCTCTGTAGCTTGGGGAAAGGTACCTGAAGTCAGAGCCCAGGAGCCTTCAAGTGGGCGAGCTGCTCTCCTCCCAGGGTGTTGAGAGTGGGGGATAATGTGTGCGAAAGCGCCCCAGGCAGAGGCCAGATGCCATTATTTGTAATTTACTAACGAAGAAACTGAGGCACTGAGACCATGCATGGACCCAGTCTGGACTCCTACCTGGGAAAGAAGACGGTAGCAAAAGAAAACACCCAAGCTCCTTTGAGCTCTGAAAGTGCCTTCCAAGGTAAGGAAGGTTTGTCAGCGTAGAGCAACTGGGAAGAAAAGACTCCTGGGATGAAACCCACCTTCCTCCAGCACCTTAGGAACTGGCCTGAATCCAGGTACAATAAAGAGGATGAAACCGGGAGCCAACCCCAGTGACCGTCACCCTGACACCCACACTCTGCCTGGCAGACCTGCCTTGCAACCTTTTGCCTGCCGTCATCACCAACTCTTTATGTCCTGGGCCCAGAGACAAGGCCTAGGGGTTCTGGGTCAAGGCCATTGTCACTTGGCAGTACTGAATTAGATCAAGGGTTAGGGCCTTTTGGGCCCGAAGGGAGTGTCTAGGAACACCTGGAATAATATTTCTCAATATGAGACTGTCAACATTTGGAGTGGCCAATTATCTTTTTTTGGGGGGGGGTTGGGGAGTGGGTTCTGTTCTACCCACCAGGAGTCATAGCATTCCCCAGTCGTGACAACTGAAATGTCTCCAGCCAGGAGTCACCAAATGTTGTCAGGGGGAGGCAGTCACCCTCCCACCCCTGCACCGCTCACTGACAGCCTGAGGAAAAGGAGGTGTGGGGGTTCTCTGTGTATCAATACAGAGTTATTTTACATCTTTTCAGATTTGAATTCACACCAGAAAGAGACACCCTGGAGCTGCAGAGAGACCAGGCAGGAATAGGAATGGGATTTTCCTCTAAAAAAAAAAAAAGAAAGAAAGAAAGAAAAAAAGAAAAGCGCTGTGCTAGGGACAAGCCCTCAACTTGGATGACTGGGGGTGACAGGTGGCCAGGGAGTTTCCAGACATGCACAGGGACAGTCCCTGGCCAGCGAGTCTACTCCCTACTCCCTTTCCTTTCAGAGTGGACAACTCTTTTTTTTTTTAATTGCATTATTGTGTGTGCATGTGATTGTGTGTTTGTGTTTCTGCATATGCACCCACATGCCACGTCTCAAGTGAGAACGAACGTCTCAGAGAACGAACGTGTAAGAGTCTGTTCCAGGGGTTCCGTGTGGATTCCAGGGATCGAACCGAGCGAGGACCAGGCTTGGCGGCAAGCACCTTTGCCACAAAAGCTACTTCACAAGAGCTCATTTAGGGACTCCCAAGTGTCCTCTCGGTGCCCTTTGATGGAAAAGCAAATTACAGTGTCCCCTACTTTGGAAAGAGCAGACATCCACACAGGGTTCACTGAAGGATCACAGCACAGCCAGAACCTCCCCGGCCTCCGGACTGGGACAGCATCCCTTGTCGGTCTTCACGTGGTGGTGTCCTGGCCTGAAATCAGATGTACTGTTCCATAGCTGCCGCCGCCGGCCCGCAGCTCGGCTGCCCTCTGCTGGCAGAAAGTCTAAATGACACTTGGCGGTCCGCGCTGTGCCCTTGAAAACCCAGGAAGAAACCTGGGCACACATCTGAGAGGGATAGGCGTTACTTACTCGGAATGTCCTCGTGGGGCCTCCAAGGAGCGCGACAGGATGACTGCCTGTCCCGAGGCCCCAAGGGGTCTGTGAGTGACCTGCTCAAGGAGTCCAGCAGGTGTGCCTAGCACCCTGCGTTGGTGTAGGGGAGCAGGGGTGCTCTTCTGGGGCGGCTTCGCTAAAGTGCTACAAACTGAGAGACTTAGAGGTCGTGCTGTTTTCAGAAATGAATTATTTCTAGTGGATGCAAATCCAAAGTCAAGGTGTTCTTGGCGCACTTTGAAAGCTCCGGGGAGGTTCACTACAAGACCCTTCACCGCAGTCGTCTCCACGGGGCATTGTCCCCGGGGCGGACCTATGCTTCTTCTCTGTTGGTCAGTACAGTCGTTGTTGCAATAATCAAATATAACTTCATCAGAATTTGATTAGCTCTAAAATGCCCTGTTTCTAAAATAGGTTACAAGAAGGAGGGGCGGGGCTTTACAACACCTTTCAAAGTCTCACCTCAAACATAGCAGTTATGCCCAGCATGCACACGGGAGGTACTGATGGGGACTGTGGGCGGACCAACACTGAGGGTCTCCATGACCAGGAAGTCTGAGTGTCCCATGGGCAGGCAATACTTGAGGTGGGGACCCAGCAAGAGAATACAGGCACTTCTATTTCCCTGCGGTAGGGGTTTAGAACCTGGACTGCCCGAGGAGTTTAATTAGATCTCTAGGCAGCTATAGGCAAAGATATTATTTAAATTCACAAAATTAATAAAGATGGTCATTTTTTTTTCTAGCTTCTGTTGCTGTGATAAAATATCGCCACCCAGAGCGGCACAGTTCAAGAAGGGTTTATTTGGCTTTCGGTTACAGGTTAAAGACTACCATCGGAAGTCAGGAACTCAGGAAGCTAGCCGCATCCCATCCACAGTATAGAGCATGTTGTTTAACTAGCTCACTCTACCCTTAACAGTCCAAGAGGCCCAGCCCATGTGACTGTTAGTCTCAGGCAGTGCATACATCCAGATAAAAGAGAACCGGCTTGTGAACTGCGGCTGCTAGCTCCCAAGCCCTCCATACGTTCCCTTGCGTTCCAGCTTCCTGGACCACCAGGATGGCCCTCCCAGTTAGGAAGCAGCTGCAGGAGAGATGACATCATCCCTTCTCATGAACAAAAGGCTGGAATGCTAGGTCTCAGGCTGTGCAAACACCCAGAAACCAGCTCAAACTGGATATAAGGACTGCCCGAGACCGAACAGAACTGTTCACAATGGGCTGGGTCTTTCATCATCAATAAGCAGTCTAGACCATCCTCCACAGACATGCCCATGGCTAAGACTGTGGCTATTGTCTTGCAAATCCATTTTCCAGGCTGTTATTGAGAGAGAGAGAGAGAGAGAGAGAGAGAGAGAGAGAGAGAGAGAGATTTATCACGTGGTGACAAGTGTCTGCTAATCTCAGCAACTGAGATGCTGAGGAAGGAAGATCTGTTTAAACTGTGACCCACAGTTAGAACTTGGTGCCTCTCTAGGTAGCTGGTGTTTCGTTCCTGTGGTTTAAAGGAAGAAAAACAGATCCACTCAGAGGAGCTCAGGTAAGCTCGGTTTGAAGGATGGCCCAAGATGAGAGAGAGTATCATCACGGTAGGTGCCTTAGTTAGGGTTTCCATTGCTGTAGAGAGACAACATGACCAAGACAAGTCTTATAAAGGACAACATTTAATTGGGGCTGGCTTACCGGTTTAGAGATTCAGTCCATTATCATCATGGCGGGAAGCATGGCAGCATCCAGGCAGGCATGGTGCAGGAGGAGCTGAGAGCTTTACATCTTGACCTGAAGGCAAACAGGAAAAGACTGACTTCCAGGCAGCTAGAAGATGCTCTCTCATAGCCCACACTCACAATGGCACACTTCCACCAACAAGACCACACCCCCAACAGCACCACTCCCTGGGCCAAGCAGATTCAAACCACCACAATAGATAACTAAGGTCATGGCAGAGGAATGAATGAACCAGCAAGCTCCAGAGAGGGTCGAGATGGTAACCCAGGCCAGCTGGCCAGGATCAGGGACAAATTGGATTCAGAGAAGGAGCTGAGGCAGAGACATCAAAACCTTGTCGTTGGTGGAGCTGGAGAGATGATGCCGCAGTTAAGAGCTTGTACTGTTCTTGAAGAGGACCAGAATTCAGTGGCTCTGAAATCCTCTGAGGGAACTGTACTCACGTACACAGATCCACACACTCAGACACATGCATAGCACAAAATTAAAAATTAAAAAAAAAATCAAAAAGAGACTTTATGAACAACCTTAGGAGCTGAGCTTGTCTCCTGGATTGTGGTCAGGACTGTAATCAGAGCTCATGGTAGCCTACAGGAGCCATACCTGACTGAAGGGAAGCAGGCGTGTGCCCCTAAGCACAAGTGAGTACGTGCAGTTTCTGCATGGGAAATAGTAAATGTCTAACCTCATAGGATAATACTGCAAAAAAAAATTATGACAGCCCAAGACCAAGACCAAGATGTTTTTCATATGCTAATTTCCCCAGTTCAGGTGAAATTAATCCTTTGTCTAATCCCAGGATTTTAAGCAGCACTTGTTTACGGCAGAGGCGTGCCCTTGCAGAAGACTCTGTTTAGTACCCCTATTTACCGGCTGCTTGGAGAAGTTAGGTGCCCGGGCTTGCAGCAAGCCGAGATCTTTTATAGAAACGAAAACTTAAAAATATGTTGGTGCACAAGATGTTTTGTGTTGAATTTATCTCCAATGCCAAGTCAGGATTTCAGATACCTCCCGAAATAAGAAAGCGGCGACAGGAGGATTTCAGCAGCCGTTATTTTTATTTATAATTTATACCCTGTCGGCTTCTAAAAAGACCAGAGGCAGCTTCCAATAAAAGACGTGTGCACAGTGAAGTTGCTAAAATGGGCCGAGAAAATGCAAAAACTGGCACAGGAGGAGGAGGAGGAGGAAGTGGAGAAAGGGGTAAAGTCTGTGTGAGTCAAGATTCCATTTAGTTCTGAGCTTTCTGGTGGTTAAAGCGCAGAAGGGAGAAAGAAGCCTTGCTGGCCTTTCATCATCTGAGGAAACAGAGTCGCCAAGCAGGGAGGGGGGCTGCTCTGCAAGGCCTTGGTCCCCCCTGGAAGGACCTCTGAGGAAGGCAAAGGCTGGGCACTCCCTGCCTAGGGTAACCGAGGCAGGAGAAGGCCTGGGCGTCTAGTCCAGCCCCTTTTTTACCGAGGGCACCACTTCTCCGGCCAGGCTCCCAGAAGCCCACGGGGCCTGAGGAGGGGCAGGATGGGAGTCTAGGGATACAGGGCCAGTTCAGTGAGGACCGCTGTCAGTACAGATATGCAAAGGAGGAGCAACAGTGCAGCTATGGGGCCAGAGCTGAGAGCGAGAAGTTGCGGCCTCTGAGAATACTTTTTTTTTCATTATTATTATTTAGCGTGTTAGCATTTATTTATTATTACATGGTCGGCGGCACTGACACGGCACACAGACGGAGGTGTTGGAGACAACTCTCTGGAGTGAGTTCTCACCTTACACCTATATGTGAGTCCTGAGGATTGAACTCAGGTCAGCAAATTTGGATGACAATCTGCTTTTGCACAGGGCACCCCTCCCCCTCCCCACCCCCATCCTGAACCCCAAGATTCGTGTCTTAACTCTGCCCTCTGATCTATGATGCTGTGTTTGGCAGGGGAGTATATTGTAGCGGCATGTTGGTCTTCTGTAGAATAGCAGGAGCACTATTTGCTGGTCCTGTAATAGCAGTTAGACAGACACGCGGTACCCTGGCCTCCATTCTCGTCTTGCCCTTGGCTGGGCAAATACAAGATTTTCCAGTTTATCTGTTTCTACTCTCACTCAGTCTTCTCTGATGGAGAATGGGCCACTCTGAAGGTCAAAGGTGGCCTTGGGTCTGAGCCACAACGTTTATTGGGCGTGTGACGGGGACTCAGTTGTTTTGTCCTGATTTGACTCTCAGCTGTGTGACTCTGGAAGGATGTTCTTTGACTTTTCCAGGCAGAGTGGTACCTCTCCTCACGGTGATGATGATGACGACGAGGATGACGATGATGATGGGGTGATGGTGGTGGTGGTGGTGATTATGATGATGGTGATGATGATAAAGACGTACACGTTGTGAGGCTGTATGTGACAAAGCTTTAATTATAGTTCCTGAATATAGCAAACACCACACAAGTATTACCACTGCTATCGCTAGGGCCAGCCACTGTGCTCCCTCTCCTATCCCTTAGGTCCTAATTCCCTCCAGTGGGACTCAGAATCGCTGAGTCTCCCTGTGCTTGGCAACAGAAGTCTCTAGAAGGTCCTCCTGCTCATGGGTCCTTGGAACCCATCACCTCCACAGCTCTCCTTGACTCGCCTGGAGCTCTCTGGAGATTGCAAGAGAGGAGGAGCCCTCGTAGATTCTGCGCTCTCAGCCATCCATCCTGCCATTCAAGGGTCACCTGGGGAGACCAAGTGGAGGTCCTGCCCAGTTACAGCATGGCCTCGTAAACCCTTTTGCTCTCCTCTCCCAGAAGAATGGGGCTCTGCTGGGGTGCAGTCCGCAGCCCACGCCCTCCTGCTCGCAGCCTTAGAACGGCTCCCGCCGGGCTCTGCGCCCCCTGCTGGCTGCTGGGGGAGGTGCCTCGCGCTTGTCCTTTCCACTCTTTATGGGGGTCTTTTCCCTTTTCCCTCGCGAGGAACTCCCAAGTTTTTAACAGGATGGCTGTCTAGTTGTGCCATGTCCCCATCTAGTGCCAACCATGACAATTGTGCCTTTGAGGAAGGAAGGAAGGAAAGAAGGAAGGAAGGAAGGAAGGAAGGAAGGAAGGAAGGGAGGGAGGAAAATATCAGCGTCATTTGTCACAAACTCAGAAAATTTGGTTTCTATTTGCATTGCTTACCAACCAAATCTAAGTCTAGTCTTGATCACCAACCCAAGCCTTTTGTAAACTGGTCCTTTCGTATTGGTTTCCCTCCGCCGGGCCCAAATATTGGTCAGCTAAGAATTCCTGGGCCTGAACCTTTGGCCGGTGCCCATTCGTGTTTCAGGATGCCCCCCTATTGGGTGTGTGTGTGTGTGGGGGGGGTTGCTGCTAAATTTTTTTTTTCTCTGCCCCACTCTCCTCTCTTTAACAAAAAGAGAGTAGCACCCGGAGCGCTGCGGAGGCGCAGTCCACAGCCTATGCCCCAGGCTCCAGCCAGCCAGCCCCACCCTCTCTGGTCACTCTGGCAGGACTCTGCGCCCCCTGCTGGCACTCCGCGGAGCAGATGGTGCCCTTCAGCTGGCTCCTTTGGCCCTAGTAGCTGGTATGAAAGCGACATCATGCTATGCGGCCCAGAAGCCCGAGTCTGGAGGTGGCCAAGGCTTGCCGAGAGGGCACAGTGACACTAGACTGATTTTTTTGTTCAGGCCGGTGAACACAGAGGGTGTGGAGGGGTAGAATTCAAGGGTTTGAGGCTGCTGCGACTTATATTGTGATCTAGGAAGGTAACTGCCAGTAACGAGAGAACTTGCCCCACGGCTGCATTCCTGGGACGCACCGCAAAACAGAGGAGTGGTCCTCAGGCTGTGGTCACTGCATCCACAGCACCAGCGTCCCAGGTTCTGGGCAGAACAAGTGAGCCACCCAGGTCCCCAAGCACAAGGCTCCAAAGTAGACTGTTGAGTGCAATCAACCACTGCCCTCGGGGGACTGGCAGGTGGCTATAATACCGTACCGAGAGGGAACCTGCCGAGAGGAGACAGAAGCAAACTTAGGGGACTTGTGAGAGACACCTTTGCTCAGTCCCCACCCCGGATGGCCTGTAATTCTGTGTGAAGTCGGTTCCTCAGAATCACAGGCTCAGCCCCGACACCAGTTACGTCTACACTGCCCCTTCCCTCACTAGAGTGAGCTACTGGGTTCTGTTCACCTGACATGGTAGAATCTAAGCCTTCCCCATGTCTCTGTGGATGCTCCATGGTCTCTTAAAACATGTGTGTGTGTTTGTATGTGTGTGTATGTGTTTGTGTGTGTATGTGTTTGTGTGTGTATGTGTATGTACATGTGTGTGTTTGTGTGTATGTGTGTTTGTATGTGTATGTGTGTATATGTTTGTGTGTGTATATGTATGTGCATGTGTGTGTCTGTTTATGTGTGTATGTATGTGTTTGTGTGTGTGTTTGTGTATGTGTGTGAGATGGGGTGACAGGGGGCTGGCTGGCGTTAGTGCTACCTAATACACCTCTGCTCCCGTGTGCTAACAGTACAGGCAGGGGTTGGGAGAGACACAAGGCATGTGTTGCATTACACACACGTTGCACGTCACACACCAACCCACTAGCACAATGATACAGGGGATCTTATACTTATTTCAGAGACACAGACCATGGGCCTTTGATGGTTAAATTCAGTTGTCAATTTGACATATCATAGAATGACCTGTGTGCGGACTTCAGAGAAGGATTGTCTCCATAAGGTTAGCCTGTGGTAGATTATCCTGGTTGCTTTAATTGAGGTGGGAAGTCCCACCCTAAATGTGGGTGGTACCTTCTGGGAGCAGCACGAATAAAGGGTCTCCGAAAAAAATAAAAAATAAACAAAATAATAAAAAATAAAGAGACTCGGGAGAAGAAGCGCTGGCAAATTCATCTACCCTATTGCTGCCGCCGCCGCCGCCATCCATCCATCCATTCACTGATAGTAGAACCAGCTTTTCAGGTTTGCAGTGTGAATTGAAGACCATCAGCTCTCCAAGACTCCTCAGGCCTCCTGTATTACGGTAGGACTCCTGAGGTACCCAACCTCAAACACTGAACAGCTCCTGGGTTTTCAGCTTCCCCCATGAGAGACAGCCATTCTTGGACTACCATGGCAGTATCATGTAAGCCGATCTAATACGTTCTCTTTAGCTATATACTTAATTCTATCAGTTCCGGGTCAACTTGGCTGTGCCTTCAGATGGAGGAGGCTGTAGCCTTGGGAGGAGGGGTGCTAGGGATGATGGGGATCCAGTGTGTCTCCTCACCAGGGCTGCATGAGTCTGAGGACTCTCCTCCACTGGGGATGAAGGAGATGTAGCCACGGAGAACATTCTTGGTGTGTTGTGGCATAGACCAGTCTATTGATAGCTGTTAGGAAACAGATGGGGTTCGGAAATGAGCTATGTGGGCCGTGAAGTTTTCAGATATGTTTTCTGAGGTGGGTACTACCTAAGGCTTCCTAAGGAGTTTGGCTGCTGGAAGCAGATTGGTCTCCGTGGGCAGGCCTGGGGTCGGATATTACCACAGGCTAGCAAGCTGCTGGGATCCCAGCCCCAGGCTTCCGGTTGGTACAGCCACTGAGCCGCTGACATTTAACTCTGAGAGGGTGATTTAGAAGTTTGGAGCCAACGGGAATAAAGCATTAGCACTCGGGTCATGAGGGCCGAGGGCCTAGAAGACCCTTGGCCTGTCCTGTGTTTGAGAATGAGCAGAGAAGCCAGTTTTAATTTGAGCGCTTATTGCCCGAGCACGGAGCGGGCTTCACGCGCCGAAACTGAGGGGACATTAACCTGGCGATTGAACCTTTTCTGATAATTCCCTCCGCCTCCGGGCAGACACAGCTCCGGAAAACAGCTGACCTGGGAGTTTGTCGTGGCAGGTAATTAATGTGTGATAGCACTCAGCTTGGAATGATTTAGCGACTTAAGAAAAAAAGTAAGATGCGAGGTGGAGGCTTGCGGGGGCGGGGCGGGAGGGTGCAAAATGGGGAGTCTGGATGGAATTAATGGTCTTTCAACGGCTTTGGAGGTTCAAGAGAAGCGAGTGGCTGGTTCCTTTGCCTAATTTATTCCAGGAACAGCTCTGTGACCAGGGCAGTGCTAGGGGCTCTTTATTTTCAGCATTCCAAGGGTGAAGTTTAGACTGTGGCTAGGGAGATACAAACCCCGTCTCCAACCTGGAGGCGAGGGAAGGGCCTGCGGTTCAGTCTTCCGCCCATACTACAAATGGGCAGAGTGAGGAGGCTTCAGAAAGGAAGGTCGAGGTCCCTACGCCAGGGGACATGGCTCTGGGCAAGGTTGCCTGTCCTCTGATTGTGACTTCAGGTCATTTGGAAGAACACGGGTCAGATAGTCACCTGTCCTGTTTCTTCTTGTTCCAAGTTGGTAATCGCCTTAACAGCTTTAAGTTTGAGACGTGTGTGGTCAGCTGGGAGCTAAAAACAATCCCATATCTAAGTCCTGGAAAACCAATGCTAAAACACTTTTATGCAATTTGATTCCTTGAGGTTTAATTTTGGGTGTCGTTGTTTTTTCTGGCTGAGTTTGATCAATATGGCTGAGAAGGCAGATTTCTTGTTTACCTGGACCTGGCTGTACCCTAAGTACAGATACAAAGATGCTCTTCTCAGTGAAGACTTCCCCCCCACCCCTATACAGAGTTGGTTTCTGAGGAGAATCTATCAAGCATGACATGTATTATGTCTGTGAGCCTAGTGAGACAGTCACCTGCCTATTGAAAAATCACATTTATTCATCGTTCTTTCTTACACTGGTGCCACCCAGCTCATATGGAGGTCAGAAGACAACTTGTAGGAATCTGTTCTCTCCTTCTACCATGTGGGGTCTCAGGGATCGTGAGACTTGGGATCAAGTGGCTTTACCCACTGAGCCACCTTGTCAGCCCTCACTTGCTTTTTTTTTTTTTTGAACATTGGTTCTTTTTAGAATGCGACCATGATCATTAGATGACACAGAGGCAAAGGACTTGATCCAGCTCACATAAAAAGACTAGGTTAAGGTTCTGAATCACCACTAATACTGAGACTGTGTTTCTTAGTAATGTATTCTGACTTTCCCCCAGACTGAGTTACCCGCCATCAGATGGACTTTTCCTCTGGCTTCCTTGTTTCTGATTCTTGCACTGTGGTGAGGGGCACTTGCCTTCCTCTTGGGTACTCACAGAGCCTTCAACCCTCAACAGTCCAAGGACAGCAAGAGACCCCAGTGACTGCTGTTTAGTGACAGAGAAAGTTAGCGATGCATTAGGCCAAGACTTTTGGCTGGAAGGAGAAACACCTAAACTGAGCTTGATAAAATATTATTAAAATACGCATTATACTCTCTCTCAGGAAATTTAAGTATTTGAAGGATTTTCTCTTTTACTTGTACCCCAACTCACTGTTTCAGAGAAATGCCGGAAAATAAGCGTATAAATGACATTCTTTTGTATTAAAACCTAGGAGAGATTAAATTTTTGCCCCAAGTGAAATCGCTGCATTCAGTGGATTTTAATTATTTTCGTCTCCATCTCCTCTCCTTAATTTCTTTGCTTCCCTCTTAGGTTGCAAGGATTAATTTGTGAGTTTAGTCCACACTAATCATGAGGGTAAACCCCCATCAGACAGACTCGGTGTGCCCGGCTCCTGTTGGCTGAGCAGTGCCATGAGTCTTGGAGCTGGGATGAGGATGGTGACTTGGGTCACAGTGATCCACCTTGGCTCGGCCAGGCTCAGGGGCAGATGCTCTCCCTCCACTGGAAACCTTGTTTCTTCGGGGCAAGGTCCTAAGCCCCGCCCCCTTCTTTCCGAGGTTGTCTCTTCTGAAAAGGTCTGGGTGAGCAAGCCGCATAACAGGCACCGGGGAACTTATCTGGATAGGGGTTGTTTTCTCAGAAACCCGAGGTCTGCGCCTCTCTGCCCACCGTTCTTTCTCAGTGTGGCTTTCTCCAACAGCTGTGGGCTTACAGTTCTAAGAATAAAGCTTAACGCGCACGCGGCAGAAACTACATCCTACCCGAAAGCCTCCTTAATGTTGGCTTAGATGGGAAATGGAAATGGCTGCGTTGTCTCCATCTAAAGCGTTTCTAGGGCTCAGTCTCCATGAAAAGGATTGCTTATGGGGCGATAATGTCTGCTCTATTCCTTTTTAAGTCTGTGAAAAATGTCATCCTGGCTAATAGGGTGATTAAAACCCTTTATGCTCCAGGAGATAAATGTGATTATGTTTGTCATACTCTACCCAAGATAAAGACAGCAAAGAAGACAGACGCGAAATTCCACAACACTTCCTCTCTTCCGTATCCGGGGACATTCAGGACTCAAACACAGATGGTTCCTCTCATAAAGAATAACATTATCTCTTAAACAGTTTTCCTTCCCATTAACCAATTTAACAATATGCCTCTGGTATGAAAGAAATAGATAAACGACTAAATGCTCTGGCATCTGAATTCCGTGGAAAAACACTTTAGTGATATCGCTTGCTTGCTCTTTTAAGGTCTCCTCTCTCTTCCTTCCTGTTTGCCTTTAAAAGACTACCTCTCCTAGGAAAGCAGTCCCTGTCAATGAGGTGATACAGGTTATTCCTATGGGGCTATGAAGTGTCGGGACAGGGCTAATTTAACACTGGGCAGGTCAAAGAAGCAAGTTTTCCTTCATCCTTTCAGACGCGAGTACCTTCAAGTCCCGTGAAAACACAGCGCATCCTGAGTCTCCCTCAACTCCTTCCTAGCACAAGACTGCCTATAGGGTCCCTGTGGCAGGCACTGCCACACTTACAAGGTTCTCCCCTCAAGGAGCTTCCAAGGCAGGACTCCAGGAGAGAGAGTCAGGATTATCAATGCTCTTTTTATCCCTTCAGCGGATACAGGAATTCTCATCCGGTGGAGGTCTTTCCAAAACCGTTAGGTGGAGAATGCACGAGGAGTTGTAGGCAGAGCCCACTCCGCACACACCCATTCAACCTGGCTCTTACCTTTTCTTCTCTGCATTCAAAGACCGGTGTTTTTTTTTTTCTCCCCAGAGAACTGGTTAAAAATAAAAGATGGGTAAAGAACTCCCCGCCCCCAATCCCACACACACACACTTCACACTTGCTGATGAAGCTCACAATCTTTTCTTGGATTTTTAGCAGGTTACATGTGAATCTCAGACACCGATTACACCTGTTTAATTAACAATACAGCAGTTTTAACAGGGCAGTGTGGTCTAGAGAAAAATGTTACATTATGCACTTGACATTTCATTTGGAGAGTTCCTTTAGAACTAAAAGGTTTCACTGTAACAGATTTTGAATGCACTTTATGGAACACGATTGCTGACTAATTAGGGACTAGGTAATTCTAAAGGAGCTGTACACCTGACATTCAACCAGAGGGGTTCTCCTCGCCCCCCATTTACTTTTTCTTTTCTCTTGTGATTAATCAATTTGTTTACACCCCAAACACTGCTCCCCCTCTCTCATGGAGTCCTTCTTTCCCATCTCCCCTCCCCTTCTCCTCTGACCCCCTCATCCTCTACCTGACACATCAAGTCTCTGACAGATTAGGTGCATCAGAGGTTTTTTTCCTTACACACTGACACGGTGGGGCTTTTCCTTCTGGTTTGTTTGGTTTTTTTTTTTTTAAGATTTATTTATTTATTATATGTGAGTACACTGTAGCTGTGGTATCAGATCCCATTACAGATGGTTGTGAGCCACCACGTGGTTGTTGGGATTTGAACTCAGGACCTTTGGAAAGCAGTCAGTGCTCTTAACCGATGAGTCATCTCTCCAGCCCTGTTTGTTTGTTTTTTAAGGCAGGGTTTCCTCTGTGTTGCCCTGACTGTCCCAGAACTTGCTCTGTAGACTGGCCTCGAACTCAGAAATCTGCCTGCCTCCACCTCCTAAGTGCTGGGATTAAAGGTGCACCACCATCATCCGGCAGATTTTTCTTCTTTAACTTCCCATTGACTTCTGTAGAGGACAATGGAGCACACTACAGGTTGGGTTCATAATTAGCTTCATTAAGAAATGGTACTGGGTTGGAGAGGTGGCATAAGAGCCGACTGCTCTTCAAGGAGTTCCGAGTTCAATTTCCAACAAGCACGTGGTGGCTCACCACCATCCGTATTGGGATCTGATGCCCTCTTCTGGTGTGTGTGAAGACAGAGCACTCATATATAGAAAATAAGTAAATAAATGCTAACAAGGAGGAATGGTACTGAGCTGGTGGTGATAGCACACACCTTTAATCCCAGCACTCAGGAGACAGAGACAGTTGGATCTCTGTAAATTCAAGGTCAGCCTGGTCTTGAGTTCCATGACAGCACCAGGGCTGCACAGAAAAACCTTTGTCTTGAAAAGCAAAGCAAAGTACGTGTGTGTGTGTGTATGTGTGTGTGTGTGTGTGTGTGTGTGTGCGTGCACGTGTGTGTGTGTGTGCACGTGTGTGTGTGTGTGTGCACATGTGTGTGTGTGTGTGTGCACGTGTGTGTGTGTGTAGATGGCCTCATCTTTCAGCTGGGCATTTCCGCTAATGTCATCCCCATTGAATCCTGGGAGCCTCTCACATCCCTGGTGTCTGGGATTTTTTTAGTGGTTCCTCGATCCCTCACCCCACACTGCTGCATATTTCTATTCATTCTCCTGGTTCTCTGGGCTTCTCTCTTGACTCCCCCCATACCTGATCCTGTACCCCCTTCCCCCTCCCCTCCCCTCTCCCACCTAGGTCTTCCCTTCGTCTCCTGTGATTACTCTGCTCCCCCTTCTAAGTAGGATTGAAGTATTCACACTTGGGTCTTCCTTCTTGTTTAGCTTCATACGATCTGTGAGTTGTATCAAGGGTATTCTGAATTTTTGGCTAATATCCACTTATCAGTGAGTACATACTATGTATGTCCTTTTGGGTCTGGGTTACCTCACTCAGAATTGTTCCTGTCCAAAGGAAATGCAGGGACAAAAACTGAAACAGAGACTGAAGGAAAGGCCACCCAGAGACCGCCCCACCTGGGATCCGTCCCATCTGCAGACACCGAACCCCAACACTATCGCTGATGCCAAGATGTGCTTGCGGGCAGGAGCCTGGCATGGCTGTCCTCTGAGAGGCTCTGTCAGCACCTGACTCAGACAGATACAGATACTTACAGCCAACCATTGGACTGAGCCCGGGGAACCCAATAAAAGAGTTAGGGGAAGAACTGAAGGGGATTGCAACCCCATAGGCAGAACAGTGTCCACTAACTAGACCCCTCAGAGCTCCCAGGGACTAAGCCACCAACTGAAGAGTAGATAGACATGAGCTGGTCCTTGGCTCCTGCTACCTATGCAGCAGAGGACTGCCTTGTTGGCCTCAGTGGGAGGGAATGCACTTCCTACAGAGACTTGATGCCCCAGAGAAGGGGGATGCTAGAGGGGTGAGGTGGGAGTGGGCGGGTGGGTGGGGGAGCACCCTCTTAGACGAGAAGGGGATGGGGGATCATGGAGGGGAGACCAGGAAGGGGGATAATTGAAATGTAAATGAATAATTATTAAAAATATATTTAGATAGGTGGCAATTACCCTGTATTTACTTTCGCCAAGGAGACAGTCAGGATACAGGGACTTGGAGCCAATCCTCCCCTACAAAGCCCATTTTACAACCATGATATCACCGTTATCATTTCAGCCCAAGTCTTCTCTTCTGAGTCAGCCACGTCTGTTTCTGGCTTTTCGTCTTGTAAGAATTTACAAGTCCTTTGAGGGAGGCCCTCAGTGGGTGTGTACTAGCTTTGAGTGAGACTGTGCTCAGGACAAGTGGCACCCTTTCCAGGACTGGGCTCACCACTTTGGTGACTGGCCAATAGGAACATACCTTCCAAATTCTTAGTCATATGCAGATAAGATAGGCCTTAAAAATTCATTTAATTAGATAAACTGAGGTATATGTGCTGTTAGGAGTCTGCTTATATTTTTTGTTACTAATTTTTTTTGAGACTTTCATGTGTGGCTTCTGTATTTCCACCCCTTCCTCTCCACACTCCAGTTCCCTCCGTGTCTAACCTCACCCACTTTCAAATTCATGACCTCTTCTCTACTACTGTTACATATAAACATGAGTACACACACACTCAGAGACACACACACCCTGCGGAGTTTTCAAAAAAAAGAAAGATTTTTAGTTTTTAATTGTGTATACTTTTGTGGCTGTAGACACATGTGAGGGCAGGAACGCACAGAATCCACACGAGACTTCAGAACCCCTGGAGCCACAGGCGCCGGAGGTTGTGAGGCGCCCAAAAGGGGGGTGGGGGTGGGAAACGAACTGGGGTCACTTCGAGAGCAGTGTGCACTCTTAGCCACAGAGATCTCTCCAGCCCTTACAAAGATTTCTATCTTAGTTTTATTTTTGTGACTATGAAACATGGTTTATTGTTCTAAACAGAAACATTTCCCCCCGGACCCTTCCTCGAGGGGAACTTGTAGGTAATTAAGCTGTTGTCTTAGCTTTAGGAAAGCATTCTCTCCGTGGGCTTCAGCGTCAGCCACGGCGATGCTGCGGCCTGTGGGTTCGCCCGCCATCAGCTCGAGCTCCTAGAGACGCGTCACCCCAGCCCTTTCTCAGACATGGTGTTCCCAAAGCACCATTCCCGCAGCCGTTGCTCAGGGGTAGCCCGTGCCCCTGTCATTTCCACTTCAGGGCTTCCTCCCACTCCTGGGCTGACTCAGGGTTCTTGGGAATTGGTGGAAATATGGATTGCATCTTACTTCGAAAGTCCTTCATCTGAAAGAAAAAACAAAACAAAACAAAACAAAATAAAACATCAAATGTCAGAAGGGAGGAATAGAGGAAGCTCTGTGAGGCTTCACTGAGTGGAGACACCCCGCCCCTCATGATCGCAGAGCAAAGGAGAGCACCTGTTCTTCCCAGAGTGGATCCACCAACTAAGGGACAATGTTGTCCTTTGTCTAGAAGGCAACATGTCTAAATCAACAGACCGCCAGGATGTGTATGGGATGAATGGGATGCACAGTGGCTTTCATTTATAAAGATGCTGGGCAGTAAAATGTCTGCCCATCTAAATACATCATTAAATTCAGGCCATTCAATGAATTTTAGAGCTGGAGGGACAGGAGAGAGAAAAAAAACTGATGACATTCTAGAATCTTCTTATGAGGCAGGGTGGAAGACCCACACTGAGAGTTTGTCAGTGAGAGGCGATCTGAGCCAGAGTCAAGGAGGGCACAGGGAGGTCACACCACGTGGTGCTGAGCTGTGTGGAGGGAATCGCTGACGTGGGAGAGGATTCCTAGGTGCACCCTCAGCCTGTCCTCCTGCGCGTATGTGATGCGGCCGTGCAGGGCTCTCAGTCCAGGAAAGTGGCACAGGCTGACTCTGTCACATGTCCCTCTGGACTCAAGCATTGAACAGGTTCCCAGGACTCTCCAGCACCACCCAGTCATTTCTGGGAGAGGTAGGTACTTTTTCTTTTTTGTTGTTGACATACATATATATTCACTTCAAATGGAGGCGAGGTCTTTTACCCTGTTGCCAAACTCAGGGTTTACATTTTTTTTTTCAGTATTTGTAAATTCTAGTCTAGTTCCCAGTCTCCAAATCATACATTTGGTGACAGGACTTCAGTGTCAGACAGACCTCCACTCAAATCCTAGCCCCCGTTCTGTTTCCTCTCTTACCAGCACCTATACATGCAGAAAAGACAGTAATTACCTGCCTGAAGAGTTGTGAGGACACGGTGATGTGTGTACATGAAGTGACGTCCCTGACGCATGGTAAGCACTCAATCTCGATGGCCGAGACCACTGTAGTGCTATCCAGATGTGTGTGCTCTATTCCAGATGCTAAGCTCTCATGGATGCCAACACCATGGCATGTTTACTCAAAGCATGTCTTTGTAGTCACATGCCATTTGATGTGACCATTCTCACCATTTTATGGAATCTGTAGGTGAGCCGTCTGGATTCTCTGCACCCATTTGCTAATCTTTGCATAGCCAGGCAATCACTCTACCATCGAGTCTCAATAACACTGTCTTTCCCGGTCTCTTTCTTGTGTTAGGCAAACATGATAACCACTGCTCACAGAAACCTGCCAGCCAGACACTGATCTTGAATATATACATGGGCACTGTCTCTCCCTAGCGCTTTTCTGGGCTGTACTATGATGAGTCTACATGAGAGGTTCTCCACTATTACCAAGTCCCTAGAGAGGGACTAGAACTGGGAGGAGTTTCTTTTGTGGTCACAGTTGCTGTGACTCCTGTCTGTAATTGGTGGCAGGCAGGGGTAACTCAGAGGCTGGCTATCCAGGACTCACACAGAGAGCCTTGTCAAACATGCCATTCACAGCCCACTGTATAACTGGTATCTACATCTGTATCTGCACAGGTGCTCGGAGTTGAGACCCAATGCTTTCCTGGCCACAGTTTGCAGTCTGCGGTCCCTTCTGTCTTTTTGGTTTCTGTCCTTTACAACTTATATTGTGTTGGGCTGTCTAGCACAAGTCGGAGCACGCCTGTTTTCCGAGGTCTCCCATCAGTGATAGCCCTGGTCAGAGGCTAGGGACAGAGAGGCTAGGAAGCACCCTGGGAGGTGGGAGGAGGGGTGGCTGCTCTATTCACCTGATTGTCTGCCTTCCAGTGTTCAAGTACTGTATGACTATTTGTTCCTGAGGTCATACATGAGTCACTAGAAGGAACCACATTTGACAAACAGTCAGTAGTAGTCAAGGTGTAGGCTCAGATATGGGACACTCAGGACGGGGCACTCTGTGGAGATAGAAACCCAGAGTCCACAATTATGCAAGAAACAGGTTTTCAAGTTGCTTCAAACATGGGGCTCCACAGGGGTCCAAGCTTGTATCATATCTATATGGAATATGTATCTACATGGAATATGTATCAGCGAAGGTCATGCAAAGGTCAATGGGTTATTCCCCTGTTTAAAGAAGCCCTTGAAAGAAATATTTAAAGATCGAGTACATTAAGTCTGGACATGGATACACTGAGCATAGTTCACAGCTCCTGCACGGAACTTTCCCCTGCCCCGGAAGTGGATGAGTGCTCACCCTGGTCACACTACCCCGGATCAAAACTGCATCTCCTCCATGTTCTTCAAAGCTCTTCCCTTGTTCCTTTGACCAGAGAGTAAATTTTCATGCTACAGGTTGCAGGGTCACCTTTTTTTTTTTTTTTTGGTTTTTTTCGAGACAGGGTTTCTCTGTGTAGCCCTGGCTGTCCTGGAACTCACTTTGTAGACCAGGCTGGCCTCGAACTCAGAAATCCTCCTGCCTCTGCCTCCCAAGTGCTGGGATTAAAGGCGTGCGCCACCACCGCCCGGCCAGGGTCACCCTTCTAAGCAGGGCCTCTGTGTGCAGCTCCAGTCTGTTTCCTGGAGACCTTGGTGTGTGTGTGGGTGCTCAGGGCCTCTGTGTGCAGCTCCAGGCTGTTTCCTGGAGACCTTGGTATGTGTGGGGGTGCTCTGTGCAGGAATTAAGGTGCAGATGGTATTCCCTGGAGTGGAGAGTCCACCGCTCCTGGGACCTTGTCCTGAGTTCCTGCTGTTCTTGTATGCAAGTTCTCCGTTGTAATGTTACAGCGCTCAAGTGGGGTGTCACAGACAACTGGGGAAATTATCACAAGTAATTTATCGGACACGCAGGGAGCGAGGTCTAACTGCTACTTAGGTGTTAGAATAGAACAGAGGTTCTGCCTCTGACAAAGCTCTCGCCTACCTCGCAGCAGCTTCCTCAGGGCTGGGTGGCCAGTACGCCAGCGCTGAGAGCCGGCAGTGGCACGGCTTAGGGAGTCTGCACCAGGTGCTGCCATATTTATCATTCACCCCTCAGCAATGAGTGTGGCAAGTGCCCTGACCCTTTCTAAACACAGCCGCGTGCAGGGTTGCCAGCCCAGCTGTGAAGCAGTCTGACTGCAACGCTGTGTCGGCACTCTGCACTGTGTCCTTGGGTGTTGCCCCTGCTACCATGGCGTGTCTGGGCCGCGGAAGAAGGAAGTGAAAGCCATTTTGTCTGATAAGATTATGTATTGAAAAACTGCTTATTCAGATTATCTTTAAGCTCATAAATCCTTACAGAATCAACTCTAACAGGCAGTTGTTGGCACTAAAAGTTGAATTGGATTATTATTATTACTATTATTATTGTTATTATTATTTTGTCATTGACAGGCTCACTTAGCTTCTGTTTGCACATTGTGGGTTTAGGAGCATCTGCCCTCATTATAGGCTCTACTAAAAGAGAAACCCAGAGATGTGTATGGTAAAGGGGGCCTGCACACAGGGGTGATTTAAGAATCTGGTACTTGGCCTTCTGTATACATAAAGTCCCCAAGATACTAACAGCCAAGTGGAAAAGCACAGAGAGTCTGTGAACGTGTGATCTGAGGGAACAGTGCCTTCCGTTTGCGGTTGGTTATATGTCAGGCACCAAAGCACTGGGCTATTAATCTTCAACCTGGATCCCTGCAAGAACAGCATGCCCCATCCTTCCTCCTTCCGGTTCCCTTCATAATGTCTTAATAGTTCAGCTGGTAGGCTGTTCCGAGACAATGAAGGCAGTCTCAAAATGTATCACAAAAAAAAAATTGTATACATGTTTTTAGTGTTAAATGCAGGAGTTATGTTCTAAAATGTGTGTGTGGATGTAAATGTAAGTCACCCAGATGAACTAGGACACATACACACACTAATGAAAGTTGGTTTCCTCAATGTCACACCAACAGACAAAAAACAATACTTCTAATACCAAGAATACCTTTAATGCCAACACCCAGAAACTGAAAAGGTCACCCAGCCGCTGGAGGCTACACAACAGGAGACCTAAACAAGACACTATCCAGCTTTCAGAGCCCCCAGTTCACCCCACACTTGGGCGTGTACCGCCGTGTCTTCTGTCTTCAGTATCTTTTAGAAGGGTGACTTAAAACTTGATATCTTTCTGGATTTTCCAAATAGTCTCTGCGCTCTTTAGCATCTGGGCCTCCTCTGTGGGGCTCAGCTTCACCTTTATAATATCAGATATGCCGTTCTCTCCCAGGACACAGGGCACACTGAGGAACACCTCCTCTTTGATTCCGTAGAGACCTTTAACTTTGGTGGAAACTGGATGTGTTTTCCTGAGGTTCCTCAGAATGCTCTCTGCAATGTCAGTTACAGACAGGCCGATGGCCCAGGAAGTGTAGCCTTTCATCTTGATAATCTTATAGGCGCTGGCGATGACTTCTTTGTGGACACTGCCCCATTGCTCGGGGTCTTTGCTTGTTCCTATAGCTGAATTCAGCTCTTTCAGCGGCACACCAGCGATGTTCACGCCACTCCACACAGGGACACTTGAGTCTCCGTGCTCTCCAAGGACCCACCCGTGACAGCTTTCAGAGTGGATCCCAAACCTCTGACCAAGCATGTAACGGAAACGAGCTGTATCTAGGTTACAGCCGCTTCCAATAATACGATTTTTGGGGAACCCACTCAATTTCCAGGTTACATAAGTTAAGATGTCCACTGGATTGGAAACAATGATAATTTTGCAGCGAGGGCTATACTTGATAATTTCGGCAATCATCGACTTAAAGATGGATACGTTTCGCTGGACTAAATTTAGGCGCGTCTCATCTTTCTCTTGGCGTGCACCTGCTGTGATAACCACTATCTCAGAGTTGGCAGTGACACGGACGTCCTTGCTGCAAACAATATTTGGCATTTTCATGAAGACGCTGCCATGCTGGAGATCCATTGTCTCACCCTTCATTTTATCTTCATTATTATCAACAAGGGCAAGTTCATCAGTCAAGCCTTTTGCTATGATGCCGATGGCACAGGTCATGCCGACCGATCCAGTTCCTACAATGGAGACCTTGTTGTGGAGAACGGGCTCTTCGGAGCTGATGTGCTGGATAAGTTCACCCTTCACGGTCGCCATGCTGGACGAGGGGGTGAGGCTCCACCAGGCCCGGTTGGGAGGGACACGCAGCACCTGACTGGGCCATAGAGCGAATCTAAAGTCCTTGAAATTTACCCTGGCTGAACCGACTCTTCTGCTGGCCCTCAAGATGCTTGCTGCCCAGGCCATGGCTGCGCACTCAGGTGGAGGAAGTAAACAGGGTGAGGAAGACAGTTGAGGCCTCAACGGCCGTTGCCAGACAGTATGGACGCCGCTCGCCCTCCCTCCCACTGCGGCTGCGCAGTCCCCCAGCAGTGCGCATGGGCTCAGCGGGCAGGCTGGGTCTTGCTCCTGCAACCGCAAGCCTGCCTCATGGTTTTATAAAGGGCTTCCACCTCCAGCAAGGAAATGCTGGAGTTTGTTTTACAAACCTATATTCTTTACTATTTATATATAAAGCCCAACCCAGAACCCTGGAATTGTTTCCAGCTCTTAGTGTACACACAAAGAAGATTGGTTCTGGCAACTCCAGATGAAAATGAGTCTCAGTGGTTAAGAACCCCTAATGCCCCCGTAGAGGACCCAGGTTGGCTTCTCAGGACCCACATCGGGTAGCTCACAACTCTCTTTAGCTCCAACTTCAGAGACACTGGACATGCTCTAGCCTCTATGGGCACAGAGTCCACATGGTCACACAAATTCCACGGTCACACACACACACTCACATAAACAAATTAAAAAAAACACACAAAAATCGAAACAATAATCTCTCCTTAAGTCCTCCAATTTCTTAAGGAGAAAGACGGTCCTGTAGCCCTCTATAAAATAAAGGTATCTTCGAAGTGACTTTTCAACGTTTAGCCAATGTGTAAATTAGATAATTACTGAAGTAGTGAGATAAAGTTACCGTGCAAACAAGGCGCAGGTATATCTTATCTCGACTGTGTTTTTCGGGACAGTCTTGTAAACTAACTTCAAATTCTGAGAAGATGTGAACATTGCATTTTATGGAAAAACCTAATAAACTACAAAGGCGCCAGTACATTTGACAGCATTTTCTCTCCTCTACTCGATTCTGCCCACGTGACAAACACTCCGAGCAAGCACTTCCTCTTGGGAAGACAGCGATATTCTCTCCCAGATGAGGGCCCCGGTACAGGAGGCCCTTTTATCGTTGTAGTTTTTCAATTTCAGGATGTTGAGCCCCGGCAGATCAGAGTATTTTATAGACTTAGAGAGCAACTCTTTCCTCCCACTGCTGGACTTCAGCCCAGGAAAGCAGGGCCCAGCAGAGACGCTGGGAAATTGTTAGTAGAAGCCTTAGTCTTGTGACTTGCTGATGGTGTTACTTGTTTCCAAGCCAGGAAGGTTGCCTGGAGGAAACAGCCACCAGGACACATGGTTAAAACAGTTAAATTCCCTCCACACTGACAATCAGATTTAGGGCAGGAAGCTGTCAAAAACCACAATTTAAAAGGAAAAAAAGTCCCCCCTCCCATCTTCATTGAATGGCGGCCAGCATTTAGGGGGACCTTGTAAAATGGCCTGCATGGTTGCTGATAGCCCTCACTTCTTTGTTCCACTTCTCACTTGGGAGATGTAGCCTGACAACTGTCCCCTCCTCCTTTCCATAACGATTCTCCTGACCGGTCAAGCTGTTTCCCAGGGCGAGTGCTCTTGAGTGTGTGATTCAAGGACATAAAGACTCGCGGCTGGACGGCTTCTGTCCACAGTCATTTTCTCTCTAGAGACGGCACCTCTTCAGCCTTCCCCTCAGTCACAACCAAATCAACTTGGAGAGGGAAAAATGACAACACTGTCAAATAAAGACTACCCAGACAAAGTCGCTTTCTATTTGCAGTAAGTCTCACGCTAAGAAGGCGGGCATGGGCATGGGGAGGTTTTCACGGCCTGAGCAGATGGGGACACCCAAGGACACACGCAGTCACACGTCACCAGATAGCGCCTACTGGCCTTCCATCTTAGGTGACTCGTTCCTCCTTTCCGGTAATTCAAATTATCTATTAAAAATGCAATGTAATATTACAGTTGAGGCAGATGACACCTTAATGCTTTTGGTTACATCTCTTAGGAGAGAGAAGTCGTGATCCGGACCAGCAGCACATATCCACAACTGCCACCACGCCTCGGTCTTCAGTCACTCTGCCTGGACTCTCCTGACCAACTCTGGTACCTTCCTTTACAATGTCTTCAGAGTCTTGTCAACACCCTCCTACTGCAGACCTCTCTCAGCCCTCCAAGCTGAACTAGGTTTTAAAACTCCGCATCAGCACTGCGGTTTGTAGCCCATTTCATGATTTGTTACAAACAGTTAAATGTAAAATACGACAGATATGCCAGAGAGGACTCACCCGTATTTATCAGCACACTCCTGTCCTCTAGAACAGATCTGGGCACAGGGACAGGGATTCAGTAAGTACTTATTGAGGAGGAGGGTCAGTAAGTAACTCTGGACCTGAGTTAGGCCAGCCCAAGGGCTAGAGTGGCTGAGAAGGGACCAGGGCCTCCTCATGCTGGGATTCTCAGGCGAGAAGCAAATAGGGTGGGGAGGCTTGGCCCCTTAGCGGCTGCTTGGAAGGCTAATGAAGAAATTCAAAGAAAAGAAAAAGCTACAAATGGACTTAGGGCATCTTAACTACTTTTCCTAGATAGGCCTTTCTCAAACCTCTGCCACATTCAACCCAAGACAGCACCAACACACACACATACCACATACCACACCCACAGCCCTGGACACACAATAGAACACATACTCGGTGGCAGAGAGAATGTTTTAATCCTTCAAAACTATTTACATTTTGAGAAATCGTGACAACAGCCAGCAGAGGAAATCCTC
Organism: Tokudaia tokunoshimensis; assembly: GCA_036184795.1. NCBI lineage: Eukaryota > Metazoa > Chordata > Mammalia > Rodentia > Muridae > Tokudaia > Tokudaia tokunoshimensis. The sequence goes on from BTHU01000006.1 coordinate 79,019,564, forward strand.
AATGCAGAACACAGGGCCGCTAAAGGGGCGGGGCCAGTGTCAAGACTGATAGGGCTGCCTCTCCCTCTTGGAGGGCACTCTCTGCAGAAGGCAATCAGAAGCTTTATCTGTCTGTGGCTTGAAATGTATAACATAAAAACTATAGTTTTTTTTTTTAAATTAAATTAAAAATCTAATTGTGTTGTTCACCAACTAAAGCGATCCTCAAGTGAGGTCTTTACAAATCGTAGAGCCCAGAAGTATTTCCCTCTGTGTATATCCAAGTACTAGTGCCAAGTCCACTGGGCCTGAGCCTGCAGGGCGAGTTGGGAGTGAGGTCACCCAGCGGCTAGACCCTCAAGAGGAAAAGATGGGGGCCAAGGGAAGGCTGTCGGCAGCGCTGGTGCCCAGTTCAGCAGCACTGATGCAGGAGTGAACAGAGCTGCCAGGAACAGCCAGCCTAGAATCAAGGGGAGAAAAACAGAAGCGCAATCGAAACCCAGAATCTTTCAACACAAGCACGAACGACTGCATCAGTTATCACAAGAGGCCAAGACACACCCAGCACAATTCTCAGAACGAAAACAAAAGGCAGGGCATTATGTAGCTCAGGCTGGCCTTCAGACTAGAGAGTTCTCCTGAGCTCTGGGAGTAGAGATGTGTGTGATGTCACCAGGAATAGCATACAAATAAGTAAAGGAGCATGAACCCAAGCTGATCCCAGCGCCCATTTGAAGGCTGGTGCAGTGGGGTGCACCTGAAGCCCCAGGTCTGGGGAGGAGACCTGGGGCTTGCTGGCCAGACAGTCTAGCCAAATTAGCAAGCTTTAGGCTGAACGAGAGACCCTCGCTCAAAACGTAAGATGAAGAAAGCCCGAGGACGTTGCCTAACGCTGACTTCTGGACACACGCACACCTGCACACATGGTTTCTTATATATTCTGGAAGTCTTTTAGTTAGGAAAAAATTTCGTAGAACACTTCATTTTCTATATACAACTGACAATAATGATATAGAATCTATCAACATACGTAATGCTCCGGAATGTTACCCATCTGTAAGGGACTAATCAGTCAGAGGTGGCTTTGACAATGCCACTTAAGGGGAGGCGGCGGTGTCAACTCTTTCTGCATGCAGGGCTGTATTTCCAGAGAGACGCTCATGTGGACCCAGTTAGCTCAGTGACCAGGACAAAGGAAAAACAAAACCCCAACAGGTGAAGTCAAGGATACCCCTCTCCTGTGTGTTGCGTGTGGGAATATCGAGGTGACTGTGGGGCCTCTGCACACCAAGGCTCTAAGGGTACCACTTATCCCTCCCCTCGACTGATGCACATTTCCACTTTATAAAATACTTTGAGGCCGAATTTTAGTTATAAAAGGAAATTGGTGGGTTTCTTAAGAAGTAGTTTGGAAATGTGCCCAAAGTGCTGATTCCCTCCTCCCTAGGTTAGAAAAAAAAAGGTATCCAGGTCATTATCCAGGTCATTATCTCTGGCTTCAAACTGAACAAGACCACGTGGTCCAGGCCCCCTCGCCAACTGCTCTTCCTCATTTACATCAAATGCCTCTCCCCAGTGGAGTTAGGCCATTAAGCTGCTGCAGTGGAATAGGAAATAAGGGCGACAGAGATGTTCTAGTCACCTCAGACTTGAGCTGACTAGCTGATGCACGGTGCCACTTCCAATTCACTTTTAAATGATTCCAGGAAAATATTCCTCAGTCTGCTAGGCTGACAGAAGAAAGGCTGCCAGGTCATGATGACTCTGTTCTGCAGTTCCAGCACACACTGTCAGGAGGAGGAAGGGAGGCAGAGTGGTAATCAGAACAAGAAACTGGCTCTCTTTCCTGGGGGCAGAGCATTAGATTAGGCCACTCCAGAATGGCTGCCATTAAACTATTTGCTAGGAAACTCAGACTTGCTTTTAACCTTTAGCTGAACCAGTGAAACACCCAGCACTTAAAAGCCTATTTCCCTTCTTTGACACCTTCAAAGTTAAAACTTGCAAGGCTTTCCACAGCTTTACTTAAATATGGGTCAGCTGTTTCATTTAGATGCATAAGTGAAATAAAGTAGGGATAAATGTACTCGTAAGGGACACTGGTGAGATGGACCCATGTTCTAATAAGAGACATTGGATAGACACCCCATGTTCTAATAAGGCACACTGGTAAATATTGATGAAAATTAAAATTAGCAAAGAGTACTGAGAAAGAACTGCTCTGTACTTAGTAGAGGCCCTCACTGTGGCTCTCAGGGTTAGAAGTCAGTCTAACATGCTAACATAAAAAGTACATCTCAAAAATAAGTAAATAAAAATAAACCAATTATATATGTGTGTGTATACCTATACATATACACATACACAGACAGACAGACAGACAGAGACAGACAGACAGACAGACAGACACACACACACACACACACACACACACCTAGAAGCAGTTATAAAAAATAACTGCAGAAAATACTTTTTGGTTGTTTATTTTTGTTTGTTTGTTTGTTTGGTTGGTTGGTGTTTGAAACGGTCTTGCTCTATAGCCCATGCTGGCTGGAACCTAACATGGCCCAGGCCAACCTCAAACTCTCCATCCTTCTGCCCCCGCCTTTCAGCTTCTGCAATAACAGGTGTGTGCCAGCTGGCCAGGGAGGGCAAATCAATCCTGTAGACAGAGTGCATCCTCTCTAGCCTAGCAGAAAGACCCCACTTCCCAGAGTCTCCCGGGATAGAGTCAAATGTCCATTTCTAAAAAGAGTTAAAATATGCTTCGTTTACACACCTAACTTTGATTTTTAAAGAGAAGGATGCTGGGCTCTGGGGAGAGTAACAACCACAATCAGAAAAGGAAACAGGATGGGATCTGGGGAACGTCACGAGATTTTAGACACAACTATCTCTGGGTGAGCCCTCACAGCCAGAGACCCCAGCTTAACATCTAGCAGACTGGTAAACATTCCAGAGAAACAGAAGCCACCAATGGCTAGCGAGCTAGGGACCTTATACATCTTCACCTTCTCAACTTTTCTACACAGCCCCCTAGCAGCACATATCAAATACACATTTTAAAATACTCCTTGCTTCAACATTAACATCTTTCATCTTTATGACCGTTTTCTTAATCAAGAAAAGTGCAATAAGATGTATGCTTAACAGGTTCATTATAATATTTAATAGTGAAAAGTTGGTCCCAGTGGCAGGGGCTAATTAAGTAGATTATAATATGTAATGGAGTACCACAAAGTCATTAAAAAGTGATGGAGATTTATATACTCTGCTGTGAAGATGGCCCCCATGACTGTTCAGTGAAAAACACCCCAGAGTAGCACATTCAAGTTGGAGCGCTTCCATCTGATGCTACGGATGCGTCCTCGGACAGAGAGAATGGGCCTGAAAGAAAAGCCCCTGTTCTGACCAGTGATCAGAACGCAGGGGGAGTTCTGCTGCACTTTCCCATAGGCATATTTTTAATAGTATGTAGCTAAAGAAAAAATTATAAATTACCTTTTAAAAATTATAGGCTCTACACATTTTAATTGAAACACGAACATATATTCATCCATAATTTGGATTTTGAATGTTCCCCAGAGATCCAGATACTCAAAACTTATCCTCAGAGTGGTGCTAATTGATGGCGTGAACTTTGGGTAGAGGGCCTTGCGGGGAGGTCAGGAGTATGCTGGGAAGGATCGTGGACGTGGAGTGTGCAAGTCTTTCTCTCTGTTCCTTAACTAGGGATATGAGTCGTTCTACTCCACCCTGATGCAGGCCACTGCCCTGCATCACTGCCCCAGGGGCAGAAAACAATGGGCCGCTCAGTCATAGGCTGTGACCTGTGACTTCCAGAAATGTGGGCTGAAGAGTCTTTCCCTGAGGACATTAATGATCTCAGATACTCTGTTACAGTAACAGGTAACTGACCAACTTGCTATACAAAGGCAAATCCCTACTTTTTCAATAGTTAAAAAAAAGTAATAACGTTAAGTCTCCGTTTATTCATTAATTTAAAATTAAATCTCTAGATAATTTAATTTGCCACATCAGAGAAAATGTTCATTCCTGGGTTTTATTACACTTTACACAAAGGCAACAGCTGTAAAGTATAAATTCGTACTCCACCAGCACCATGAACGTCATATACAAGCCGAGAGAGGCCTAGCCTCTTTCTTACAAGAGCAGAGACAATGATAGTCTGGACTGGGAGGGAACATCTATAACTCCCCTGTCCATAGACATGCGATGTAATATAAAAAATTCCACATAGTCTCACACTCAGTAATGCTAACTGGTGGTGACTCTGGGCCTCTAAGGTGATAGCGCACAGCACAGGGCCACATCACAGGTAGAGCACACCCACAGTCCCTTCTAGTTATAACTACAGCAACTAAGAAATAGTGGGATAGCTAACATTTCACCTTCTCTGAGACAGACAGACAGACAGACAGACAGACGAGAGAGAGAGAGAGAAGAGAAGAGAAAGGGTGATCTAGCTGTAAATGAGTTAACCCTCTTCAGAAGTCCAGAGCACCAACTAACAGCAACTAGAAAATAAAGGACACTAGTGACAAAAGTAACATGTCACTGCATGAGTAGCATGCCAATAACTAAACAGACATTTGCTTTCCTCCACAAATAGGAGGTTTCCACTTAAGATAGTATCTCTCTCAACTATTTGCTAAGCCGCCTTTCCTAGTAACAATCCGATCACACTGGCCCAATGTGTACTTTGCCAGGGCTGAACGGCCGATCTTTTGGAATCACGTTCATAGCTGGTTTAATGAAGGATCCAGGAACCTACAGGAAAGACTTTCCCAACTACCCCCACCCCGCTAGTAAAGCTACTGAGATGAAATATTGCCGCAATCATACGCAAATGATAAAATACCACCAGTCCAACCATAATTCAGAAGGACCCGTGAATCCACATAGACCATGAAGCTGTGCTTGCTGGCTCAGTGCCGGTCAGGGCATTGGGGCGGACAGATGCTGACCTTGGAGCGGTTTCTAAAGGCCTCACCTTTAACCTTGGGTAAGGTCAGTGCTTTTGGTCAACTAATGCAAAAGCTTATATGTCCATATTGTGAACCTCTGCTTACATGGTACACTACTTCATAAGACACAAATGTATTTTTACACTTGATGTTTTCTATGTGTTCTCTGTGCAATGAAACTTCACAACAACTGTGGGTAATAAAGTAAAGCAAAAACATTTAAAGACACTGAAATTTTGATTTGAGCAATTTTTAAGCGTGTTGCCTCTCAGGCCAGCAGGGGTAGCTGTGAATTAAAACAGGAAATGTTAAGAGCTTTGGGCGAGCTGCCCACAGTCAGCCACTAGATGGCAGGCAAGAGAAACTGGATTTACAGCAGCGAGCACAATTCAAGGGGGCTGGCCAGTGGCAATTACCACACTGGAGTTAGTTGTGCTTTGCCAGCGTTTACCTACCTCCACAGTGCAGAGGCGTGGGTCGTCTACTGACTGTCATCTCAAGTTGTAGAAAAGTGGCGATTCCCCAAATGGGTCTAGACCCGGAGATTCAAGTTCACGGCCAGGCTCGGCAGACGCCTGCTTTCACTCAAACGGTCAGTGCAGGGGTCCGCACGGGTTTCTAGGAGCCTGGAGCAGGGTTGTGCCCAGTCCTAGAGTGGCGGCACAGAGTCAGCTCGGGGAGGCCCCACAAAGGAGTTCTAGAGGACTAACGATGGAATAACAAACACTCCTGCCCTGGAAGGCATGCCCTGGCACAGGGTTTAGTCAGAGGGTTTAGTCTTCTGACGGGTGTCTCTGGAGAGCGGATGGACCGGATGAGCCCAGCGGCCTCTGAGGTGGGAGAGAGTTTGTCTACGTTCTCTTCCTAGTAGGACATTAAGATGCACTGTCATAGTCCACAGATTCAGTAATGCTAACTAGAAAATATTTTTTTCCTCCCTCAAATATTTTACTTGGGTAAGAATCCTCTTATTGGTGTCATAAAACAAATTTGTTCATGTTCTAGGAACTAAAATAGCAGTCTGGCCCATAAAGCCAAATCCTCAGGAGTATGATAACCTACTTTTGTTGGTCTATGAAAATTTAGATTGATTTCTTATGATGACTCTTTTATTGAAAATAGACCTTTCCTCACATGGGAACACCCGCCCCCCCCCCCTTGTGCAGATCCATCCCCTTTCTGTCTAGGAGCCTGGAGCAGGGTTGTGACCTTTGCTAGGGGAGCCCTGTCTCTGCAGAGGCAGATCTGGGTAGCCCCAATGTCTCTCATTAGAACACAAACAGGATTCTAAGGGATAGTAATAAAATATGATAAGATAAAACAGAACTATCACATCGAAGTTGGGCAAAACAAACAGAAGGAAAAGTGCCTAAGAAAAGGTATGAAAAAGACCCACTCAACTGCACACTCAGGGAATCCCATAAAACACTATACTGGAAGCCATAATACATGCACACACACACACACACACACACACACAACTAGAAGAATAAAAACAGATAAGAAAAAATATACATAAAATGATTAACATGAGGAGTGGTTTGTTTCCCAGTGAGACTCCCTTGGAGGAAACTCAATTTTCATTTGCAAATGTGATTGGATATGGCTCGGTTAGGGATGGGGGTGTGTATCCATTCCTTTCAGGCCTAGGGCCCCATCTGGTGCAGACCCACGCAGGCCCTGCGCTTGCTGTGTCGATCACGATCACGTTGGCTTAGGTTTAGAGGGCTGTGTTTTCCTGGTGTCCTCTATCCCTCTGGCTTTACCCTCTTTCCGCCTTCTCTTCCACTGGGTTCCTCGAGGCATTGCCCTAGGTAGGATTTGATGGACACATCCCATTTAGCCTAAGTGTTCTTCAGTCTCTCACCCTCTGCACAGTATGACCATGCGTCTCCTTACCTGGTCTCATCTGATGCAGGAGGAAGCCTTTCTGCTGATGGCTGACCGAGGCACTGATCTGCGAGTGTAGCACAATGACATTTTACTGCTACACTTGTTTTACTTTAGAACTACAGTATTGGCTCTGCTCTGGGTCCCTGGGCTATCTAGTCTCAGGTTCTTGGTTCCCAAGCAGTGACAGGCCTGGGTTCCATCTCATGAATGGGCCTTAGCTCAGGGTCAGATCAGATAGTGGCTGCTACTCCCACAAGCTTCAAGCTTCCTGTCACCCTTGCCCTAGCACTGCCAGAGCAGCTCAGCACTGAGGACTAAAGGCTGGCTGGCTGGCTGGCTGGTGTTTACATCTCTCCTTTGGTAGTGTGCAGAGCACTTTCCTGTACCAAAGATGCTGGGACGTAGGGATGAAGGTTCTAAGCAGGAGTCAGATCGACTTCTCTGTGTTCAGTGAGCTGTGTGGGTGTTGTCTTCAGCCATGGGGCCTTGCCTGTGATGACTTCTAATCACAGAGTACCTGCATTCTCCGCCTGGCTCTCACCCTGCTGACCACCCACGCCACAAGCCCTGGGAACACAGGCCGGCAGCCAGCACCACATGGCCAATGCAAAAAGCACCACCGGCTATCATTTCCACAGGAGCAGAGGTGTCCCCAAACAGACCTCAGCCCGTCAGGGCTGTCTCCGGAGCTCCCAGGCAGCTGGGCTTTATTTTTGGGTACAAATTAATAAAAATGACATTGTACATCCAGATGGTACATCTGGTGCTGTGAGCTAAGCACCCTGGGAATTTTTAAAAAGCAATATTGATTGACACTATAGTGATGTTTCTAAGAAAGTAAACCACTTACCCATAGCCTATTAATTTGTTCACATATTTCTGTCAACATTCTCTCCCAGTTTTTCAGAGAGCCACTCTCTTGTTCTATACAGCTATAAATCTTTTGTTCACTTGCCCCTATATCCTAAGCGTTTTTCTGCTTCAGGGGATGGCTTAAGAAGTCTCCTCTTCTATGAGGAGGGAAAGGCCAGCCCTGCAAGAGACTGACATGGATCTAGGAAAGCTTGGTAAGCTGTAGAGAAGAACCAAATGGATCAGCTCAGTCAAATCAAACATTCCCTTCCCCTTTCCCCTACTTTACTTCCCATCTGTAGTGGCTATTCCTAGTTGTTGACTATATCTGGAATGAACTAATCCAGAATTGGAAGGCTCACCTGTGATCCTAATCTGGAGGTTGAGATACAAGTTTCTGACCTGGATCTTGGCATGGAGATCTTGAGGCATAGTGGCTATGAATCCCAGAAGATTAAGACAGGGAGATCTCTGAGTTCAAGGTCATCTGGGACAAAGCAAGTCCCAGATCCAGGAGTGGCTTTAATCTTTAATCTGGCACACACCTTTAATCTGGGCCACACCCTCTACTGGAGACCTATATAAGGACATTTGTAGAAGGAAGACTCACTCACTCTTCCTTCCCTGCTTGCCTTGTGGGACTGACCAACTGCTAGATCCTCGGACTTCCATCCACAGCTGCTGCTGACCATTGTTGGGGAATTGGACTACAGACTGTAAGTCATCGACAAATTCCCTAAATATACATACATTCTGTGACTCTGGAGAACCCTGACTAATACACCATCTTAGCAAGTGAAGGTGAAGTTGGAAAACCTAGGCCCTAAGCATCAGAGCTGAGTTACAAGCTCCAGCCAGGTATGCTGTATTAGGCAAGTGACCCAACCTCACCAGTTCCCAATAGTAACAGCGCTCCTATTAGCAGTGTCTGAATGGCTGGTCTAACGTCTGAAGTGGGAGAAATGGAACAATCACCAACGACCCTCCAGTGACAGGTTTCCCCAGTCCACTGTGAGGAGTGTGAGCAGACAACAGTGGCGGTACGGCTGGAGGTGAGCACAGGCACGCCATGTCCTCCGTGTACCGTGAGAGAAGAGTACAATGGAAGCTTTCCTTTGTAAGAGCTGCCTTGGTCACGGTGTCTCCTCATGGCAATTCAACAGTGCCCAGGACAACGTGCCTATCTAACAGATAGTTCAGGCTTACAAGTCGCATACTGAGCCAGATCTACCCAACACCTGCTCCTCTCGTGCTGTCCCCATCCACTTTCCTGGTGCTCAACACCGTGCCTGGAGACATCCCGGACTCACTCCCCACCCACCCACCCACTTACCCACCCACTTACCCACCCACAAGGACCCCATGCTGACCGTGATATGAGAAAGCTCTGTTTATCGATGCCACTAATACTACCGACTGCAAGCCATTGTCTACTACCGACTGCCTGGACAGCCTGGTCCACAGAGCTTCTGATTATTTAAGACGAGGAAACCATTTTTAGTACATAAGTTTTAGTTCAGACACATGCCCACATGTGTATACACACACACACACAAACACACATGTGTGTGCACACATGCATGGGTGCTTAGAACTTTTCTCTGAAACATGTATGTAACACATTAATAATTTGAGTAATTAATTAAAATGTTCTGTTAGGTATATGGATGTCAAACAATATATAAAGTAGTTCCAAATCACTAACTTTATTAAACAAATAACACCAATTTATACAGAATGAGCATTAGCTCTGAATCAGTCATTAATTATATTTAAAAAACTTATATATATAAGTTGCTAGTAACAAGTCGCCAGCATATAGGGAAGAATTTAGTCATATTCTGGGTCATTACTTCAGAAGACAGGGACCAAAATATACGCAAATTTGAAAACCAAGACCATTAGACAACACAAAGTCAACAGGCAGGTCTCACAAGGCTAGGTACTCACACTATGAACTCCTAAGGCTTTCCACACTGCAAAGCTGATCACACCGACTCCACACCAGGCATACAGAGAACCCCAGCCCAGGGCTCGCAGGGCAAGGGAAGACCCACTCTCTGGTAAGGCAGCCGTGGCCATAGTGCCCTGGAAGGAACACAGAAAACTTGGATAAAATATCAGTAAACGTTCTAGAAGCGTTATGAGGGAATTACAGTACTCCCAATGTAAGCAACCTGGCCCTGGGAGGCCAGCTTGACCCAAGATTAAGTAGCATCTTACTACTTCTGTAAGCATGTGAGTTCTCTGACTGATGGACGTTTGAATGTGGGGACACTGAGGTCACTTATCCTTCCAGAAAAACCTAGAACATTCCATTAAGTTCCATTGGCGTTTTCACTAAAATAGCATTTGAGGAATTAGCTGATCTGATAAGGGATAATGGGTTTATAACACTCAGTCTTCCACCTGGAAAGGTCATTTCAGTTCACTAAAGTTCTTCTCGTTTTTAGAGTAATTTTCTTAACATACTTCTTAGTACAGGCCTTTCCTATGCACATGTGCTGTGTGCCGGCAGGCACTGTTCCTGACATGCAGGAAGCCTGTCTGCTAACCTGCATGACCACAGATCACCGAGGACAGATGGTGAAGCTGACCAACACTTGGTAGGCATCTTAGACCTCAACAGATTGCTGAGACCTTTCTTTAGCCATTTTCTATTATAAACACATACACTCTAGTATCTTATTCTTTTTCCACATTGTGACAATTTCTGCCCATTCCACCAGCACCCTGACTTTTAAATGGCCTCAATCTCTATTCAGAAGCAAGCGCATCAACCAATATCATTTGGTTAGGACTGGTTTATAGGCCCTGGCATCAATTTTATTTTAGAAACAAATGAAGTAGCCATTTTGCCACTGATAAAATTTTACACACACACACACACACACACACACACACACACACACACACGCATGCACCTACACAAATCCATATTTGTTTTACCAAATCAAATACAAAGGCTAGTCATATGAAAATAACTCAAGAGATTTGCAACAGAATCTCAATTTTGCCTCAGATCTTTAGGAACAAGTACAGTAATATTTGTATAATATCAGTCACTTAACTTGTGAGGTGAAAACATTAGTTACTGTCTCCATACTTCCAAAAAGAATTTTAGTAGAATCTTGATATTGGAGATTGAGCTCTCTTTAAGTTTTAAAAATTCTAAACATGTTTTTTCTCCTATCAAATGATATTCATACCCTCTGTTCAAAATAATGTGGGCTGACATTTTGCAGAAAAGATTTAACTTGCCAAAAACTAATGTTGCTTTATAAGACAATAAATATAGCCATACATACAAGCTATGTGTATAAATGTGCACATATGTGTGTGCCTCGTGTGCATACATACCTGTGTATTGTGTGCAGATGAGTGTCTGTGTATACATACACATGTTTAAAAGCTATATTTCCCTTCATTGCCCTCCCCCACCTGCTTTTAAAATGTAAATTAAGGCTTCCATATTTGGAAGTTGAACAGAACAATTTATAGTGTAGTTATTGCACTCAATATTTCCAAAATCAACAGACAGCTTATTTTCTATTCTATGTTTCTAATACTTGAGGCCATGGACATTTCTCCTGGTATGCACCAGAACCCCGAGGAAGTGGGTGACAAGAATTGACCTATCGTTCACATTTGTGGGAAGCACCAAAAGCAAACTGTCATGTCAAAGGTCAAGTGTGTGAGTTTTACATCTTCGCCTTTTTCGGGGTAATCCTGGGATTCACTTTATGTAATCACCGATCGGGATTTTAAGGAACACTCAGCCTGGGGGTGGGGAGATGGCCCTGTGCATGAAGTGCTGCAGCACCAGTGTGTGCTCCAGGTTCACATGCAGCCAGGCGCAGCAATGTGGGTCTGAGAGAATGACGGCCCTGGGAGGGTCCCTGGGCCTGCCGCTGCCAGTCTATGCAAATCTGTGAGCTCCAGGATCAGAGAAAGACCATGTACCTGAGAATAACATAGAGATGGATCCCCACCCCCAGAATATTCAATCTAGTTATTTTCCCTACATCCAAATCTGACCAATCTTTTGATATAGTTATATTACTAAAGTAGCTCTTATAGCCTGTAATGTGATTTTAAACTTTTATTTATTTACTAGAATTTAAAGCGGTATCAGAAGGATGTCTAGTTGCCTGCCCATTTTGTTCCACTCACAAAAGGGTTTTGGAATAACTCAGGTATGTGATGGAGACCTGCCAGGCCGTAACACTGAGACAAACAGAACATCGAATTACTTTAAGTATGCTTCATGTACACGTGCACATCAATTCAGTATTTTCAACTGTTCTAACCAAATGGGCACATAACACACATATAACACACACATATACACACATACAACACACACATATACACACATAGAGCACGCACATGTTTTTCACACATGGCACATCATTTAGTCTTACAGCCATGTTTAAAGCCAGTGTGTAAAAAGTACTGGTTTAAAAAATAATCTTGGGGGCTGGAGAGATGGCTCAGTGGTTAAGAGCACTGGCTGCTCTTCCAGAGGTCCTGAGTTCAATTCCCAGCAACCACATGGTGGCTCACAACCATCTGAAATGGGATCCTATGCCCTCTTCTGCGGTGTCTGAAGACAGCTACAGTGTACTTATAATAAATAAATCTTAAAAAAAATAATCTTGGAGGGATGGAGATATAGTTTGGTGGTAGCATGGCTGTCTAGTGTGTCAGCCCTGGGCTCTAATCCTAGCTCTTACGCACACACAGACACACCTGTCCCCACCCCCTCTCCGTATTTCTTTGCAGTGGGTGTGTACAGACCAAAGAACCTTAAGGGAATAATTTTTTTTTTTTACTTTAGTTTGCACTTTCCCCTTTCTCTTTAGTCAAGGAATTACAAAGAAAAATATACATTTGCTTGCTCGACAGTGTTCTTTTTCAGCGTTTGGCAGTTAGGAAATAAAGCACCACGGGGCTGATTATCCCTTTGAAATATAAAAGGCACAGGCAATCCCCAAAAGAAAGGATGCTCATCTGAAGATCCTTTTGGGTTGTAGTTTGAATTTGTTTCCAGGCTAAAGCACAGCTTATTAAATAAAAGTATTGCTAATAGCAGTAACATGTATTCCTTGGACAGGAGAGTGCCATGCTGGACAGACTGCTAAATCCATGCATCCTGTGTCCTGCTGTTTGGCGGGATCGGAGTGCAGTCCCTCAGTGGGCTGTGTGTCACATGTGTGAGGCCTTAAGAAGAGTGGGTAACAACAGCATCATCCAGCTGTCAGGGGTTAGGACTGTGGGAGGAGTCCTCTGGGTGGTGACTGAATCTGGTTGCCCATTCTTAAACCAGTGCTCCTGGGTGAGACCTGGTAAGTGGAGAGGTGCTAACTTCAACATTTCCCCATGTGGGGCAAACTTACATAACATTTTAGCCACCTGGGCAGTGTTTCTCAAGTTCCTTTACACATAGGCTCCAAAGAGGTTTTATTATGTGGGTCTTATCAATATTTAATGTACTAGAAATTAAAACTAAGAAATTTATACTTTAGTCATTTATAAGTACCAAATCCATTAATATAAAAACATAAACTCATTTTATATTTTTTTCCAAACAAAAATAAACTACAAAGGATCAATGTTTTAGGCTTTTGTTAACCTCTTAAATTTCTAGCCTAGTAGTCAATCTGCTGTAAATGCTTTCTTATATTTTTCATTGATAGCTGAAGTATATGAATAAAACTCGGTCCTCACACTGACGTGGTTAGAAAAAGAAGTATTTTATTAGCTTTCCTTCCTTGTAATATACTAGTACTAAACAAAGTAGTCTTCTGAAGGTTGGTTGCCATATGGAGTCCTACTAATAAAAATGTCTGCCATTCATAACATTCCAATCCCCCAGTCAGCTTTGTACTTTAAATGGACACCATGCCATGCAGAGTGACCACAGAAGGTATTGGTATCTACATTATATAGATCTTTCTACTATTGATCCCATGTGTTAAACAGTTTCTTAAAATCATCATCAAATTACGACATCTCATACCAGCAGAGCTGTTAAGTGTGGCGAGGCTGTCAAGTGGACGGTGGTAGTTACAAGTCAGTCTAAGTGTCTTTGGTTGAAAGCTTACTTATTAACACTGTCGATAAAGACTGACAACTGCATTCCTCAAGAACCAGGCCCACTTTGTGTTTTTAAGAAAATGCCTGCCGCAAACACCCCATTTCTGAGTGACTGCCAGTCTGAGGTTGTTTCTTCATGAAGAAGATCCTCCGTGGGGAACACATTGATTCAGCGGGTAAGGCAGCTGCTGCTTCAGGAGGAAAACACCTTCACTATCACGTAGAAGTGCTCCGTGCACATTTCCCACCTCCCATGAAATTTAAAAGTCAGGCATATCCAAGTGTCATTATTGAATAGCTAAAAATTTTACCTCTTCAACAATGACATTTGCGTAATGCTGGTTCCTTTTAATTCTTTAAAAACTACTGCCGCATCACAAAGACTTCGAGGGCTGTTTTATGCCACCGTCACCATGAGTACGCCTTGCTCTGTGCCATCAGTGCAAGTCTCTAAACATGAACAGGAAATGAGTTGTCTCATGCACCATCAGGATTTTGTGGATCACAGTTTACAAGTGTGTCAGACCACAAATGGCATGTGTTATGATCCAATCCCAGAACAAAACAAAGAACCAAACTATCAGTATGTGGGAACAAGACAATTTCTGGTTTTCATCAGATTCTTAAACAGATCACTGATACAAGGGTTAATGATAATTAAACCTGTGGTTTGGAAACCGAAGAAAGCTTGGCTGTTAAAGCACCAATCAGGTCTTAATGACATCTGCCACAAATTAATTTCTTCTCTAAAAATATTACATAATATAGGGAGAAAATGGCCCACCAGAGCCACAGAAGTGATCTTAGTAGCTCCATAAGCCTTTAGAGTATTGAGAGGGAATTGGAAAGCATTTTAGATACATTTCAGTCTCTTGTCATTACAGAATTCAAAGCTTAAGTATGACTATTACAGATAAGTGGAAGGAAGTTCAATTGGTTTATGGCTTTTCACATAACATTTGTCTGTAGCACACATCAAACTAATTACATAGTTATTTGTGTGAATATCTAATTGTGTCTCTCGCAGCGGACATTTAAATTCCCGAGGGACAGACATGTTTATTTTTGTACCCTATCTACCTTAGTCACAGAGTGTCTGAAGCATAAAAGATCCCAAGTAAACATGTGCTGAAGTGAAGTAAACAATAAATCAGCAATATGGGTGGGAGGGGAAAAGACTAGGCGCTACAAGCAACTACAAATACATATGGGGGAAATCCCCTACCAACCAGGGCAAGCAGGTACATGCCAGAGGGCAAATGTATAGAATAATGATCTTCTGTCTCAAGTGGGTAAGAGTCAGTTAGTCAGCCAATGCTTTCAGAGCACCTACTATGTGCCAGGCACTTTATAGCTATGGAGGCTGAATAACGTCTGGCAGAAATACAGAAACAAAATTTTCACTCATTCTAAAGAATGTTAAAGTTTTAACATCTTTGAAATAGATATACTTCTTGCAACCAGCACCAATAGTTTAAGTGATATTGTTTTTCTTTTGAAGCAGGGTCTCTTATTATCAATACTAAATTACTTATTTATACTGTAGGGAAAACAATGTTTCCAAAGTTTTGCTCAGTTATTTTTCAAAGTCTCATTCTGTTAATTTTAAGGAAGCACACGAAAAAGATCAAGATTGACAACTAGTATACTTCTTAAACCCATGCGGTTTTGTGGGTGCATTTTAAAAAAATGCGAATGAAGGTCACTGTTTTTTCCTATGCAGAAAGCTGTCCTTTGTTAAAAACAATAGCAATGCTATGAATGGATTTCAGTGTCACAAACCTTATTGAACCATTCAGGGCTTTTCTTTTTAGCTAATGATAATGTTGTAACAAATCCAGCTAGCATTCCCGCTGCGGCTGCAGAACCAAGGAAAATTCCACCTGCCAAGAATTGAGAGAAGGGATTAAAAATAAAGCTTAAATTAAAAAGATTTGCACAACGAAGTATCAGATACTTCCAGGATTACATTCAAAACTCGAAACATCATGGCTAAGCGGCTCTTGGGAAACGGGTCTGAGAAACCTGCGTGATCTCACGACCTCTGGTCAAGGGAACGCTGTGAAGCTCGGTTCTTCAGGACTGAGAATGGGTGTGTTTTCCCTTCCCTCTATCCTCTAGGACAGCAGCGCGAAGTTTTTCCTCAGGAAGAAGCGATAGTGGCAATCAGAAAAGGGCAGGGCATGAGAAAAACTATTGGTAAGGATGGGTAAATACAGTATGGACTGGAGAGTAGATGGCAGGATTTACCCGCCCCTGCCCAAGGAGACTTTACCCGCTGAGTGACATATGGGCTCCACTGGCTGAGTTCAAAATAAAGTCCAAGATAAGTGCTCTCAGAACGAAATGTGTTCCAGCGCGTCACATCCCAGCTCAAGGCAAGCATACCTTTAACCAGGAACAACCGATCGTCCGGAGACCCAGGAGCTTCTAATGCAGAAGACTCCCCGGGCCCAGAACCTGAGGTCTCCATATTTAAAGTACCCCCCCTCCCCCCGCCACTAGTTCCGTTACCAACTAGGCCCGAGTGGAAGCTCAGGGTAGAGAGAAGAAAGGTTCCGCAGCTGCTTTTCCTGTGCAACCTGAAGAAGGGTCCGGTTACCCCACTTTTCCCACTTACACTCTTGCAGTGAGAGAAGACAGAAGGGCTGCTCTCTGCCCCAGCGCAGAGCTGAGGGTGGCGTTCCACAAAACCGCCCTCCTGGGAAGATCACTCGCCTTCTTGCAAGGTGACGATTTGTTGGACTTTAGTAAGTTTTTTTTGCCTACTTAAAAGAATACCCAGTTCCGCCTCTAGGAGGCAGTGAGAGGTCGCAGATGGAGCCGGGAGCCCATCTGCCTGGCTTGGATCCTGGAGCTGTTTACCGCTCCAGATAGGCTTGCGCTGTGTCTAAGGATTTGGTCCGCGTTAACATGCCACGATTCTAAAAAGCAAGCCTCAATATCTTCCCAGTCTCTTTCTGAGAAATTTCGAAATAGTTGTTATTTCAGGTTTAAGTGACGTGCCCAGTCCTGGAAGAAAACCATTCTACCAGCTTCGAAGCACATGCCCTTCCCAAGATCTGATTTGCCCGCCCGCAGTGGACGCGCAGGGCTAGATAAATGACTGAATGGACCGTGCCAGTCTAGACAGTAGAGCACAGAGGCCCTCTCTCAGGGCTTGTTAACACTGGCTCCAAGGCTGCCCCAGGGTTGCTGGGATCCTTAGCTGCCTGGGAGGACGATGTGCCAACCGCTATGGATAGAATAAATGCATTGAGGAAAGGAGGCTAGTGCGAAGTAGCCAACGTTTTCAGCCTCCCAAAGGGAGACCTGAGACACATGACATCCTCTTTTAAAATGAAGCCAGCCCTTTAGCCTCTATTCTTTTTCTGAGCACTATAAGGGCATGGGCATCTTGAGGGTGGAGATGGAGATCTATACTCATTTGATATTCCCCAGCTCTCAGCGTATTACCTGGTCATGTATAATAAATACCTGTCCCAGGAACAGGTAAATGAAAGCACTAGTTTTTGCAGCAGTTAAATGCATCTATTAGCTCACACCTGCGTTCAGGTCAGAAAGTACTTATTTGTGTGAACTTGATGTTTGTCATATAGCCTCTTGTTACTTTGTTCCCCTCAACTGTTAACTATGGAAACAGTATCTCACAGGATTTCTGTGAAAATTGAATGGAGAGGGGTGTGTGTGTGTGTGTGTGTGTGCATGCGCACGCACATGCGTGTGTTGTACATCCCTCTTGACTGCTTAAAAAGCTGATACAAGAGGATCATAAGTTCAAATCTAGTCTAGGTAACAAAACAAGACCCAGGTTCAATTTTATAAAAGGTGTGTGTGTGTGTGTGTGTGTGTGTGTGTGTGTGTGTGTGTGTGTGTGATGGAGTTCTCACAGTGTCTGGTACATGTAAGTGTTCTAATTGCTGTTACCACTGATTCTAGTAGTTCTAAAAGCATTGCTCTATGAACAGTTAGAACTACTCAGTTCCTCCCATTGGAGATTATATCTCTGAAAGTCTGGGGCGGCATGGGATTTCTGATGCTTGGCTTGATCGAGGACAACTGCTCTGTCTCTGTCCAGTTGGGATCACATAGAGTGTGTTTGGCCTTTGGGTTCCCTTGAAGCCTAGGTTCAGAGTCTGGGGAGGCCCCTTAAGAGTGGGCGAATGCTGTGCTCAAAGGCTTAAGGACTTACACTGTTCCTTTCCTGTCACATATAATAATAGTGATCATAGCTGCTAACATCTTGGCTGCTTCCCATATGCAATTGGTCTATCTCTTTGGGTCGCTGAGAGCCCATCAGGTGATTCTGTTCAGAGCTGGCAGAATCTTTGAACTGTGAGACCTAGTGGGGAAGCCTTAAGTCATTGAGAAGTGTGTCCTATAAATCCAGCTTTGGCTAATTCAAGAGGGGCTGGGGGACCACGGCCTCTCCCTCTCCCTCTTCCTGTCCTTGCTCTGTTCGAGACAGGAGTGGATGCCAGGTGTGTCGGTGCATGCAAGTGTGTTCCAGAGCAGCTTGGTGTACATAGGAAGTTCCAGTCCAGCCAGGGCTACGTAGAGAGACCCTATTAAAAGAAAAAGACAAAAGATGGTTTTGCTCTGCTACCTGTTCTCATCATGATGCGGATGGAAAGGACCCTTGCCCACAATGGTCTTGTTTGTTCTTTTGCATGGATGGGACAGAATCCACCTAATCTGGACCAACGTGTTGTGACCGGAGTCTCCAAAACTGTGAGCAAAGACAGACTCCTTTTATTTTCTTTTCTTAAAACTTTATTTAATGTCTGAGTGCTCTTCTGCATATACATCCACCTACCTGAAGAGGGCTTCATATCCCCCTACAGATGGTTGTGAGCCACCATGTGGTTGCTGGGAATTGAACTCAGGACCTCTGGAAGAGCAGCCTGTGCTCTTAACCACTGAGTCATCTCACCAGCCCTAGACTCCTTTTCTTTATATGTTAATTATCTCGAGTGTTTTTGTTGCAGTGATGGATGGAAAGCTGTCAAACAAAGTACAGCACTGCACTTAATGTTTCAAATGTTTTATCTCATGTAATCCTCTTTATAAACCCATAAAGAATAACACACGGAAGTACACATAGCTGATGAGGGGCAGAGCCTGGCTTTTCAAAGCAGGTTCTTCTTTACCTGATGAACAGGTACTCTTCATCTGAGTTTAATTACTGGCATTACCTAGAAGGGCTTGGTGATCACAGATTGCTGGACCCACTCCAGAGCTTCTGTGTCAGTAAAGGTCTATGAACTTTCGTGTCTGCACATGGAGAGCTTCTTGTGATCTCTTCCTTTCCTGTGTCCCACCAAAAGCACAGCACACATTTTATTTTAAGGATTATGTTATTGTTTACCCTAAGGACTTAAAGGGAGACTATGTTTAAATCTAGGGAACTTGCAGAGTCCTGTGCCCCAAAGCCTGTCTTATTGTATGAGTGCCTTCAACCTGTGTGACCCCTGTCTGGTTTTATAAAAGTGCTGGCCCTGGGGCTGGCTCTGTGGTTGCTTTCCAGAGCCTCAGAAGTCCTTAAAGATCAAGGACAGGAATTTCTGGCTCTGTGACTGGGACCACATTTCAAGCATCCTAGGGAGAACACCAAAAGGAAACATTTCTTAGAGATAGTGTGATACAAGGCTGTCTGTGTCTACAGTGCTCAAAATCAGGAACTTCATGTTCAAGTCAATGGGTGGGCCTGTTTTATGAATCTTTGAAATTTATTTTTGTTTCCATTTCATGTGCCTGTGTGAGTATATGTCCTCTCTCTCTCTCTCTCTCTCTCTCTCTCTCTCTCTCTCTCTCTCTCTGTGTGTGTGTGTGTACATGCACACATGTATCCAAGGAGGCCCAAGGAGAGTGTGGGATCCCTTGCAGCTGGAGTTACAAGTGGTTGTAAGGCACCTTTCTTTTTTACTTTTTTGGTTTTTCGAGACAGGGTTGCCCTGGCTGTCCTGGAACTCACTCTGTAGACCAGACTGGCCTCAAACTCAGAAATCTGCCTGCCTCTGCCTCCCAAGTGCTGGAACTAAAGTCATGCATCATCACTGCCCAGCAGTGAGGCACCTTTCATGGGTGCTAGAACCAAACATGTCGTCTGGAAGAGCAGCGAGTGCTCTCAACCCCTGGAGCCACTCCAGCACGCTGCTCTAGGACTTTCAACATTCCACTAAGACTTTGTGGGAAAACAGAGGCAAGCTCTGTATGGGTGATCTGCAAGCTGCAGAGCAGACTCCTGCCAGACAGCATTTCCTCGAGGGGGATGCAGAGATGAGAGCATCGGAAGGTTTCGGTGCTTCCTGCAAAGCTAGCACAAGTGTCATCTCAACAGATGCACGATTTCCTTTTAGAGAAAAGTAATGGGATGTCCTGCAGGAGGGGGCTGCTGGGAAAGGGAGTTTGTCCAACACAGACATTGTTGCTATTTTGGTGTTTGGTTGAGTCAGCTAAAAGTCTACACTAGCAACGAATCCAATCACACCCTCATTTCAAACTCTTCAGCCCCTGTATATTCTGTTTCAAGTTTACAGCTAGAAGCCTACTTAGCTCAAGCTAGTTTTACCAATGTTTCAGATATTTATTTGATGTTTCAGTTATTGTGTGTTTAAAGTCTGAGGTGAAATTATTTTTAAAATCCAGCAAGGGTCGTGTATTGGCCACGTCGGTCTTAACGGCCGCTTGATGTGAAATAGCTGTCGCAACTCTAGGGCAGAGGTCTCTTAAGTTATTGACTAATGAAGGGCACAAACAGAGAAAGACCTGTTGGATCTGAGTCACAAAGTTTCCTGTGAGGGAAAGGGGAAATGAGTTTTCTGTCTGTAATCCTCTGCTGTCTACCGTAATAAGCAAAGCACTGAACGATGTTCATATATTTATATAAAGTTGGAAAATATTATACAAGGGACCGAGCATTAGTTTAAAGAGAGGGGGAGTAAAGGAGACATGTATTTTTAAAACATTCTACCTTGTTTAAAAGACATTCCGCCCCCCCCACCCCCCCGGTTTAAATAGGAATGTTCTACAGGCTTCCAGAATAGCTCATCAAACTGGATCGTGGGAACCACATTCTTAGAAAAGAAAGAACGAGCCGGGTGGTGGTGGCGCATGCCTTTAATCCCAGCACTTGGGAGGCAGAGGCAGGAGGATTTCTGAGTTCGAGGCCAGCCTGGTCTACAAAGTGAGTTCCAGGACAGCCAGGGCTACACAGAGAAACCCTGTCTCGAAAAAAAAAAAAAAAAAGAAAAGAAAAGAAAGAACGGGAAGCATTATGTCACGTGCAGAAAGTCAGGAATGGCTGGTGAGCCCACGTGGTGCTGGCCTTCCCCCACTCAGGCCTCTTGGATTCTTTCCAGTATGTGCACCAGCTCCCCAGGGCTGGCTGTATCTACCTTGTAGTGCACTACAACGATCAATACGGGTAACGTCAACCTTAAGTGCGGCCATAGTTCCCCTGAAGTGAACCGAGGCTGGGGGCTCATTATTCACTTCCAGGATCCTGTAACTTGTCTTTCGGAATCCCATTCGGTAACTGTCCCAGGCTGACTAATGTGTCTATCTTCAGCACTGTAAATGAAAGTCGCTATTTCAGTGTCTTCCTTTCCATTTTTCTTTACTGCAGAGTGTGTTTTTCCTGGTTCTTTCTATATCAGTTGAATTGTTACTCTTAATGATCATCTGGGAATCCTCCTGACAACTGTTATAGTTCATAATTTACTATATTATAATATTATTATAATATTACTATATTATAGTACATAATTTACTACGAAAAACCGATATGTATCGTTTCCTTCAGCTGCCTTCCTCTTTCTTGTAAGGATCCGTTGTATAGGAATATTTTCTCAGCTAAATTGCTACCATCTTTGGGAGTTCTACTGGACTCACTCCCAACAGATCATCACAGTTGGGCCTGTGGGCTATTTTCATTCTTCATAGAAGAAGAGGTCATAAGACACTCACCTGAGTGTCCAAGCACCCCTCCCAACTAGTTGTAAGCTATTCTGCCCTAATTACATGTGGTCTTGGGGGAGGGGATAGGGGATATGGATGGGGAAGGATCGGGGAGGGGCTTCCATCCTTGCTGGGTGCAGACTCCAGTGTGCCTGTGTTAAGATCCTCTATGCTCCTGCCATAACGTTTACCCTAAGCTCTGTAATAAGTTCATTGGTCCCCAGGGTGAACTCCGGAGTGGTCAGACATATTTACTGTAGAAAATACTGCCAGACTTTCTTGGACCCGCCAGTGAATGAATAATAACACAGGGCCTTATTAATTTTATTATAGCTTAAACAACTCCCAGCTAGCTCGTCTAACCTAATTATTTCGACTAGATTGTCCACATCCTGCCACGTGGACTGTTACCTCTGTCTCTCTTCCTCTGTCTCTCCTGATACGTCCAACTAACTACCTCAACCACCACAACTCTCTCAGACCGGAAGTCCCGCCTTCCCTTTCCTGCCCGGCTAAGTCCAACCAACAACCTCAACCACCATTACCAACACTACCATCTCCTCCGACCGGAAGTCCCGCCTTCTCTTTCTTGCCCGGCTATTGGCCGACAGCTCTATATTAAGCCAATTAGCCAATGAGGAAGATGTATGTTTACAAAATGCTGAGGCAGGAGATGAGTCATAAAAATAACAATACCAAAATCGGGCAAGCACTAGGTTCTCTGCTGGTACGGAATTAACAATTGAATAATACAAGGAGAACCTTCACATAGTGCACCCCACCCCACCCCACCCAAAAAAATCTATGGTATCAACCACTTATGTCACTAAGTAGTTGTTATATATACTTTATATTAATGACCATATCCTAACACGATGTAATAAAGATTATAATCTGTATAAGGTACCTGGAAATCAAAGTACTTGGGAGGTTGAAGCAGAAGGATCAAGACCTCAAGGTCATCTTTGGCTGCTCTGTGAGTTCAAAGCTAACTTGTAAGACTTTGTGTCAAAACAAAGCAAAGCAAACAAAGAAAGTGTCAGTCTTATGTGTGACAAATAGCCTCACAAACCAGTAAAATCTTTCTTAGCAAAATACTTATGTTACCATCAACATCACTTTTCCTACCCACAGCACGTGTTTACCAAGCATCTTTCACGGTCCTAGGTTCTGGGTTTACTCTGGATAACTGTGAAAACACGGTGCTTTGCTTGTCGAACCTTATAGAGCCAGACTTTACTGTTCTAAGCTGTAGGGTGTCCTTAGAACAGCACTGCCTTTGTTGTTGATATTTGTTTTAAGCGAATGTCTTCTACTTTGTAACTCCATCAGTAAAGTGTGATTTGTTCCTCCTGGCTGACAAAATCTGCAGGGCTTTAACTCTGAATGCCAGCTACCACACGTGAGGCTGTGGAAGGCAGGAGATGGGGGTGCATATGTACTGAGCCTGGCTGTGTGGGCTCAGAATGCAGAGGGCACACCTGGAGAAGAGGCTGGTTGCAGAAGGAGGTGTGGCAACTGGGACCTGGGCCAAACACCTAGAAGCAAGTAGTCTTATCCCGAGGGATAAAAGCTCATGCTAGGGGTCAAGACAACAGAGGCTGCCAGCCAAAAGTGCTCCTGTAAGATGCAGTAGGATTTCTAAACTGATAATATAGTGTCGTGGATTCCAGCACAGCAGAGAGAATTCAGATTCTAAGCAGGAACACTGGCGCCACATTGGTTCATAGGTAGCAGGTCCCAACCCTAGGCAGAACCAATGACGTAGGGACTGATAATTACATGACACAAACGAAGTTAAAGTAGCAAAGCAACAACCTAAGTTCCAAAATCCAGATAGCAGCCTTAGAGAAGGGGACAGAGTCAAACTGACAAGGACACTGGGTTCAGGGCCCCAAGGGAAACCACAAAGGAAGTATTTTTTAACTGAGGTCAGGATGGAGGTTGGCTCAGTCTTACAGGAGTGGAGGCTCCAGCAGATAGAGGGACAGAGAGGGCCCTGGCCTGCAGCTGGCTGCTTGTTTATCTGTATGAGGGGGTATATGGAGTCCTGAATTCTGTTTACCAAGCCATGTGCTCTGGAGGGTGCTGACGTGGAGAAGGGACACCTTTTCTGGTTCACAAGACAGTAACTCCTGGGCAAGTATTGACTTTGGGGAAGTGATAAATTTGTATTGTCGGGCTAGAAGTCAATTTTAGATTCAACTGTTGGGAATATATCATTATATCCCTTACTTTAAATGTATTTTTTCTTTCTATTTATCTATCTATCTATCTATCTATCTATCTATCTATCTATCTATCTACACACACACACACACACACACACACACACACACACACACACAGAGAGAGAGAGAGAGAGAGAGAGAGAGAGAGAGAGAGAGAGAGAGAGAGGAGAAAGATTCCACAGTGTTCCTGCCAGAGACTCAGAAACAAATGTCAAGTTAAGGGACCATTAATGTTTGCACAGATTCAAAGTGCCCTTCAAATCCAGAGAAAACTGCCTTTAAAAGTTGTCTTCTCAAACTGCTTGAATTTTTATTATTTGGGTGGGGGACACAATATAGCCGTTGGACAGGTGTTTTGTTTGTTTGTTTTATAATTTTGGCTCACCCACTTGTCCCCTCTGCATCATCAAAGACGTGTCTACAGTCACCCCTCCCCCACTAGGGTGGCATGCTCACACTAGTAATGCATTACTACATCGGGCACCTCTGCATTACTCTTGCTTGGGTAGTGCTATCCACTGCAAATATGATGATACAGCCCGATAGAATATTTCAGTCTGCAGTAAATCACATGCCAGCTAGACACTAGTATTTAATTTAGGTCAACTGTGCAGGGCCCAATGCCCTTTTTAAAAACATTTGAAGCATTTCATGGACTCATTGCTGAGTGGGCTATAAATAAAGGCAACCTCAAATCCCAGACAGTGAAAATGTTGTGTGAGGGGCTACACCATAGCGAGCTCCATGGACATTGACTCTTCCAAAGTGAAGAAAACAAAACAATAACAATAACAAAAAACAAAACCAACCTGGGTTGATTGTTGGGAATTCAAGGTCAAGTCCACAGTCCTGCAGTGACCAGGATCAGCCTGTCTCCATGATTGTCAGTATGGGCTACATTTTCTTCCTCTGTCATTTTGAGGAAACCACAACTCTTTCCAAGTATCTTCTTGGGGTATGCCAGTTTCTGAAGCTGGTGTGTTACCTGGAAACACACATACTCACCCACCTCTCTCTACACCTCACAGTATTTTATAATAAAGTTTGACAGACAGAATGGAATTAATTTCTTACCCAGGGCTTCTCCAGACCTTCAGGAGGAGAGCACAGGAAGCCACAACTCTGTCATTCGATCAAAAGTCCCTTGTTCAGGGGGCAGCTCATGGACTCTAGAAAATATAAAACTAATCGGTAGCTGGGATTCTTCCAAGTCCCCAAACTCTATCATGAATGTCTCTTTTACCAGAGAGAGAGAGACAGAGAGAGAGAGAGAGAGAGAGAGAGACTTCTTGCTCTGTTGTATGTAGCTCCTGTAACATCTAAAATTCAAGGGTGTCACAACTCTGTAATTTTTCTGGGCCAGAAAGGTTGTGGGACTAGGAAAGGCCAGTTTTTATGAAGGGGCTAGGAACTGTTGTAACTTGAAACAAAAAAAACCTGATTCTTCCCACATCAGATCATTGAGTTTTTAGTTTACTCAGATTCTAAGAGAAGATGAAGTTTTATAGGGGGATGGGCAAGCAAAACAATCTACTTCGATCAATTAGGAAGAAAAACGTAGTCCCCAAAGCACATTCTAAATAGTGGTATTGAGAAGTCAAAATAGACTGGTGCACAGTGGAATTAGACGCCCTATTTCAAGCCCTGCCGTGTTTAGCCTTATTTGGCTGCCTCTTCCAGAGCTGCATGGCTATGGTAATGAGAGTGACCTTGGAGCCTGCAGCTGATCATCTCCAATCCAGGAAAGCCTGTGCTTCAAGTCCTTACATTGCAGATGTAGCCACAGGCCCGCCATGCTTTGGGAATACCTTCTACCTTGCACCTCTCCTGAATTCACTGGAGATTCTGCTGTGGTGGGAGTACCATGTGGGAAATCCAGCCACACCCTCAGCTTCTCTGGGGAGAATGAGTGACTGTCGCAGTTACAGATATTTTCTAGACTCGTGACCTGTGACCCACTGCCCTGGAAAAAGCAAATCGATCAGAGTCACCCAGCAGACCCAAAGGCAGTCCACTGTAACCCAGCAACTTCACCCAATGGACAACCATGTACTCTGGGGATCCATTAAATCTGTAATGTCTTGGCTTTGCCTTCTGTCATACAGATTGGCCTGCTCATCTCCTACCAAGTGCTTCTGGAGTCGTCCTGTGTGGGCTCTTGTTGCGCAGATCTATCTTTTCTGGCTTCCAAACTTGCTATCAGTCTTCTCCAGGAATCTCACTGGCCCTCATGGAATCTTTGCTAGAATGGGGAGACAAACTCTTCCTTATGTAAATCATTTTCTGTGATTGGATCCTTGCATACAGGGCAAGGGCAGAGTAGGCCCAGTGCAGCTGGTAGCTCACACACCCACGGATACCACCGGCTTCTCCTGTCACACATCATCTGGAAGCAGAGGTCTTCACAAGGCCATTGAGCGGTTGGCTCTCATCCCTCATATTGCTCGTGGTTAGTTTGGATGTCTCTGCTCTGGTTCTGTTCCTGGTCCTTCGGGAATTCCACTGCCAGAGAGTCAGATCTTCTAGGTCTTTATTTGGTCCTGTGTACATTGCTCTACTCTGGGTAGAACACCCAGGATGGACCATATGATGGATGTGTCTGGCAATACTGATGCACAACGGAGTGCACCTGCTTTTCACGTAACAGACCTTTCTTGCCACCATTCTATTCTTCATATTAGTAATAAGACTGCCTTCAAAGCTAGAAAGCACCGGTTCAGAGCATGGATGACCTGTGTATCATGAACAATTGCACTTGAGGCCATACCACAGACTGACTCTCCCTCTCCCCCTCCCCCTCCCCCCTCCCTCCCTCTCGCTTTCTCTCTCTCCATTTCAACATGTTTATGGGAAACTAGCAGGTAGCATACTGGATCAGAACAATAAGTAACCAAATGTATTCAAGTGTATCTGATTGCAAGGAACACAGGGTATATCAAAAGCAGTGGAGGAAAAATTTAAAATGTATCAGGTAACTGTCTAATTATCTAGGGAAAGATTGGATTTGTGTCTCATAGAAACTATTAAATAAAGGGAAGAAAGTGGATGTGTATCAATTGGAACATACTCTTGAACTGGGAAACTTTCTAAGCAAGAGCTCAACTAAATAAATAGAGACTAACCTGGCTACATAAAAATCTGGAAAGCTCTCGCTGGCACTTAGAATTTGTGCCTTTAATCTTCTCCTTTGCATTGGGAGTGGCAAGTTCTGGCCATAGGACATAAGCAGGGATTACCTGGTGTTAACACGTCTTCTGTTTTCCTGGATTTCAGACGTGATGGCTAACCTTATTGCAGCCTCCAAGCTGAAAATTAGGAGATGCCGAGAGAGAGGGCAGGGATGTGCCTCAGTCCTGGCAGTAGCCGCTCCCTGGATATTTGGCGTGAGTCCCTCATGTCAGATAGTAGAGCTGGGCTTTCTGTTGCTCGGCATCAGATTCAGTCCTCCCTGATTCCACATTTATGGAAAAACACCACATTGTAGAAAAATGCAAACAACAGAAAAAACCACTTGCAATATACATCACCAAAGTAAATTTCCCTCTAAATGTGGAAACTTCTATAAATAACAAGATATAGTCTAACTCTAAAAGAGCAAAGAGTATGAATAGGAACATAAAAAATAAGTATTTCAAATAGTAAGTTCAGTAAAAAAAAACCCTCAGCTTTACTAGCAACTAGGAAAATACAAGTTAAAGCAACATTGTAGTGATTTGTCACCAACAAACACTACAAATGCTGGGAGAGCTATACTATCTCCCAGAAAGCAATCTGGCAAAATGTAATGCAAGTTTGGGAATGGCCATCCCCCTTTGTCAGAACACGGTCCAGGAAGACTGTAAGGAGGCTCCTGAGGGCTTGTGAGAACACTCCAAGAAAATGAGATGGGGCTGCAGAGATGTCTCAGCGGTTAGGAGCACTGACTACTCTCCTGAAGGTCCTGAGTTCAATTCCCAGCAACCACATGGTGGCTCACAACCATCTGTAATGAGATCTGATGCCCTCTTCTGGAGTGTCTGAAGACAGCTACAGTGTACTCATATAATAAATAAGTCTGAAAGAAAGAAAGAAAGAAAGAGAGAAAACAATGAGACTCCTGTGACCTCAGTTTCTTCAGAACACAGAATTGTTTCACACTTTTCCCAGGTGTAGTGGACGGAGTGAGTTTACTTCAGATTATTCATTTCAACTGAATGTTGTCATTTGTTTGTATGCCTCTATGGAAAAACATGTTTTTGCCACATGGGCCTCTCCTTGTGGTTACATACAGCTTGAACTTATGAGAACTTTACTCAGGTGACACTTTTTAATCCTCGGAGTATAAACTGTCCAATGCTATGAACAAGTTGGCTATTGCGTGAGACTTTAGTCTGCCTCCTTTATCAGCTCCATCCTCCCTTTTGAGCAGGAATTGCCCTTTGGGAAGCGGTGTGGAGTGATGGTTGATGAAATGCAAAACTTTGCTGTGAGGATTCTGCAGAAGTGCTGTGGGCAATTACAAAACAGTGGTAGATGTGGGCAGTAAGAGAGCTTAGGTTAGATGGGTCATAGGAGTGCCCCAGGTACCCAAACATGCAGCTGTTGGTCTGCAACTGCGGTACATTTATTGACATGCAACAATGTACATTATTCATGATTAAGTGAACAGCAGGTTGACAGACATCAGTAAGGAAGAAATAATTGTTTTCATTATTAGGTGAGTTTACATATTTATGTGTGTCATAAGTAGCATAGAAGAATATATGTGTATTAGTCAGGGTTCTCTAGAGTCACAGAATGTATGGGTAGTCTCTTTATAGTTAGGGAATTCATTGATGACTTACAGTCTGTAGTCCAACTCCCCAACAATGGTCAGCAGCAGCTGTGGATGGCAGTCCAAGGATCTAGCAGTTGCTCAGTCCCACAAGGCAAGCAGGCAGGGAAGGAAGAGTGAGTGAGTCTTCTTCCAATGTCCTTATATAGGTCTCCAGCAGAGGGTGTGGCCCAGATTAAAGGTGTGTGCCACCATGCCATTAATCCCAGATGACCTTGAACTCGGAGATCTCCTTGTCTTAATCTTCTGGAATTCATAGTCACTATGCTTCAAGATCTCCATGCCAAGATCCAGGTCAGAAATTTGTATCTCTGAGCCTCCAGATTAGGATCATAGGTGAGCCTTCCAATTCTGGATTGTAGTTCATTCCAGATATAGTCAAGTTGACAACCAGGAATTGCCACTACAAGATGTTAAAACCTTTCACATTATTCCTGGGCTTGGACCATATTTCCTGCTTATTACTGATATATAAACATGTGTGACTTATGGGCTGGTAAGATGGCTCATTGGGCAAAGGTGCTCAGAGATAAGCCTGTCGATCTAAGTTCAATAGCTGAGTTTGACAGGGTGGAAGGAGAGAAACAACTCCCACAGATTGTCCTCTGACTGCCACACGTGCCTTGTGGCACACACACATACACACACACACACACACATACAGGCACACTCACAGATGCATGCATACACAAACACACACATGGATACATACATGCACACGCAAACACACACAAATAATTCTGATAACAAAAGGTTTAAAACATAATTTTTTTAAAGCTGTGGATGCTAGCATATCACCGTAATAACAGAATTTGGAGGTGACAGGGGAGGAATATGAGTTTGAGGCCAGTCTTGTCTGCACATAAAGATCCGGGCCAGTTCCACACATGCACAGTGAGACTCTCTCTCATCAACAATAAAACATGTATTACTTTTGGGAAAATCAGATCACTCTAACATGAGTTCTAGGTGAACACTGGGAATTAGGAGAACGGATTGTTTTGATAGAGTCAAGCTGAGATAAAGTGAGAGGTTTGACCCACAAGGGGGATGCGAGAATCTTACTTACTCCCCGGTGTGATTGACACAGTGAGCACAGATGGAGTGTGCTTACCATCAGCTTCTGCCAACACGTTCTTTCCTGGATGGTGGGCAGTGGACAGTGCGCATGCTCTGTCTCGCCGAGGCCCAGCCCTCCCATTCTAGGGGGGGTCCTTCTGCTTTCAAGGGTCTCTGCATTTCTCTGTCACGATCTACAACCAGTAATTTAAAAATAAATTCCCCAAGAAATAATTTTATTTCTTTTTGCTTCCAAGATTTGGGCTAGAAGCCATGAAACTATACAGCCCCTTAATACTGATGGAGGCGTACAGGTCGGACTCCCCTGGGCAGGTAATGAGTATTTTGTCTTAAGAGCCGGAGAGGTAGGTGAATTTCTCCACAGCTGGCTTAAGCCAACCACCCCACCCCCCACCCCCGTGCTGACGAAAGTGTTTTCTAACTTACTGCTTTCTCCTAATGCATCAAACCAGGAACAAGAACTGCATCTCAGTTACTGCATGGCACATGCAATCTTGCTACCACACAATACTGAAAGTGACTGTTTCCTTTCCAAAGGTCATGAGCTTGACCTTTCAAAAATCACATGTGCCAGCTGGAATTTCTCCAGCGTTTCCTTTTTTAGTGAAGCAAAGTATTTTTTTTTTATTATTAAACAAGAGCAGGACTGACGAGAGTGGGGGAGGGCTATTGAAATTTATTATAATTACACCTGTTGCCCATGGGCCCAGAAGAAAGTGGAAAACCCTTCAGCTAGGTTAGGAGAAGTCTCTCTCATGAAGGGACTCTTTATAGTGTTTTGGCAGGGCTCAGGGAACCCAGGAAGGTGAAGGCAGAAACTCTCAACTGTAGGGGGATGGGGGGAACTCAAGAGACCCTGAACTTCAGGAAAACGGGTGTGGGTGGGACTGATCAGAGGCACCAAGTTATGTCCCCTACTGAAACAGGATGCTGTGGGCCGTTCTGATGCAGGCCTGTGTGGGCGGGGCGGGTGTGTGTGTGTGTGTGTGTGTGTGTGTGTGTGTGTGTGTGTTGTGTGAGTCCTTGGTCTGGTCTGGGGGCTGGAGACACTGAGAAGCCTGTCCCATTGCTCCAACAGGGCAGGTTTAGATAAGAGGAGACAGCCCATGATTTTATCGCTTTATTATAGAAAAAGTGGGGGGGAAAGAAAAAAGATAGAAAAGAGAGAAAGAAGAGATAGAGAGGTGAGAGTCAGCTATGGCCACGTGGAAAGAGAATGGTGGGAGGGGGAGAGACAAGGGAGAGAGCATGGGCAAGAGAGAGGGAGGAGGGGAAACACAGTACCTTTTATAGTGGGCGGGGCTACCTGGCTGTTGCCAGGTAACTGTGTCGGTGGAGTCCAGAATACTAGGGGCCTGGGGCGTGGCCCTACGTGACTGATGGCCACAGGGTTGTATCCAACAGGATGCCATCACAGGAAGGACAGCATCACATCCCGAGCAGAAGTTGGAGCATAAAAGGAGCAAGGGGAAAATTACTCTGCTTCAAGCCCTCTGCCGACCCATGCTGCTTCCCATTGGCCAATTCCTAGCAGGAATCTGCTGAGGGGGACCTGGGTGGGGTGGGGGAGGCGGGGTTTGCAAGGGGAGTGGAAGGCAGGGATGCAGTGAACAGAGGACACAAGGGGGGTTTTCTCCCCCACTCTCGGTGACATTTCAAATACAGGGTTGCCATTGCTCCCCGGTGTCTCCTCCAGGTTCAGCTATGTAGGTTCTAATAATTCAGAAGTTTCAAGAGATACTGAAAAGGCCCAGGAGAATCCCAGGGAAACACACTTTTCACCGAACATTTGCGCCTCCCTAAATTCAGGCACTAAAGTTCTTACTTCAATATGGGAGCAAATGCTTTGGAAGGTGATCAGTTTACGTAGTGAGATTATGAGGGTGGAATTGGTGCCCTCGTGAGAAGATACACCAAAGAACTCTCATTCCCGTCACATGCAGAGACTCGTACGCAAGAAGCTGGCCGTTTGCAACCCAGGAAGTAAGCTCTTACAAGAACCAAAGCATGCTGGTATCCCGAGTTCAGGCCTTTATCTTGTTGAATCATGAGAAGTACATTTCTGTCAAGTCAGTCTACTGTATTTTGTTATGGTGGCCTGAGCTGAGGAGGACTCAGGCATGCATGTTCTGAAGATGGTAACAGCTACCGTGTCTTGTGCACAGCTCTGGGGCCAGTCACAGTGTCCAGTGATTGTATGTCGGGGCTCCTTCAATCCCAGCACCTGCCACAGAGACACTGCTATCCCCCTTTGACATAAGAGGACCCTGCTGTCTAAGGTATTGCTCCCCATTCCCCCAAGTCATGCTGCCAGTCAGGTGAAGGTACAATCGTTAGATAGAATGGTCTGGAAACCACAGTCACAAGCAGATGAGGTAGGTGCTATTCTTCAGGTCCCTTGCAGAAGAAACAATGAGATCAGCTGAGATCCTGGGAACTGAGGTTCTGATTGGTGCTAACAGTCCGACAAATCCAGGGCGTGTAGCCGTTGCTTTCCTCCCATGCTGGTCTTCCTGGAACTGACATCTTCCTCAGCATCTCCTTGTTTTAACTGACAAACAAAAATTCTATATATGTATGATGAGCAGTATGATGTCTTGAAGTATTAATGTATGTACACCGTGACACGGCTGAACTGAGCTATTTAATACAAGCACCATTCCTGTGCCTTTCGCAGTGAGATCCTTTAAAGTGTACTCTCCTAAGAGTTGTTGGTTATGCAGTGTATTGATCTTAACCATCATCACCACCATGTGCTCTGTTGCACTTACTCTTCCTGGGTAAATAAGATTTTCTTTCCTTTGACCAACATCTCCCCAGTCACCTCTGCCCCTGTTCCTAGTCACCAGAAACTATCTCCTCTCGGCGTCTGGCATCTATGACTTCAACTGTTTCAGCTTCCACATTTGAAGTCATTTGATATTTGTCTTTTTGATTTTTGGTTTTTGAGGCAGGGTCTCTTTATGTAACCTTGGCTGGTCTGGAGCCCACCATGTAGACTGGAATTAAATATATGTATGCATCACTACACCTGACAGTATTTGTCTTTCTGTGTCTCTCTTGTTTTACATAATGTCATCCAAGGATATCCAAGTTCTGTGAAGAACAGAATTTCTGTCATTTTCAAGGCCAAATTGTATTATTTTTTTAAAAAGATATGTTTACTTATTTATTTTATATGTGTACACTGTACCTGTCTTCAGACACACCAGAAGAGGGCATTAGATTCCATTACAGATGGTTGTGAGCCATTATGGGGTTACTGGGAATTGAACTCAGGACCTCTGGAGGTGCTCTTAACTGCTAAGCCTTCTGTCCAGCTCACCCCAAATAGTATTCTATTGTACATAGATGCTGCTTTTTCAAAATGCCCATTTATCTTTTGGTGGACATTTAGGTTCATTTCTGGTGTTGGCTGTTAAATATAAGGTCACAGTAGACGTGGGAATGCAAATGTCTTTCAGCATCTACTCATGTCCTTTATGTACATACTTGGCTGTAGGCATTCTGGGTCATATGGTAGCATATTTAATTTTTTTTAATTTTTCTGGATAATCACCAGTGCTAGGATGGCCTGGGACAAATGTCAGCTCGAAACAGGAGTCTAGTGAAAAATCAACCATCTGGCCAGTATTTTGACATTTTGGAGAAGACAACCCAAGTAGAGGGTGATGATGTAGCCTCCTCCAGGGATGGGCCATATTTCTAGTCTTATAAGAGTTTCCAGTTAGAAGTGGGACTGGGGACGGCATAATGTTCATAATGTGAAGCTCTAGAAGACACTTGCCATTACTGAGAGGACTGTACACATTAGGACAAAGACAGGGCCAGGGAGGTGGCTCAGTCGGATAAAGTACTTGTCGCACAAGTAGGAGGACCTGAGTCACATCCTTAGCACCCATGTAAAAATCTAGGTTCCGGGGCAAGCACCTGCCATCCCAGTTCTGGGAAAGCCATAGACTGGGGGAGGAAATGATGATGGTGTGAGGGCATTGACCAAGTTAGCTGCAGCAGTGAGCTGTGGGTTCCGTGAGAGACCCTCACTCAAAAAAATAACATGGAGAGTCTGTGGGAGGCACCCAACATTTACCTCTGGCATCCATGCCTAGGTACACAGAGACGTGTGCACATGCGCATGCATGTGTGCGTGCACACACACACAGTGAGAGAGAGAGAGAGAGAGAGAGAGAACAAAGGCAGCCCACCTTGCAATTCCACTTAAAATGTGTAATTAAGTAATTGATTTTAGATGTGATTTTAAATTAAGTTTAAGACTTAATTAAATGTATAAATAGTATTGGAATGTTTAAGTGAACCGAGAGTCAGTATTATTTATAGATTCAGTTTATTAGATTTATTACTATTGCTTAAGTGCTTGGAACGATTTCGCTCCTTAGGATAGGCATTTGCAGCAGTCCAGAGGAAAATGGGATGTATTCAGCTTATAACTGCAGTTTCATATTGTCGATGGGGGGGTGTTAATTAACTACAACATAAATGGGAATGATTGTTCAGGGGAGTTTGGTCTGTTCAGCTTGAGTCATTGATGAACAAAATCAGTAACTAATTATTCTTGCTTTACTATACCTTTAAGCTAAGAGTTATGATTCAAATTTACTAAAGGAGTTACTCAGGTTTTAAAATACTCCATGCTCTGGTGGTAGTTGTGGCTTGGTGGTAGAATGTTTGCTTAGCATGTATCAAGCCTCCTGTTTGATCCCCAGCCTGTGAAATATAAATGAAGACTAAATTGGAGAGCTAGAGGTATAGCTCAGTTGGTAGAGTGCTTGCCTAGAGTAGCTGGGTTCATCCCCAGCTCTGTACAGACAGGATGTGATGGAACTTACCTGTAATCCCAGTGCTTTGGAGATCAAGATGAGGAGATCAGAAAGAAGGTCGTGGCCGTCTTGGGCTGTACAGGGAGTCAAAGGCCAGTCTGGATATGTAAGCTCCTGTCTCAGACAACCAAGCGATCAAGACTGACATGCATTTCCTTCGTCACTCTTTCCTTCAGCCTGTCCCCAAGACCTCCTGTGGGAAGCATCACTGCCTCATTCTAGAAGGGCTGAGGAGAGATGCTGCTACTTACAAGGTCAAAAGGAACATTAGCTTTGCATCTGCGCGCGCGCACACACACACACACACATACACACTCACACACACACACAGAGAGAGAGACAGACAGACAGAGACAGAGACAGACAGAGACAGACATGGAGACAGAGAGAGGGAAAGAGGGAGAGACAGACAGACAGACAGAGACAGAGAGATACAGAGAGAGACAGAGACAGACACGGAGACAGAGAGAGGGAGAGAGAGGGAGAGAGAGAGAGAGACAGAGAGACAGAGAGAGAGACAGAGAGACAGATACAGAGAGAGACAGAGACAGACACGGAGACAGAGAGAGGGAGAGAGAGGGAGAGAGAGAGAGAGAGAGAGAGTATCTCCCTAGCAGCAGGGGTCAGCAGGAAGCTGATCACAGCTGGCAGGGCCTGAAATACACCTTAAACCTCTTCTACTCTACATTTTTGCCACATCAACTCCTGGTCCTAGAGGAGGATTAGCTATTGCTGGTTTTTTGTCCAGTGCTACCCCGATACCAATACCACTTCGTGTCAATTTTATACAAAAGCCCCGAGGAACTAGGGCTCTTAGGTAAAGGGTTGAGTGTCATTCAGCTTTCAATAACATATCGGTCTGGAGTAGTGGTTCTCAACCTGTGGGTTGTGAC
Organism: Tokudaia tokunoshimensis; assembly: GCA_036184795.1. Taxonomy (NCBI): domain Eukaryota; kingdom Metazoa; phylum Chordata; class Mammalia; order Rodentia; family Muridae; genus Tokudaia; species Tokudaia tokunoshimensis. Next base: position 79,055,189 of record BTHU01000006.1, read on the forward strand.
CCCTGAGGTCGAACGACACTTTCACCGGGGTCGCATGTCAGATATCCTGCCTATCAGATACTTACATTACAATTCATAACAGTGGCAAAACTGCAGTTATGAAGTAGCAGCAAAAATGATTTTATGGTTGGCAGGGGTCTCCATAACATGAGGAACTATATTAAAAGGTCGCAGCATTAGGAAGGTTGAAACCCACTGGCCTGGAGCCTGAAGCGATGTCAGTATCAGAGCAGATGTTGTTACCTGACAGGCAGTCATTAGAAATGGTGAGACATAGTTAAGCCAAGGAATCAAACATCCCCTGAAGGGAAGAGTCAGGATGGTAACAATGGTAAACTGGATATCACTCAGTCACCCACCAGAGTCCTCAGCTACACGCACCCTGAACACAAAAATCGGACACAGCCTTGTGTGAAGAGATCCAGCAGACACAAGAGACAAAGCAGTGCCTGCCTGTGACAGTGACCCAGTGAGCACCTGCAGGCATGCAGGGACACACCTGGGATAGCCTGCTCTCCCCATGCCAGCTGGTGACAAAGCCAGACCTAGGACCCCGAGGGATGAGCTCTCCAGTGCCTTCTGCTCGAAGGTAGTGGTTTCAGTTAATCTGACAAAAGGGTAATCAAGTCACAAAGATTCCAACTAAACATGACAGGGGGAATTAAAGGTTACATAGTTTTGGGGAGGGGGCAGGAATGTTCAGGGTGGACAAAGGTCGTTGGCAGAAGGCTAAGGTACTGAGATGCCGCGTTAACATGGGGAGGGATCTCAGGCGCTTGCTGGGCAGGAGGAAGGGAGCTGAGCCTGTGATCTCATCAAGGTTCCATGACATCTGCAGGTATAGGGTATGGGGGTTTCAAGCTCTCCAGACAAGGTCAGAGGAGAAGCTCTGCTGGTAAAGGGAGCCCCCCCCCATTTTGCTGCACGCTCAGAAGGCTATCCAGATAATGGTAGACTTTGACCTTAATTAGCAGGGCACAACACATCACACGATAAATACATATTTAAATTAATAAGCAAGTAGATACATTTGAAAAAGGTCACAGAAGGACCAGAGGGAGATGGCATTAGGGATAAAGACTTGGGAGGCTTCGTAAGATGTGTGTGTATAGGTAAGTTACCTAAAGATGGTCCAACAGAGACATGAACTGAGAACCTTCTCTTAAGTGTCCTCTTTAGAAAAGATGGCATCTCCAGAAAGGGTGCTTGGTTCAATGAGCTTTTTACAAAGTAAACTCAACTGAGTAACCCCCAGCCCCCACCACAGATCCAGCCCTAAATCATGCCCAGCACTCAGAGACCTACTTAGTGTCTCCTTCGCAGTCCACACCCTGCCCGTGGTCAGTGTCTCTATCTGTTCTGCTATGACAGGATTCTGGAGGATGGGAGAGTTGTAAATAGCAGGCTTTGTTCTTGTGGTTGTTTGCCTCATGAGCTCAGACGAGGCAGACTGCACCCAAGCCACAGCCGTACCCACCACTATCCCTGCTGCTGCGGCTTAGCTTGTTCCTTGTTTTTGAACTTCTTGGAGATGAAATAATTCAAGATTTATTTTTTTTGTGTGTGGGTGCATATCTAGAATTTTTACTCTCTGAAGAATTTTGTGAAATCTAAGCATGTTGTAGAATGTATTCAAATCCCAGTCCAAGGTTTCTACCCTGCCTTTGACCCTTTAGTTCCTGGATGGAACACACACACACACACACACACAGCCTTTATATTTATAATATGCCTTAAACAACGCAATAGCTGGGCAGCTGCCTACCCTCCATGCTGTTAGAATCTACTTTCCTATTGATAACCCGGAGTTATTACTTACTATTTACTAAGTTTCATCTGAGCTGCTCCTAACTTCAATAGGCCAGCCCTCGGGGCCTTGTTTTTATGGCTTACTTACCCCATGACTACCTCTCTCTCCACCCTTCATCTTCTTCCTCTCATGGTTCTCTGACCCCAAGCCTGCAAAACCTAAACCCGCCTATATCTTTTCTGTCCAGCTATTGGTTGTCAGCATCTATATTTACCAATCAGAAATAACTTGGGGGGCAGGGTCTCTCACATTCAGACTTTCTCCGTCTCTGGGACGACCAGTCTTGGGGGCCTAAAATTAGCATTAGAATATAAGCAGCATTAGGCCAACCCACTACACATGCATGTTATGTGACCCCTGATAGTCTGGTCCTCTTTATTTCTATGTAATGTTTATTATGTGACTATAGTTTACTTATTGTACCCTTGATGGATATTTTCGATATTTTCTTTTTAGGATTAACATGAATAGTGCTACAGTGAACATTCTGGTCCACAATGTTGGTGATTTCCAGGAGCTGAATTTCTGGTAACGGGGTATGGATGCAGCAAATTCTGAAGAACAGTTTTCTAAAGTGGTTTTTCCAATTAGCTTTTTCTTTTCTTTTTTTTTTAAAGATTTATTTATTTATTATATGTAAGTACACTGTCGCTGTCTTCAGATACCCCAGAAGAGGGCATCAGATCTCATTACAGATGGTCGTGAGCCACCATGTGGTTGCCGGGATTTGAACTCAGGATCTTCGGAAGGGCAGTCAGTGCTCTTAACCGCTGAGCCATCTCTCCAGCCCCCAATTAGCTTTTTCAATATGACAAAACTCCCAAAATATAGTGGTTTCAAATATAGAGGACTCTTGGTTCTCTAGGTCACCATAGGAGACTGGATTCATCTAGAATGCTTACTCCATGTGTGTCAGCTGGTTTGGACCAGCATAGGCCATTCATCACTGTCTCTCAGCTCACTCATCAAAGTTATTGGAAGCCATGGCTTATTCATCAAGGTCATTAGGAGCGTAGGCTCATTAAGGTCATTAGGATCCCTGGCTCGCTCATTGCCTGGCAATGGAATCTGGCTCCAGTCCCATGATGGTAGTCATGGAATTCCCAACACATCAAGAGAGTGAACTCCAACAGAGCAGCTTCCCCCTAGCTTTCTTGTGTCACACCTGCATACTTTTCTTGTGTCTTAGTAATGAAAGCATGTCATGTGACTAAGTCCAGACCCCGCCCCCCAGGAATGGAGACATAAACTTTGCCTAGCTGCAAATTAGATATGCTAATTTGTAGCTGCATATACCTGTGTGGACACTTAATGGCCACTTAAAAATTAACTTCCCACAATGCTTTGCATCAAGGTATGTTTCCACTAGCCATGATTGAGATCCCTCCTCATCAACCATCCTCATCTCCATCAACACTTGGCATTGCCATGCTTCTCTCATTTTAGCTATTCTGTTGAGTGATAACTTCTTCTTCTACTGCTCTTAATTTTTTTTTCCTGATGACTGATGCTATCAAACAGCCTTTGTGCTTGCTCCTCTTTGGACGTACTTTCTTCAAGAGCCTAATCAAGCTCTATCTGTCTCTTTTCAATGAGATATTTCCCTTCTCAATTATTTGTAGGGCACACAGACATCATATGATGGTTAATCTTGGCTGTCAGCTTCACCGGATCTGAAATCAAACACAATAGCTGGGTTCTCACGTGACAACTATTGGTTACATTTGAAGTGGTAAATGCATCCTCCCATGACATCCCAGAAAAGGCAATGGAAGAAGGAAGTTTGTGCTTTTTGCCTGATTTCCTTCACTGTGGCTGACAGGCTCACTTGCATCATGGCTGCCAGCACTGCATTCCTTCAGTGATATTAGGATCCAGGCTTGGGCTTCCAATTTGGATAGAAAAAAAAATCAAGCGCTCATTCTTAATGTTAGTAGCTGTCTTAGCCACCTTTCTATTGCTGTGAAGAGACACCATGGCCTAGGCAACTATTATGAGAGAAAGCATTTACTTGGAGCTTGCTTACAGTCTCAGAGGTTTAGTCCGTTTTCACTATGTAGACCAGCACTGGAGTAGTAGCTGAAAACTATATCCTGATCTGTTGTAGGGAGAAAGAGAAGGGGGAGGGAGGGGATACAGAAGGGGAAGAGGGAGAGGCAGAGGTAGAGGGACAGGGAGAGGGAGAGGAAGAGGACTTGACACAGGCTTTTAAAACCTCAAAGCCTGCCCCGGTGACACACTTCCTCTAGCAAGGCCACAGTTGATCCTTCTAATCATTTCAAATGATGTCCCTCCCTGGTCACTAAGCATTCAAATATATGAGCCTATGGGGGCCATTCCTATTCAAACCACTACAGTAGCTATCCATTTTTCCATCTTCTTCTTTACATTTAGTGCCTTTGAGTTCCATTTAAATGTGCTACAGTCACATAAAGGTGATGAGGCTCCTATCCTGTACTCTCTGGGTCCTGTATTATTTTATTTCCCATTTAGGTATATGGCCCATCTGAAACTGCACTGGGTTGTGAAGTAGGAAATCAAGGCTCACTTTTCCCCCTTACATAGACCGACTATTGATTACTGAAGGGGTCATTTTTTTTTATCTCATCCTCATGAGATACCACAAAGTTCTACCTTATGTTCTGTTCATCTGTCAACATCATAGTCATTTAGTTATACTCAATATTTGGAAATGTAAGTCTTCTGATTACTCATCAATACTGAGACTATGGTCATTCTTTACATTTTAGTATAAGCTTTAAACTCATTTTGTTAATTTTTAGTTTGTTGATGACCTATACATATTTGCTATGGGAAGTTATCACACATAGACACACACACACACACACACACACACACACACACACACACTTGCACATGTGCACATGAATCCACCCATGCACTAACACACACATGTGCACATGCAGTGGTAAACAACAAAGATACAAAGTAGAAGCTAAGGATTGAATTCAAGCCTCCACACATGTGCTGTGGCATGTTTCCATATTAACATACGTGAACATGCACAAACATCATATATACACGTACCAAAAAACAAAGTGGGGAATAACCAAAGAAGCTACCTGATGTCAATCTCTGGACTGTGCATGCATGTATGTGCCCTTTGAGGATGGTGTTTTTTCTCTATTTGCTATGGCTTTTCACCCATTTAGCCTTGACTTTCAGTCGTCTTTCAAAGGTGTGCCAACATATGGTTAGGTTTGCATTTATAGGCCCAGAAACTTCAAGCTGTGGCTTGATGTCATTTGTTCATTTTGGGAAATAGACTTCTGGCCCATTCTTTGCTCTCTCATAGAATTTAAACTACAGGTGTATTGGAACTTTCTAGAATGTCTCATATCTCTCTTCATTTTTTAGTTTTAAAGCTTTTTTCTCTTCATATTTCAATTTGGATTTTATTTATTTATTTGTTTATTTAATGTGTGTATTTGCATATATGTATGTATGTGCACCATATGCATGTTTTGTGTTTACAGAGGCCAGAAGAGGGCATTGAACCCCCCAGTACAAATGATTGTGAGCCACCATGCTGGGGCCAGGTATTGAACCTGGGTCTTCTGGAGGAGCAAACAGTGCTCTTAACCACTGAGCCATCTCCGTAGCCCTCAATTTGGACTTTTAAAATTTTACTTATCTTCTAATTATCTCTTCTTTCAATTACTACTAAACCCAGGTTTTGAATTCTCAATTCACTTAATGTATTTTTTAAAATAGGTTCCAGTTCTTGGTGAAAACAGCTATAGTTTTATAACCACTTCAATCATATTTTTATCTAAAATTCTAAGCTCCATAAACTTAGTGTCTGGATCAAATGTGTTCTCTTTCCATCATCATGCCTTTTTTTGTCACTCTTAGTTTTTGGTCACTGAATCATTTTTTTTGGTATAATTAATAATAATTTGATTAAAAGCTAGACATTTTGTATAAAAAGTATACAAGGTATAGTTCCCCCCTTTCTAAGTTAAGAGCTGAGATGACTGGATTTCAGCTTCAGAGTTTGGTTTGGTTTTGAGATAGGGTCTTTCTATGTAGCCCTGGCAGGCCTAGAAGGCCTGGAACTCGATATGATCCCTCTGCCTCAGCCTCGTGAGTGCCGAGATATGTCACTGAGATGGGACACAGACATGTGTCACTAACCTTGCTAAGGGCCTCAGATTAAGCAAGGGCTACTTATTTATCCCCACTCCAAACCCTAAAGCTCTGACTAACTTGGGGGCAGGGGATGGCTTGGAGGGAAATTACCCAGAGATCATGGTGCACACTATTCTAGCATGCCGATTCCTTAGATCCTTTTCATCACATAAACATGAACTTTGAGTCTTGTGTGGTGTACCATCCTAGTATTCATTTGACCTCAAAGCTTCAGAATACCCCCTGGAGGAAATTGCAGTGGTAGCCATCTGGTATACCTCAATGTATTGTCTTTCTCTCCAGAATGTTGGCCCTTTGATGCTCTTTGGTTACTATCTTTATTGCTTTACTCGGTGTGTGTGTGTGTGTGTGTGTGTGTGTGTGTGTGTGTGTGTATTTTGCCTTTATGGTTATGTTCATTGTGGGACTCTGTCTTCCATGTATGGCATGACAGTGGCCATCTTGAAATGAGAACACCTGTGATGTCCACATGAGCCCCTCCCAAGACTGGTTTACTAATATACTACTACAGAAGTGGGGGGGGCACAATGAAGTGCATGAATCTGCCCTTCCCTGGGGATTTATAATGGGTTAAAAATTGTTTAGGAGAGGGGAACATGTCTTCAAGTTAAAGTGTCCTGGATGTAGTAAATAATACCCCACCCTTTCTCCTGTAAGCAAGCCTGGTAAAACACAATCAGCTGGACCTTGGGCGGAGAGCCTCTTTTGTTGTCCTTTTTATCTGGAGTAAATAAAAATGAAAAAATGAAAAATCCCACAGTGTGCTTGTGGAAGAGGTAATGTGTATGATAAATAATGTGTGTGTCACCTTGACAGGACCTATACAGTCATCTAGAAGACATGTTTCTGGGCATGCCTGTGAGGGATTATCTAGATTGTTAGTTGGGATGGGAAGACTCTCCATGTACGGTATCATCCCATGGGATGGGACCACAGACTGAATAACAAGGAGAAGCGAGTCTAGCGCCAGCGTTCATCCCTCTCTGCTTCCTGATTGTGGATGCGCGTGGGCGGTGCCTCAGACTCCGCGGTGCCAGCGGCTATGGCTTCCCCATCATGGCGGATGTGGTACCAAGCAACCCCTGCCTTCCTTATGCTCCTTTGTCCGCTGCTTTGTCACGGGGAGGAGGCAAGTCACCAATACAGTCTGAACAAGTTCTTCGTGCACAGGTGGAAGCAGAAGTTCCCCATTGGTCACCCTGAAAGAAGAAGAATACGTCATCAGAAACCTGCATTGTGGGAAGGAAGAGGGCATCCTCTGACTCCCGTGCGAGTAAAACTTGCTTCTGGGTCTCTTCAGCTCTACTGCCCTACTCGACCCGGGAACTCCTGACAACTTGGTCACACATTCCGTAACTTTCCATCAGTCTCTGAAGACCCTGCATTCCTAGCACTGGTCTCTGGGGAGGAACAGGATCGTTGTTCTTGGCTGCCGAGCAGCTGGGAGCGAGGTTGTGGCAGCACCAGAGGGTCCGTAGAGTGGTCAGGGGTTAGCTTTGACAAACCCACTGGCATAAAATATAGGTTCGTGTCACTGAAAGCCCAGCGAGAGAAAGTACTCACATAAACAACCCCCTCCTGAGATCTGGCTGTTGCTGTGTCTAAGGAAATGGTTTCCATAGGAAACAATAATAAAAATAGCGTTATTTTTAAGCTGGAAGGAATGACACTCTGGTGTCATCCAGATTTGAAAATAATTTAAAATAGCAGAGGAAACGTTTGGGTATTCAGCTATTCACAGCGGCCTTTGCAATCTTGCTCCTCTTGCGACCCAGTGGAGAAGAGATGGCCCCTCTGCATATGACTGGAAGGCACAGGGACACTTCCAGCCTCACAGGCCAGCACTGTGAATTCTGACTCTGCAACCAGGTGTCTCCATTCCTTCTCTGCTGAGCGTTTTCCAACCTTAAGATGCAGAGGTTTCTTTTAGCAGATTGTATTAACAAACTAACACCTGGGCTTTATTTTCATATGAAATGATTTGAAATGATTTGCCTTTAATAAGAACAGTTTGCTCTTTGTGATACATTTTTATCTCTCTCTCTCTCTCTCTCTCTCTACATATATATATATATGTGTGTGTGTATACATATATATGTATATATATACATCTATCATCTATCTATCTATCATCTATCTATCTATCTATCTATCTATCATCTATCTATGTATACACATATGCATACAGAGAGAGAGGGAGAGTTATATAAGTAGAGTCTTACAGTGTAGCTCAGGCTAGCTTGAAACAATGTTGCTTAAGGGGATCGCCAACTGATGGTGATCCTACTGCCTTGGTCTCAATAGTAATGGGATTACAGTAAATACGTGTGTGTGTGTGTGTGTGTGTGTGTGTGTGTGTGTGTGCGCGCGCGCGTATGTGTGTGTGTATGCATGAAATAAATATATACGTGTATGTGTGTATGTATATATGTATATATATATACATATATATATGAAAAACTAGTTCTTTTTACTAATTGCTTTCTGTTTCGGGTAGAGCTACAGATCCCACAGGAGAAACACTAGGAGGAAAGGAGGAAGTAGGTCAACTTGGAGTACTGGGCAGTAGGAAAATGTCCAGACAAATGGGCTTGCCCATCAGTGCTCAGAGAGGTAGAAGCTGAGCCATTGTTCACAGATATGGACGTGACAGCTCAGTCCCTCTGTCCTCCTTTAGGGAGATGTTCTAGTTTGCTTTCTGTTGCTATGCTAAAGTACTCCAACCAAAAGCAACCTGGGAAGGAAAGGGTTTATTTGGCTTGAACTTCTAGGTCACAATCCTTCATGGAGAGGAACCAGGGCAGGAGTGTAGGCAGGAACTAAAGCCGAAGCCATGGCACAGTGCTGTTTACTGGTTCACTCTCTGGCTCATGCTCGACGAGCTTCTCTATACAGCCCAGGCCCACCTGCCTAGGGATGGTGCCGCCCACAGTGGGTTTGGCCTTCCCACATCAATCATCAGTCAAGGCAATCTTTTGCAGACATGATCATAGGCCAGTGTCATCTGGGAAATCCCTCAGTTGATGTGCCCTTTTCCCTGGGTGACTTTAGGTTGTGTCAAAAAATGACAATTAAAAACCAATCAGGACAAGAGACAAAGTATTTACAAACTTCATGTAGTTGGCAGTGTGTGGAGGAGAACTCTAGTGACATCAGCAGTGTGTGACAAAGCTGGACTCAGAAATGTCTCCTGGGTGAGTTCTGCTGTCCTAAGATAAGACCTCCCCTAGCAGGTAGACCACATCGGATGCAAAAGTATATACCCAAGGGAGAGTGACTGCGGTAGCCAGGTTGGTTATACTTGCCTGAGCTGTGAGCACTTAGAGATGCTTTATCACCTGAGGATACCCATGCTGGCTATTACTGGGAGTTTTAGTGACCCAAAGGCAGTAAAGGAGAAGATGGCGGCATAAAAGGATGGGGTACGGTGATGCTTAGAAAATAGCTGGGAAGCCAGGCGGTGGTGGCGCATGCCTTTAATCCCAGCACTTGGGAGGCAGAGGCAGAAGGATTTCTGAGTTCGAGGCCAGCCTGGTCTACAAAGTGAGTTCCAGGACAGCCAGGGCTACACAGAGAAACCCTGTCTCAAAAAACCAAAAAAAAAAAAAAAAAAAAAAAAAAGAAAATAGCTGGGGAGGCAGGACAAACTCGGATGGAACATGCCGATGTTTCGGTGTTACATAAATGGAACCTTCCTACCCTGAAACGTGGAATATTGAATCTGCCTCGTTTGAGAAATCCTTTGGTTGCCCCAGACCAGTGTGAACACTGGTTCAACTTCATCTTCACCCCGATATCGCCCTTAGGTAAGTAGTGTGTGGTCTCAAGTGAATGACAGGGCTTCCTAAACCTCAGCTCCAAGATCTATGAACAGATTGTGATGATTCTCAGCTTTTTTGGCTAGGATCAAGAGCATAAAGAAGGGGCTGGAGAGACAGCGCCACAGTTAAAAGCACTGCTCTTGCAAAGGATCCAGGTTTGGTTCCCAGAACCCATGTCAGGTAGCTTACAATTGCCTGCAATTCTACCTCTGAGGGATCTATGTGATGCCTCTGGAGTCCTTGGGCAATATAATCATCAACACACACACACACACACACACACACACACACACCTAAAAACAATTTAAATATATTTTTTTAGAAAAAGGAAAGTGATAACGTCTACTTTAAATTATGTAAAGATTCAACGAAATGAGTCAAGTAAAGGAAGCGTAGGTGTATTTGGAAAAAAGTATGACGTGTTTTTTTCAAAACTACCCCGCTAAAAGAAAGGAGACGAAAGAGTCCGGCATGCTTTCCAAGCCTCTGAGCCCACCATGCCTGTTCTGATAAGTTTTTACTGTGTTCACATCCTAAGGTTGCTAGAGATTAGAGAACCAGACAAGACAGCAAGTTCTGCAGTGGTCAAATGGGTTTCTTTCTTGTCACCTTCGAGAAGGTTCCGGACGCCATCACCCCTGCTATTAGGAAGGAGCCATTCAGTGATTTCACTGTCAAGGCTGCGGCTTAGAGAAACAACTTCCGGATTGAGCAAAGACTACTCGCTAATTGGCACGTCTTCAGCGCGGCGCAGCAGCTCAGCGTGCGTTGCTAGGGCACTCCTCCTAAGGGTTTCTAGGGTAACCGGCATCTAACGTCTCACAGGGCTATTCCTAGCCCGAGCATGACAAACGACTTCTGTACCGGAAGGTCTCTAATTCTGCTCACTATCTGGCTTGCCAGCCTGCCTTCCTTGCTGTACTTTGTTCCCATAAACCCTACCTGCCTCACCGTCAGCCACTCCTCAGTCCTTCCAGTATTCACAGAGGACCATGTGACTTTCTGGTGACCACACGCAACACTCTCCTGCCAACTACAAGCTTCTTCTCGGCAGCGTTGAACAGGGTTAACACACTTTTCCCTTTAAAACTTTTGTCCTTTTCCCGCTTCTTTGGAACTGCGCTCGGGCTTTTCCTTTCTCCGATTAATCTGTGGTTGGTGGGTTTGCTTTTTCCTGCCTTCTTATATACCAGCGTTCCCTTAAATACCAGCGTTCTTTGAGGTTCTGCCCTGAGCTCATTCCTTCATTTCTCTCTCTATTTATTCCTACTGAGTCCATTCGTTTGCATATATGTAAGAGTAATAGGCCAAGCTGGATGTGGTGGTACATGCCTTAAAGGCACATGGACCTCTGTAAGTTCAAGGCCAGCCTGGTCTACATCGGGGCTGGGTTGAGAGATCCTGTCTTAAATGAAACAAAACACCAACAGAAACAATGGGTTAATCACGGGAAAACTATATTTTAAAAGGATAAAACATACAGGCACATAATTCTGGACCTAGATATCAGTCATCTCTCTCTATATATGTATAATTGTGCAATTTTATAAAGATCATATTCTGTACACAGGTAGCAGTCTGCGTTTTACTTTTTATTTATTTAACTTTTTAAATTTTATTTATTTATTTATTTAGAGACAGGGCCTCATTATATAGCCTTCTCTGGTCTAGAGCTCCCTATGTAGACCAGGCTGGACCTCAACCTCACAAACATCAACCTGCTTCTGCCTCCCCAGTGCTAGGATTAAAGGTGTGTACCATCACAGCCTGCTTTTAAAAAACCCAACAGTGTAGCTTGAATATTGCTTAAACTGTCCTTTGATTGCTGTGACAAAATCCCGTGCATAAAAATCTCAGCAGAAAGAGAGAGTTCATCTAGCTCGTGGTGTCAGTCCGTGCTGCCAGGCTAGCTCCATGGCTGTGGCCTGAAAGAGGCAGTAGTGTCATTGCAGGAGCCTGTGGGTGGGGCCTGTGGGTAGAGCCTTGGGTGGGGCATGTGGGTGGAGCCTGTGGGTGGAGTCTGTGGGTGGGGCCTGTGGGTGGGCCTGTGGGTGGGGCATGTGGGTGGAGTCTGTGGGTGGAGCTGGTGGGTGGGGCCTTGGGTGGAGCCGGTGGGTGCGGTCTTGGGTGGGGCCTGTGGGTGGAGCCGAGTGACGCATCTCTTGGCAATGGAGAAGCAGAGATAGGTCTGGGACAGGGACAGGGACAGGAACAGGGACTTGTATTCAGCGATGGCTTCTGAACATTCCTAACACCTCAGAATCTATGGAATTACAACTATAGATACCAATCTGTGGGTCGGTCTATTGATCTCGAGGGAGTCCTCATGCTCCAATCATCTCTCAGTGACTGGAGGCACTGGCTGGGGCCCACGCTTTCAGCACTCCCTCTTTTGAAGGCCATTTCATAGTCAAGCCATAACTAATACACTTAGAGGTCAATGCATCAACCTTACTATGACTTAGGGCGGTGATCCTCAGCCTCTCTAACGCTGTGACCCTTTTATACACCCTCATGTTGTGGTGACCCTAACCATAAAATTAGTTTGGTCGCTACTTCATAACTGTAATTTTGCTACTGCTGGGAACAATAATGTAAATGTCTGTGTTTTCTGGTGGGCTTAGGCAACCCTTGAAAAGGTCGTTAGATCCCAAAGAGGTCTTGACCCACAGGTTGAGAACCGCTGCCTTAGAGATATCACCACATTGTATTTATTTGCTGGAGCGACCATAACAGAGACAAGTTTCGGTGACTGGGTAACTTAAATGAGCTCTTGTTTGCTCACCGGTCTAGAGCTTAGAAGTCTGAGATCAAAGTGTCAAAAGGGTTAGCTTCCCAAAGATCTCTCTTTGGTTTTTGGATGGATATCTTCTCCTGTTTTCAGATGGGCTTCTCTCTGTGTATTTCTGATATGATGAATTAGGGCCCACTGTCTTTAAATGCTTTATATCCAAATATTGTCATATTCTGACGTCCCAAGGGCAGAATTCCAATATATGAATTTAGTGGTGCTGAGCAAAACTCCATCCCATGACACATACCTTTGTTTAAACTGGATCTTCATTTATAGTCGCTTAAGCCATTTTCTCCCGAATGTTTAAACAATATCCTGCCAAGTTCCCATCATCCTCAGGGGTAGAATTTTCTTGAGTAATGAGGAGAGGTTCAGTAAAGATCTGAGCCAAATACCAGCTTCCTTGGGGAGACTACCAACTAGTGGTCATTCCTTCACCTGTGATTTTCTGCCCTTCTGTGGGCACCATCACTGTGCCCGTTAGTGTACTCTGGCCGTGGTGTGTTTGGCCACTATACAATGTCAGAGGCTGGGTCTCACCCATTTGTGCACCCATAGTCCACAGCATACCCTCAGACTCTATGGAGATGGGTGGAGTCCACCAACATCAGCCCACTGTACCTTGGTACTCAATGGCTTCTTTTGATTCTTTAACTTCTGGGCTCTCCTCTTTCATACTCTTCTATTTAAGCCATATATGTGTTTATATATGCATATATATGTACATATATATTTATATTATTTATATTTAAAGCTTTGCCTTAAACTTTCTGAACACCTGTGTTAATTAATCTAGGTATTGGATCTGTGTCACTCTTAAGACACAAAAACTACAACATGGAATTCTATTACCCACTTTCCCTTTTGCCAGGGAGATCATATTTAGTGGAAAGGATTCTGATTGCGATCAAGGAACATGTGAGATTTTCTTGTGGTGATGGACTATCTCAGAAGAGTTACTATATTTATGTATAGCTTAGTTCTTTGCTTTATTTATTCCTTCTAGGTATTCTTTCTCAGGGATGCTCAACCATTCCGTGTTCATCCAGACCTTATGACCCACTCTGCTTATAAACAACTGCTGGATGTCTGATATGAGTGTGGGCCCCCTTAGTCTCGCAGAACCAGACCTGAAAGGACTTTATTAGTTTTGAGATGAGAACTATCAGAAGGGATTTCTCTTACATTTGGTGGTTTTCAGAGGGTGGATTTTTGTCTGAGATAACATATTATTTGAAAACACTTTTACTTGTTTCAAAACAAATTGAGTTATGAAAGTAAAGGTTAAATCTTTTTAAAAAAAACAATTAAGAAATACTCCTGGAATCTAAAATATAAAAGATAATAATATAATAAAAATATAACAATTACCCTGTGCCCACTGTGCCTCTTAAAAACACAAATCATTATATTCTGTTTAAATCTCTAATTCTTGCTTTCCTCTTGCCCTCTGCCCAGCCTCGCTGAGATAGCAAATGTCCAGAGTTTTATGTTTAGCAGCTTTTGATTTCTTTTAAATTTCAGCATGTGTGTATTTAGTCATAGGCGATATAGCCTGTTATGATCAATATAAAAACACATAATGTATAACCTCCTGAAATATCCCCCATTTTATTGAATTATTGTTATTAAAATTTCTTCATTAAAAATTATCCTATTTCACTCATATACTGTCCGTAAACAACCTCCATTTTCTTGATATGGTCTCCTGCTAATGGACACGCAGGCTGTCTTTAGATTTATTTATTTATTACTGTTGGAGGGGCTGGTCCGGGTAGCATTGGGCATGTCTTCCTACACAGAGCATTGTAGGAGGAGGCAGCCTGTGTGAGCGCTCCTGCTTCACCTCCTTGCCAGCCCCTGGTGTTGTTTAGCAGTGGTTTTTGTTTTTTTTTTCTCTCCTCAACCAAATGTTCTGCTAGGCAGTGGGGAGGGGGCTTGAGGAAATCATTCCCTTCGTCAGTCCTGGCTGCTGTCATGAAACATAAACCAAGTGGCTTAAGGAATATCTATTTCTCACTATTCTAGAACCTAGATGCCCAAGACCAGGGTACCAACCTATCTGGTCCCTGGAAGGACCCCCCCTCTCTGGTTCCCACCATAAGCATTCAGACATACTCAATTAGTATTCTTCTTATTGCATCTCCCATGGGTGGGACCTTACAAATGGATACAGATATGGATATGGGTAAATTTCACTTATATCTCTTATTATAAGGTTCTAATCCCATTCATGAGGCTCCACCCCATGACCTAATTACTCCCCAAAGGCTTCATCACCAAAAGACCGTTATATTAGGATAAAACCTTCAACATACGTGTTCGCAATGGGATAGACAGAAACGTTCAACTGATGGTACTTATCCTAAGATGTGCAAATACCACCCTGAGACAAATTAAAAAAAAAGTCAAGTGTTTAATTATAAGTTCACACAAGAAAAGGAATCTTTTCCAGGGATTATATTTGGATGCACATTGAATAAAAATTAGGAAGAGTTAATTTCCTGTGTTAAATTATATAAGCTTTTATTTGTGGAAGGATCAAATATATTCAAGTTGAGTTTGGTTTAAAAAAAAATGGTAGCCTGGGTAAATCTGCATATCCCCTTCCAATTCCAATTTAACCACTAACTTCAACTCCTGGCCTGTTGTCACAGCTATGCTTTAAGGGCTAGCGTGAGCCTCAGATCCCCTAAGCATCCAAACAGGAGGCTGGCACAAGGCCCCTTCTCTCTGCATAAGGACCAATCAAGAAGGATCTCCTGGAAGGGGCGTGGCCTGAGGAAACTACACCTCCCCTGGGGAAAGTCAATGCAGTTATAGTTTCCTGGTATGGCATGGTGATATCCAAAGGACGTTTATAAGAGTCTGTCACCGGATTCCACTTCAGGCTACAACAATAACTGTACTCTCTCTATAAAAGGTTAGAAAGCAGAATACGATATAAGAACCAGCTGCTTTTGAAAGCTATATAGCTGGAAAGTGAGGTGAATTTTCTGTTTTGGGAGTGTGTGGGTGGGTGGATAGAGTGGAATGGGGGTGCATGGAGGGAGGGGCGTCTGAACCAAGGTACAAGGAGAAGGAACCCGTTCTGAACCTGGGCATTCAAAATGCTCCACATGACAGCAGTCTAGGACTGAGTTCCTTGAGCCCCAGAGGGTGGCAACCCTTGACAGGCTTAGTCAGGCTGCTGCGATCCATTCACTGTACCACAGAAAAGTGGAGGTGGGATGATTGTGTTAGCGGCTCTTATGCGGCGGCACCCCAGACAATCAGCTTAAGAGGAAAGGCTGATTTTGACTGTGGCCCAGGGGTGGCTGGCGTGTTGTTTCGGGACCTGTGACGTATCAGGCAGGGAGCGCCTGGGAGAGGAAGCTTCTCATCTCTTTAAGCCTGGAAGCCAAAGGAAAGGAGTGGTCCCACATTCCAGGAGCCCTGCTATGACTAGCCTTTGTTTGTCTACCAGGCTCCCTCTCTTTAAGATTCTTAACCCTGTCCCCAATACTGCCTCTAAGCTAGTGACCAGGTCCTTTGTATTGGGGTCTTTGGGAAATACTTATCAGAAGAACTTGAACGATAACCAAGTCTTGACTCTCAACTGTGGGGTCTACAGTAATACAAAATTACTGGACATGTGAAGAAGCAAGACAATGTAACCCCACAAACCAGGGAACGTCCAAGGACTAGGAACAGCTGCTAGGTGACTCAGAGGCTGGAACTATTACAGTATGCTTACAAGCCGAGTAGGTTGGCACTTACCTGTAATCCTAGCACTTAGGAGGTGGGGTCAGGGGATCAGGAACTCTACCCTAGACTCAACTATACAGTGTGTTTAAGGTCACCCTGAAACACAGGAGACCACGTATGAACACCTTACCTACTTCAACTTAGAAAAAGGAAAAACATAACAAAAAGGT
Organism: Tokudaia tokunoshimensis; assembly: GCA_036184795.1. NCBI lineage: Eukaryota > Metazoa > Chordata > Mammalia > Rodentia > Muridae > Tokudaia > Tokudaia tokunoshimensis. The sequence continues at coordinate 79,071,704 of BTHU01000006.1, forward strand.
AAGTCCATAGAAGCAAGTCTGAGGACTACAGAAACAGTTATAATAAGAGAGGAGGTGGACAAAACTTAGCAAGAAAACCTTAGAGAAAAAAAAAAGGGAAATTTAAGAAACAAATACTAAGCCAGGTGTAGTGGTAGACACCTATAACCTTTGCACTGGGGAAGCATAGGCAGGGGGATCACTACAATTTCCAGGCCTGGCTGGTCTACAAATTGTATTGTAGGCCAAGCAAAACCTAAATATCCAAAAGAACCTAAAATATCTGCAATGGAAAATGCATTATTATTATTATTATTATTATTATTAATTTATTTTTCATGGTAGTAGTAGTATGTGTGTGTTTTCACGTACGTGCTATGGTGTGCATGTGGAGATCAGAGGTTAACTTTTGGGAGTCTGTTCTCTCCTTTCATCATGGGTTCTGGGATCAAACCTAGGTCATCAGTCTTATGCAACAAATATTTTTTACTCACTGAGCCATCTTGCCGGCCCTTACACTTTCTTTTCTTGTTTTTATTTTCTCCATCCATTTATTTATTTATTTATTTATTTATTCATTCATTCATTTACTTTACATCCCAATCGCAGCCCCCCTTCCAGTCCCCCTCCCATGGCCTCTCCCCTAATTCCCCTCCCACTTTTTCTTTTCGTAATGTTTTCTCATAAAATAACATGGATATTTAAAGCAGAATTAGTTTATCACATATTACATTTTATAGTCTTGTTTGTATGAACGCAGTTGTGTGATGTCAGTTGCATAAAACAAGAGTGAAAGAATCATACTGTTTTAAGATTCTAACATTTCTGTATTAAACTCTAAGAACTGTGGTAACTGCATGTTTGAACTCACAGGGTAACTACCTAAAAGCAAGGCAAGATGGGGGAAAAGCCAGGAGAGGAATTAACTGGAATGCTGGAAAATGTTGCTAAAATCAAGAGAAAACAAGAAGGAAGTAACAACCAATCAGAATATCAGACATGACAAACAGAAAGCAAATCACACAGTAGGTGTGTCATGGTCTCGATCACATTAAATGGACCCGCCCATTGAAAGCAGGTTGATCAGGCTAGAAAAATGATAGTAAGGCCTGCAGTGGAAAAGAGTTACCTTCTCAGAGAAGATGGAAATCAAACAGTGGAAAAAGATGTACTCTATAGATAATGCACATAAGATATAGACAATACACATAAGAATATTGGGGCGGGTGGCACATTGGTTAGTTTTAACTGTCAACTGGATACAGCCTAGAAACTCCAGGGAAGAGAGTTCTAATGAGGGATGATCTAAAACAGTGTGTCTGGGGGGGATCCTGTTGTGATCATAAAAAGAGAAAGAGGCGTAAGAATATGTTCTATGGGGCGTGTGGGGGAAGGGGGTGCCTCAGCGGGCCCATGCCGAGGCATCCCTTCCTCCTGAGGGACCAGACACACACACACACACACACACACACACACACACACACACACACACACACACACACGATGGTATAGAATAGAATAGAGTTTATTTAGGGCATGGGGAGGGGAGTTAAGAGAGTAGTAGGGGCAGAGAAAGGCAGGAGGAGAGAGTAGAGAAGCAGAGGCCAGCCATGACCATGTGGAGAGAGTTGGGGAAGGGAAGAGCCCAAGAGGACAAGAGAACAAGAGGATAAGAGAGAGAGGAGGGTCAAGCAGCCCCTTTTGTAGTGGACCAGACCTACCTGGATGTTGCCAGGTAACTGTGGGGCGGGGCATACCTGGCTGTTGCCAGGTAAGTGTGGGGTGGAGCTTAGACAGAATCCTAACAGATCTTGTTGGCTGTTAATTGACGTTAATGGATGGTAGAAGAGAAAAGACATCTAGAAGTAAGCAAGGAAGAATCCAAGTGTGATTCTGTGTTCTTGACTAGATGTGATACTTTAAGTTCCCCTTTGAAGTAGTTCCTCACAATAGTGGTTTGGAAGTGGAAGACAAGCAAATCCTTTCCTCCCCTGTAATTGTCATTTGTTTGGTTGTTTGCTCTTTGTCACAGTAAAAGAAATGAAGCTACAACACGTAGCTAAATTCATCCGAGATAAAACAGACTTCAAGACAGGGATGCAAACAAGTTTCAATACATTCAAAAGGACTGAAAGCTCACAAGTTAATTGACTACAAATGGTTAAATTAGAAATGCAGAGCTGGGGACATAGCTCAGAGTGAGGCCAACATGCACAAGGCCCCCGCGTTTGATGCTCAGCGCGCGAGCGAGCGCGCGAGCGAGCGCGCACGCACGCGCGCGCACACACACACCACTTAAAATGGATTCGAGAGATCACAAAGAAAATTAGAAAATACTTTGGAGTCTGCAATCGATAGGCAATCCAAAATGTGCGAGATGCATCTGAGCTGATAGTAGAGGGAAATCTATTTTAATTAGATTTAATTAGAGGGGAGTATTTTAAATGTTTCAAGCAAAATAAATGAAGCCCATAGAAAAGAGATGCAAATGATATAAATAGAAGGCCAAATATAAATGGACTAGAAAACTAACCATAGATTCAGTTAGCAAAGCCAAGAGTTAGAGTCTTTATTCCACTTCCCCTCTTCTCTCATTAGAATTTGAAAGAAAGACACCAGGCAGGGTAGCCACAAGTCTCAGCACTTGCCCGGTGCAGGGAGATGGAGAACAGATGAGACAAGGCAGCCTTGCAGTTATGAGTCCCGGCCCAGCATGTTGGGTAATGGAGGTGGGCAGAGATCTGGCAAAGCTGCAGCGCCTCAGAGAACACAGAGAAAGCATGCTTAGGCTTTGGCCAGGATCTAAAAGGGAAGAGTTAGAGAGGAGGAAAGGGAAAAGTCCTACTTTTCTGAGGACTCAGGAAAGTGGACAGGCTCGGTCGTGCCGCGTGCCACGGCCCCACAGCAAGCCCCTGTCTCAAAAGCTAGGCTTCTAAGAAACGTCAATAAAATTGACAAACTCTAGTACGACGATGTGAAGCTGCCAACATTTATAATCAACGATCTTACAGATAGTAAACGGAGAGTAGTAGAATATTATGGACAACTGTATAGATATATCCAACAGCTTAAACCGAAAAAAAGGCGAAAAGCATAATTTACCTTAAGAGACACAGGACAAAATAGAATACCAGAAGAGTTTTCTTTTTCATTGAATTTTTTATTATAAACCTTAACTTGGAATAAGAATGTTAGAATCAAATGAACCGACTGAGAATTCTGTCAAATAATTCTAAAAAAAGAAGAAGAAATAACAATCTTAGCATAGTTTTTTCAAGAAATAGATGAGGGATTCTTTTTTTTTTTTTTTTTGAGGGCAGGGGGTTAGAAACACTTTATTAGGCTAGGCCAGCCAGCCAGGAGGCTGAACTGGAGTGAATGGTCCAATAGCATATTATGGGCAAAGACTTCCAGGTATACACTACCTTCCGCCCCTGCCTCGTTGCTTTCCACGCAAGGCTGGGCCCTGGATGGGGAAGTGGGTGTGGGCTCGCCAGTGTGTGCGCAGTCTCTGGGACATTGTGTCTACAGCTGCCTTCAGTCCTGGCTGCGGGGTGATCTCTACTGTGTAGTCAGTCATTAGCTGTTTGCGAGGCCAGCATGGAGCGGCACACTTCAAAAGCAGGCCGCCCAGCTCCGAGCTCTGCAAACGGACACTATTCATTGAGCTGGGGGAACCGTGAAACCAACTGGTAACCAAAGGTATGGATATTAAAGGGCGCACACGCTGCTCTCCTACTCCAGAAGCAGGGGCCGGATGGTATCTTCCCAGTCCCCGATGTGTTGACTCAGCTCTGTCTCCTGGATAAACTTCTGGTAGGTGGCAATGAGTTCCACATTTCTTCAAACCAGCTCCTCGCATCTCAGGGAGATACGAGACATGGCCTCTACACTGAGGTCAGCAGTTTCCCCAGGTATCACCCCCTCAGGCTCTTCTACATACTCTTCGGGCTCTAGAAAGTCATCTGCTTCCCCTAGATCTTCTAGAGACTCTTCCAAGCAATCCTCCTCTGTAGGCCACAGATCCTGCCGTCTTTCTGTTATCATACGTCTCCACAGCCTCTGAAGGGTCTCGAACTGTTCTATCCCGTGTTTCCAGTACGGGACTTCCATGTCTGCAAAGATTGGACCCTTCCACCGAGCCCTCCTGCCATCAGTGTGTTCAGCATAAGTATCCAGGTACCACTGGTGAAAGTCCTGCAACTTGGTGGCATCCTTCCTCTTGCCCTTCTGTCCTGGAGTCTCCTTCACACCGGGTGGCACAGAATAGAGTCTGGAAGAGTTTAGAGTCCAAGGAGTCAAAAGGGTCCAGGCTCTGCCAGGGTTATGGGGTTTCCTGCAGCCGGGAGGCAGGTTCCAGGGCCCCTTGTCGTTCCTGCAGCGTGTATCTCCTTGGCAAGATGGCACTCTGCTGTGAGGTCCTGGGCTCCGCAGGCAACTTCTGGGAGCTCCGCTACATCCTCTGCATCCTCCTCTCCACCGCTGAGCGCTGGACCATCTGGCTCTCGGGAGATGGTGAGTACAGGAACAGGACTCCCATTTCCAGATACTTCCATTGACTGCCCCTCAGCATCCTCCGTATCTTTCTGGCTCCTTGACATGGGGTATGGCTCCACAGGCTCAACAGGATACATTCCCACTGGATCCAACACAGAGGCACCTCTGGGGTTGGGGATACATGTGTTCATTCTGAAATCCTTCCTACTGACAGCTATACAAGGGGATCCCGTTCTTTTCCACTTCATCAGGGGCCACCAAGGCCATGGGTAGGAGGGGTATGAGAAGCAGCTCACTGGACGCCTGGTCATTTTTCAGATCCACATTAGCCCCGGAGCCAGGGAAGTCTTTCAGTGGCAAGAACCCATTCTCTGTGTCTTATTCCTGCACAAAACATCATGACCAGTTGGGGAGGAAAGGGTTTATTCAGCTTACACTTCCACACAGCTGTTGATCACCAAAGGAAGTCAGGACTGGAACTCAAGCAGATCAGGAAGCAGGAGCTGATGCAGAGGCCATGGAGGGATGTTCCTTACTGGCTTGCTTCCCCTGGCTTGCTCAGCCTGCTCTCTTATAGAACCCAAGACTACCAGCCCAGGGATGGCACCACCCACAAGGGGCCCTCCCCTCTTGATCACTAATTGAGAAAATGTCCCACAGCTGGATCTCATGGAGGCACTTCCTCAACTGAAGCTCCTTTCTGTGTGATAACTCCAGCCTATTGTGAGTTGACACAAAACCAGCCAGTAAGTACACTCTGTTTCACAAGGAGTCCCTGAGTTGACAGCTCTGTTGCTCCCATCTTCCTGCACTAAAGAGAGCTGCTTGGCTCGCCTCGTGCCGCCAGAAATGAAATGGAGAGCCTGGTAGACCAGCGGGTAGAGGCCCTCCACCTTTTCACTGTGGACACAGGCTGAGCCCTGGATCAACGGTGCTGCCTCAGTGAGGTTTACTGTGGGTTTGCCTTCAACAGAAATGCAGAGCTGGTCCAGCTCCTCCAGATGCTCGCCCAGCTGTGCCGCCGCGACCTCCTCCCATCCCGGATGTGCTACAAGAGGTGAGGAAAGCACACGCCCCCACATCTACCATGTCCAGAATGGGACTAGAGGCCTGGAACCACGGTTCAACCCGCCGCTGGTTCTGAGGGACTATTCTTATACTGATTAACGAGGCGAACAAATCCTGAAGCAAGCATTTCAGAAAATGGTGTGTGTGAGAGAGAGAGAGAGAGAGAGAGAGAGCGCACACATTATATCATTATCTTTATGAACATAGATATATATTTTTCCTAAAAAAAAGTTAGTAATTAAATCCTAACAATGTTTCAGAAACAGTGCAATTTGACTATCGGAGGATTATTTCATCACTGTGAGCAGCGTGAATCAACTTAAGGAAGTTAAGTGCACTTTGGCTTACAGTTTGAGGCTACAGAACCTCGCGGTGGGAAGGCATGGAGGCTGGTGGGGCTCCATGGCAGAAGAGGAGGGTAGCATTTCTGAGACAAATGACAGAGAATAAACAGGAAGTGGGTGGGGCTGGGCTATCAAACCTCGAGGACTGACCCCACCCTACCTCCTAAAGTTCCCACAACCTTCCAAAACAGTATCACCCTCTGGGGGGAGGCAAAGTGTTCAAACACAAGAGTCTGTGGAACTCATTTAACACTCAAGCCCAAGCACTCAGAAACATAAAAATTGTCTTTCAGTATTCAACTTTGAATCAATTCATCACAGTTAGAAAACAAAGGAGAAAATTAATCACGTCAATAGGTGTGGAAAGAACATCTGGGAACAGTCAAACACCCAAACACAGAAACTCCCAGTAAACCAGAAATAGGAGACTACTTCCCCAGCCTCATAAAGGGCATCTGGAAAACCCTAAAAATAGCATCATATTTAATGATGGAGAGGCTGATGCTTTCCGTCTAACACTGGGAAACACTCCAGGATCCTGTCCTGTCTGTTTAATGTAGTCGCTGCTCTGTGTAAGGCCCGCATGAGTTGCTATATGCTAGTCACATCTCACCATCTTTGGCTCAGTTCAAACTTCCCCTCCTGTTGGCTGTTTCTGACACAGTTGCTTGCCCCTCTCTGCACTAACACAAACCCCAACAGCTTCTGAGGAGCTACACTGGCAACTATGTAAACAATTTCCCCTCTGCAGGTGTTTTCTGTAAACCAACCAGTCCTTAACCCTGCTGAATGCTCAAAGGATAAACAGGAATAAAGACGTAGTCTCTCTGGCTTCTCCCTCTCTCTTTCCCTCTCTGGTTGTGTAAACTCTTTATCTCTCCTCCAGACTCCCCATCAGGCTCCTGAGGGGCCTTTGGTCTCTCTGGGACGTTTAGGGAATCAATGATTTCTGTTTCATGAATATTGGCTTCATTTCCTTGTTGGAACTCACTTGCTTGGTCCCCTCGGTTAGATGGTTCTTGTTGGAGGCCACCCGTGCCAGATGGTCACTGTCAAAAGATGGAGACTGCAAGTCCTAATTAGAAAGAAGCAGGAACAGAAGCTGGGGTAAGAGTTCAGGTAGTGAGATGCATGTTTGTAATCCTGGTGCTGAAGAGACAGAGATAGGCAGATCCCTGACATTCATTGCCCCCCCCCCACCAGCATGACCTTCTTGTTGAGGTTCAGGCCGGTGAGAGACTGCCTCAGAAAGGCGGATGGTGCCTAAGGAACAACACCCAAGGGTGTTTCCTCTGAATGCAGGTGCTCACAAGTGCGTTTACCACTGAAACCCCTGGTGTACTCGTGTACACACACACACACACACACACACACGGGGGGGGGGGGGAGAAGGAAATTGGGAGACCAGAAACCACAACAGCTTTCTACTACTTTTTATTATTAGTTGACTGAAACTCTAAATAACAGGCCCCCCCCCCCCGGTTTGTTTATCGTGGTGCTGTGGTTTAGCAATTCTGAAACCCCTTAAAATATTTTTTTTTCAATTTTTTTTTAACAATTTCTTGCATGTATAAAATGCATTCTGATGACTCTCTCTCCCTTCTGTTCTTAGGCTCCTCATCCCTGCCAACCTTCCTCCTTACAAATCTGTTTCCTGTCTTCATTACTTTTGTGTGTGTGTATCCCACAGAGTTTTTCCCTTCTGAATAACTTTGGGTTTGAAATGATCCTTTAAAATATGATGAGCTTACCCGTGGGTACACAACAGGGTACTATACCTTTAATTTTTTCAAACCCTATCTTTAATGATGGTTCTTAAATGCTTTAACCTCCCTTCTAAATCACCACGCACAAGGGATAGTGGAAAAGAAAGGATGTGTGTGTGTGTGTGTGGTGTTGGGGGGAGCTGACCTGTTTAGAAAGGTTCTTTGGAGCAACTTCCGTTTGCATTGTCAGGAAATCAGTAGGGTCAGTTTATAGGTCAGCAGTGGCAGCTTGATCCACTTGCAAACACTTCACAGATACACCAGCCATCCAATACCGTAGTGTTGGGATAGCAAATGCCAATCGGCAGCAGTGGCACAACCTAGCAGAGATATCCAGGCCTCAGCCAAATTGGCACCAGCCAGCAGAAGGGATTCAGACCTCTGAGACACCAGGGAGTTCTTGCCTCCTCTTTCAGGGAAGTGAAGATCCGTGAAGATGTGAGACCAGCAAACATTGCACAACTAGCTCTAAAAACAAGCCCCACTCACAGTCAATTGAGACCTAGTTATACTTCCTGCAAACATCACATGCCCTCCACAGGCCTTGCCTTGCCATATGTCTTGTCTCAGCATGTGAGTCTGTCCCGGCTGACATCACTCTGCCAATTGGCCTGAGTCCTTGGAAGCAGTTAGAAGCCACAGCATACCACCAGAAAGTGTTTGGTGCATTTTCTCTCTACGGAGTCCTGACAAATGGAGCTCAACTATGCAGTGTAAGGTGGGCCAATACAGGCATATCATTGGCGAAGAGTCCTTTGTCACTCGTCCTTTCACGTGCTTGCTTTAGCCAAGCATTCTTTCACCTGTGTCTGCTTCAGTAATATGTTCCTTCACCTGTCTGCTTTAGAAAAACATCCTTTCACTTGTGTCTGATTCAGGAAATCACTCCTTCACCTGTTTGCCCCAGCAAAACACCATCTGATGCAAATGACTTTCCAAAGAACCCTGTGTCGATTTAGCCACGTAGCAGTAGTAGGTCCCCTACCCTGGCCCTCAAGGTTTTCCTAGTCACGAGTTTTGAGTGATTTACAGTTCTAAACATGTGTTATCTCTTGGGTAACAGGTCTAAAATCCAAGCATGGAATGGGTTGGTTATTCCGGCTGCAGCTGTGACACCATTTCACCTTGCCTGGCAGATTGATATTGTACTTCATAGAGTTCATTTTGCATTCTAAGCTTAAGGCAATTTATTGAGAATGATGAGAGGAGAAAGCTACAAATGTAAAAAGCAAAAAAAAAAAAAAGCATAGTATATAGATTGCAGTTTGGGATTGGAATTGCACATGTAAGTTTGAGTAAATTGCTTTTAATATTGAAGAAAATAGATGTGTACATATATATGTGTATGTACTGATCTTTTTAGAAAAATAGAAACAGAGAAAACATACATGCAGTTCCTACTAAAAGATACTAGACCTGTCTGAGAAACATCAGACTGCAGCATGAAGACAGGGAGGGTCTGATATTGAGCTTGGAAGATTGGATTGAGTCAGCAGGGAAGCAAGAGTTTAAGGAATATCAAATGACAGGGGACCCAGGGGAGTTAGGTGAGGAGCTACTGCTAGTCCGATCTGGGGCAACTTAAATATCAAAATGACTATCCATGATAATGAATTATAACCCAATATATAAAATAAGTATCCCGGGCCATGCTGATACAAACAGGGTAGAAAGTACGGAATGTTGATAATGAAATGGAGATGATGTTTCTTTATGACAGAATGCCACGAAAGAAGAAGAGAGAAAAAGCAGAGACAGAAAGAGAAGGCAAGGAAGGGGGGAGGGAAGGGAGAGCGGAAGAGAGCAGGCAACAGGAAGGAAGCAGGCAGGAAAGGAAAGAAGCAGGCTAGGAAATCACCAGTGGGCACTAAAATCACTTACAGTCTTCATTGTTGTAGCTGGTAATATCAAAGGAGAACTAGTCATTTCAAATTGGAAAAACCTACTTATTCCAGTGCTCACAATGAGTTATCACTTATCGCTGGACAAGCTGACATCTTGTGAGAAAGACACATTGTCTCTATCCGAATTCAACCTGACTCTGGCCCTGACAAGTGTGGAAATGAATTAAACAGGAAGGCAGGAAGTGACCTAGCTCACTGAAAAAAAAAAAGTACATCTCTGTTATTCAGAAAAAGTGTTGGATCTCTGAAAAGTAAGTTACTATGTTGTATTCAGAAATAAACCCAGAAGTTAGTCTATATTAGAACAGATTAAAAATGTAATCTTGGGCCGGGCGGTGGTGGCGCACGCCTTTAATCCCAGCACTTGGGAGGCAGAGGCAGGAGGATTTCTGAGTTCGAAGCCAGCCTGGTCTAAAAAGTGAGTTCCAGGACAGCCAGTGCTACACAGAGAAACCCTGTCTCAAAAAACCAAAAAAAAGAAAAAAAAAAAAGCCTAGCCAAAAATGTATTCTTGGGTTGGAGAGATGGCTCAGGGTTAGAGCACTGGCTTTTCTTTCAGAGGTCCTGAGTTCAATTCCCAGCATCTGAATGGTGGCTCACAACTGTCTATTACTGTAGTTCCAAGGGATCCTATACCCTCCCCTGGTGTGCAAAAGTACATGCAGACAGCACACCCGTATACATAAATATATCTTTAAAATGCATTTTTAAAAAAGATTTATTTATTTTTATATCTAAGTACACTGTAGCTGTCTTCAGACGCACCAGAAGAGGGAGTCAGATCTCATTACAGATGGTTGTGAACCACCACGTGGTTGCTGGGATTTGAACTCAGGACCTTCAGAAGAGCAGTCAGTGCTCTTAACCGCTGAGCCATCTCTCCAGCCTTAAATGCATTCTTTTTTTTTTAAAAAAAGATTTATTTATTATTATATGGAAGTACACTGTAGCTGTCTTCAGACACTCCAGAAGAGGGTGTCAGATCTCATTACAGATGGTTACGAGCCACCATGTGGTTGCTGGGAATTGAACTCAGGACATTCAGAAGAGCAGTTAGTGCTCTTAACCGCTGAGCCATCTCTCCAGCTCCCAAAATGCATTCTTATTAAGGGGAAACCTTATATGAACAACAGAAAGCTACAAAAATGAAGAACTTTAAGTGATGTTTCCTTATTCTTACTGAATCATCTATAATTACAAAAATCCTCATTTTTTTTTTAATACCCCAAGTAGGAGTGAGCTTCAGATTTTACTTTCATCCAGTTATCAGATGTTTGCACGGACCAAATGTGTATGATTTCTCCTTCTGGATTTTAGTGATTTGATTATTGCTAAGAACCCTGCACAAATAAGTAGACATCCTGACAAACACCTTGTTTTCCTCTTTTTATAATATATGTAATAATATACATAAAACTAGCAAGTTGAAATGACAAAACCATAGTTAGCATCTGCATTTGCTATGTGTCAGCCACTTTCATATGCTTAAGACAAATCTCAGGATCACCCGGCAGAGTGATGTACACCTTTAATCCCAGGGAGACAGAGTCACGGGTATTATCATGAGTTCAAGGTCAGCCTGTGTCCGTCTGTATTTCAGGGAAGGCAGAATATAGTTTGTGCAATGTCAGGCTGCCTGCCTGGCTGCCTGGCTGAGATGTTGGAATGTTGGAGTGTCTGGATGGAGCAAGTTGACTGCTCAGGGGAGAGACAGCCGGATCTCTTTTGCTGTTGTCAAAGTGCAAGCCTGGCCTGCTGGGTGGAGCTGAGATCCAACGACTAAAAGCTTCAGGGGAGAACACTCTTCCCTGCAGTGTTACAGCCCAATAAGACAGTCACCCTCAGACTGTTCCTGGTGAGATAACTTTATTCCATTTGGATAGGGACCTTATAAACATTTTGGGAATGATGATGATGATGGTGGTGGTGATGATGATGATGGCGATGATGATGATAGTGATGATAACTTTCACAACCTTTGAGGTAGGCAGTATCAGTTACATAGTCCAATCGAGTTTTATTTGTGACATGTGTCAACGGGATGCCAGGCATTTCCAAGTATCTAGAGAAGAAATCAAAGTGGCATATGCTGTTTTACTGATTAATCCAGAAGTAACAACAGGCATTTCTCAAACTCCATTTTCCCTTTGAGGCCCTCTTTTCATGGAGTCCAGGCAGTCAAAGAACTAGTAATTCTCTCACCCCTTCCTCCCATGCACTGAGATTCCACCATGTCTAGCTTCTTGTTATGTTTTTTGAGACAGGGTTTCTCTGTAGCCCTGGCTGTCCTGGAACTCACTCTGTAGACCAGGCTGGCCTCGAACTCAGAAATCTGCCTGCCTCTGCCTCCCAAGTGCTGGGATTAAAGGCGTGCACCACCACTGCCCTGCCCAGATCCATTCTTTAAAGATGAGATTGGAAACATCTGAAATCCACTTTGGGCTCTTCAGGGATTCTCTTTGACTGGGCCCTGTTTCTAGAAGGGGAAAATGTTTCTTTGTTTCTCCTCAGCTCTTTGGTTAGCACCTGGGTGTGGATTGTGCAAAGCAGGGTATGAGGAGCTCCAGCATGGAGCCCTAGTTGGAACCTCAGAGCCTTACTGTGTGCACCTGCTGTCTTCCCCTGGCTTGATCTCAGGAGGAGAAGATCCTTTACACAGGGCACATGCTGCTGTTACACACACACACACACACACACACACACACACACACACACACACAGAGAGAGAGAGAGAGAGAGAGAGAGAACACATGCTGCTGTTGCACACTTTACAATTCATCACCACCACCTGGGGCCTTTGTGTCTCTGCATGCCACGAAAACAGAGCACATCCTTTTCATTTCTTGGGGTCTGCATTTAGGGTCCCAGGCTTGGCTGTGCTTGTTTCGACACCCCCAATTTGCCCAGCTCCGGTAGACAGAGAGTACACATGGGCCTGTTCTGAGACCTGGAGACCCGGAAGCAGCTGGCCAACTGTGACAGAACCCCTGCAGTTCTGACCATAGCGGCCAAACGAAGGTGTCTGCCCTCTGGCTGCCGCCATTTCCTGTGGAACACAGCTGGGACCTTGCAAGAGCCCGCTCCAGAATGTTGTTGTGAAGAAACTGTAGGCAAACCCAAATGGATAGCTTACAAAATACCTGGCCTGTATTCTTTCATGACACTGAGACGAAGGCACTCAAAGAAAGTAGGTGGCTTTGTGTCCAAGGGGACTGAGTGTGAAGACAGGGTAGTGCAGGACTCTGGACTGGTCTTGAACTGGCAAAGTGAACACGAGAGGATATGATCTAGGCAATATGTGAAAGTATAATACAAACTGTCCTCTTCCCTCTGCTCTCTTTCTTTCCCTCGCTTGCTCTCTGGCTTCCCTGTAAATGAATGCACACAAACACACAGCAAAAGAGAGAGTATATACAAGGAAAAACAGCAGGCAGGCAATGATTCCATTTCTTTCTCTTTTTTTCTAGACAGGGTTTCTCTGTATAGCCCTGGCTGTCCTGGAACTCACTCTGCACACCAGGCTGGCCTCGAACTCAGAAATCTGCCTGCCTTTGCCTCCCAAGTGCTGGGGTTAAAGGCATGCACCACCACTGCACCGGTGATTCCAATATTTTTTAAATAGCAAGCGTATACATATTATATGGAATGATCAAGATTCTTCGTGGTGATGGGATTTTGAGTAATCTACATTCTTTATGTGTGGTACCAGTTTTCAATATGTGCTATTTAATAAACATTGAAGCAATATTTTTGTGTGAAAGGACAGAACACTGCTTGAAAAAATTATACGAGATTTCCACATTAAAAATATCCTGCCTGGGCTGGAGAGATGGCTCACCAGTTAAGAGCACTGACTATTCTTCCAAAGTTCCTGAGTTCAAATCCCAGCAACCACATGGTGGCTCACAACCATCTGTAACAAAATCTGACGCCTTCTTCTGGAGTGTCTGGAGACAGCTACAGTGTACTTACACATAATAAATAAATCTTTAAAAAATATCTCGCCTTCCCTCATTTTGGTTTTGTGGTATGCTGAGTGTATTACTTTAAACCTTTTGCTTTCTGAGGCTAAAATGTTTCCAGGTGTGCTGAGCTGCCACCTGAACACGAGCAGAGTCTCTGGGTTGGAAAGAATTACGGCATCTGATTTTCCGCAGTATTCTACTTGGAATGAAGTGTCTTGAGGTCATTCCAAAGTTCTCTAGAGTTCTCTAAGGACTCTGTTCCTTTGATCCTATGCACCTGACCACCCTGAGGGCACACCATGCTGGCCCTGGGAGGTGCACCCAGGAAGTCACAAGACATCCAGGAGCCTGAATGTGTGTAGGAGCCTTGCTAGGCTCATCCTCCAGGTCAGTTGCCTGAAGGTGTTCTGAGAACGAACGAGGAGGCTTCTAGAATGGTTTGAGCTGCTCAGATGAAAGAAACCAAATCTCCAGTTTTGTTTATAAAACAACCCCTTTTGCCATTGGGTCCACCAAGTCAACCACGATCATAGAAAGACCACTGGCACCAAAGATATCACTAACAATGCAAGAAAGGTAGCTGCTGGCGTGAAGTGCCACAGATGGTGACAGCTTGGAGGCTTTACTTGAGGTGGATGATAAAACCGTGCAGTTAACCGGCTCTTACCGGCTGAGGCATCTCTCTACCCCACCCCACTAGATACAGTTTTAAAACAAATACTTCGTTTCTTTTTGTATGAGAGTGTCAAACATAAAGATAAACACACATGATGGATAAGAGATGACCCCTTACATGATTTGGTGGACAGACTAATCCTAATATTCACCCCCTCCCCCAATGTTCCCTTCACCTTGCAACCTATGATTTGCTTTCTGGCTAAATAGAACACGTACATTTGACTCTAATGTATAGAGCCTGCTTGCTTGCAGGCTTTTCTTGTTGACAATGAGTTCTGGGAAATGCCAAGGTGCTAATGAACTACTGTGACCTTTAGGAGATGCAGGTGCCCTCTGGGAGTTGTGGAGAGTTTCCAGTGGCCGACTGGCAAGAAGCTGGATGCTGTCTTACAAATGCATTAAAATGAATTCACGAGCGACCCAGATGAGCATGGAAATGAATTCTTCTCCAGGCCATGAAAACCCAACCTAGCCTACACCTTGATGGTATGGGCAGAGGTCTCAAAAGACTTGGATACCTGATCCACAAAGGTTGTGAGGTACACCTGTTGGGTTTAGCCCTCGGGTTTGTGATAATCTGCAACAGTGGATAATTAAACACAGTTACATCACATAATGGAAACACTTTCCCAAGAGTTCCCAGAGTTGTTCCTTCTGTCTCCTTGTATGTGGGAGGAGGATGGTCTGGAGATTCTAAAAGCACAATCTAGATGTTCTATCATTTCACTTGCAAATACTTTTAGTATGCGTCTCTAGAGGATAAGGACTTTTCAACTATGCTAGGTGCCAGGAAAATCCAGTTTAGTTGAGAATAAGAATGGGCAAGTACTTTACCACGGAGCTCCACTCCCAATGCCAAGAGAGGGCACTTTCTAAAGCCACCAAGACAATAGAGTTACACATGTGCTTTTGACAAAATAACGTCTTGATCACATCGGCTAAAGGGTGGGAAGACATAAGAGCTTTTACTTTAAATGCCAGCGTTGGTTGGTTCTTTTTTTAAAAGTAGCACGCTCACCAAGCACTTAGTTGTCTCTGTAATGTGCTTGTCTGTCCTGCAGTATCTCAAACCATTCAAAATCAATTCTAATTGTCCACTTAAGACCCTTAGCTGGGCTTGGTGGAACATATCTGTAATCCCAGCAGGCAAAAGGCAGAGAATCAGGAACTGGAGACTACTACAGTAGCCTAGGCTACAGTAGTGCGAACTTACTTTAAAAATGCACCCATCCACTCACCAAACAAAGGAAAAGCCCCATCCAGCCCCCAAGAATCACACTTGCTTTTTTAACCTCTTGTAATTCCACGTCCTATCTAATTACCATTTCTATTCCTACCACTTCCCAGCTGGTTACATTCTTTTTCTCTTTTGGCTAGTCAAGCTTATCTCCCTTTGACAGTGAGCACTGAGGCATGCTTTGTAAGGGAAAGACAGAGCTCTGGGTTCAGTGCCATCTCTATCACTGGGCAGCTTTGTAGTGTTGGGCAAGCAGTTTCTTTGAGCTTGGTACAATAGGGCATCGCAGGGTTGTAGTGAGGATTACATAGAACGCGGGCAGTGTGCAAATATCCACCCCGCGCAGAAAAAGCACCTTTCTTTGTGGCTCTCCAAACGTTGAGCACCACAAAGCCCAGTACCTTGCCTCCCCGCCTTCGTCGCAAGGGATGCCGGGGCTTGTAGTTTTAGATCCTCAAGTCACGTTTCCTTCTAGAATCGGACAGCGAGAGAAGGAACTACATATCCCAGCGGGCTCTGAAAAGAAAGTAGGGCTCGGAAAATCGAGCGCCGTTGCCTGGTGCCCTTTTGCGCTGGGTTACTCTAGTGCAAACTCCAGTTAGCGCTCCAACCGGGTCGCGAAGCCCAGGGGCGCTGCACGCTCAGGCGGCGGGGGCTCTCTGGCCAGCGCCCGGCTTGCGCCCGCAGGTACACCCAACTGTCAAACGGGGCTGTAGAGAAAAGCGCACTCCAAGCATCCGCTAGACCTGCGGTCCCTTTACTGTGTGTGGGCTCCACAGAGGCAAGGAGACAGAAGTAAAATGAGCGCATTGTGAGCATCAGTGGGGGAAGAGTAGAGAATGAAAGATGGGGAAGACAGCGACCTTTGCAAACAAAGCCTGCCACGGGGGCTTTTAATCCAAAAGAGGGACCAGATCAGTCGCTGCTGGAGCTGACACAGACCGCTCTGCTGTCCCCCTGCCCTTCGAGGTCCCGAAGTCTGGCCTGTTTCAGGCTGCTGCTCATCACCCTGTCATCAGGCACTCCACCCCCATCCTCTGGGCATCGGTAGAGTTTCCCTGGCGTCCCAGCCACGCGTGGCGCTGGGGAGGAAGAGGACGAGCCGGGGGCAGGCCAGGAAAGGTCACTTCTCTGCGCCGAGGGTACTCGGGTCCCCCGTAGTAGCAAGAACGGTTTTTCGACTGGTCATGAGGATGCACGTGTCCAGAGGCCGCAGCTGGGGCGGGGAATAATCCGGTGGAGAACCCCGTAGAGGAACTAAGTCCGCGGGGAGCGCATGGCGCCTCAGCACCTAGGGCAACGACCTGATCGCTCCTAGGGTGAAGGATGTCACCGGGGAGCCAGGAGCCTTCCTCAGGGTGCGCCAGGCCCGCACAGTCCCCGAGCCCTGCTCTCTGGCCCGGGGGGACTGGGGCAGGGACCCATGGGAGCCGGCGCCCTGGCTTCGCCGGCGAGGAGGAGGAGGAGCAGGAGGAGGAGCCGGGCCGTGAGGCGCGGGCGTCACCGCCCACCCGGCAGCGAGGAGGCGGACCTGCTCCGAGCGCCGCGCGCGCCGGGGCTGAGCCTTGCAAACAAGTGTCTGTGGCAGCGTCCCCGCGGCCCTCTGGCGGCCCTCGTCGCGCTAGGGCTGGCTCCTCCGGACAGAAGGATCCGAGGAAGCCCCGGGAGCCGCCGCCGCCACCGCGGTCGCCACCCTCGGCCTTAGCCCCGCGTAGGGGCCGCGGACTCAGCTCGGTTGCTCGGCTCGTGGACGCGGGGTCGCAGCGCGGGCAGCGCCCCGGCTCCTACGGAGCAGCTCCTGACAGAAGAACGCGCGTGGTTGTCCCCACCCCTGGGAGGGGTTGCCGGTGCCGCGAGCTGCCGCCCAGTTTGCAGCGCTCTCTCCTGGGAGAATCCGTTACCGGGAAAGAGTAGAAACCACCTGGCCGAGGCGCAGAAGTGGCTCCGGAGGGAGCCGGCGCCGGGTCCGCTGCCTCGTGTCTCCTAAGGGCGCGGCGATCGAGGATCCGCGGGCCGGAGCACAGGAGCAGCCGGGAGCTTGCGGGTGGCGGAGCCAGGCGCACCGCCATCTGGGTGTCTGCTGAGCGGTCCCCCGCGCCCCGCGGGGTCCTGCAGCCCCGATCCACCGGCTGGAAGCCACGGAGAACCGCTGCCGCGGACTGCGGACTAACACCGTTCCTCCCGAAAGAGGATTCTGCTATGACAGCTGGGCTCTCCAAGGGGTTAACCTGGGTGTCCTCGGCAAAGTTGTCGCCGAGCCGGGAGCCCGTTTAGGGGTCGCAGCGCCGCGGCTCGGGGGGCGGCCGTGGCTCGGCGGGACCCACGCAGCCGGGGGGCTTCTGGGGGTGTGCGCCCCCAGCCGGCTGCCCTCGTGGATGCCTCCCGGCGGCGGCGGGCCCATGAAAGACTGCGAGTACAGTCAGATCAGCACCCACAGCTCCTCCCCCATGGAGTCGCCCCACAAGAAGAAGAAAATCGCTGCCCGGAGGAAATGGGAGGTGTTCCCAGGAAGAAACAAGTTTTTTTGCAACGGGAGGATCATGATGGCCCGGCAGACCGGCGTCTTCTACCTGACGCTCATCCTCATCCTGGTCACTAGTGGACTCTTCTTCGCCTTCGAGTAAGTGGCGGCTTCCAGATGCCGTGCTTCCCCTCTCGCTTCTCCTGCCCCTACTTTGGTGACTTTCGTTTTCTGGTGTATATTGTTATATAATGTCAGTCTGCTTTCCCTGTTCTCTCTCTATGGGATTTTTCAGCCCCCTGGAATAACGCCTTGCCGGGCCTGGATCCTAGGAGTAAGGGAGAGGAAAGAGGGGCACGTGTAAGGTGTGCCAGGTCACTGACTCCAGAACATTGGCTAGAACCAGGCAGGTGGACTCAGAGTTTGGAAGGAGCACATCAGCCCAGGTGCAGCCTTCTGGGGGCAGGGTGGAGATTTCTAAGAGATAGGCTTGACTTAGTCCTTATCTCCGCCCTCGCCTAAGGAAGTTCGAGGCATCTTCTTAAACCTAATCTTAGTTATTTTAGGACGAAAGTGTTGATTGCCTACAGTGTCCTGCGTGGGTAATTTCAGTTTTCATTTCCTTGTACCCTTGATTCACAGTCTTACCAAGGGAGGGAGTGTACCTTCTTTCAGAGAAGTTTCCCCAGAAAATATCCACAGTTGATCATTTGGGAACAGGTGAGAGACTTAAGGCCTGGAAAGGAAACCCGGACACCACCACGTGGCTCCTTCCGATTTCAGAAACAACACTTTGGGACACTATCCTGGGGGCTGCGGGGATGGGGTACTACTACTACATGTGAGTCTTTAGGAAAATCAGATTGGTCATAGCAACTATCCTTCTGCTCTATGAAGACAGGTCTTCCTTGTTAGTAGCACGTAGGTAGAGTTTAGCCATATCCTGGATCGCTATCAATTGTTTCGATTGAGTTCAACATCAACACCGGCCGCCCCATTCTATGCCCAACAAAAATTAAAGTCTCTATTCAAACTGTTAAAAAGGAGTATGTTTATGGGCAGAATTTCTTCGAGCTGCCTATATTCCATCTATTAAAGGCATGGTATATGCTTTCAGTCCTTGTGGCGGCTTCTGGCTAAGGTTATCTAAAACCTACTATGTTTGCTTAGTTTTGTACTAGGCTCTGATTTTGACTTCTCTCCCCCCCCCGCCCCCAATTTTGCTTGTTGACCTCCTAGAGCCGGTACCCTCCATTTCTGACTCTGGATTGCCCCGGTGTCCCATAGGTTACCTTTTGTGGGTGTTCGAGTCTAAATTGGCGGCATCTGTTGGGGGACCCATGGGCTGGAGGGAAGGGATATGGGCTTCGTGTAGAATGCCAAAGAGGTATAATCTGTGGGGTTCCTGTTGTTTCTGGGTCCCCAGCCAGGCTGCCAGCTGAGTGGGACCTGGAGGAGGAGGGACAGGGGGTCCTGACGTGCTTGCATTTAACTTCAGAACCCACACTCAGGTGGGAGTAAAGGTGCCAGATGCTTAACAGAAATGCCACCCGCCTCTGTGGTGGCTTTAGTCACAGGCAGTTTGAGCTGGAGAGTTATCACTGCTTCAACTGTCACAAAATGCTTTCCTGTGGATTCGTATTGGCAATTTAACTCTTTTTTTTTTTAGCAGTTCTAAGAGTAGAGGAAATCAGGTAGTCGTCAAGATCCAGTTATACGGAGCTTCCGTGGCAAGTGTGATGCATTTAGGGTGGCGAACAAGTCACACTTGATGTATATTCAGATCATCACCGTGTGGTGTGGCCACCCCCAACCCCATTATGTTCTTTTATTTTCCTGTTCAAATAGGGCTTCTAACCCAGTCATCATAAATTTGTTTTCGTTTCTCGGTCTCTCCCTGTCCTTTTCCGAGAGTTCCCCAAAGCCCTCCCCTGCAGTTTATTAAGATCAGTTGCTGCGGCACTGCCGTGCTAGCTGATGATAGCAGGAATAACGTGGGCACTTGGGGTTTGATTAGATCCCATTTGCAGCCGCATTATTCTGTCTGCTCCGTGGGAGTCAGGGTGTGGACCTGCGAGCGTGCTCGCTCTCCGCCACCCTGGCTTCAGCACGACAGTTTGGGGTTTTCAAGAAAGCAGGAGGCCCATCCTGGTGTTCCTCTTCAGTGGAGAAGCATCACAGCTTCCCTCAAATCTCGGACTGTTACGGTTTGGTAAGACATCACCACTGTATCCCGTGACTGTATTCTGTGGCCTTGTCCTGGGCGCTGACATCGTTATCAGTTTTTAATTACTGCTGGCGACAGAATGAAGTCAAATTACTCTAACTAAGTTAATTTGCCACAGACTCAATACCCAGCTCGCCACACGCATAGGAGATGCCGATATTGTCTGCTCCTGTCTGTCTTCCGGTCATTCTTTAATTGCTGGCTGGATATATACCCTGCTTGTCCATCTTTCTTCCCGCCATTCTTTAGTCACTGGTTGGACACACACCCTGAAGGTCCCTAGTTTGCTTGTTAGGTTTTGAGTGTTGGTAGCTTTTCACGCGAACAGATCTGTTAGGCTTGTCGTTAGAATCAAACTCCCTAGGAATATAACTGAAAGGAGGGAAGATGTATCTTGACTCACAGTTTGGGAGGGCTCAGCCTCTGTCTGTCTGCACCGTGGCTTTCAGGCCTAAGGAGAAGATAACATGGCAGTAGGGCCATGTGCTCACGGAAGGTTGTTTACCTCAGGGCAGCTAGGGAGCAGAGAGAGATGGAAATGGGTCCAGACAAGGCCCAATCCCCTACCACCTCCCAATGATGCCCTTATGTAAACCCTCTCTTTGCCTTCCTCATTCTTAGCCTGGAACAGGTGAGCAAAGAGAAGTGAACTCAGCAGAACCCAGCCACAGGTGCTGGTGGGGACTGGGGACTTCAGCCCCCGGGGAATACAGAGTAGAAACGACTGTTCCCACAGGCGAGATGAAAGGAGAGATCACAACCTTAGCTGCAGGAAGGCTGCTGTGCACACAGCCAGCTCTCCCAAGGTTTCCCCGTCCTGCGCTCTGCAAAGTATAGAATCCGGTTAGAAACAGAACTTTCGGAGATGCGTATCTTAAACAGTTTTCCAGCAGCATGGCCCTCAATAACTGGTCATCTTTTATAAACTTGGTGTTGGTGAGATTTATCACCACTACCACCACCACCATCATCATCATCATCATCAACTTGATACCGATGAGGGTCACCTGGGAAAATGGAACCTCAATTGAAAGGTTGCCCAGATCACATTGACCTGTGGCCTTATCTGTGAAATATTGTCTTGATTAACATCGGTGTGGGAGGGCTCAGCCCACTGTGAGTGGCACTATCCCTTGGCAAGTTGGTCTGGGCTGTGTAACTAAGCAAACTATTGAGTAGTATTCCTCCATGGTAGCTAAGCAAACTAGTATTCCTCCATGGTTTCTGCATTGGTTCCTGCCTTGCCTCCCCTCAATGATGAACTGTAACCTGGAAGTGTAACTCTTTCCTCCCAAAGGTGCTGTTGCAGTGGTTCTCAACCTTTGGGTCCCAACCCCCAAAGGACCATGGGAAAACATGGGTATTTATTTATATTATGATTCATAACAGTAGCAAAAATTACAGTTATGAAGTAGCAATGAAAATAGTTCTGGCCGGGCGGTGGTGGCGCACGCCTTTAATCCCAGCGCTTGGGAGGCAGAGGCAGGCGGATTTCTGAGTTCGAGGCTAGCCTGGTCTACAGAGTGAGTTCCAGGATAGCCAGGGCTACACAGAGAAACCCTGCCTCGAAAAACCAAAAAAAAAAAAAAAAAAAGAAAATAGTTCTGATTGGGAGAGGGGTCACCACAGCATGAGGAACTGTGTTAAAGGTTAGGTGTAGTGTTAGAGAATCTGAGAACCACTGGGTTAGCGTGTTTTATCGCCGCAACAGACTCTAGGCTACGTCAGGCTGAAGATGAAAGCCAGCTAGCACAACTCACTTCCGAAATCTATAAAGTAGGATTTATAACATCTACCTTTAAATGTTAACATTAAGTGGGAAACTATTCTTAGGACGGTGACCTGGGGGAGGAGCCGATGCTGATTGTATGCTATGTATTGTTAGAGTAAACCTCCCAAGGACCCTGCCTCCCCTTTGAGGGCCTTTAGGGAGCATGGAGGTTAATGAGCAGGAGTGTTAAGACAGCTTTATTAGTACTGAGAAATGAGGTGCCATGTAGTCCCTCATGAGAGCAGCGACCGTTATAAAGGTCCCTTGAGCCTGTGTAAGCAATGTCCCCGATCTAACCCCTGCAGAGTGGGAGTCTTACAGGGGTGGCCGAGGAAATGTCCCAGTCCATCTCCACTTCTGGAACTTTCGCCTTAGGACTGTAAACCAGTGAAGAAGCTACCAGAAGCAACCAGATGTCATATTTTTTACTCTTTCCAAGCAGGTCAGGGCTGCTTATCTTTTCGGCAGGCTTTACTGAACATACGGAGCGCTGGTGGAAAATGACACCATTTCGTAGCTGGTATCTAAGAGGGGAGGAAGGGACACTGACGGCAACGCTGTTGAGACATCTCACTGCTCTCCTGCTTACTAAGGGTCTCTTCAAAGGCTGAGATACCTTCATCCTCACAGCTACAGAATGGGCTTTGAAGAGATCAGTGAACATCGCCAATGCCTTTCCCTCTGAATTATGCACACGTGGACATACATGGCCTGTTTTGTCATGGCTGAAAATCTGAAAGCGAAAACACTTTGCTTCTAACTATTGAGATTCCAGTTGCTTCTCACGAGGATGGAAAGAAGGACCAGGATGGGGAGGGAAGTGAGGTTCTTGTTTCAGACCTGTTTCCATCCCAGGCATGACCGTGTGTCTCCTTGTGACAGGCTGAAGGTGTTGTGTGTAGAGAGTCCCAGTATGAGTGAGAATTTGGGAACATTGTCAATTCTAGAAGTCCATTGATGTTGGTTTCGAGAAGCAGTGTAGGGCCAGCGATATGGTGCAACAGGTAAAGGTGCTTGCAGTCAAGCTTGACAGCATGTGTCCTATCCCTGTGACCCACATGTTGGAGAGAACTGACTCCTGGAAGTGGCTCTGCCCTCCAAAGTTCTATTCAGTGTGTTGGCATGCACGTGTACACACACACACACACACTGAATAGACAAATCCAAAAAGGTAGTATTTTTCTTTCTGTTTCCCTGCCGCCTCCTCTCCCCTCTCTTACCTCCCCCTTCTCTTGCTGACTTTTTCTTGTCAATTTAGCCAATCTTCTCTGGAATAAATGAAGAGTCATTAGGAGCCAATAGAACTGTGGTCATGCTTGCCTTGACAATTGTACTTGGAGACATTCTTGGGAAATAAGTCACTTCCTATCATAATGATGTTGTTATAGGTGGAGTAATCTTTATTATCTTGTAAGGTTGTTACTCTTGTAACACACAAGGATGCTCTCCATCTCTGTAACAAAGTGCCTGAGATAACTCACTCCGGAAAAGAGAGGGCTTATTTGGCTCATGGTTTGAGAGGCTCTAGCCTGTGGCTTTGTAGGTCATTTCATTTTGGACTCAAGTAGAGAGCTCTAGATGACAGGGATGGAAAATACATAGTGGAACAAAACTCTTCCTTCATGGCCTATAAGCGAAAGAGGAAGACAGCAGAGACGCATAGTCCCTTCTGAGAGGATGCCCCAGTTATCTAAGGACTTGCATAGGTAGGCCTTACCTCCTGACAATTCCACCACCTCCCAACAGTGCTACTCTGGGGACCTAAGCTCTAACACGTGGGCCTTTGGGGAACATCTGGCATCCAAGATGTAGCTGAGGCTGTCTTCTGTAAACAATTGTCAGTTCCAGTAATGTCTCTGTCATGGATGGGTTAGCTCATTACATAGTGGAGAGGTACTCTCAGGACCCCGAGGGACCTTCTTCTCTAGATGGCTCTTCTGCAAAGTATATCTAGTTTTGTACTATTCTCTGACGACATCTGTGCATATTGTATCTTCTTCTGGCCAGATGCTAGGTATACTATGGGTTGCAAAACATCTAAAGGTTGGTAGAAATGGTAGAAGTAACCCTCAGGACCTTATGAGACAATGTTCCCTGTCCTCACAGTGATGGGCAAGGATATTTGTGACTCGTTATGGTTCCCTGGGAATCTTAAGTAACTTCAAATCTTCATTATACTCTCTTACAGGACAAATGCCTACTTATTTGTGTGATTGTCTTAGTTAGGGTTTCCTGCTGTGAACAGACACCATGATGAAGTCAACTCTTATAAAGGGTTGGCTTATAGTTCAGAGGTTCAGCCCATTATCATCAAGGCAGGAGCATGGCAGCATCCAGGCAGGCATGGTGCAGGAGGAGCTGAGAGTTCTACATCTTCATCTGAAGTCTGCTAGCAGAATAATGACTTTCAGGCAGCTAGGGTGAGGGTATTAAAGCCCACTCCCACAGTGACACACCTACTCCAGCAAGTCTACACCTCCTGGGCCAGCCATATACAAACCATCACAGTGATCAGCACATACACAAGTTCCATGAGGGTCCTGTATGTTCTGTTCTACGTCTCCCAGTCACAAGAACACAGCCAACTCAGTAAATTTGTCTTTAATTAACTAGTCATAAATTGAAAACTACTTAAAAAACTCCCCTGTGTTTTAGTTTTTGTACATTAGGAAATTGTATGAATTGAGAAAATTTATAATAATGCTTTGTAGAACATCTTTAGCTTAACAGCTGAATTTGATGTGATTCTTCTGAATTTAGACTCGAGTGGCATCCTTTTTCAAATGTGTTCAATGAAGCAGGAGAGGTTTTCTAAGTAACTTAGAAAGTGAGTCGTACAATTAGGATGTTCATTGGCTAAGACTGTTTTTGGAGTATTTTTTTTTAATCACAGCTCTAAATGCTCTAAGCAAATAAAGCACTCTGATATCTGATATAGCTGTATATCTATAATACATACATGTATATGAATATATATGATTGTGTTACTGAGTAACTTCCAGATATCCAGGATTATTATTTAACATTTTATAGATTCTTGACTTGGGACATAAAAATACATCAAAGCCCTCAAGAATGCTATTGCACACCTCTGTTTAAATATTTTATTTTAAATTATTTATATATATATGTATTTGTGTATCTGTGTGTGTGTCTGTGTGTATGTGTTTGTCTATGTGTGTGTCTGTGTGTATGTGTTTCTGTGTATCTGTGTGTGTATGTGTGTGTCTGTGTGTTTCTATGTATCTGTGTGTGTGTCTCTGTGTGTGTGTGTGTTTCACATGAATGCAAATGCCTGGGGAGACCAAAAACTTTGGATGCCCCTGGAGCTGGAGTTATAGGCATTTGTGAGCTGCCTGATGTGGGTGCTGGGAACCAAACTTGGGTCCTCTGCAAGATTAATACAAGCCCTTAAGGGCTAAGCCCTCTCTCCAGCCCTAACCTCCTCTGTTTTGTTGCTTTCATTCTGAGCTGGTGGGAAGTGATACAGTGCATTATGCAGAAAAGATTCATGCAGGTTCCCAAAATAGGGTAGTGATGCTTAATTATTTAATGGACCATATCTGCATATCCTGGAGATTTTTCTTTTCTGCAGTATAATCTTGTACATGATTTATTCATGACGGAATTATTATGTCTGAGCAATAGAATTTAAATTAAGGATTTCAAGGAAGTATGCTATTCTATAGCTGGGCTTGCTAGCAAATCTGGAGGTGTTCTTATAGATACTTAAAATTAGTTGCATTTAGGAACCGGGTGTTAATAGAACCCATTCTTTGACTGAATTGCTCAGGTAAGGACTGGGAACCATCATATTCCTTATTTAGCTGGTCCTTAAATATAAAAGACTGATCCCGTTTTGAATGTTTTGTTCATTTTGAATCGTGATCTTATAGGGCAGCATAGGCTGGTCTGGAGCTGGAAATCCTTCTGCCTCTAATTCCCAATTCTGGGATTATGGGCATGGGCTGCTACACAACAAATTCTCAGACATATTTTCCAAAAGATTTTTTACTTCAGTTTTAATTACATGTGTACACGTGTGTCTTTGTGCGGGAATGTGCACCTGAGCTCAGGTGCCCACGGCATCAGAAGCAGGTGTCAGAGCCTCCAGAGTGCTGGAGTTAGAGCACTGGGGAGTGTGTTTGAGGCCCCTCATGTGGGTTTTGGGAACTGAACTCAAGTCCTCTGGAAGAGTAGTTCCTGCCCTGAACCACTGTGCTATCTGTCTAGCCCTTCAAACATATTAAAAACAATTTTATTAATTTTTAGTTAGTGTATAAAATAATGGATTTCACCGTTACATTTTTGTATGCTTTTCATTGTACTATATAAAAGAGATGGTTTCCAGAGAAGAACCCTTCAACTCCTTCAGTCCTGTGAAGGCTCGATTCCTCAGTGTATAGGAATGCTAGGGCAGTGAGGTGTGAGTGGGTGGGTGGGTTGGGGGAGCACCCTCATAGAAGCAGGGTAAGGGGGATGGGATAGGGGATTTGCAGAGAGGAAACTGGGCAAAGGGATAACATTTGAAATGTAAATAAATAAAATATCCAATTTAAAAAAAAGGTATTTGCTACATTTCATCCAATATATATTTAAAAAAAATAAATATGTTTTGAGAACATTGAAAAAAATAAAAGAGATGGTTTCCTGTATCTTCAGTTCTCATCTTTTCAGGCTTATTCACAGAGAAGATTATGCATAGATACATGCATGGGGTTTGAGGTAAAACCTCATGAAGAGAGTTCAGCCACCACCCCATTCAAGAAGCACATCGGTGCCAATGATTCTTATGTTTTTAATTAAGGTTTTTTTTAATTGACACATAAAACAGAGCTATTCATAGATTATCATGTAATGTTTTGATTTGTGCTAAAATCAGGGCAGGCACATTCATCACCTCAAACATTAACCATTTCTTTGTGGTGAAAACACTCCTCTTCTGGAATATTACCTGCACTTTCTAGTTCATTCAGGTCCTGGATCCCTTGGCCAGGTCCCAATTCTCTCCCTCCAGGCCATGGAAACCGAGGAGGCTAGTGAGTTTTAGTACCTTGCATGGATACAAGGTATCTTCTGGGGGGCCCCTCATGTTCTTTCTCTTTATAGTTCTCTGGCAGGCTGGACTCTACTAACCAGGCTGTAGCCTCAGCCCAAGCTTTTCTTTATCAACATACTATCAAAGAGCATGTAGTCTTTTTTTTTTTTTTCCTGAAGAGATAACATTGACTGTATATTTTCAATATAAGGTAGCACCACATTGGATACATTTACTTGTACAGATGACACAACTTTCTCATTTGAAGTGATTTCACGCCTCCGGAAGAGTTATAAGAATAATTAATGTAGCCTGTAGACTTTTCAGAGTCCCATCATTTGCTGATGGAGCCCTTGCTCTCCCTGTTGTTCAGTCTCTCCATTGTGTTTTTCCTCCAAGCCACTGAAGATTTAAGTTGACATTGTGAACCCTCACATCGGAATGCTTTAGCCTGTAATCTGCTTGTAGTACCTTTGCTTTCTGAGGTAAGGTCTTGCTATGTAACCGATGTTGGCTTTGGACTGCGGTCTCAGGCTCTTTAATAGCAACTATGTAATTCTGACAGAAAAGATACCTACTTTTGTCAGTGTGGTGGTGGTGTTTTCAGTTTTAGGAAGCAACACAGGCAGATGAACAAACTGTGTCCTTTGACTTTACCGATTTCACTTTGCCATTCTGTTTTCACTCACATAATTTTAGTTTTTGTTTTCAACCTTCATCCTTATGCTATACATTAATTACATATCCTGAGTATTCTCTTTTGAATCTTCTTTCTAAAACCGTAGGCTGTGTGCTTCTGTGCGACCGTTAGTAATTGCTTAAGATACTAGAGTATGACCTTTAACCTCTTATAGTGCCCTTCCAAATAACAGTGTTGTGCTTCAAAAATAACATACGAGACTTAACACATTGTCATTTCTTTAATCTTTGTACCCTTTGTATCCTTACTGCCCTATATTTTACAATCATACATGGTGTAAAACCAGTAATGCTATTTTCAGCTATTAATAATATTTAAAGGAAGTGTTAAGCCAATATATAATAAAAAATGCTTTAAAGCAGAAACATTTATGTGAAGGTGTCTTTACACATGTGCAGAATTTAAACTGGGCTGTAACTATTTTTATATATTTACTGTCTGGATCACAGTCTTTGTCTCTTTTGTCTTCAGGGTCTTGCTATGTAATTATATCACCTGTGTTATTTCTGTCAGCTAAAAACCATACCTCTCCCTGGGTGGGTAACGGTAGAGACTTCAGCCTAGCTCTTGGGAGGCAGAGGCAGGGTAGATCTCCATGAGTTCAGAGCCAGTCTCATCTACATAGGGAAGCTCTGTCTCAAAACAACAACCCCTATCACATAACAAGCAAACCAACAAACCCACCCCTTTCGTGTTTCTCATGTTTATTTCGCCTCCATTTTAAAAGTTGCATATTTTAGTGGCTAGGATCTTCTATTCTGGTGATAGAAGACACACACACACACGTTTCCTTTTGCATATTTTACTGTGTGATAGTTCTCCGGCTGATTGCCTTTTTATAGTTTGCTCAGTGACTGCTGTGTGACATGTCTGTGGCTTTCTCTATATTTACCCTGCTTGGGACTCTCGAGGATTCTCAGGTCAGTAAGATGATCTCTCTCCTCCGACTTGGAAATCTTCCCTTCCTTACTTCTTCAGATACTCCTTTTGCTTCTGTCCCTTTTCTTTCCTGTGAGCATACTTCCTTATCCATCAGAGCCTTTTACACAGGGTCACATACTCAAATCATCGCATGCTTTTTGTTCTCTTTCCTTCCTCTTAGTGGTTTATGTGGAATAATTCCAACTGACCTGTCTTTCAGTTGACTGGCTGCATCTATGTTCAGCCACCTTACTATCCCAATTTTTCTTATTTTGGACATGCCCACATTAATTTTGTTTTGGTTTATAGTCTTCTGCTGAAGAAAATCCTTGTCCCTGGACTCCAGTGCCCGAGGCATCTCTGGGCTGACTGTGTCTTCTGTGCCTCTGGGTTCTATATCTTCTTTCTTTGTGTCCATCAGACTCTTTGATTGTATAGTAGACACCGTGTAAGGAATTAAAGAATAACAGTAATTTATGCAATTTTAATATTTATTGTGTGGGTTGCATCAGCCTAATCTGTACAATTTCAATATCCCTTATCTAAAACACTTGAGACCATTTCATTTTCTTCTCTAATCTTGCCATTTTTTTTCCCCACACACATACCTGAAGGTAATGTAGTAGAACCGTTTTAGAGAGCTTACGTTTGACTTGGACCCAACTTATGAAGTCAGGTGCGGAATTTCCATTGGTTGACTCGTTGGTGCCTAGAGAGTTTGGGAGTTTGATGCACTCTGGATGTGGACTTTTGTATTTGGCATGCGTGATTGAAATGGTTGTAAATTTGGGAGAAAGGCTCGAGAGCTGTAATCAGACTTTCTCTCTAGCAGCGTTCATGATGTAAGTCCTGGCCAAACTGACTTTATGTTTTGTAGTCTAGTGTCAGTTTAAGGAACTGTGGGAAATTCCTCTCAGCCTTTTGTTTTTGTTTTAGATCCTGCCCTGAGCTTTCTGGGCCTAGGGCCTTCCCCTCTGTTTGTTACCCTGGCCCAGCTTTTGGGAGGTCTACAGCCATGGCTGGTTAAGTACGTGAGACTGGCAGATTCCATTTTTAAAGCCCATGCTTTAGTTTGAAATGGGTTCCAGGGGTCTCCTTTTTTTCTTTTGGTTTTTGAGACAGGGTTTCTCTGTGTAGCCCTGGCTGTCCTGGAACTCACTTTGTAGACCAGGCTGGCCTTGAACTCAGAAATCCTCCTGCCTCTGCCTCTGCCTCCCAAGTGCTGGGATTAAAGGCGTGCGCCACCACCGCCCGGCTCCAGGGGTCTCTCTATGTTCCTGTTCTTCCCCAGCCCTTGGCGTGACCTTGTAGTGTGTTGGGTAGAGACCAACAGGAAAGAGTTGGCTGGTGGTGCACTCTTCCTCTGAGGCCGAGGCTCTTCCATGGTCTGTCCCTATGACAGTCCACACGTGGTCCTTGATGCCGGTTAAAAGCTCAGCCGGTTTTTCCCACCTCTGTCCATAGCAGGCTTCTGTCCTTCCTCCTGCTCTGCAACCAGAAGCCACTGTTGGTCCTTCTTCTCTAGGGGAGGGCACCACGGTGATATCAGCTCCCTGAGAGGTTTGAAAAGTTCTGCTTGTGTTACTGTCCCAACGTCCAGCCTTCAAAGATTTTAAACTCACTGTCGTATTTCTGGGACTCCTTGCTGTATCATTTCTCATACGCGTAAGTCACGTTCACTGCTGTGACAGCTGATCTGTAATGGCCGATCCATGTGTACACGCTCTGATTATTCGTCTCCCTCCTTTTAATTAATTTTTTTCTCTGATTCTTAGAAATTGCTGACATTTTATAGGGTAGAACATGCCAGACTGCCACTTCAGAGATTTTGATCCTAAAAATGTGTCCCGCCTATGCCTATAATATCAAC
The DNA here is from genome assembly GCA_036184795.1 of Tokudaia tokunoshimensis. NCBI lineage: Eukaryota > Metazoa > Chordata > Mammalia > Rodentia > Muridae > Tokudaia > Tokudaia tokunoshimensis. The sequence continues at coordinate 79,102,130 of BTHU01000006.1, forward strand.
TTAGGTCTGAGTCAATCTCTCTCTCTCTCTCTCTCTCTCTCTCTCTCTCTCTCTCACACACACACACACACACACATACACAGATAAAGAAAAAAATACTTACCAAATGCTAAACCTGTCAACTGCTCAGAGCAGCATATAATTATCATCAAAATGAATAGAAATGTCCCTATGATGAGCACAGTGCTTTATTGTAAACCTTCACCTTTTACTTTAATGCTGGTTCCTTGCTTTTAAAAACAGCCTTAATATATTGGCCCCTTTACTTATTCTTTGGCTCCTGAATGTCTTCTCTGGTCTTGTGTGTCACGTCCGCGATGTCCGCCACCATACTGGGGTCTTCTCCTGTAGCTGACTTTGACTGAAAGCCAGAGAGGAGGCATGAGCTCTGTAGCCCCCTATTTCCTGATGCTCTGAAGGAGCTACAGAACTACCCACTGCCCCACGAGACCCAGAACGGAAGAGAGGGTTGACAGACAGCACTGCCTCTGGGTGTGTTTCCTTACCCAGGGCTGCATTCCTCCAGTCGGTCGGGTCTGTTAAAAAAAAATTTCTTTTAGAACAGTTTAAGCACGTCTAAACACTCAATTAAAAACAGGAATTTATATGTAATCATTTCCATATATCTCCAAACTAGAGTTTTGACCAATGACTTCAAAATCCAGAGGAGTTAGCGTTACTGCTGGGAATGTGGCACCATGGGAATGTGGCACCATGGGAATGTGGCACCATGGGAATGTGGAAGGGTACTGGGAGGCTGATAGGGGAGGGTGTGGTTGGCTGCTTCAGGCCTGGGACTCTTGGCCCTGAGATAGCCTTATCAGCGGAGGGATGGTAGTGGAAACCCCAGGGACAGACATTTGGCTGTGTGAGTGGGCTGTTTTGTGGTGGATTTTCAACTTTTCTTAAGAATTCAGGGCAACGGTTTGTTTTCACACAAAACGCCAGAGTCTATTAAAGGCATGAGTTGTGTTGTTTGCGAAGGATTGCCCCTCTTCATGCTGGTTGTAGAAATAAGTCCCTGGAAGGTGTGTCCTGAGCTCACAGACCTGTGATGAGGTGCCTGTGTCCCTCTTGGCTTTCCCCATCCCCTTCCTTAGAATGAGACACTAGGAGGACTTTCCGGTCTTTGGAATTTTCCCTTCCTTTGGCACCTTGGACGCTCATCTCCTCACTGTTAGTCATTTCTCTTCCTCCTGTGTTACATCTGTTCTCTCTTCCCTCACATGAACTTTGCTCGCTCCCCCTCCACCTTTCTCACTTTCTCAAGCGACTTTGCATCCCTGTGATGGTGGTTCTGGCTTTTTCCAATATGACTCTCTCAACTCTGGCACCTACCTTACCCAAGAGATGACAGTTACCAAGACTGTCTAGACTATCTCAGGACCTGTCCTTTACATCAGAATCTGCTCCTGTCTGTGAGATCACCTCCTGGGCCTCAGACTGTGCCCTGGAACTGTGCTTATCTCTCCCATACCTCCCACCACCATCTCCGACAACCTTTTCCTTAATGTCTCTAGACCAGTGGTTCTCAACCTACGGGTCCAGACCCCTTTGGAGGTCACACATCATCAGGCATTTACATTACAATTCCTAATAGTAGCAAAATTACATTTATGAAGATGCCACGAAATAATTGTAGGGTCGGGGGTCACTACAGCGTGAGGAACTGTATTAAAGGGTCACAGTGTTAGGAAGGTTGAGAACCACCGCTCTGGACTGTACTCTTTCTGTCTCTGTTACAGTGTTCTGACTCTTAAACGCCTTCGCAGTTTCCTTGACATTCTTCCTCTGTCAGCACGGGTCCAAACCTCTCCCCTCGGATCTGGATCTCCTGTGCGAAGAATGGCATATGGCTAAGAGGAAGCTGTGTGGTTTCCAAAGCTAGGTTAGCAAGCAAGATTAAAGTGTCTGCTTGATTCTTCCATGTGCTCTTTCTCTTGTACTCAGGAACATGTCCCACTGGAATCTAAGCTTGACATCTAAGAAGTCTGGTACGTAGAAGCCTCCTTAGTCCAGAGATTGCATAGAGTATAGGTCACAGGGAGAGAGAGCCCCTAGCTGAGTGGGTGAGACATCCCATGACTCTGATTTCTGCTTTACCCATTAGCTGATTCTCTCACCCCAAGTCCCTGATCTCTCCACCCCACCTTTTGTCTTATGTTTACTGATAAATGATTGTGGCAGACAGGAGAGATCCCCGCCAAAAGTTGCAGCTTTATGAATAGAATAAAGATGTCATTGTTTGAAGCAGCTATGTTTAGGGAAGTTGAGTATACAACCATAGTAACTGGGAAGCCATGGCCAGAAGTTCTCGAATGAGATTTTGGGGACTATATTGGGTTGGGGGTATATTTAATAGTTAATCTGTGACTCTAGTAATTTAAAAAAAAATCCTCTCAAGTTTCAGTGCTGTAACTTGTTGCTAGATATTGAGCTTTTCTTGTTCTCTTCCAGTTCAGTGACTGTCCGCGAGTGGGAGGGACATAGCAAATCCATGTACCAGTAGGCTCATGCACAAGGCTGCTAGTTCATTGGAGATGCTCCTTTTGGGAGAGCTACTTCGTCATCAGTGGCCTTGGCTCTTTTACCCCACACCCCCACACCAGGATAGCTTCCCTGCTTCCTTTCCCATTCTAGATATCCTCTTCCCTCATTCTAGCTTCTAAACCTCTAAGTACCCTGCCGTCGGGAACTTGGATACCTACTGCATGGGAAACTACATTCACGCAAACCTGTTTATACCTGATGTTCAAGAATTTGCCAAGTGTGGTAGGCGAGCGAGCGTCTCTGTGACTTCAGTTCTGTATGTTCGTTGATTCTGCAGGAGGCTGAATGTAATCATGACTGTTCTGCGCCAGGAGGTCCAGCTTCTCCTGGGACACTTGGGACCAGGGACCAGGTTTACCTGTCTCTGTGGCTCGTGACACACTAAGGTCTTTCCTGCACTAGCCTGTGATGGCCTTATGTTCTGTAGAGTCCCATTTCCCCTAAAAGTATGGGTGACTCCCCAGCTACAGATTCCCAGTGATTCGATCTTTTGAGTGGACCTCAGCTTCATAGAATCAGAGCAATTTATCATCTTAAATGGTCCTATTTTAGGGTCTTTTAATGCCACGATTTTCCCACACAGACTTGATGGTAGATAAGAGCATACTTTGAATACATGAGTCAAAGTCCAGTTAAATTCAGCAGCTATACATGCTCTATTTATCTTACCAAGCAGGGGGAAGAATTCTTTCCTCCAATTACCTCAACACTCAAGAGCTCCATTTGAGTTTCCCTGCTTCTCCTTAAAAATTGCACACCACAAAAATTCAACTTTGGAATGCTTTCAATACACACACACACACACACACACACACACACGGTGATTGGCACGTGGTTTAGGAGAAGTTCTGTATCACCTTTTCTGTTCATAGACCATTAGCTGTAAGTGAGTCTCTCAAAAGGTATCTTAGTCAGGGTTTTTATTCCTGCACAAACATCATGACCAAGAAGCAAGTTGGGGAGGAAAGGGTTTATTCAGCTTACACTTCCATGCTGCTGTTCATCACCAAAGGAAGTCAGGACTGGAACTCAAGCAGGTCAGGAAGCAGGAGCTGATGCAGAGGCCATGGAGGGATGTTCCTTACTGGCTTGCTTTCTCTGGCTTGCTCAGCCTGCTCTCTTATAGAACCCAACACTACCAGTCCAGGGATGGCACCACCCACAAGAGGCCCTCCCCCCTTGATCACTAATTGAGAAAATGTCCCACAGCTGGATCTCATGGAGGCATTTCCCCAACTGAAGCTCCTTTCTCTGTGATAACTCCAGCCTGTGTCAAGTTGACACACAAAACCAGGCAGGACAAAAGGTATGCTTCTATCCTTCTTAAGGTAAATAACTCCTAAATATTCAAGAAGCCCATTTCTCCAGCCTAAAATTGTTAGTCCAGATGACCTTGTTTTAAAATCACATTCGTTTATTTGTGTGTGTGTGTGTATGTATGTATGTATGTATGTCAGAAGACTCGCTAGGTACGGGGATCAAACTCAGGGACCAGGCCTGGTGGCAAACATATCCACCTGCTGGGTCATCTTGTTGGCCTATGGGTTTTATACGATATTCTTTATTGAGTTCAAGAAGCTTAAAAGAAACCGTCTAGGACGTGTGGCTAATTTTGTAAAGCTTGCCTTGCATGTGTTAGGCACTGGGTTTAATTCCCAGCATGGGGAAAATAGTATCACATGTTAAAGGCAAGTTTACTGATCTAAGAAGCTATTAACATTCTGCGTTGTAATTTAGAACCTGAAGCAGCATCAGCCTCGTGCAGTGCCCACTAACCAAGTTCCCCTACCTCTTGACTGTGGCTGCTTATACTGTAGACACTGTCGTGTTCCTAAGAGTGATGTTGAGATTCCTACTCATCCTTAGATGAACCATCAGTTTGGGCAAGTTGCCTGGGTTTGTATCGGTACCCCCGAGTTGGCCCTTACTGGTTTCTTCAGTTAAAGCTCTCTGGCTTTTCTGAATGGGATACAAGTCATGCGTGGAGAGTAAGGCTGTGGGAAGCTACTACCCATAACCCTCGGCATGCTTTTCTTCTTATTGCCATGAGAAGTGACCATAGCTTCAGTGGCTGGAAATAACACCGATCTGTCGCCAGAGCTGCCACCGGTCTAGGCGGATACCAAGGTCTCCTCAGACTGTGTTCCTTTCTGGCAGCTCTAGGGACAATTTTCCTTGCCATCGCCAGCTTCTAGAACCTGTTGACCCCTTTATCTTCAGAACCAGTACCATGCCACCTCTCTGAGCCTTTGTTCTATTCTAGCACACCCTTCCCTGCAGCAGGAGAGGCCTTCCTCTTGTAGGAGCAAGCCAAGTTACCCTGTCCTCCATCACCCAGGATGCGCAGGTTCCAAGGGTTGGATGTGAAGACTTTTCAGCTGCTTGTTTCTCAGCTTTGCAACTTTCCCTCCGTGTTTGACTGGCCTTGAAACTCTGAATATCTTACACAGCCTCTGGTTCTCTGACATTATCATCCTTGCGTGTGGCTCGCTCAGGGGAAGGGCAGACCTTGGTGGTGGTAACTGTTCTGTTGCGGTCGTTTTCCTGAGAAGGGCTCGGCAGAGAGCTGGCAGAGACCAGTGTTCCCAGCAGCTGGTGGCAAAGCAACTTCCTCACTAAGGAAGCCTCAGCACAGGCGGCGAGGTGGGAGAGAATTATCCATCTGGTTGACTGCTGTGTCCACTACAGAGAGACAGTTGGAGGCCACAGATGGTCAGTTCCCAGTGGAGTGTCATAGGCTTTGGGGAGACAGACCCAGCTGCATGGGACAGAGAACCATCCAAGTGGGTACCCATCTGCCCTGTCCAGGTCTGCCTGGGCAATGGCTTGATCTAGCAGAGTTTTGCAATTGATCAGTATGTCGATTTAAAGTAGGGCCTCCAGGTTCCAGGCTGAGGTTTAGTAAGAATGTCTGTACTCAGGAGGCCAGGAGGGACCCGAGAATGCCAGGTCTGGCTACAGTTCTGGGAGGTGAGGGATATAGCATCAAATGCTGAGACCGAGGTGGGAATGTGGCTGGAATGGGGTCAGGCGAGTCCAGTCCGCTGTATAGAAGTCTCGAGGATAGGTACACTTAGCAGTTTGCCATTTCCCTGGGTCTAATCAAAGGCTTGCTGGGCCAACCTCTATTTGTGGCAAGAATAGCCAAGGCTGAGATGGGACAGAATCTGACATATGATTAACCTCCCTGCTGGGTGTGTGTTAAACCTGTCTTCTCCTGAGGAAGATTCTTAAACATTTTCATTGTCTTCCTAGCCTACTCACTTAAGACAGGACAATGGGAGTTAATTCCCTGTGTTTCGAGAGGAAGCTTGAAGAACACTGGTCTGAGTCAAAAAAGATGTCTCATGAGCAAGGTAGCGGAGGAAAGCATTTCTTCTTTATTTTAGACCAGCTACAGCCGGGCTCATCTGACTTCCTGTTTCTGATTGGAGAATGGGTTCTGTAGTTAGGATTCCTCTAAGAGTCAGTTGCTCTCTGTAAACACAGCAAGTAGCCCCATGGCAGAGGGCAAGCCCTAGCTGCGGACTTACGGTCAACGCGGAGTAGAGATTGGGCAAATGGCTTGCTTGGCGTCCGTAGTAATTATGTGAACTTAGCCTCCAGAGAAAAATGGTTTCTCTTGTAGTGACCAAGACATTTGTGAAGCCAGGGGAGCTCCTGTACCCCACCAAAACGGACTGTTCCCAACGGACTTATCAGACCTCTCCTGATTGACAGTGTTTAGTCCGACAGATGATGTCATGCCCCTGAACAGGAGCCTCATTTTCATTCCTTTGGGACCTCTTGTCTTGTTTGTTTCTATTCATTTTTTTTGCATCTCTTTCTACACAGATCTTTGACCATTCACCCCCCCCCCTTACCTTTAGTTAGGACTTCTTGGTCTTGTGAGTCAAGAAACAGTTACTGAGTGCCCTTACGTGCTCAGTGCCAGGAGGTATGTGGAGGAGACAGTACACGTGTAGACCTGTCAATGCTAGATAAATGGGGTGGGTACTATCTGGGATGAAGGGTGTAGTCCCTGGGCGTGCGAAACAGCACCGTGCCACATACAGCTGGTTGTATGAGCCCTTCCCTAGGGCAGGCTCTGGTCTCTTCTCTTAAGTTGTGCCTTCTATCTCTAAAGAGTTGCTTTTCAAGGCCCACTGGCAGTTGTAATTTGCCTTATAGTAAACTCCAGAAAGCTAATGGGGCCTTGGAAGGAATTCTCATGGGTTTCCATCCCTAGAGTAAGGCCTTTCGCCAGCCAGGGCTAACCCAATATGGCAGCTCTTTTGCATACACATTCCTTTGCCTATCATGTGGACGGCACCCCCTCCTCCAACACAGACCATATTCACTGTGGACCTCTCTCCATAGACAGGCTGAAGGAAGGTCATGATTCTTATACCACACACCAGTCTGCTGTATCCAGGGCCAGGGTGGGCCCACAACACCTGCCAATCAAGTGGCTTTGATAGAGGAGAGGAGGTGCCAGTGTCTGGGACAGTTTTGCTCAATACCATTTGGACTGCCACCATCATGGCTGGATTAAAGCCTTTCAAAGCCACAAATGCTGACACATATATCCAAGTGGTCAACTCCTTACCCACCACTATGTGCAGTTTAATACTGAAGTGAGCTATAAAACACGGACTTACGTTTTCCCATTGCAAAGTCCAGAATATGTTTGTGAATGCCGAGATCTCTGTATTCTTCAAGTTTCTTTAGTTACCACTGAGGTCCAACCTGGGGCAACTTGTTAGATACTGTTCTCAGTTTTGTTGAGATGGAACAAGCTCAGCTCAGACCTAGAGACTTCTTCTGTGTCCCTCCTGGCAAGTGATACTCCCTGTATAGGAGTGGGGGCGGGGTAGGAGTGATGTTGCTGTCACCCACAGAGGTCCTTCTGTTACTGTGTTCTGGTCCCCAGAATGAGGCAACGAGGAGGAGGATTGGCTGGCCCCCTCTGATTGCCTTTGAATTCTTAGAGGATGATTCAGTGAGACTCATCCAGAATACAGTGAGGCATGCAAGGTTCTTAAAACCATCCCAACTCCACCTTCACCCAAAGGCCTTTAGTTTGTTTTACTGTATCCATTTATTCTAGAATGTTCCACTCAGGTAGTGCTCTTTGACCTGGTAATCTGATTTCACAGTGTCCTTTGTCCTTCCCACTCCCTGAGCTCCCCCACACTCTTTAGCTCTCCTGAGCTCTCTGCCCAGCACTCTTGCCGGCCTCTACCCGTGAGTCTATGACATAACAATAAAGTGAATTCTTGCAGGTCACCCTCAAGCACACATGGCTGAGGAAGCATCTTGACTCTGCTAGTCATAGCCCGGCCGGGTCCCCACTGTCTTTTGGTCGCCCTGGCTCTTCACACAAGGGCCAGGTCTCTGTGCACACTCTGGCATCTAAGCTCATTGAGCCCACACCATGTCATTCGTGGGTCTGCTCTCGTGTGGGTCTATTCTGTGGGTGTGTGTGATTCACAGTGGGTGAATCTTACGAGGGCCTCATTCGTTATGAATGTGTCAGATGTTGAAGGCTCTCCGCAAGCAGCATCGAAATGATTCTGTTCTCCGTCTCCCAGTGGTTGATGGAGAGTTCAAAGATAAATACAAACATTAGTGTTTTTTTTTTTTTTTATAATGGACTTCGCCAAACTTTGGGAAGCAGTCTATACAGATAGTTGCTTTTCAAAATGATAATTTTTTTGTGTCTCGCTCAGTGTTGAGTGTAACCTCTCTCGGTAGACGGTATCCCGGAATGTTTCTAGCTCTCCATGGCAATCTTTTCTTTCACTATAGATTTGTTTTACAAGTGAGGAAACGGAGACTTCAGGGGTCAGATGAGTGATCAGAGACTGCACAGCTGCCTCCTGGTGAAGGCAGGTGAGATGTGTACCTGGCCACTGCCGGCTCCATGCTCTCTCTCCCTTTTCAAAGTGTGGAGAGTGAGCGGAAGCTGGGTATTATAGGCAGCTGTGGTCAACCTCAGAGTCTTCTGACAGTTACTGTGTTAAGCTCTTGTTTCTTGAGGAAAGTGGTGGGCATGTCGCTGATGAACTCTCATGGAAGGTGGCGATGATTTCAGGCCAGTTGTCTACATACAGTTGCTTTCTGAACCAGACTTGTTTCATGGTGGTACAGTAAACAAACAAACAATGACAAAAACTGTGCTGTCTTCCCACCTGAGGTTCTTCTGTTTGTCTCTTAGAATCCATAGATTTTTTTCCCCCAGCTCTCTTTAAAGCTCCTAACAAGGAAAAAAAGGAAGGGTAAATCAAAAATCTCAAGAAATAGCTCTTGGGTCGGGGAAAAGAGGGTTTTAAACGAAATTTGTGTTATCCCAAAATATCAGTAACTATTTTTATTACATTTGTGTGTGTGTGTGTGTGTGTGTGTGTGTGTGTGTGTATGTGTCAGAGAGAGAGAGAGAGACAGACAGACAGAGAGACAGACAGAGAGAGAGAGAGACAGAGAGACAGAGAGAGAGAGATGGAAGGAGAGAGAGAGTAGAGAGAGTAAATGTAGTACAACCAATTTAAGCTTATCCCCAACTAGGCTAGCTTACAAATAAATGAGACTCAGACTTTACTTTATTTGTCTTTGACAATTGCTGGGGGTGGGGTTCACCCCTAATCTACCCTTCTCACTGCTGGCCTGACCACCTCCCCAGCGGTGAACCCCAGATTCTTGCTGTTTCTCCTGGCCTTGTGCTCATGGTTCCTCTCCCCTCATGGTAGCTTCCTCCTCTCCTTCCTCCTCTCTCCTCCTGGTCTCTCCTCCTCCCACCAGGTCACTCCTAACCCACCTACCTCTAATCCCTCCAGTAATTGGCTCCGGCCCATTTTACTTAACCAATAGTTTTAAATCAAGGAACAAGGTGCACACAGCAAAAGCACATCCATGTCAGAAGTCACTGGTCGGCCTAGACCTCCTGGTATAGCAGTTAGCATTACCATACATAGCCATCGACCAACCCTCAGCAAGGACTTGTGGAGGTCTGAGGACCACCGGCAACAGCTAGCTGGTCCTCTCCTTCCACCATGTGGGCCCTGGGGATCAAACTCAGGTGGTCAGCCTGGCAGCAGGTGCCTTAGCCAGCTGGTCCATCTCACTGCCCCATCCTGCCATGTTCACAAGGTGTGAGGAACATGCCCAGTCTACTGGTTTATGGACCAAGGCATATCCCATGGCATGTGTGGTCATTTAGTTGGGTTGGAATGGAATAGTCACTGGTACATCCCACCCCCCCTTTACCCAGATTAGCTTCCGCATCTCCAGTTCCTATTACCGGTCTTCAGAGCATTCCTGTGTCCTCCCCAAGGATAAAAAGCACTTGGGGCCAACCAGACCTTTTGGCCTGATGCTGCTTATCACAGTTGTCATGTTGTTTCTATAGGGAAACATGATCTGGATTTCAAACAGCCAACCTGTAGATCAACTTTGGGAATCCCCCTGCTCAGGAAGAAGCTGCTGGTGTCTGTGGAGCTGATAAACTAAACAGCACTCATTAGCTTAGCTCAGATTAACAGTCTGATCTCATTAGCTAAGGTGCCACTTTAGCGTGTGCACCCTCTGCCAGCACATCAACAGAGGGAGGCGGGCAGGAAAGTAGAGCCCTCAGACCATGTAGCCCTTCCCTCTGGGAGGCTAGTCTCCCTGGATTTAACATACATTCTCCCACGGCATACATATGCACACACACACACACACACACACACAAAATATTTCACCACAACACAAGACTTGAGTGGATTCCTTGTGCATTTCTGACATTTTAGAAAAAAAAAAAAAGATTCGTAAGTGAATTAGAACAATGAGCAATACAGACACAGGTGGGCCAGCCTCGGCAAAGATTTCAGAAATGACAGAGTGTGGATGTGGTAGGTTAAAGCGTGTCTGGGAAGAGTGTATGGGAATTCTCCTTTGAAATTGACAATGGGTGCTTTGGTCACATGTCTTTTCAGAAGGTGCAGAACCAGGTGCAGCTCTGTCCATGCCTGATGGAGCGGCCCCTCTTGCTGGCCTGTTCCTGTGTGCTGTTTCTTCCAGGTTGGTTAGAGTAGAATACAAGCTTAGAAGCAAATACTCATGGCCAGGCGGGCTGCCTAGGGAGAGGGAAAGCTAGCAGGAAGCAGGTGTTTTCTAAGAGAGGTCTCCCATGCTCTGTACACACCGCCATGCTGCTAAGAAATACAAAACGGTTTGCCCTCCAGAATTGGCACATGCTGCGTGCAGAAGCAGTCACAAGAAGGCACAGGCTACGTTACTAATGGCCGTCCTTGAAGGCTTCACTTTGGAGCGGGATGAGATAGCAAGCTAGATCTCCACGGGGGACACCTGTTTCATGTGCGAAGTTGGTTTTGCCTTAAATGGTAAAGAACAGGAAACCCCGTTGGGTTTAACCACGATAGGAACTTACATTTTGGGACAGTCCACGGGGCCTTGAGATACCCAAATGTGCCCACTTACCTTTTCCTCCTCTCTAAGATGGGACCCATTTTCTTCTGTTCTTAGATGGCACCCGGAGCTCTGGCTGTTACATTCAGTTCTGGTACTAGGATGGGCAAGAAGGAGAGGTGGGGGGAACCCTTATGATGCTCCAGGATGCTCTGTTAGGTTAGAGCATCCCAGTTGCATCCGGTTTTGGGGGTCTTAGTCTCAAGCCCCCCCAGCAAGCTCTAAGGCCAACTGAGTCTTCGTCCTGGTCTCCTCTTTGCTGCAGGAAACCTGTTATTGCTCAAGATCAGGCAGACGGATACTGAGAACCGGCTCTCACAGGGCCAGAGGCTGTGGGCATGCTGAAAAGCATAAGCATATTCGTGGTTGGCCATCTGAGACCAGGCTGGGCAGGATGTCGGCGGTCCTTGGTCCATTGGCACGTACGTGGCAGGATGTTAGGTGTTCTGTTGGGTCCTGACTTCCAGAGGCTGAGGCAGGCCAGATGACTGACGTCAGTGGCCTGTTTTTTTAGCGTCTCTCCTGACTATAGAAACAATGCAGGTAGTGGCAGCTCGCTGTGCTGGCAGATATGGGATCACCGCTCTCCTAAATTCAGTACCCCACAGACACCTGATGAGCCCTGCCACAAATCAGGCTCCTGAGTAGAATGTTGGACAAAACCCACACACCATGTCAGACACCCGCCGTCACAGGACTGAGTGTCTAGAGGACCAAAGAATAACCTTCTTTCCTCTTGCCTTTCCTACACGGCACCCCACGGAAGTGTTGTGGTGTGACTCCCCCTTGCTCTGAGGTCATGTGAGGGGCTGGTTTCCCACCTCCTCTGCTTCTTAGGCGGAGGCTTTCAAGCACCTGTCCATCGCAGAGAGAGACTGACGGGTTCCTTGTCAATGTTTATGACCTGGTTCGGCTGTACCCAAAGGTGTTTGTTACCCCTCAGTCCCCTCTCTCTGTCCCAGGTCTACCAAGCCGCAGTCAAAATATAAATTGCTTTTCTTTTGTAATGGCTTTCCACCCCAGGTGAGAGAATAAATGTCAAGTCACACTTCTGCTGTGTGGACACAGCAGGGATATGTCTAAAGAAATTGGCCAGATCCACTGTCGGGTATTTCATTTGAGAAGATAACTCTGACTGAAAAATGTCGTAACTTATATATATTGACATGCAGACCTTTGGAAGTATTTGAGGCAGGGCAGTGTGTGTGTGTGTGTGTGTGTGTGTGTGTGTGTGTGTAAAAGAGAATACAAAACCAAATAGTAGGGCCTTTCGAAAGAACTGACTGTGGCGCAGAATAGCTTTGTACGGAAATCAAGTCTGAGGAATCCGGGTTCCTCGGAAAGCCCGTGGGATGTGACAGAAGAAAGGAGGTGACACATCTAACATTACTTCCCTTCGCAAGACACTCGGCTCCATCTTTAACACCGCAGTCCCGCTTGGATAAAGGAAATTATATCAGTGACCGAGAATAAAGCGTAGGGTGGTGGAACAGCGATGGAATCCAGGAAATGTTCTTTATCCAAAGGACTGAAAGCTTTTTGAGTTGGAAAAGCCTGCCTCTAAAGGTTACATACTGTAAGATGTCATTTATATAATGTTCTCAGAATAGCATTACAGATAGAGATATGGAACAGCTACATGGCTTCCAGGGCCAAGGGGTGGGGCGAGTGTGAATTGTGTTGGTGGGATGGCCTTAGGTCTTGAATAATCTCTACATGTGATAAGAGAATCACAGGTTTAGGAGGGAGAAGGGAGGGAGAGGGAGGGGGGTGAGTGAGTGCATTCTGGGAATGGTGTACCTAGAGACATCTGTAATCTCCTTCCTTGAACCTCACCAGCATTTAAGTGAGATTTCACTAGTAATCAAAGTTAGGTGACAGTCACTTTCCTAGAAAAGAAAGCCAGAGAAAAAAAGTTAAGGTCAAGGAAAAAAGAAAAGAGGGAAATGAGAGGAGTGAGGGTTTTTTTGTTTTGTTTTGTTTTTTTTAATTTCCTGTGAGTCTATAATTATTTCAGTATGCAAAGTTAGAAAGAACGTTCCAGGTGCTTCTGATAAGCCACCAGTTCAGACCACAGAGCCTTTGGCAGCTATTGGTTAGTATGAAAGGGGTGGGAGGGACACTGCCGACTTGGCTCTGAGGATAGTTGGCGGCTATTGGTTAGTATGAAAGGGATGGGCGGGACATGTCAGACCTGGCTCTGAGGATACTTGGCGGCTATTGGTTAGTATGAAAGGGGTGGGAGGGACATGTTAGACTTGGCTCTGAGGAGCCTTTACTTGGCTAACCAGCGTGGAGCTTGGAGTAGTCATTGCCTTCGAGATTTAAGTAGAAGTGACTGTGCTCATTGTAAGGACGGAAGGCGGAAATGCTGAAACGCACCTTGCAGATGCGTGTGACTAACATTTGGTCCCCAGTTGATAGAGTTGGTCTGGATGCTTGTATAGTCTTTTGGATATTCAGACCTACCTCTGAAAGACATACTTTGGTCTCTGCTTCCTGGTCTCCTGTTTCCCGTCCCTCCCCCCTCCCCTTCCCCCCTTCCTGATTTCCTGCTTCTGTCTGTCTGTCTCTCTCTCTCTCTCCCTCTCCCTCCCTCCCTCCCTCCCCCCCCTCCCCCCCTCTCTTTCTCTCTCCCTATCTCTCCTTCCTGGTTTCCTACTTCCTGTTTTCTCTGTGCTTCCTGGTCTCCTGCTTTCTGCCCCCCCCCCTTCTTGGTCTCCTGCTTCCTGTTTTCTCTCTGCTTCTTGATCTCCTGCTTCCAGCATTCCATTTCCTAGTTGGCAAGAGATGGTCAGGGCACCAGCCACACAGTCTTGGCATTATAAACTCTGCCATACTCTTCCCACTAAGGTGGATTGAAACTATGAGCCAAAATAAGCCATTCCTTCTCGAGTTGTTCCTGTCAGGCATTAGGATACAGCAGTAAGAAAGGTTGACTAATATCCCACTAAACTGGCCAGGGCCTGAGGAGTGAGGGAGGTAAGGGTATCTAGTTCCTCTGGGTCAGGAAAGAGTCCAGTTATGGTCACAGTATGTAATGTAAGAGCTAACCCACGATACTGTGGGGTTCTAGGAGTGGATGGGGACGTGTATGAGTCCCAAAGGTAGGAAAGGAGAGTGTAGGAGAGAACAAAGCCTAAAGAATTCATGTTTTTTAAAAAAAGCCCCAGAGGTACGGTCTGTAACAACTTTGGATGGATGTCTGAGAAAGACGGTGGAGTTCACTGTTGAGAACTGTCACCGAGGCAAAAGCAGGTTATCTGTCACTGCCGAGGTGGACAGAAATGAGTTGAGGAAAACCCTGGCAGTTCGGGGAGGACGGAGGTGTAATTGCTGTTTCTAGGGGAGTTCCGTATGCCTGGACTAGCACCTGGAATGGAGCAGATAGTCTCTGTAGACTTCAGAGGCTGTTGGTTTGTGCAGCCCTTCTAGGAGGTGAGGTCCAGCCAATAACCTTTCAGGCCAAGACTTTATCATTACTACCACAGATGGCTGGGAGGCAGTGCTGTAAAACACAGGTGTGCTCGTGGGAATCATCAGAGGTGCTCCGGTGAGAGAGAGCTGGTCCTCCCTGCTTGGTGGCCTCTGGGCAGGCCCCACTTCTCAGTTCTGTTTCTCAGTACTCAAGCAGTGTGATGTCACACTTTGCTGTAGCAAAGGGCTGTTTCACAGTCTTGAAAGGACCTGACCTAGCCCAGGATGCCCTTTCTGATTGATGCCCCCGTCCCTTCTAGGTATTTAAGTCAGAAGACATCCAAGCCATATCTCACATTCAAAAAAACTCCGTGGGAAGGATGTGTGGGCGCAGAAGAGCTTTCTACAGTACATTTTCTTAAATGTCTCTTTTCCATCTAAAGTGCGTCTCCATGGAGCCTTGAAACCCTCGTCGACCCACAAATTATCCTTTCCCTTCTCTAGAAAACCTGTGCTTGTGCCTGGTTTCCGTCAGCAGTGGGTTTGTGAGTGACGAATTTCCTGTCTATTAATTGCGACTGTATTCTTTCTTCCCCAGAAAAGCAGAGACACTCTGGCTCCGTGGGTTGGTAGCACAAAAGTTTTCTGAATGCTTCTTTCTGTACTGACTTACTTTTCATAGAAGTTATGCATCACCCGGGTCACCGTGAGACAAAGGTACCGAGCGAGTTTCATAGTGCTTCCCCGCCAGGCCCAGGTGATTGGGAATTTGCATACTTAATGACGGCGCAGGGGGTTTTATGGAGATAATGCATAACATTATGTAAAGAACATAAAGAGCAGTGTAGTGGCTGTTCCTAGTTGTCAACTTGACTATATCTGGAATGCACTACAATCCAGAATTGGAAGGCTCACCTGTGATCTTAATCTGGAGGCTGGGAGATACAAGTTTCTGACCTGGATCTTGGCATGGAGATCTTGAGGCATAGTGATTATGAATTCCAGAAGATTAAGACAGGGTTTCTCTGGATTATACACACACACCCACACCCACACACACATACATATATATCTATAATCTTATATATGTATATATATAAAATTTTATATATAAGATTTTATATATATGTATATATACATATATATGTATCTATATCTATCTATCTATATATCTATCTGTCTATCTATCTATATATATATAATCTAGATCTTCTAGGTTCCTTCCAGAATGATCTATGCTTTTGCTCATTAATCCCACAAATGCACATCAGTGACATCTGTACTTGACATTAGAAATGAACTGGTAACAAAAACCTGACAAGATCCTTGAATTCATACGGAGCAGAGTTGGGAGAGTTAGTTTGGGTCCTTGACGAAGCAAGTGCTAAGGGATTAAACAGACCCAGATTTTTGTTTTTAGGATTTTTGTTTTATCCTGAAAAGTCAGAGGACTATGGGAACTGGCGATCCCTGGAGAGCCTTTAGACTGGTGTTGGTTCTCAGCATGTGGGTCGCGACCCCTTTAGCAATAGCTTCAAAAATATTTACATTGGAATTCATAACAGTAGCAAAATTACAGCTATGAAGTAGCAACGAAAATACTTTTATGTGTGTATGTTGCGCCAGGGTGGGGGTGGGGTCACCACAGCATGAAGGACTGTATTAAAGGGTCACAGCATTAGAAAGGTTGAGAACTACAGCTCTAGACCATCTTGGTGTTGCCCTGGAGATGGTGAGAGGAAGGCTATTTCATTGGCTGGGGCTACCCCGGGAGTGTGGCCTCTCAGACACCCGCAAAGGTACTTCCCAGCCTGAGAGGTGGAGAATAGGCGGCCTGGGAATATGGCCTCAAGCTGCCTCACTGCAGGTTTGGCCAAGATACTGACTCCCCAACCCCATGAAAGATGTAAAGAGACGGGATCTGTGAAAAAGCAGGTAGCACCATGTGAGACGTAGTGTATCTAACCTAGCTGTTAGTGCCGCCCACTCTGGGAAAGGCACCCCATTCTGGAGAGCTACTGTCTAAAGATTGAGCAGGAGCCAACTGGGAAGAGACAGAGTAGGAAGTGCTTTCTGAGAAGATTCCTCATAGCCCGTCTGAGGAACAGGAAGATCAGGGCTATGTTGCTCTGTTAGGCAAGCGGTTGGGGAGGGCGTGGAAAACTATGAAGAGGCACTCTTAGGATGGCAGTCCTTAAAGTGTAGGGAGCTGACCAGAGGGGCAGGAGTGGATGGGGATGTAGTAGGAGGGCTGTGAGGACACTGAGATGTGACGAAGAGATGGAGTTGAGTGGGTAACTGTACCACAGAGGTAGAGGGGACTGTACTTAGACTGGACATGGAGGACGGGATTGGAGGAGAGGTTCTGGTTTGCAGCATGGGATGGATGGGGTGAGAGGGATAGACAGGGAAGAGAGACAAAGTGGGGGAGGGGGGCTTTCTGAGTTTGAGGTGAGTATCTGTCTGCATATTACAGACAGTGGCTACACATGAAGAAGATGCTCGTCTGAGAAAGTGAGGATGGGGATTCTCAGAGGGTCAGCAGAGGGGGACAGAGAGGATGAAGAAGATGCCGAGAGTAACAGGAGGAGGAGGAGGAGGAGGAAGAGCAGAAAGGGAAGGAGAGGAGGACTGGGGGAGAGGAAGAGGATTGAACTGATGCAGTTCTAGGAAGGCAAGAGTCTTTGGGGAGGGAGGGGTGGCCAGCGCTGGAAACACAGCCGTATTTGGTGGCTGCCTAGTCATTGTTGACCTTAGCAAGAACCGTTTGGTGGCACAGTGGATGGGGACAACAGATTGGAGCGGGCTGGGGGATGATGGGAGACAGGAAGCAACACACAAATTTGGCCATGAAGGGGAGGAGAGGGGGGGAAGGCAAAGAGAGGGAGGGGGGAGTTCAGTCAGTGGCTAGAGGAGGTTCTGAGCTTGGATGGGGTTTCAGGTGGGTTTTTTGTTTGTTTATTTGTTTGTCTGTTTTGTTGTCTGGTAGTGTTGTATCGCTGTTTCCTCTGGGATGGATATGACCAGTGTGTCCACCTGCATGAGACCCCCACGAGACTGGGCCTGTTAGCTCATGAGGCCCTCGTGGGGCATTTTGTGTCCTGAAGGTTATGTGAGAGGTGATGGGGAGCAGGAGAGTTTAGTGGTGCAGCCTCTGATGAACTGCCCACGTTGTGGGTGGGACTGTTCAGTGGCATCACGGCCACAGTTGTCCAGGGACTTCCTGGCGGTGCAGCTACCTTTGAGTCACCCACGGTTCCCTAAGCCACCCTAGTAAATTCCTTGGCATGCACAGGTGGATTTTGATATGATCTTTTATTTCATCCGTTGTTCTCCTTCCTATCTGGGATGATTAACCTCTGTTTGTGTGAGCATGCACATGGGCATGTGTGTGCATGTGCTTCCATTTGTTTGCATGTGTGTGTACACATGTGTATGTGTTTGTGCTCATGTGTGTGTGCACGTGTGTGCATGTGTGTGCGTGCATTCCTATGCATGTGTGTATGCATGCACGTGTGTGTGCTCGTGTGTGTGTGCTTGTGTGTACATGTTAGTGTGTGCACGTGCATGTGTGTGTGCTTGCATGTGTGCATGTGTACATGTGTGTTTGTGTGCTTGAATGTGTGCGTGTGTGTGTGTGTGTGCTTGCGTGTGAGTATGTGTGTGTTTGTGCATGTGCTGGCGTGTGCTGGTGTTGTTCCTTTGGAGCCATCCACCTTGCCTTTTGAGACAGGACATCTGACTGACCTGGAGCCTGCCATGTCGGCTAGGCTAGCTGTCCAGCAAGTCCCAGGAATCCTCTTATCTCCACCTTCCTAGCTCTGGGATTATAGCACACACTGGCACACACTTCACCTTTTAAGACATGGGTTCATGGACTGAACTCAGGTCTCATGTTTTGCAGGAAACACTTTTCCCACTGAGCTTAGGCACCCCCCCATCCTCCCCCCCCGACCACCACCCCCAGGCTTCTCTTAATATCTCTCCATGAAAAGTCTCATGACAAATAGGAACTGAAATAAGCTTACAGGGATCAATAAATTCTAAAAGGAAGAGTCAGCTGACTGGACAGGACAGGGTTCTCTGAGAGACAGGAGTAGGCAGGAGAAGCCTTTGCTGCGAGACGGGGACCCATCCTCGTGCACGCAATGAGGGTAGGAGATTTGGGAAAGCTTATACTGATTGCCAGTGTTCAAGGCCCATCCAACAGTTAGGGGAACCCCTTTGAATCCCCGACACCCCTTGTTTGTCTTCTTTGGCGTGGCTCACCCCGGATGGGGACGGCACTCCATGGTGGTATCAATACGCTCTACCTCACTCAGGTACATCTTTCCTGAGCATTCTCGGGACTTCTTTCAGGAGATAGCGTTTCCTGGAACAGTTGGCTTAGTGATGCAGGGAACAGTAACAAGCTCTTTAACTGTTTGAAAACACAACTGGCATTTCAGATGGAAAATTCCAGAACAGAGACAACACATGGTTTTTAACTCAAGGCCCTTCTTCTTACTAGCTTAGTTTCAGGGGAGTGGAACTGGAATTTGAGGGTCACAGTCCGGTTTTAAATGAATATGGGAGCTGGGGTGGGGTTAGAGAGATGGCTCGGTAGTTAAGAGTGCTTGCTGTTCTTCCAAGGGATGAAAGCTGGGCTCCCGGTACCCGCACTGGGCAATTAACAGTCGGCTGTAAATCTGCTTCCAAGGCATCCAAGACCTTCCTTTGGCTTTCTAGGCACATGAAATTAAAAGTAATTCTTTAAATGAAACTGGGGGCTTTGGAAATTGCTCAGCGGTTAAAGCCGTTGTTGCGCATGCGCGTGAGGACTAGGGTTGGAATCCTCAAAAACCAAGCAAAGTTTCGGTGGACAGGGAGCAAGGCAGCTAGTGAGATTAACCACATCAGCGTGCTCTGGGATTGATTGAGAGATCCTGCCGCAACCAATCAGGTGAAGGAGTGATGGAGGATGATTCTGACCATCCACATACATGCATATGCATGTGCATCTGTGTGTGCCTGAGTATGCGCGTACACGGGGCAGGGGGAGGGCGAGTCTGAGGCTTATCTCAGGCTCTGCATGTAGAGTACTGTTCATGCCTCATTCCATTGGCAAGGAACTTCTGCTGGGTCACAATGACATTGGGATAAATAACCTCTGTTGTGCACACGTGCATTTGTGTGTGTGTACACATGTGCATGTGTGTGACTGTGCACACGTGTGCACTCTCTGCCTGAGCTGACTAGATTCCATGACAAAATGTCACTTCCTCTAGTGCCCATTGAGTCCCAAGAATCTGAAGACCTAGCAGGTTAACATCATACAATTCGGGTTCCCTTTTCTGCTCTTCTTTACCAAGCCAGAGAAGGATCTTGGGATCACGTGGTTGGTTGGATGTCACGCTTTGTGCGTGGGATTTAGACTTCGTTTTGTTTCTCCGAGAATCAAGTCCAAAGCAGCTTTAGCCACCGTATAGCTCCAATGTGAGGCATAGTAAGTTTTGCTGAAAGGGCACTGGGTCCTCATCCTACCTGTGGCTTCATCTGGCTGTGTGTCTATGGCCAATTCCCTTCCCATCTCTCAAGAAATATATATATGTATATGTATACATGCATGTATACACATATATATATTTGTGTGTATTTATATATTTTTTAATCTTTAAAAATCCTATTGCTCTTTAAGCTTTCCACTGGCACCAGTGATCTGAGCCAGCCAGAAAAGTAGGCTGGCATCCCTAATTATGAAAAACACAGCGCTTTTCTTCCCCTCCCGCCTATGAGAGAAAAGCCAGAAGGAAGGCTTGCATTGGCTCCTGTCACTGGGAAGAAGGGAACTTGAGGAGGTGACTGAAGGTTCACGCTACCAGGAGGACAGTGTACAGTGGAAGCAGAACACCGGGAGGGGGGCCTGTGCCTGTAGCTGGAGGTTCTCATCCAGGTCGAGATATCGCAGACTATCTATTCTGGGTCACCCATCAGGATATCGATGAGCCAATTTAGTCTCTATGATGTCAGAGAGCACTTAGCATCTATAAGATCCAGGTGACTGACAGCGCCGGGAAACCCTCCCCGACTTCTCTTCACGATCAATGGCTCGTTTGGGTAGACACAATGACAAGCACTCTAGGATGTGCTCATAACTTTTGTTTCCCTCTACTGAATCGATTGACTACCGAGTAGGTTCTCGATTCTGTTCCTTCTCCCTGCCTGACTGAGCCACACGCCTTCCGGGTATTAAGTATGAGGTAAAGGCCTCCACACGCCTTGCATACCTTTGCCTGGCTCTATAATCACAGCTTCAACTTTATGACCCTTCTGAGGATTCCGAGGGCTCACTGAAGCAGATCTCACGCAGAAGGTAATGGGAAGGTACTGCCAGAGAAATCGGGGTGCCATTAAGCTCCCCTGAATGATGAGGTAGCTCCTTTGCCCTCCGACTCTTCACCCAACACTTCACCGATCAGCCAGTGGATTCCTGGTCTACTTTCTCTGAAGTGATGAATAACCGTCTTAACAATTTATCAATTTTATTCTTAGTTCATCAGAGGGTTTTGCAAGAGAGAGGAGATTGACGGTTCTCGGAGGGATTGTTGGAGGCAGGATAGGAGAATGTTGTTTTAAGGACAAACAGGGCCCTCCAAGGCGCACATCCCATAAAGGCTGGTAAGTGGGTAATTTCAGGGCCTGTGTAGCACAGACTGAGCATTCTTTAGGTGAGAAAAGTGTTATCAGAGACAAAAGCTTGTCAGAGATGAGATAGAACCCCCGCCTCCACCCTGGCCCTGCCCGGGCCTTTAGAAGAATGAACTAAAAGTAAGGCAAAAATAACTCAAAGGCAGAAATAAATTCTAATCCACCCCCAATACCAAATAGTGTATTTGTGCCCATGGCCCTTCCCTACCAGGCACTGAGGCAGCCCCGACCCCCCATGGAGCTGACAGTCAGCGAGACTCAAAGCTAGCGGTATGGATCTGAAACTGCAGACTTGCTGAAATAGGATTGTAGGTTTTTGTTTTTTTTTTTTTTTTAAGTACATTTTGATATTTTTCAACCGTTCTAATTCTCCACCTCCTCTTTAGCATTCCAAGCACTGTTGTTTCCAAGGAGACCTCCCCTTCAATATATTTCCTCCTTCTTGATATATCTGGACACACATTTTGATTAACTGAGCTACCTTCCAAATTTTATTTGACACAGTGAGGCCCATTCACTTAAGGAAGCTTCGTGCCGAACTGCGTGTTCACACGCTGTCTCTTTCTCTTGAATCACCCAGCATTGCAAGGAGTCAGGTTGCTGCCTTGACACGGAGCCTGAATTGAGCCTCCAAGGCAGTCACATTTAAAACACCAGGGAACGTTTTGCCTGCCTCTTTTCATTCATGGGGAGCAAAAAGTTTCCTAGGAAGATCTATGTGGAGTTTCAAAGATGGTTCCTTGTTACCAAAGATCCTGTATATTAGTAGTTGCATCTCTGTGGGAGGCAGGAGATGATGCAATGGGAAAGGAGAAGGTCCTTTTTAAGGCTTGACATAATTCTCCCACTAATGCTAGTGAGATGGATTTCGTCCACCAGGATTCTGGCCTTCAAACCAATGAAAGAAACAAAATCGAGTTTGGCTCCCCTACACCCAGGTAAAAAGTCAGGTGAGGTGTCATATACCGTAAACTTAGAGTTCAGGAAGTGGAGACAAGGGGGTCACTTGGGCTTGCTGGTCAGACAGTCTGGCCAGTCAGTGAACAATAAGTTAAGGGGAAGACCAGTCTCAGAAAAAAAGAATGAAGGAAGGAAGGAAGGAAATAAATAAATAAAGAAAGAAAGAAAGAAAGAAAGAATCAAAGAAAGAAAGAAAGAAAGAATCAAAGAAAGAAAGAAAGAAACAAAGAATCAAAGAAAGAAACAAAGAAAAAAAAAGAAACAAGGAAAGAAACAAAGAAAGGCGGAGGAGATAAACCAGATGATCATGAGCTATACACAATAGCTCATATAGCACATAGCTATAGACATGTGGCGGATGGCGATCATCTTTGGGGCAGCTTTTCCTTCCGCTCCGCACAGCTTCTGAAGTTGGCAGTAGTGCTGCTGCCGTGGTGGCGCTGGAACTCTCTCTGCAGGTGCATAGGTGAGAGAAAAGGCTGTGCAAGCTTGAGAGCCTTCCGTCTCTGCGTCTGTCATCTGTTCACCTTCTGAATTTATCTCACACAGCCAGGGGACAGTCACTTCAGGAATCCTCACCCGTGGCGGCAGCTTTTTCTCCAGTGAAA
Organism: Tokudaia tokunoshimensis; assembly: GCA_036184795.1. NCBI lineage: Eukaryota > Metazoa > Chordata > Mammalia > Rodentia > Muridae > Tokudaia > Tokudaia tokunoshimensis. Next base: position 79,124,800 of record BTHU01000006.1, read on the forward strand.
CAGTTGATCCCAGCTGTACTAGATACCAAAACTATCCAGACCAATTTAGTCATCACACCCCACACTTTTATTATTGTCATTCCCTTGAATTTTATTCATTTGTTTATATTTCTATGGATATTTTATCTGCCTTGCATATCCGTGTTTCACATGTGTGACTGGTGCCCACAGAAGGCAGAAGAAGGGGTCAGATGGCCTGGAACCATGTGGGTGCTGGGAATCGAACCCGGGGTCCTCTGGAAGGACATTCAGTGCTCTTAACCATTGAGCCATCTCTCCAGCTCCATCACTGTGCTGAATTCTACAGTTACCACAGGGAGCCAAACACGTGCTCCTGTGAAGGACTGTGTGGCTACAGAATATGGCGACGCAGACAGTGGAAAACTGTAGCACTACAGAGTGAAGTAGACATAGGACAGGGCAGGGAGAGACTCCTGAGAGGAGGCGATACCCGAGAGAATTGGGGATGCCAAGTATGCGGGAGAAGACCTGTAATCTTAGCACTTCAGAGGCTGAGGCAAGAGAATCGCAAGTTCTAGGCTGCCCTGGGCCTATATAATGAATACCAGGCCAACCTGAACCACACAGCAGAAATAACTGTTAAAAAAAAAAAGTACCTTTCCTCGAGAAAGTGGTTTTTTATTTGTTTGTTTGTTTGTTTGTAGCTCAGTAGTAACAAATCAGACTCCAGAAGGAGATTTTGAATTTGCTGAGCCAATTTGAGTTTCTGGCTCCCCCAAGAGAGGTCTGTGCGTTTGCAGGACAGCCTCCTCTGGAGTTCATTAGGGAAGCAGAGGACTCAGAGATCTGCACAGAACAAAACCACCCAGGGACTTGTCAGAGCCAAGGCACCTCCTTACAGTTTCGCATGGTAATGTGCCAAGAACACCTTGCCTGGTGGGTGTCTGAAGTGAGTGACGTTTCAACCAATCTAATTCAAAGCCTCTGCATCTTTCACCTACATTTCAGCAGACACACGCTTGGCATAACAGCTTGCGTGCACCCAAAACAAACGTGCTTCTTTTTCTGATCAAACACCATATGAACTGAACTGACTTCTGAAGATGTCTGAGGAGCGACTGCAGGTGACAAACTTAAACAAGTTAAGTTTGTTCTTTCTGGCAGAAGGTGTGTTGCTGACAAAGTAAAAAGCAATGCCAATAGGATATTGGTTCTGGCGGAACGGTGGGCCAATGGCAGTAAGAAGTTTGCCTATGTGTATGCCACTTACTAATTGATTGAAGAAGAGTAAAGAAAAGACCGGATGCTCCTATCTTGCCAGTGACAATGAACATTTATTTAACAAGGTTGGGCATAAAAACAATCACTGCCCTATTTTTTTTTCCTAGCACAATTATGAATCAAGAGGAAAAAAAGGAAAGCATTAAGTAGGGAAAGACCAGTGCTCCCGAGGGTCTGTGGGGAAGGTGGTCCTGGTCACACAGGCTCTCGAGGACACTAATTAGCAGAGTCAGGATGAGAAGCCAAGCTCCACTAACCTAGGAGCAAACACTTAACAAACCTTTCCCGACTAACTGTTCCATCTCCACAGGCCCCAGAGACATTGCCCCCAACAGGGTTTAGTTTTAAGAATGTTGGGGAAGGGTTGTAGAACCTTTGATCAATGGCTGCACAGGCAAGCCTCTATTCAATCTCTCCCTCACCTGACCTGTCCAATCTCCATGGAAATAACTCTCAACTGTATGCTGTCTCTAAATCTCCACCGTTACCCAGATCCTGAACCCGGAACCCTGACCCAGATTGGCTCCTCAGAATTATGTCTGGGCCTGCTAGGTTACCCCTACCCTATCCCAATTCTCTATACATTTTGTAGCCACTCTGTAGTCAGAGAAATATTCCCATATTCGCTATAAAATTATATTGTTCTGATTTCTTTTTGAAAATCCATTGTTTTTTTAAATTGTGGATACATATATAAATTGATATAGGAATGAGTGACATCATTGTGTTGTATCTGCTTATACAAGAACACATTTCAAGTGTTTATTTGTATATTCCGGCCTGCTATAAAGTTTTCCCCCCTAAGAAGTATGAATATACAGTCTGTGCTGGTTAACTTGACACAAACCTAGACAACTTCAACTGGGGAAATGCCTCCATCAGAATGATCTGCACGCATGTCTATAGGGCGTTTTCTTGATGGTGATTGATGATTGATTTAGGAGGTTCCAGCCTGCTGTGGTAAGCGCCACCTCCAGGCAGGTAGTCCTCAGAGGTCTAAGATAGGTAGCTGAGTGTGGACCTGGGGAACCAGTGTTCCTCCATGTCTTCTGCTTCAGTTCGTGCCCCTAGGGTCCTGCTTTGCCGTCCTTCCATGACAGAGTGGAACCCAGAATAAACTCAAATTGTTTTCGGTCCGTGTCTTGTCACACCAAGAGAAACCAAGCTAGGTCCCAGGTCCTAGTCCTTGTTACATTGATCGCTGAGTACATCTTTCCTGGGGCCAGGAACATGGCTCAGAGGATAAGGACTGGAAGCCAACCAAGGTCAGTGGCATGAATTCAAACCCTGGGACCCACACAGCAGGAGGAGAGAACCAACTCCTGCAGATTGTACTCTGATCTTCTTATGTCCACCGTGGTGCATGTGTATACAGAGACACACACACACACATACACACACATGTATACACACAGACAGACAGACACACACGTATACACAGACATACACACACACGTATACACACAGACAGACACATACACACACATATACACACAGACACACATACACACACACATATACACACGTATACACAGACACACACACGTATACACACACACGTATACACACACACATACACACACACACACATATACACGCAGACAGACACATACACACACGTATACACAGACACACACACGTATACACAGACATACACGTATATACACAGACACATACACACACGCACAGACAGACAGACACACACGTATACACACACACACACGTATACACACAGACAGACACATACACACACGTATACACACAGACACATACACACAGATAAATAAGCATAAAAGGTGGAACTTTGAGAAAAACTTTTAAGCGAATGTCATTTTGCTGTTCTTGTTATAGATGCACAAAGTATTGATTTCTACAAATTAATATGGAGACTTTTATTAACTTCTACTACCTTACTTCATTATTTCATAGTAGACTCTTGGGTTTTTAAGTTAGTTTAGCATTTCGTACACAAATAGCGCCAGTTTTGACCTTTTCCTTCTGAGGTTTACATACTTCATTTCTTTTTCTGACTTCAGTGTGTCGGCCAGTTCCTCAAAGGAGGATGAGATGAGACCCTCTGTCCTGCTCCTGAATAGTAAAATTCTTATGGCCCAGTTTCAGGGTAAAGTAGCTGTTTGCTATCACATGGGGAAAGTGCCCATCATTTACTTTTTTAATTAGGCAGGGTTTTTGAGAAGTCTCTTTTTAAAAGGCAGGCTTGGAGCTGCAGAGAGCCCAGTGCTCAGAAGCACTGGTTGCTCTTCCAGAGGATTGTGGTTCAATTCCCAGAACCCACCTGGTACCTCACAACCACCTTTCACTCCAGCTCAGGGGGGTGGGGTATGAGGCTGTCTTCTGACCTCTTTGGGCATTGCATACAGGTGATGCACAGACATGCATGCAGATGAAACACCCAAACACACCAAATAAAAGAGTATATCAAATTTCTCCCCCCCCGCCCCCAGCGAATGTTTCAGAGAAGCTGGAATCGAGTCACTTTCTTTCTTTCCAGAGCTCTAAAGGAGTGAAGCAGAATTTGTACCTGTGTCCCCAGGCTTAGGGCCTGCTGGCCCTGGTCTTCCCCAGCCTCATACATCCAATTGCTTCACACGGCTCCAATTCCAGACGAACTGACTTCCTCGTGGCCTTTAAAGTCTGCCATGCTCCTTCCCACTCTAGTACCCCTGAATACCTGCCCATTCCTTTGGTATAGAATATTCAATTCTCTCCCTCTCACCCCTCTTCCCAAATGCCCTTGCCTGACCAAGCCCGCTGCCTTACAATGGATGTTGCAGGAACAGGGATGTGGGATTCTTCGCCTCTAGGACTGGGGACTTAGCTGGCTCCTTTGTCGTTTTCTCTAGCTGAGTCTGGCGCCATGGGGATGGTTAGCTAGATTCATTCAGAGCTAGGATTGAGCAGAGAGAATGCAGGACCGGGAGCAGTGGCAGGAGAGAAACCATCCTGATGAGATATGGGGTCCCGGCAACAGAGCTCCGCAAAGGTCCCTGAGCCCCATAAGGAGTGTTTGCCAACCTGGAAGGGCCAGCGCTGACCTGGATTTCACTTCAGAGAGAACGGCTTTGCCAGAGTTCCTGGTCCTATGGGACTCAGGATCTGAACTACAGCAGGATACCGACCCACCTTCTCTTCACATATAGCACTATCTTCTTTATGATGTACGCCCTACCCCCTATGAACACTGGAGTGAGGGGGCTTTAGTCTATGTGGTGACAACAGTCAGGGAAGGAAGGTGTTATGAGTGGAGGAGTCTGGGGTTCGTGGGGGCTGCTCTAAATTGCTGTAAGCTGTTTTTTTTGGTTTTTTTTGTTTGTTTGTTTGTTTTTTCTTTTCACCCTATTCAGCCTGGACAGTTTTTTTTTCCCCCAGAAAAACTGTTAGATAAAGAGAACTCTGCAAAGGCAACACTCTACTATGTCCCAGGTACTGAACAGTGGTCCTAGGTTAATGCAGGTGGTCCCAGCCCAGAGCAAGCAGAGAGGGGAGGGGAGGGGAGGAGGGGGAGAAGGGAGGGAGAGGAGAGAGCCAGTGAGTCTGTCCATCCTACCCTGCATTGCCCCTGGCTGGCCAGCTGTTCTGCCTAGGAATCTCTGGGCAGGAAACCGGATCTGCAAAGCCAGGCAGGTGTTTTTCTAAACCAGTGATCTGGTATCAGCCACGAAAAGGGAAGCTTTAATATATGTCATTATCTAGAACGGCAAGTAATTGAAAGTGAAAATTCCCGTTTTTTGTTTTGTTTTTTAAATCTCCAAACAGGGTTCCCTTATGTAAAAGGGTGACATGCCTCTCAGCTTCCTTTCATGGCGGTGTCATCAGAAGCTGGCAGCCTGTGACACGGGTGGAGGAGCGTCCCTGTGGCTCGTTTAGACGGAGCATTTCTACCTAACACAGCCTTGCTGAGGTCTCTAAGCCGAGCTTTTACATACTCAGCCAGTAACCTCCCCTAGATATGTCGGGTGATTAACCGAGTCAATTATAGCACATCTTCAACCATTTGATATTCTGCCCACGTGCCCCCGTTGCTTCTTCCCTACACAAAGCTTGGTCTCTGTGACCTCTCCTTGCCTCTTTGTTCCTCGCTGCTCCGAACCCTCTGCTATGATGTCACTCGAGTGACATTTTTGACAGAAATAGTGAGTCACGTTCTCTGTACCCCACCTTTCATTCCTTCCCTCAAGGCTGATGAGCTTGTGTCATCATAGACATGGGTTACAGGGATCCCTAAAAAGCCTGGGATACTGAGTCTTAGTCAGCTGGCCCCGGAGGGGTAGTACTGCGTGTTCCTTTGCTCATTGATGCAACCAAATACCTGACCAGTCAGTAAGGTTTGTTTCAGGGTATGGTTTGAGGTAGGGACCCAATGAATGTATCACGGCAGTCCTGCAGGGCTCTGGGAGTGGCTCTCGACTTTGGGGTCAGGGGTGTGAGGTTGCTTGCTCATTCCTGGGTGAATCAGGAAGCAGAGAGAGGACAGACAGCAGCGTTGGGCTCTAAACTCATACTATCACTCTCTTCCTGTTGGCCATTTCTCCCAATTGGGCCCCATCTCCTAAAGATTTCACAACATTGCTGGATAATACCGGGGGGGGGGAGTTGGCAAATATTCAAATGAACAAAGCCCATGGAGGATAGTTTACACCCAGACCATACTTGGTGTGGAAAGGAAGGGTCCTCCCTGGAGCTGAGGAGGAGTCATCTCCCCCGAGGCAGCTCTCAAAGGTTTTGGGTCAGAGTTTTCCCAGCTGAGAGGTTTAATCCATTTCTAGGTCATGAAACCAGTTCGTGTTGTTCCCGTTCAGAATAAAGTGTAGACTAAAACAGGGTAGGAATTCCAGAGAGAACCAAGGATAGCACAGGAAGTGAAATAAGAGGTTCTGTGTCATTCAGGATTCTCTAGAGAACCAGAGCTGATAGATGGAATACCTATCTATCCATCCATCCATCCATCCATCCATCCATCTATCTATCTATCTATCTATCATCTGTCATCTATCTATCTATCTATCTATCTATCTATCTATCTACCTATCTATCTATCTGTCATCTATCAGTCATCTATCTATCTATCTATCTATCTATCCATCTATCTATCTATCTATCACCTGTCATCTATCTATCTATCTATCTATCTATCTATCTATCTATCTATCTATCAATCATCTGTCATCTATCAGTCATCTATCTATCATCTGTCATCTATCAGTCATCTATCTATCAGTCATCTATCTATCAGTCATCTATCTATCAGTCATCTATCTATCAGTCATCTATCTATCTATCTATCTATCTATCTATCTATCTATCTATCTATCTATCTATCTATCACCTGTCATCTATCACATTTCTATCTAGATATATATGTACCCAATCCAACAGTACAAATACAGAACACTGGTGGGTCATTAGTGATTAGCAATCTCACACTAAGACAAATGTGGTAGGCAGAACAATAGTCTCTGGGGAAGTCCATATCCTACCGTCCAGAAACTAGCAGAGGGGGACACACCATACACACACACACACACACACACACACACACACACACACACACACACAGAGAGAGAGAGAGAGAGAGAGAGAGAGAGATTGATTGATTGATTAGAGATAATGGTATTTATTAGAGTGGCTAACAGACTGTGGTCGAGCTAGTCCAACAATGGTTGTCTACTAATGGAAAATCCAAGAATCCAATAGTAGTTGGGTCCACAAGGCTGGATGTCTCAACAAGTCTTCAGTACACCCTGGAATCCTGAAGAAGCAGGTCCTACGGCCAGTGGAGGAATGAACTTGCCAGAGAGTGAGAACAGAGCAAAGCCTTCCTCCCTGTCCTTTGTGTAGGCTGCCATGAGAAGGCACAGCCCAGGTCTAGGGTGGGTCTTCCCATCTGAAGTGATCCAGATTCAAGGTGGGCCTTTCTACCTCACCTGATCCAATTAACTAATTATCCCTCACAGGCGTTCCTAGCAGCTTGGGTTTAAATTCGTTCTAGATGTGGTTAAGTTGACAACCAAAGAATGAATCACAAGGTCTTTTGGTAAAGGATTGGTCCAGGATTGTTTATGCTAAAGTTTTGTTCTGGTTTCATGTGCATGTGTAGTAGGCAGTGATGTGGAAACGTACTTATTGCAACAAAAATCATAATCTGGGTGGATGGGCTTCAGTTTGTGTGCTTATGGACTGATGATTATGTACTCGGTTTTCTTTCCCTTGGCTCCAGAAGTACACTACATCTGTTAGGTCTTTGATAGATACTTGCAAAATGTGATGAAGAATGGAGAAAGTAAGAGGATGAGAAGGAAGGAGGGAAGGATGGATGGACACATTGACAGAAGGGCAGGGAATGAGTGAAGAAGGGGGATGGAGAGGAAAGCAGTAGGAAAGGAGGGAGAGAAAGGAAAGGAACAGAAGGTGATGGGGGGAGGGGGAGGGGGAGGAAGGAGTGTCTGGAGTGGAGCTGAAGTCCAGGATCAGACCAGTCCCACATGGCACCTCATTCCTGAGGACCATCAGAGGGTCCCAGAAATGTCCTCTTCCAAGTGATCTGAAATAGAGTCAAAATCCACAAGGTTAAAGGAAGTGTTTGAGAAAGTTCCTCTTACCAGAGATGGACAGGGCTCTGGGCCAGTGGTTCTCAACCTTCCTAAGGCTGTCACCCTTTAATACAGCTCCTCATGTTGTGTCGACTCCCAACCATAAAATCGTTTTGGCTGCTACCTCATAACTGTAATTTTGCTACTGTTATGGATCACAATGTAAATATCTGATACACCGCATGACTGATATGCGACCCCTGTCAAAGGTCTGTTCTACTCCCAAAGGGGTCACAACCCACATCTGAGAAGCACTGCTCTAGAGGGTACTTAGTACCTACTTAGGTACTTAGGTACTAGAGGTACTTAGGGTAACCCTTTGATGATAGACCAGACAGGCAGCCTGGTAATTTCCTTCTTGTTATTGAAAGCTCAGGTTTCTGAGGACGTTTCCAGGCATGTATGTAAGGCACTTTGATCATATTCATCCTCTATGCCACCCGTCCATTGCATTCTCTCTCCTCTCAGACCCGTGGAAATGCTCAGCCAGAAATAATCTGATGCAGCAATGGACTGTATAAATCAGCCTTGAAGAAGGCTGTGAACAGCAGAGTTCACCAGCAGAGTTGCTTTGTACTTGCTGAAAAATTGATCTAAGGTGCAATGTGATTTGTATGTTGTATGGATTTGATTTTTTTTTTTAATAAATGGAAAACACTTCCAGTAAGAAAAGGGGACATCAACTCCGGCTTCCTCAGCTTGTGTCTCAGTCCTTGACAGAGTGGGTGCTTTGAATGAATAATCATTTAGTAGTTCCTTTTATTAGCAAAATGGCATCTGAGTCAGAGACCAGGTAGAACCAAAAGAGACAGGTTAGTGCCCTTCAGGGCACTTCCTGTCCCTCACATATATTTGTCCCATGTTTTTGAAGGGACATCACTAGTTGCATAGAAGTTTTATAGGTATGAAGAGTTCCTAAGTTCACTGGGACTTTTCCAAGCAATTGCTTTTGTCTGCTATTTCACAATAGGAAGTGGGGTTTGTTGTTGTTCTTGTTTTAACTTTCCTATTATAATGTAAAGTTTGATTTCCTTTATGAGAAAATTTGACTGCTTAGAGGTGGGAGTGTTTTGCACTATTGATCTAAACTTGAGCTGTTGTGTTGTGATTTTTTTTGTTTATTAATGATAAAAGGACTCTCCTCTTGTGTAAACACTACCGCTAGCCACCTGTTTCAACCTCAGCGATGGCTAATGTGCTAGCCAAGCATGAGTTAGGAAAGGCAGCTTGCCTGTGTCTCTGGGCACCACCGTGCACTGTTGACATTTAAACTCGAGCAGTTTGGGGGACCAGTTCTATGTTTTGGAATCCAGATGGCTGTTCCGAGAGGAGGACGGTCCCTGCTGATGAGGTAACGTGCTTCTGCCTGCATACAGGTCCCCATCACAGGCAGCTCCGCCGTCATCAGCAAGGGCTCAGCCTCTTGCCTTATTACAAGGGCAGTGTGCCTTTGACTAATGAAGGTTTAAAGTGGCCCATGGTGACTTTTCTTTGAAAACCTCGTCATGTGCTCTTGCAGATGGCATCTTGTGTTTGGGCATGAAATGTAGCAGTGCTGGCACGTTTGCTATGTTTCCTGAGATGCATTTGGGCAATAAGAAATTGTAATTGAATTAGGTCAGCCCTCCTTGCTAGTTGTCTTAATTCTGCATGTGCAAGCACATATTTGCAAACTCAATACAAAATTCTATTGTGTGCACTCTCTGATATTGATAGAAAGGATAGTTGAGAGAATCGCAGCAACTTCTTAGATAATGTATTTTGTTTGACTCAGGCAGGCATGCACAGGTGCTCACTAAAGAAAGGAAGGAAAAGCTCACAAAAGCCGTGGTCAGACAAGGGAGGATGGCTCGGTGGGTAAAGAATTTGCCATGAGGAGTCAAACTTAGATGCCCAGAGACCACGGAAAAGCTTAGAGTGGCGGTGCGATATCTGTGACCTCTATGTTCCACACTTCCTGTGAGATAGAGACAGAGACAGGGGCATCTTCAGAAGTTCATGGGGCAGCCAGCCCGGCAAATCAGCAATAAGCAAGAGAGACCTTCTTTTCAAACAAAGTGGACTGACACCTGAGGTTGTTCTCTGGCTCTCACAAGCAACATGTGGCATGTGTACACCTGGTGCACACGTGCGCATGCTCACGAGCATGCGTCTCTCACACACACACACACACACATACACACACACACACATATGGGGGGAGAGGTTTTTTTTTTTTTTTTTTTTAAGAATTGACTACGACAAAGCCAGATGCATAGGACCCTGGGAGGTAAACTTGTAATGTGCTGTTCAGAAACTGCTAGGCAGGTCACATTTTCTCTTGGGTACTGCTTTGTCCCAATTACGATGGTTGCAGTAGACCATGTGACATTAGTGTCTCTTTGGCTCTGTTCTTCAGTGTCTCCCATTCTCTGACTATGTGACTGGATTCTCAGATCAGCTTGGAGGAGAGTGTATTGAACACACACACACACACACACGAGTCTATTCCTGGAGGAGAGTATATTGCACACACACATATGCATGCACGAACGCACGCAGGAACGCATGCCCATGCACAAGTCTGTTCCTGCATCACAGTGGGGCTAGTGTCCTTCCTTGACCTTGATGAGTATCCTTCTTAAATGAAGACATCGACAAACCTTGACGTAGCAGGTGCTATGAGCATGGCATAACACTTCCACACGGCGTTGGTTTTCATCGTTCCTGAGGGAACCTGGGCTTCTGGATAGAGGGAATAGAGATGTGGAGAAGAAATCAAGCTTCCCCACACTTTGTTCCTGGTACGTGTGTGTGACTCAGCATGTCATAAGAGGCTGCTGACCCCTGAGACCCTAGTGATGTCACCTCTGAACCCATGGTTTTGATAGTCCTAAGATCTGTACTACAAAAAGTTAGTAACACCCAGATCTAAGATTATACAACCCTCAACAGCCAAAGGAGAACTGGAAGGAAGCACAGTATTAGGTTTCATGTGGAACTAATTGCTGATAATTTTTAGAGTTAGCACAGAGGACTGAGGAAGTGACTCAGTGAGTAGTCTTAGGTAAAAATTAAGACCACAGCCTGTACTCACGGCCCTCGGAGTCAGAAGCAGGGGATCCCTGGAGGAAGCCATCTGGGTACACACTGGAATGCTGAGCTGTGCAAGGGAGAGACCCCCAACTCACTGTATAAGGTAGGGAGTGGGTGACTCAGTAATTAATTATACATTAGATATAATTACACATTAAATATAATGAGACTCGACATCAGGATCTTGGCCTCTACATGTGAGCACACACAAGTGCATATGTGCTTGCACATACACATACACATACTACATGTACATATAAGTGCCAAAATTAATAATATATATACATATATATATATATATACACTTAAAAATCTATGTCTATATGTCTGTACACTCTTATATAGTTCATTATGTATTGACTGGACTGCATTAGGAGCTTCACTGGATCTGCTCATTGGGGTTGCAGCCAGGAGCACCCTTGAGGGCTGACAGCTGTTGGCACCAGACAGACTCTGCTCTGCATTCTGTTTCCAGGAGGCTCGTTGGCGACTCTGTCTGGAAAAGCTATGACACTTTTGTGGTCATTCCCATCACTTCTAGGTCTTATCTGGGTCACTGGAAAACACAATTGAATCATCTAGGCCACAATAAGAACTACGGTGGGCCTCTCTATAGTGTCCTTTGGCAACTTTCAAAATGAATCTTTTACCCTGTTTTTTTTTTTTTTTTTTAATACAGTTTACCAACCTTTTGTCAGTGTGGTTGGCCACATGTAGGCAATCACTGTAGTTATAATAGGTTTTTTTTATTTAAATTTAGGAAATGTTGCTCTGGTCCCCTATCATCATTTTAGTATCCAAAGAGCTATTTACTTAATGAAACCGGACCCACTCCATGCTGGAGAATCCTTGCATGCCGTGTTTGCTAATTGCCCGGTCAGGGTTGGGTATGGGCATGGAAGGGGGACCTCCTCAGGGCCTCACTACCTACCCTCACCCCCACCCACAGATGCCAGCAAGAATTTACAGAATGTGTGTCTTGGACTCACCCTCCTAGGAGACTTTCTTGGTCTGACATTTGCATAGATGTAACCTAAATAGTTGAATGCCAACACTGAATGCTGGGAGAAGATTGTCCTCATGGCCAGGGAACTGCATGACAAACAGTCCAACCTCAAGGTTTCTTGGCCTTCGTGGAGCCTATTGACTCTCATGGTCACCGAAGAGCTTCACACATCGGACTTGGTGGCCTATGCAGTCACTGAGTAGGAGGGAGGGTTTGGGCATAGGGGTGGACACCGGGTTCTCCTGCACTAGGCAAGCCTGTCTACTCCTGGGGGAAATTGGGAGTGGGAATTTGGGAAGAAGGCAAGAGGAAAGAAAAGCTTCTGGAGATTGAACGCCTGTGGAAATATCGACGGAGTCTGTGACAGGTTTCTGCAGAGTCTCTGTTGGAGTCAACAGTGGGCGGAATCTTGATCACAGACACAGATGCTTGAAGGCAGATATGGGTATCTTGGTTAATGACTGCCTGTAGCATTGTGTGTAATATTAGTGAGGCAGGGGGCCTTGCCTTCCCTGCCATTGCTTTCTTTGATAAGTTCATCTTTCCTTTACTATAATCTATAGCCGGGATAAATCAACTTAAAAAGAGGAAAGGTTTCTTTTAGCCCACAGGTTTGGAGATTCTAGTCCACAGTCTGGAGCCCAGCTGCTTTGGGGGCCTGCAATGGGATAACACATCGTGCTGGACCAGTATGACAGAACAAAACTTTTCACCCTGGGTCTGTGAGAAAAGGAGAGAAAGAAGGAGAAGGGGTCTTAGTTAAGGTTTCTGTTACTGCGGTCCAAGATCGTGACCAAAAGCAACTTGGGGAGGAGTGGATGTGTTTCTGCCTATGTTTTCTCAGCACAAGAACTCAGCAGGCACGGAAACAGAGGCCGTGCAGGAATCCTGCTTCCTAGCTTGCTCAGAGTACTTTCTTTCTTTTTTTAAAAAATACTTATTTATTTAATATACATTTGTACACTGTAGCTATCTTCAGAAACACCAGGAGAGGACATCAGATCCCATGACAGATGGTTGTGAGCCACCATCTGGTTGCTGGGATTTGAACTCAGGACCTCTGGAAGAACAGTCAATGCTCTTAACCACTGAGCCATCTCTCCAGCCCCAGAGTACTTTCTTATACCTCCCAGGACCACCTGCCCAGGAACTGCACCATCCACAGTGGAACAGACCCTCCTATATCAAACACCATTAAGAAAATGCCCCAAGGGCTCCCCTACAGGACAGCATATGGAGGCCTGTTTTCAACTGTGGCGCCCTCTTTTCAGATGACTCTAACTCTCATGAAGTTGTAAAACACACACATACACAAAACGACAACAACCACCACAAACAGGACAGACAGACATGTTCCCACAAAGCCCTATGAGGGTACAACTCCAATTCCTGATGACCACTCACCAGGCCCCCCCCCCAGTTCTTAATTTTTTAAAAATCATCTCCCCATAGTGCCATGTTGGAAATGAAGCCTTGACCACATGGGCCTTTGATGGGTATTCCAGGTCCAAAGTGCAGGAGTCTTCCCATACCACCGTGGGCTCATGCCCAGTATGCACTGTCTCAGCACGTGACTACAAGGGTCTGGGGTACAGAAGATCCTTCAGACAGAAACAGTAGCAGCAGTGTGAGGAATCCAAGCAGCAAGTTTGTTTTGACTGAAGAACACTGGGCTGTGTACCTGCCAGACAAGAAATGTGGGTTCAAGCCACACTGTGGGAGCCTCTGGGTGTACAGTACAAGAGTTTCCACCCAGCTAGTTCTGGTACCTAGTAGCCATGAGTTTGGGGGACTTGAGCGACTTGGGCAATGTTCTGGCACTTGATGTGTCTTGATTATTTGTGAAGTAGTAATGAGGTTGTGGATGGGGATTGAGGTGTTGTGGGAAGTTCCTAATAAATGACCTGTCAAATGTCTGCCACCTAGGAACAAGGTAAGTAAGTGCTGTCATTGCTGGTGTGTGTGTGTGTATGTGTGTGTGTGTATGTGTGTGTGTGTGTGTGAGATGAATACATGTGTATATGTGTGTAAGTGCTATCATTGCTGGTATGTGATGTATACACATGTATATGTGTATATGTAGTATATGTGTATTTGTGGTTTATGCACATATGTGTATATGTATGTGTGGTATATGCACTTTTGTGTATATGCATCTCTGTATGGTTTATACATGTGGGTGTGTGATGTACACACATGTATGGTGTGTGTATGTGGTATGCACATGTGGTGTGTGTGTTAAGTGTTCAGTAAGTATCCATGTGTGCCCTTGCTGGTCAGAGGAGGACCTCTGGCTTCCTGCCTCTGTCCTATTTCCTTGAGACAGACTCTCAGCTTGTAGCTATGCTGACAGCTAGGCAGCCCTCGAGGGCTTGCTTCTGTGGCCTGCTCAGTGGCCGCAGGGCTTCCAGGTGCATGATGGGGGGCTAATAAGCTCACACTGTGTGTGGGGGTCAGGGGAGGGGAGGTCACTGAAGGCTTTCTGCCACAGTCTGGGGATTCTCAAGCTGCATCTGGATTTGACACTTACCCTGCTTCTGCACCCAGAGAAAAGATGTAGGACACCAAATATGTCACTGGCTTTCTTTCTGAAGGAGGCCACCTCCCCTCAGGAGGACACCTGGATTCTTCACAACTGTGCTTGATCATGGATGACTCCCAGGAGCACTGGGCTGGTTTCTCTTGATGGTGACACTTAGGTTCCTAGTCTCATGAAAAGGAAGTAGTGAGGTCTCTTCCCAGAACCCCCTTGCAAGGTGCCATTGTGAAGCCTTTGGACTGATTTATCGACTTCATCACCCTTAAAGATGCTTATCTTAGGACTCCTTCCCTGCCTGGGCATTTTCTTGTGGTGACCCTCTACATAAGCAAGAAGTGTGTGTGTGTGTGTGTGTGTGTGTGTGTGTGTGTGTGTGTGTATTTGAAGGCTACTGTGTTAGTGAGTGTTGTCAACTTGGCAGATCTGAAATCACCAAAGAGGCAAGTCTCCAGGCTCACCTGTGAGGGATTATCCTGATTAGATTAATTGAAAAAAGAAGGTCCACCCTAAGGGTGGGTGGCACCATCCCCTAGGCTGCGATCCTTGGCTGCATCGAAAGAAAACCCCTGGGTAGACTTTGTTTCCTGCTTTCTAACTGGATGGGTGGTGACCATCTGCCTAAGGCTCCCATTGTCTGGACTTCCCTGTCATAGTGGACCATATCTTTGAACCGTGAGTCAGAACTAGCTCCTTTTCCCCACTGACATTGCTTTTATAAGGCTATTTTGTTATAGCCACAGGAGGAAATAAAACAGAGAAAACTAGTCCCGTGCATGATTCATTCTTCCCTACATGAAAATTTGAGATTGTGTAAGTCATATTTATACCTAAGAAGGGGGAGTTCATGCTGGTTGATTTTATAACTTTAGTATTTCTGTGAGATGTCAGGGTTAAGACAATCTGTCCCTGTCTAGCTACTTTTTATTTTATAATTTATATTGATATCTAAAAAGGCGGTAAGCTAACTTGAAAAGGGATTAAGCTACTAAGTATCGTGTAGTTGTAATTAACCTGACTGTGCAAGTTTCTAAACCTCCCTACCTCCAATAAATGAGAAAGTAGAAAAAACTGGATGACAGTATTTACCCAGGGGAAAAAGATCCTTGGTAACTGAATGGTAAGAGGTCACAGTGTGGGGTTTTCTGACCATGAAGAAGAAAGGAAGCATTAGATAAGTGTGCCTCGTGGTGCGTTCCCATAGGTTCTAGAAATAGGGTTGTTTTTGGAAAAAAATGGACTGATTGCTTTTATCTTGTCAAGTAGTAAGGAAATCTCCTAGGCAAGGTCACAAGGGAGAGAATTCTAGAGATCTGCTTCTGGACTCTGAGTTGGATTCAGTAGTGTAGAAAATCAGTGAGAATCAAGCACAAATAACCCCGGTAGACAAACCTATCTGTTTTATTTTTTGGGTGTTTGTTTGTTGGTTTTTTTCCCCCCTTAGGCTGATGTTAGGAAATTATCTTCACAGCTACCTTAAAGTATAGCACAATGCTGAAATGCCCGTGGGAATCTGCAAATGTGAAGATCACCATAGCAACATCTATATTAAACTTCATATCCCAGCATTGTGAGGAAAGGATGCTTGTGTGTTCCTAAGACTTTCTCAGAGAATAAACAGAGTTCTGTCTCCCTCCCACTCTCCCACACAGCGTTCTTGCTCCTCTACATGAGGCATTGTTTCAGAAATGCAAAGCCCTGGGAGTCCTGTCAAAAGCAGGCCACACATCACTGCCCGTGTCTGGATGTTAGGATGCTCTTTCCAGCAGTGGTGGGATCTCTGGGTGATTTTGGTGGCACAGGAGAGCATTGGATCAATAGATTTGATAAGTGATAAACCCAAGGTGTGGTCCATTGTTTGTGAGTTCAGCCAGAACTGAGCATTCGTACTGAGTTAGTCCCTCCAGTACTTAAAGAAGCAGGTTGCTTCCAAGGACATTTATTGACTTGAAGATCACTGAATGGCTTCCCCCTTCTCCCATAACATCCTGTAATATAGGTTTGGTAGAGTTCCTTACTCAAAGAAATGTCATTTTTCCCTTTCTCAACCTGTGGATGGAGACCCCGTTGGGGTTCAAACAATCCTTTTACAGGGGTCAAATATCAGACATCCTGCATATCAGACATTTATGTTACAATTCATAACAGTAGCAAATTATAGTTATGAAGTAGCAACCAAAATAATTTTATGGTGGTGGGGACACCACAACATAGGGAACTGTATTAAATAGTTGCAGCCTAAGGAAGGTTGAGAACCACTGGTCTTAGAGGAACTATATATCTGTCCTAATTTCCTGTTAAATATTCCTTTTTCTCAGTCTCAAGTCCTCTTTGGTCCCCCTAGAAAAGGACAACTAATGTTGCAGAGGGACAGAAATAATTTTAAAGATTTTCGTAGAAGAAATCAGGCAAGGTAATGTACAGTTACAATTCCAGTGCTTGGGAGATAAAGATAGGAAGATTTGCTTCAAGGCCAGCCTGGTCTACAAAGCAAGTTTCAGGTCAGCCAGGGCTACATAGAGAGATACTATCTCAACAAGCAGCTACCCAACAAACACAGAACAAGGAATGTTTGAAGGTCTGGGAGGTTTCTGATCACCAGAGGACTTCCCCAGAAAAAACAGTTCTTGGAGTTCTTGACAGCATGACTTCCTATGGTACAGACTGAGCTGAGGCAAACCACTTATGTAGAGATATTGAAAGAAATCAGGGCCTGACTGAGAAACTTCACAGGGAAGGGCACTGTCTTAGTGAGGGTTTCCATTGCTGTGAGCAGACACCATGACCAAGGCAACTCTTATAAGGACAACATTTAATTGGGGCTGGCTTACAGGTTCAGAGTTTCAATCCATTACCACCAAGGCAGGAACATGGCAGCATCCAGGCAGGCATGGTGCAGGAGGAGCTGAGAGTTCTGCATCTGAAGGCTGCTAGCAGAATACTGGCTTCCAGGCAGCTAGGATGAGGGTCTTAAAGCCCACGCCCACAGTGACACACCTACTCCAACAAGGCCACACCTCCTAATAGTGCCACTGCCTGGGCCAGCCATATACAAACCATCACAGCTGGCTTACAGGTTCAGAGCTTCAGTCTATTATCATCAAGGCAGGAGCATGCAGGGCAGCATCCAAGCAGGCATGGTGTAGAGTTCTAGGTCTTGTTCTGAAGGGAACTGGAGAAGACTATACAGGCAGCTAGGAGGAGGGTCTCTTATGTATTGGGCAGAGCCTGAGCATAGGAGGAGGCCTCCAGAGCCCACCCCAACTGTGACACACTTCCTCCAACAAGGCCACACCTCCTTCTAGTGCCTCTCCCTATGGGTCAAGCATATTCAAATCATCACAGGTACCAAGCTTTGTCTGCAGAAAATTCCCCATCGGCTAATGCCCAAGAAAGTAGGAGTCAAAAAACATCACTTTTCCCCAGTGGTCCCCAGAACCCATTCTTAGAAACGAGGTGTTCAAAGAGTAAGATATTGAAAATTAAACCATGGTATTAAATCAGAGCCTTGTGAGAAGGGAGATGTCGACTTAGAACCAGAAGACTTTCTAGTAGGTCCTTTTAAAAAATTTGTGTGTGTGTGTGTGTGTGTGATTTGTTTGTGGTGTGTGTGTGTATGATATGTGTATGGTACATGTATGATGTGTGTTTGTGGTATGTATGTGTATGTATGATGTGTGTATGGTGTGTATTTGTGGAGTTTTTGTATGTGTGCTATGTGCTATGTATATGGTGTGTATTTGGTGTGTTTGTATGTGTGGTATGTGTATGGTGTGAGTAGTGTGTGTGGTGTATGTGTGTGTGTGTAGTATGTGTATGGTATGGTGTGAGTAGTGTGTTGTGTGTGTGTTTGTGGAGGCCAGAAGATGGTGTTGGAGCTTGAACTGCAGATGTTACAAGCTGCCAGATGTAGCTGCTGACTGAACCAAGTCCTCTACAATAGTAGTCAGTCAAGTGGTCTTAACCACTGAGCCATCTCTCCAGTAAGTACCTCCCACTCCCCACCCCTACCCCTACCCAAGTAGGACCTTTTTAGTCTTCAGAGAGGAGCGTGAGTGATGATTAGAAACAGGGACCTCAATGCCAGACTTTCTGTACTCAGAACTTAACTTAACTTTACTTTACTTTACTTTACTTTACTTTCCCTTCCCTTCCCTTCCCTTCCTTCTTTCCTTCTTTTTTCGAGACAGGGTTTCTCTGTGTAGCCCTGGCTGTCCTGGAACTCACTCTGTAGACCAGGTTGGCCTTGAACTCAGAAATCTGCCTGCCTCTGCCTCCCAAGTGCTGGGATTAAAGGCATGTGCCACCAATTCCTGGCTCAGGACATGGTTTCTTGACTTACCTGTGCTTCTGTTAGGTCAGCTTTGAAATGGGCTGATGGTCAGACCCTGAAGGATTCAAGGAGAACAGCAGTGTAAAGCACCCACCTGGCCCGCACAGTTGTAAACATTATTCTGATTATTGGTGAACCTCATTGTGACTCCCAGGGGATCCTGATTGCTCACTCAAGAATTCCTCTTGCTAGGAGGAGTATATTTAACCCATTTGGCTTTAGAATGCAGGGCCTCCCTTCAGGGAACCTCTGTAAAATTTGGTGCTATGTGCATCGGTGGAGCCTGAGAAACCTCGTGTAACTCTGAGGGTTCTGAAATGGCGGCTGGGTCCTGAGAGAGCCTTCAGTCCCACAGACAGACAGACAGACAGACAGACAGACCAGTGCCTCAGTACAGTGTTGTACATATCCTCTTATTTCTTGTAGGGCATTTTCTTTGTCTTCCTTCTTTTGTGGATGTTGTTTCATCCCCAATCATGTTGGACAAGTGCTCTCCCGGTGAGCTAGACTCCCAACCTCTTTTGGTCTCACTCATTGCCCCAGATTGGTCTTGAATTTACTCTTGAGTCCAGGAAGGCCTTGAAGCTTGCCATTCTCCTGCCTCAGCTTCTCAAATCCTGGGGATTGCAGGCTTATGTCACTAGTCCCAGCCTGAGGGATATTTTCTTATGCCTTGATTTTTTCACAGAGAAAGAACATGCAAACTGGCCATCTGTTCTAGAATACAGAGGGCAGGGCGACCCTTCTGCCCTCAGTGGCTTGCTTTCCAGGCCACTCCCCAAGTGGCAAGATATGGAAGCTGAGTATGTCAACGTGTAGATTTCACAGTTCCCCTAAGCACATGTGACCTGGGGGCAAGTTGGATAACTTCCTTCTGCAAACCTTACTCTCCTATTTGTAAAACAGAGCAGATAATATTTGTCTCATAAAATTCAACTGTTTTAAAACAGATAAAGTTTAGGTAAGATTTTGCCCTCTAGGGAAACCGGGCAAAGAGTCCATGAAACTCCCTTAAGCTGGTTTTATATCCTTGTGAGATTCTTTCTACTATTTAAAAGACCACAGCAGAAAACTGTGCAAAGAACTCAGCACTGTTCCAGTCTCTCCTAGACTAAGCAGCCTCTGGAGTGTGTTCTAACAAGCAAATGTTCACGCCCCCTGATAAATAGTTATGCACAATTAACCGTTTCGCTCAGGACATCCTCATGAGAGAGGTACATTGCTCATGTCACCATATTATACAGAGAGTCTGAATCCAAGGGCAAGGGAGTACCTTCTTTGGGGTTACCTGGAGGACATAGCAAAACTTGACATTATGGGATGCCCTTGAATAAGTACTTCGCTATGAGTTTCTATTAATAAACTCAAAAAATAAAAATGATGGGCTTGGGGGTCTGTCTGAGTAGACCATAAGCTCAGAATGCCCAAAGCCCTGGGTTTGCTCCCAAGAATCCACCAAAAGGTCCACAGAAACGGCGTCGAATGTTGGGCTTTCCTGTGGTGGTGGAGCCCTGCATGTCTGAGGAAACAGGCATCTTGCTATTTTGGCAAATACCAATTCTCGGTTACCGTCGCCTTGAAGTTCGTGTTCAGACAGAGCTCCCGTTCTTCTGTCTGTACAGGGAGACTGAGACTCCTCCAAGGGATGCTCTGAGGTTCAGGCTTAGTCACCGGGTGGACCCGTGAGGTGGCCAATACTGTTGCTACTGTCCCCGCTCTATAATTCTGGTGTGTCTCTCAGAGCAGTCTCTTCAGGCTGCCTTTCTGAGGACTGAATATTGCACCGTACTCCATTTCCAAAGCCAGGAAACACTGGCCTTGAGAGTCTTCTTCGAATGCTCACCACATGGCTTTGTCCCTGAGAGATCAAATGTGGATGTAAAGTGACTATCACCAACACGGCTGCCATCATCCCATGCCAGTGGCCTCCTGAGGGGCCCCTCCTCTACTTTCTATCCCCTTGCTTACCATTTTCCCAGCCGGACACCAAGAAAGGTTTTATCAAATACACTCTTAAGCCATGCTACCTTCTCAGAGCCACTAGGACCCTCGCCATCACTGGGAGGTTCTGACACTACCAGCCTAGCGTGGCCAGGTAGCCTCACTTCCCACTCCACCCCTGCGCATCTGCTCCCACCCCCCCACCCTACCCCCACCCCCCCACCCCCGGCTTCCCGGGCATTTCTCTCCACCCTCCCACTCTTCTGCATAGAGCCCTTGCTTTTTCTCTGCCGTCATCCAGGGCTTCTGTCAAGCCCCGCTTTCTTGGCAGAGACCTCGATGACTGTCCTGTCCACAGCAGACTTCCTCCAATCATCATGCCTTTGCCCTTATTTTATTTTTATCCTTGGATCTCAATGCTATCTAATGTAATGCATGCCCTTTAATTTTGCTTATTGCTTTCCCAGCTGTATCTTTAAAGGCAAAATTATCAAGTGTCTTTTTTTTTCTCTACTAAATCTTCAGAAATTGGACCCAAGTATGGTGCTGCCCAATCAATACTTGTCAAATGACTCACGCTATCATTCACAATTGGTATGAATTTCCTTGACGACCGTGTCATAAATGATGGGTGACGTACATTCATCTGAGTGTCGCCCATGGAGCCTGTCCCCAAACACACAGCACACAGTACCTCCTCAGTAGACATCCAGAGTTCTCAACCTGCCGTCGGCATAGAGAATCTTCTGTCCAGGGAGCTGAACTGCTTGTTGGGAAGATATGAAAATGGAGGGAGCTGTTAATGGGAGTGCTGGGGTCTTTTCTCGCTCTAGGGTCTTGAACCTTTTTTGAGTTACCTAGGGAACCAACCTGTGGCCCAGATTTCCCTTTCTGTCCCTTTTTGGTGACCGTGCTTGTTTTGTGTCTGCAAGTGTGTCACTAGGGGTAACTGGAAGAAGGAGGCTCGCACACCCTCCAGGAGGCAGAGAGAAAGGCATCCTGGGCAGGTAGCTGCAGTAGTCCTTTGCACTGGAGCGTGGTGGCGGCTCAGGCCTCTCTGGGCTTTTTTGCAGGTCCTCTCTCTCCACTCTGTCCCACAGCTTCTGGTCAGGGGATGAAAGACCTCTTTAGCCGGAAACTGCTTCCAAGAGAACACCAAATACTCGTCCTTATTTCCAGATTTCTGTTAATTTGGCTATGTGTTCTCAGTTGCTGTAACCTTACCACGCTCGACGTCTGCAAGTGTTGGATTGGCAGATGTACCGCGTGGGAGGGAGGAAGGGAAGTTTCCTATGCTATTTTTCTCTCTTGACAAGTTCATATGCAAGTGCATTACAGCCTTTTGTATAAAAAAGAAAAAGAGGGGAGAAAATTTTTCTGTTATTGTGTGTGTGTGTGTGTTGTGTGTGTGTGTGCATGTATGTGTGTAACTGCATACAGTCAAGGCCCCAAGTTTTACAGATACTCGTATGGACCCCTTTCTTCATATGTAGTTCATTGGCAGAGAATGTTGAGTGAAGTAAAATTGCTAAATGAAGTGTAATGGAGATCGCCTCTGTTCGCTATCAGCTGTGCACCAGTTACTAACACTTCCTAGTCCCTCTGTGGCTGGAGGCGGCAAGGGCATGTTGGATAATCGTGCCAGTACACCTGGACCTTTCCAGTGGCCTTTAGCAGATTCACAGTGGTGCACCAGTTAGAAAGATGCTAGACCCACCCAGGGAGTCTTGTGATTGGGTCAACTAAGAAGCATGCCGGTGAGCGTTGCTTCTATTAGGCACAATCCAGGAAGCTCTGTGCCTTAGAACAATGTGTGTTTGTATAAACTTTTGCCACACAGGCCGGCTCTTTTGCTGTGGGCCTTTGCCCGTCTTTTCTAATCACCGGATTGGTGGACTGTGGGAGCTGCATTGATATGCTGCCCATCTGGCAGGGACGGGAACCCCAACACTGGAGAGAAGGCTGCTCTGTGGATGCTACAGATGGCCCATTGTCTGCATCTGTTGGTCAAACCAATCCTTTGGCCAGTGTGGACAGTGAGCTGCAGGCGGCATGGCAGAGGGCATGGTATAAGTTATCTGTCATCTGCGTTGGTAGGAATAAGTCTGCCCTTGTGTCCGTCCAGCTGTGCTGGTACCGCCGCCGCCTGTGCCTGAGGGAAGGACTTCTTGCACATTTTCACCCGTGTGACCCTGTTCATCTAAGTAAGATTTGACAGCTGAGTATATGGGCGTATCAAACAGGTATACCGATAATAAATCATGAAGAAATTATTCTAAGACAATTCCGTGCTCTATGTGCAATTCTACTGTTTAGCATGGAAGCAGATTTGCATGCTAATGAGATGAGAGTGCTTGCTCATTTTTACATAGAGTGTTAACTCTTAGCTGAATATTTGATACTGCGGGGTTGGGGGTGGGGGATCGTCAAAGCTTAGACAACTGTTTTGTATAAGTTCTCGGTACACAGAATGGCAGACGTATGTTTAGAGACGTTTTGGAAGTGATTGGAGATTCCATCCAAATCCCAGGCAGAAACACATTTAATGACTCAAAAAAAAAAAAAAAAAAAAAAGAAACTCAAGACAGCAATTTTTAAAAACCAGACATTCTAACATGAAATAATCCAAAGAGAGATTCATTTGATACTTAGATGTTGCCGAGTGGTGGCGGAGAAATAGGGGGGGGTCCTTCTTTTTCTTTTTCTTTTTTTTTTATGTTTCTTAGAAGTGCAGGGAAGTGCACCCACTGAGGACCCCACAGTTTATCGTATGCAGTTGCCAGGTGTTTCCAGAACATTCGCTGGTGTTGTACAGCGTGAAGGAAGGCATGCACAGAGCAAAGCGTGCATGCTGGGGGCTCAGAAGCAAGGTCACTGCAGTGCAGCTGCAGCGTGCAACGCAGGCACGCGCTTCCAGAAGCACCTCCGATTTTTTACACTCTTGATTTTGAATCAATTTTTGGTTTTGGGGTCTTCAGCAACCTTGCACGGTTGCTGAATATTTTATGACACCCCACTTCCCCAGTTTGGTGTCTGGGGTCATGATTCACAGTTTAAAAAGCTATGGTTTTGTTTTTTTTTTTTTTAATTTGTAAGTTACAATTTAGTCATTTTTTTTATGTGGAGGAGGGGGGGCATGAATGTATACAGCCCACACACGTGGAGGTCAGAGGGCAACTTACAGGAGTCAGTTCCCACCACAGAGGTCCTGGGATCAAACACAAGACATTAGAGTTGGCAGCCAGCTCCTTCACTCGCATGGCCACCTCCCTGGCCTGGTTTAGATAGGTTTTTTATCTTGATCAACATGTTTCATGGGGCTTTAGGTCATAGTTCCGAAGCTGTACTCTGACCTCCTCTCAGTAAACAGTGTCACGAACCACAGGAAATAGCAAGGGTCGGTCCTCTCCATCCTTTACCAGAACCTCTGAGAACTGGCTCACGGGAGAAGCAGAGGGTACATGCGAGATCCAGGACCCTTGGGGGCTGCATTTCACACCTAGACCGAGGCGAGAAAGCCACACAACCTCAGACACAAACTGCAAAGCTATCTGGGGCAAATGTTTTATATAAAGAAGTAAATAGCTGGGCAGTGGTGGCGCACGCCTTTAATCCCAGCAATGGCAATGGCTGGTGGATTTCTGAGTTTGAGGCCAGCCTGGTCTACAGAGTGAGTTCCAGGACAGCCAGGGTTACACAGAGGAACCCTGTCTCCAAAAACCAAACAAATAAAAGATAAATAAAAATAAAAAAGTGAAGTTGTAAATAGCTTTATTTATTTTTTTCTTTAGTGGAAACTACATCCTATATTCAGAAAAGAGAGAGCTATTGAGTAAAAATGTTTCCCGCATCTCTGCCTCCTAACTTCCTTCAGCACCATTCATGGGGTCACTTTAACCTCTCAGTGTCCTTCAAACAACCTTTTGTGCACAGACGTAAAACACTTCTTCCCCACTAGAAACACCTCTTATAAAACAACCCATTTCAGCCAAAATTAATTGTGCTACAAACTGTATTTTTGACTCTTCCAACCTGCATTACCTTTGAGCCTGTCTCTCTCGAGAGGAAGTGTTTGCTACTAAATAAGTATATTTTATAGACATGCTTAAGTATATTGTATAAGTATATATAATATATAACATGTATAGCAAGTTTATTTTGTGTTAGTATAAGTCTTTACTCTCAGATTAGACCAAGTTCATTTAGAAAGGGTGTGTAGGTCCAAGCACCTAGTGCTTTAAACTTTAACCTTAGCCTTAGTCTTCTGGGAGCTACTGATGACTTCACTGTGAAATGGACCTAAAGCTGCTTCTGGCCTCGGCTGTGGCCGAGTAGGAGCTGGGCTCTGTTGAAGACACCCATGGTCATCCAAGGTGATCTGGAGACCTCTAAGGCTGCACTTGGAACATCAGTTTTAGACAGCTGTGGCAAACATGAGTGTCCCCCTGGCGGGCAAAGTCCCTTCCAGGTTCCCGAGCTCTTTGCTTTTGCACCTGTTTGCTGGTGTCAAGGTAAATATGTCCATGAACCAAAGGGAAACATTGTTCACAGCGCATCATTTCCTTGGCCCTTTGCCCGGACCCGTTTGATCCTGGAGCAGAAAGGCATCCCTGAGGGATACCAGACAATCTGCTATTGTTGCTCCTGCCAAGGTGACTGAGTCTGAAAACCCCCAGCCGATACCACGTTCCTTCTCTTTCAGCAGGTGTATTCTTGGGGGCCTCCCCCCCCCACACACACTGGCAGCATGCCTGTGGGTTTTTTTTTTTAAGTAACAATTTAAAGTTTCGTTTTGTTTTAAAGGAAAATGTATCCAAAAAAATGCTGGAAGAAGAATCCTGGACAAAGGGAGACAGTTATTTTCTTTGTTGCTAGCTTGGATCTAACTTACAGAACTGCACACCTGGGGACGCCACGTTAGGACCCCACTGTCAGGGTGGGGGGCAGCCTTGCAGCAAACAGTACCCAGCATGCTCTTGTCCTGAAATACCTCCTTCTGCTCAGCTGCAGTCCCATGAGCCTTATGTTCATGTGGGGAAGAGGAGCATGGGGTACAAAGAAACCAGTTTGTGGGCTTTTTGCTAAAGCTGGGAACCGGAACCAGGGTACAGCAAAATGGTTCTTACACTGACCACAGTGGTGGCCACTCTCAGTGACAGTGAAACCAAAGGTCATCTAGTGAAGCAATAGACATCCACTTTCCAGATGAACGGTCAAGATTTCCAACCAGGAAACCCTGTGGAAGACAAGCCTCGCATCGCTGCGCATGACTCCTGTTGATCTGAGGCCAGTCTGAGACACACTCACTAGCATTTGAATTCCAATTCTGACGCTTGCTTGATGTGCGACTTTGGGTAGTGTAAACGGTGGGTCTCCGATTTTCTCCCTTTCCAGAATGGAGATGAGGGTTAATCCTGACTGTGAGCTTTATAGAATCTAGAGGCATGTAGGAGAAAATTCTTGGGTGTGCTTGTGAGGGGTTTTTTATCTTGGGTTCGTTGAGGTAGGAAGACCCTCTCTAAATGTGGGTGTCACCTTTGCATGGGGTGTGGTTTTGGATGTGGGTGGTACCTTTGTATGGGCGTGGCTTTGGATGTGGGTGGTATCTTTGCATGGGTGTGGTCTTGGATGTGGGTGGTACCTTTGTATGGGCGTGGCTTTGGATGTGGGTGGTACCTTTGTATGGGCGTGGCTTTGGATGTAGGTGGTACCTTTGTGTGGGTGTGGCTTTGGATGTGGGTGATACCTTTGCATGGGTATGGTCTTGGGTGTGGGTGGTACCTTTGCATGGGTGTGGCTTTGGATGAGGGTGGTGGGTGTGGTCTTGGAGTAAGGGAAAGAGCCCCTGAGAGCAGCAGCCTTCAGGTTCGTCACCCTTTGCTTCTTGGCCACCTTAGGTACTTTTCTATTGCTGTGATAAAACACCATGCCCAAAGCAACTCATTCTAAAAGCAAGCATTAGTTTGGCTTATGGTTTCACAGTCCGTGATGGCAGAGTGAAGGAACATCTGAGAGTTCACCTCTTGATCCACAACTACAAGGCAGAGAAAGACATACTGGGGATGGAATAAGTCTTTTGAAACCTCAAAGCCAGCCCCCCAGTGACACACCTCCTCCAACAAGGCCACACCCCCAATCCTTCCCAAACGGCTCCACCAGCTGGAGACCAAATCTTTAAATAGATCTGTATTTAAATAACTACTCCATCACACTGACTGTGGATATAATGTGAGCAGTTGCCTTACCCTCCCATAGCTACGTTTTCCTTCCACAGGAAACTGTATCCTGAACACTGTAGAGTTCAGGGCTGCTGAGCCCCAGTGGGTGGAAGGCTAGTCACAGCCAATGCATTTTCTACTCACCGTATTTTCAATTTACGCTGGGTTTAATGGGACTTCAACGCTCTCCTCATCCCATCTACTCCACACGATGTCCTCATAAGCTCTAAACTGTATGAATGTGCTTGTGCATGGACATGTGGAGACCAGAGGTCAACCTCAGATGCTGTTCCTTCCTCGGGGACCCTCCGTTTTGGTTTTGGAGACAGGTTTCTCACTGGCTAGAAGCTTGCCAAGTAGCTGGTGAGCCCCAGGGTTCTTCCTGCCTCTCTCTCCCCAGTGCTGGGATTACAAGCATGTACCGTCATCACGCTTGGCTTTCTCATACAGGTCCTGGGGCTGCGATCAGGACTTCTCCCGTAGGCAGCAAGCAGTTCACTGCTTGGGCTATCTCTTCAGCCTCCCAAAAGTTCAATTTAAATCAACCTGGCTCCCAACTTCTGATAACTATGTGAAAAGTTACTCTAGATGAACTCTACATGTAGAGGGAAACTCAAAGCTTAGAGAGCCAACATAGGGAACAGCAGAATTCCAGGGCATAAAATTCTATTTCCTCCTGTTGTGGTCACGCAAGGTGGCTGGGAACAGGGGTGGGGCTGGAATTCTGAGTGTGGGTCTGTGAGTGCTCAGAAGTGACTCTGAGGCTAGGACATGCTTGGTCACTGCCAACAAGTTAGGGGGATTTTAATTTTTTTATCTTAGTGAGTGGCAAGAGACATTTGTGGGCAGTAAGAATACATCCTTATGCCTTTACTCCCTCTAGAGAGGCTGGACGGAGGCTGCATACAGGGGCTGGTCATTCATTCAAGGATGAAAGCAGAACAGAGGAAAAAAGGTCATTGGTCAAGGAGGGCAGGAGGGACAGGGCAGTGACCAAGGAACAATCTGGAGGTGTGTGACATTAGTGGAGCCCACACTGAGGGCACAAAAGTCCCATGGGGAATTGTCCTGATGGAGACCAGAGTTAAGTCTGGGAAGGGACAATGGGGAACCTCCCAGTGATCCCTAGCAAAGGGTTTTACACACACACACTTAGATATACACACATACTCACACACACAGTCACACATACACACTCACACACTCTCACACACATATACACTCACAAACACACACACAAATACACACATACGCATTCACACAGTCACATATACAATCTCACACACACTCATACACATACACTCACACAGACACACATATACAGACACACACAATACATCCACAGTCACA
The DNA here is from genome assembly GCA_036184795.1 of Tokudaia tokunoshimensis. Classification (NCBI taxonomy): domain Eukaryota; kingdom Metazoa; phylum Chordata; class Mammalia; order Rodentia; family Muridae; genus Tokudaia; species Tokudaia tokunoshimensis. The sequence continues at coordinate 79,153,112 of BTHU01000006.1, forward strand.
CACACACATGCACACACATATACACATACTCATCCACACAGTCACACACACATACACACATACTCATCTACACATACACAGTCTCTCTCTCTCTCTCTCTCTCTCTCTCTCACACACACACACACACACGTTGTCCTGCGAGGGGGTGCGGAAGACTGTAGCCTTGTATCATTGAGATTAATAATTCTGAATTACTCATGATAAAGGAATGCTACTAAAAGGTCCTAAGAGTTCACTCACCTCTGTCTTCTAAAGCTTCTTGTGGCAGTTTTGATAAGCTAGGAACCATCATGGTTTCTTCAAACTAAACAGAACCAAGTGTGTTGGTAAACACTGCAGCCACGGTTCCGTGGCTTTGCCTGCGGCTCCCTCCTGCCGCATCCCTGCGCCATATGGTTATCCGTCCAGAACACTTTCTGTTTTTGCAGCAGCAAAGGAGCTTTTTGTGCTGGGTGAGGGAGGCCAGGACACAGCATCTCCCTTTGGACCAACTGTCCTTCACAGTTAGTTTCCTAGCCTCAGCTACCTTGGATGATGCGCAGAGCGCAGCAGTACTGGCACTGTGTGTGGGAGTGAAGCTCTGTGAACCCTAGCAACCACAGATCATCTGGGGGAGCTGTGTTCCTGTGTGTGTGTGTGTGTGTGTGTGTGAGAGAGAGAGAGAGAGAAAGAGAGAGAGACTGTGAGTCTGTATGAGTGAGTGAGTGTGAGTGTGTGTGAGCCTATGTGTGTATGTGTGTGTGTGTGACTGAGAATCTGAGTGAGTGTGTGTGAATGTGTGTGTGACTATCAGTCTGTGTGTGTGTATGTGTGTGTGACTGTGAGTCTGAATGAGTGTGTGTGTGAATGTGAGCTTGTGTGAGTGTGTGTGTGTATGTCTGTGTGAGTGAGTGTGTGAGTGAGTGTGAGTCTGTGTGAATGAGTATGTGTGAGTGTTGAGTGTGTGAATGTGTGTATGTGTGTGTATGTGTGTATGAATATGTGAGTGAATATGCGAGTGTGTGTAAGTGTGTATATCTGTGTGAATGTGTGTATATATGTGAGTGTGTATGTGTGTGAATGTGTGTGTGAGTATGTGAATGTGTATATGTGCATGTGTGTGTATATGTGTGTGAGTGTGAGTATGTGTATATGTATGTGTGTGTGTTTATTTGTGTGTGAGTGTGTATGTATGTGTGTGTGAATGTGTGAGCATGTATATGTGTGTGAGTGTGCAAGTGAGAGTATGTGTATATGTATGTGTATGAGTATGTGTATGTGTTTATTTGTGTGTATGTGTGTGTGTATGTGTGTGTGTGCATGTGTTGTATGAACATGTTCATGCTGGTATGTGTACATGCATGCATGTGCGAACATACAGCGCAGGCGGTCAACACGGAGTGCCTTCCTGGATCACTCTCTGCCTTTCTTTTAGGACAGGGTTTCTCATCGATTGGGCTACACCGACACTGGCCAGTGGGTTCCGAGAATCTACCCATCCCCACCCCTCCTAACACAGTGGTTGCAAGTGCTCTTTCCTACACTCAGCAGTTACATAGATGAAGTGCGCCTGAACTCAGGTTCTCATGATGGTGTGGCAGACACTACTGACTGAGCCCTGGTGTTTTTCTCAGCCCCTCTATTCCTTTGTTTTAAAACTCCTGGACTCAGTGTATAATCTCCTGGTAAGTTGCTAGATTAGAATCCTATGTTGACATGTGTGGGCACATTTATGTGCATAACTAAGTGTATTTATAAACACAGGTGGTCTGAAGGCAAGACTGTTTGCTCCATTGAGTTTTTGTTGTGCAGACTACAGAACAGGAGGAGAGGAGGCCCTCCCAGCTTGGGGCCTCCCATGGCTACATGTCTCTTAATGAAGGGAGGAGTCCGAGGGGGCCAGTTGGTAAACCCCATTCTTCTTATAGACTGCGTTCTGAGTACCAGAACCTCCAAACTCCTTGACCCTGACTTACCTTAATTACAATTACAATTACAGCCTTTGAATGCTGTATTGCCTGGGGGTGCTTACCCCTAGCATTGAACATAAGCAGAGGGTGGGGCTACGTGGAGTAATGGGTAGGGGTGATTGGCATTTGACCATGCGGGTTGAACTGTCTCCACATAATAACAGAGCAGAGGCAAAGTGGTTAAGAAGAAAGGAAGGCCTGGGCTGAGGTGGATGGGTGGTGCCTAAGAGTCAGAGTCCTGGGTTAGAATTTGACCTTCTGGCTTCTTGTAAAGGATGTTTGCCAAAGAAGAAGAAAAAGCCAGTCTGTTTCATTCCCTCACTGTTGCTACTGCCTTTATGTGCTAAGGGTTGTGGTATAGGGAGCCTGTCCTAAATGCCTGTCCTAGGTGCCACAAATGTTAGGGGCTTAAAGTGTGTGTGTGTTTGTGTGTGTGTAACTAAGCTTGATTCTGTCGTGGACTTCAGGTCTCTGGCTAGTGAATAGCAGCCAAGTCTCAAGTATGGTGGAACAGAAGGGGTAGGTAGAACCTCCCCTGAATGGTTCTCAGTCTAAAGGTCATGACTCCTTTGGGGTTGAACAGTCCTCTCACGGTGACCTAAGACCATCGAGAAACACAGATATTTACGTTATGATTCATCACGGTGGCAAAATTACTGTTATGAAATAGCAGTGGGCGGCAGTGTCAGGAAGGTTGAGAACTGCTGGTCTAAGATAAACACAGCAATCTCGTCATCATAGAATGGCCACTCCCTCCCTATTCACTTCACTCCAGTGGTCAGTGTGTCCCACCTGTGCTGTTTGTCTCTACCTGCAATGCCAGATCTCCCTTCCCCACTGTCACCTTCTTTGGCCTGATATCTGAATGTTGTGAGGGACCTGGGCATGGGGGACAAACTTAGTTCCTACTCAGAATCTGGCTGTGTGCTGAGAATAACTAGAAACAAATGGGGAATTTAACGAAGCTTTTGATTTTGTGGCTTCGACCGTAGATGCTACAGTGGACAGCTTCTTACAGAGTCCCTCTTCCAGCCATGTTAGAAGTCATTACCATATTTAAAAATATGAAAATGTTTTAGTGTACATTAGTAGTTCCCATTAATTACTAAAAGGAGACACTACAATCTTCACCTGTGTGTGTGTTAATCAGAATCAAAAATAGGCAAGATGTCTGGTCCCATCTGCCCATTTATTTAATCATTTTTTCTATTTTATGTTCATTGCTGCTTTGCCTGCCTGTATGTCTGTGTGAGGGTGTCAGATGCCCTGGAATTGGTGTTACAGAGGATTGTGAGCTTCTGTGTGGGTGCTGGGAATTGAACCAGGCTCCTCTGGAAGAACAGCCAGTGCTCTGAACCACTGAGCCATCTCTCCAGTCCTGCCCATCTGGTTTTTAAAGGAGTAAAGTGGTACCCAGAGAAGTACAGTGATTTGCCCAAGGCCGCACACTGGCAAAACCAAGGGCCAAGGCAGGTGAGAAAATGACCTGACACACAGTTTGTATTTCCTGACACTTGAGCCTTAAACTGTCACGGAAGTGTCTCTGTTGATGGCTAGAACTTCAGTGTGAAGGAAGATGCATTTCCTGAGGTGTGCGGTTAGGCTAACAAAGAGTTGACAGGGCTGATAAGAACTCTTGACTCATGAAAAATTTTGGTCCATGAAATACATTCATTTCCTACCCATTCTAGGTTTACCTGAGATAAAAAATAGAAGAGAAAGAAGATGTGTAATATATCATGAATCGTGTGCAGTTTTCTTCAGAGACCATTTAAAATCAGATGGATTGAAGTGTAGTCTCCACCTAACAAATCATTCCTTGTTTTAAAATCTTTTCTTAATAATAATAATGTTATTATTATTATTATTATTATTATTTGAGACCAGGGTCTCATGTATCCTAGACTGGCCCTGAACTTACTGTACAGCTGAGGATGACCGTAAACTTTCACACCTGCCTCTACCTTTGAAGTACTGGGATCCCAGGTGTGTGATCCTATTCCTAGTTTATAGTTATATTCAGTTCTGGAAATCAACCCTAAATCTTTGGGTGTGCAGGGTAAGCATTCTGCCAACGAGTTCCATCTAGCCCAACAATTCTCCTCTTATACTTGCTTCTGGCCAAGTGTGGCAGTTGTGGGTACGGCTGGGAAGGGGGACATCATATCTTCAAACCTCATCTCTTGTCCCTTTGAAGTCAGCTGTTCCCTTCCTTCCTCTGGTCCCAGTGACGATCAGGGTGCTGCCTGTGTAATCTGGACCTTTCTAGAATCCTGTCCAGATGAAACTGATTGGTGCGTGCTCTCTATTGTGTCTTCTCTGCTTTCGCTTCTTGGCATTCACTCTGCTTATCAGTTTCAGTGTCTGGGGACATGAACTAGTCTTGCTCTGAGCAGGATCAGATGACGCTAATTTCCCTCTGACTCATCACTGATGGTAGAATTCATTCAAAGAGTCAGGAACCTGAGCGGGCCTCTGTGCCGGTCAGCCCACGCCCAGCAGTCAGGCTTTGAAGGAAGGCTGGTTTGTGGTTTGTACAGGGGCTTCCTGCCTTCTAAGCTTATGAGCTTCAACTGTTGTAGTTTCTGTGAGTCATGTTCTCACCTTCAAGCGAGGGCCATACCGAGACATTGAGATGCTTGGAGGACTAACTGAGATTTGAACACCCAAAGCTCTTGACAGCTTTGAGCAGGTCATGAGAACTTAATAAACATGATGTCACCATAGGCACAACCCTTATTTTCTGTCTCATTAGAGGGCTATGGTAGATACCGAGGAGGTGAGACTAAGTTATCAATTTATAGTAGGTCTCAAACCAAACTAATTTGCAGATTTTTCCATAAGAGCCTTGGTTTTACCTAACAGTGCTTTGGAGAGATATGGTAACAACTTGGGTAAATATTTATAAATGTTAGCAAACATTTTTGAAGAGGGTAGTTTGGAATCTATGCGGCATGTTGAGCTAGGAATTAATAAAGAGCTGTAGGGCTGGAGAGGGGTCTCGGTGGTTAGGAGCATTGTGCTTGTTGAGGCTCTGAGTTTGGTTCCCAGTACCCATTCGAGGTGTCTGATACCACCTGTAACTCCAGCACCAAGGAATCTGATGCCCTCTGCTGGCCTCCACAGATACAGCACACACACGCACGCACGCACGCACGCACGCACGCACATGCACACGCACACGCACGCACATGCACACGCACACGCACACGTCAATATTATTTTCCCGGACTTCATTTTGAACTGTCTTCTTTGCATTCTGAAGGGTCTTGAACTGACCTGGCTGTGAATGGATTAATTCTGTTTCCTTCAAAAATAAATGACAACTAAGCCAGCTTCTAAGAAAACTCAACATATTTCCGGCAAGTTTGTTGATGCCTTTCGACAACTGGATTTCAGTGTTCTTCCTTACATAAGCTGGCAAATACTCCCCAGGCAAGACAGATGCACAAAGAGGAACAAACTGCAAATAGCTTCTGCTTCCCATATACTGCCCACAGGAATCTGGAGTTAGGTCCTTTCAAACTGATGCCTGCAATTGACATTTTCTTTTCCCTTATTTTTAATTTACAGCATCACTTATCTATTCATAGTAAAACAAATTTAACTTTTTTTGGTTCGTTTTCAAATTTCTCCCCAGTGTGGGAGAACCTTTGATGTGACAAACCCAGTCTTGTGTCCGCCCGTGCTGTAGATGTTGCTGAGCCCCTTGGGGACAGGATGTGACCCGATGTCTGTCTTAGGTGAGATATTGAAGCTCTGATGTGTGTGCCATGCTTTTGACTCGAAAGGAGCCAACTCATCTTTGAAGTGACCTTGCTGGATGCTGACCCTCGCTGCATCTCCCTGTGATAAATTTAGCACAAATCAATGTCAGAAATAGTAACAATTTTTTGAGGTATGTGAGGTGGTAAATAGAAGAACGACCTTTACACTTTCCAGGTGGTGGGTTATTCCCTGAGATGGGGAATGGTGAAATCTGTTCCTTATCATTGACATTGAAAAGCAGATTTGTCCCATGACCTTGTCCATGGGCAGCTGGCCCCAATACCTAGCTAGCCCAAGAGACACAGTAGGCCCTCTCTTGAATGAATGAATGTTGGTGTAATGAGTGTTTATTCAGTAAGCATAATTTGTCAATAAATGAATGTATGAATCCATCAGATGCTACAGGAAATAATTGTGGGATGCAGCAAAAAGAATTATGTAAGCGCATTTGGTTTAGGTAATTCAAATTAATTTCTTTAGGGTAATAGAAGAAATCATGCAGAAATAAGAATCAGCCATCTTCATTCTTAGAAACAACTATCTTCCTTCTCAGACTTTCTGAAAGGCTTGATGTTTTGAATAATAATTATTGAGAATAACATGTGCTTTCAAGGGGAAGCAAGAAATTGAATCAGGAGACTAGGAGGGCCCGCTGGAGTCCTGACTGAGCACAGAGGCTGGCAGACCATGGAAAGTGTTCGAATCCCATGTGTTCTGATGAGGAGCATGCAGGAAACGGGTCCTGTTGGTGCCGGATCACTTCTGCCTAGTGTTGAGAGCTTGAGATTGAACTCTGAGACCAAAATGATGGAGACCCAGAGCTCCTTCTACCCAGACTTGACCTTGAAGGCAGAGTTCCACACTCTCTGACTGAAGCTACTTACCAGCTGCACTTCTGATTTCTTAATGCATTTAGGATTTTTCCATAAATAGATTTCACCTGAGAAGACCCAAGTTTGTCCATGAGCCATTTAAATCACTGACATTAGGACTCATCCTTTGGCAAACACAAGATCACTCCTCTACAAACTGAGATCTGTCACCTTTATTCAAACATTTTTATTCTCAGTCAGTCATATTTGTAAGGTAGACTTCTCTTTCTCTGTCTCTGTCTCTCTCTCTGTCTCTCTGTCACTGTCTCTCTGTCTCTCTGTCTCTCTCTCCCTGTGTGTGTGTGTGTGTTGTGCACTTTTAATGTTTTGATATAAAAACTAACAAAATTACAATTATTTTAAGTACTCAGGACCTTAAGCTAATTTTAAAACCCATTTTTGTTTATCCCTTGAGCATTTTATATATTATGTGTACAATATATTTTGATTATATCTTCCACCTCTAAGTCCTCTTAGACCCTCCCTCCATACGCACTCCCAACTATTTCAACTTTTTCTTCCCTTAAACCCACTGAGTCCTGTAAGTGTTGCTTGTATGCACACAGAAAAGAGCCATACCCTAGAGCATGTGCAACCTACAGGAGCCTATCTATATCTCTGGAGAAAAACCGACTCTCCCTGAAAGCCAGCAGCCACCAATAAATAGTTCCTCAGCTAAGGGGGCGGGAGCTCATCCATCCTGGAGCTTTGATTGGTTTGATCTTGTGCCGGTCTTGTGCAGATAGCCAGAGCTGCTGATGTTTAAATACAGTAGCCTCCATGTTTTGTACAATTCTGTATTTTGGTCTGCATTTTGAGAGGACTTGTGATACCTTAATTTCCTGTGGTGCCAAGGAAACTTGGACTTAGTTTTTATGACCTAATTAGGAAAGAAGGATGCTTGGCACGTCTCATAAAGATCATAGAATATGGGACATGTTCTTTCTAACAAAGATCCTGGGATGACCCTGCAGAGGACAGGAATCACAGAGCACCTTTGTCCTGTCTCTTTCCCCTCCCACCCACACATCCCCCAGCTGATGGCGTTTATTTTGTACAGGACAGAAATCTCCTGCCCAGCAGGGGTCCAGTTCTAAGTGGACTTATTTAGGATCACAGTAGGTATGACTGATCTGGGTAGGTTCTTCAGACAGGAATCCCAAAGGGATCCCTTCTTCCCATGTGTTCTCTTTAGATTCAAAAGATTCCCTGTCGATGTATCCCTCGTTTATTTTTAAATGTTCTGAAGTCTGAATGCCGGGTTATCCATATGCAGTTGGCAGTGCGAAGGTCCCCCTGCTCCATCGCAGACTCGAGCTTTCAACCCCTGTAAACTGGTTCCTCTGCATGTTCTTTTAGGCTGCTCTGAAAAGCTGTTTCTCCTTCAACTGTCAGGGGGCTTGAGTTCCCACGCTCATTTCACTTGATGTTGAAGATTTCATCTCTCTCTCTCTCTCTCTCTCTCTCTCTCTCTGTGTGTGTGTGTGTGTGTGTTTCTGTGAATGTGGGTCATATGGTTGTTAGAGGATATCAAATGTTGTTCTGAGGTTACTGTCCATGTCTTCCTTCCTTCCTTCCTTCTCTCTCTCTCTCTCTCTCTCTCTCTCTCTCTCTCTCTCTCTCTCTCTCTTTCGAGACCAAATATCTTTCAATGTTGCTGACTGTAGCTGGGCTCATCTTCATCCTCGAGATCACCTCAAAGTCCAAGAGAGTCACTGAGTCCCAGCCACTGCACGGGCATACCAGCCACCCAGCACCAAAAGGGAGGGAGCAAAGAGGAATGCAAATGTGATGACCCATCTGCTCTTCGCACACCGCCTACTTAATTTTGCCTGGCACACTCTTAATCCTTGCTACCCTTGGCTGCCCTTTGCTCTCCCTTCCAGGAACAATTCTCTGTTGCTCCTCTCCAGACTTGATCGAAACGTGTCTTGCTCTTTAATTTCGGAAGGCAATTAGCCGCAAACACTGTATCCATAAAAGAAAGAAGAACGACGCGGCAAGAGATGAGAGGTTTCTCGAAAGCCTTCTGACGCATCTTTAGACATCTTTAAATGTGAACTAACACAATTAGGAGAGCAGAGATGATGCTCTGTTGCTGCCGAAAGCCTCCGAGTCCTTTTCATTTTCTTCACTGATGGAATTGCTTAATGGCACCTGCTGGCCCAGCATTGTGTTTGATTTTTCTAAAAAAAAAATTATTTGTGCATCTGTTTCACATATATAAGTGTCTTGTCTGCATGTATATCTGTGTACCAGTGTGTGTCTAGTGCCCAAAGCAAGGCCTTGGATCCCCTAGAGCCAGAGATAATAAAGATGTTTATAAAGCTGCATGTGGGTAGTGGGAATTGAACCCAGGTCCTCTGGGAAAAGAGCCTGTGCTCTTAACCACTGAACCATCTCTCTAACCCCCTGTTTCCTCTTATGAATGCCATAGTTGATGGTGGTATAATGTCACATTCTATCTTGGCCACAGCACAGGTACAATATTGGTTTTGGTTGGACCAGAAAGTATCTCTTCTATGGTGTCTGTAGAAATGATGTTGTTGATAACTCGGGACTGAAAGTAGCCACAATTTAGGTCTTGCCATTTATTTTGAGAGAGAGAGAGAGAGAGAGAGAGAGAGAGAGAATATGTGTGTTTACATGTATGTGTGCCTTTATGGGGGATCGGGAGTGTGTATTGGTGTGTGTTGTATGTGGTGTGTGCATATGTGTGCATTTATGTGGGGGGGATGGGGAGTGTGTGTGTATGTGTTGTATGTGGTGTGTGTGTGTGTGGGGGTACTTATGTGTACACATGGGCATATGGAAGCTAGAGATTGACCTCATGTGTTTTCCTCTAATAATCTCTACCTTTTGAAACGGGTGTTTCATTGAACCTGGAAGTCACTAATTCCAGCTAAAAGTCTGCTCTTCACTATTTGAAGTGACCCTTCAAAGAGCAACTATATGTAGTCTTTACATAGATGTCTCAGGGCATCTGGGGAATGTTCTAGATGTCTCACACTGCCGTAGAGAAATGAGAGTATAACATCTGCTAGTTAGGGGGACAACATGCTGCAACTTCAAGTGTGTTTGCTTATTTACAGGAAAATGAGCATCAGGAGTGTGTATTGACTCATAAACTTCCCAGTTGGCAAACCTAGAATAAATAGGATTTATTTTAATTTTTGTAAATATTGATTTATATATCATATAATCTATGTAATACATAATTATATCTTTTATCATTATATATTATAATTATTATATTATAATATTTGTTACATATTATGCTATATTATAATTGTTACACTATAATAATATAATTATATTGTCATAATTATATTATAATATATTATAATAATTATTTATATTGTATATATTATTAGAAACATACAATTATATATGATATGTGTATCATTATTTTTTTATATATTTACTTATACATGTCTCTGTGTTAGGGTTTATACCGGTGTGTACAAGTGCCCAAGTAAAGTAGTGGTATTGGATTCCCAGAACTGGAATTCCAGGCAGTTTTGAGCCACCCAGATAGGTGCTAAACTCTTGAACTCACGAGCAGTGCACATTCTTGACCACTGAGCCATGTCTCCAGCCTGAGAAAACAAGTCTTAATGAGGAACTGTGTAGCTCACTCAGGCCTGTGGGCGTGGTGATGGGGAATTGTCTTGATGGGTAATTGACATGGAAAGACCCACCCAGAATGTGGGCAGCGCCGTTTCATTTTTAGGGCCATGCACGCTGTGTAAGAGTGAAGAATGACATCTGAACATAAACATCAAGCAGGGCTCCAGTCGATGTCTCTGTACTCTTGACGGTGGATGTGATGCCTCAGCCATCTTAACTCCCTGCAGGTGACAGACAGCAACCTAGTAAGTCAGACAAACCCCATCTCCCCCAAGTTGCCTTTTGTCAGAATATCATCACAGCAACACAGATGAAACAAGAATGACGTGTTATAGACAAACTTAAAGGACTCAGCCTTAACACTAGTAGTGATCTTGACAGATCCAAATGGCACTTTAGCAGTGCACAATACCTGCCCCTGGTGCCCCATCTGCCTCAAACAGCAGCGCATTTACTACAATACCGCTATCTCCCAGGGTCCTCTGGGCATTTGCCAGGCTGCACTGGATTGGCACAGGAGAAAACACAGTAGATTCCTGACTAAGATCGTTGGGTCCTCTTGAAGATGCAGGGTCCATGTGCATAACAGTGGTGTTCAGGAGATACCACAGTGGGGCAGAGAGCTCAGCCAGCGTGTCTTGGGGTAGAAGGACGGAGGAACTGAAACGATGACAGAAAGAGGGAAGGAAGCATTCTGGTGCTGATGTAGCAGAGGCTTGGGAGCCTCTCCCGGGCTGGCATGTCCTGTCATTTCTCCTCATACCCAAATGAATCAGGGTAAACTGCACGTTCATTTGTTGGCTTTTTGTAGGTGAATTTTCTCAAGGGCATTTTCTTTGATATGGTGCTGTCGGGCCTTGTACTTGGTTGGTGGTGTTTTCTGGGTCACCAAGGTTTAGTGTAGTTGAAACCTCCTGCGGGTGTGTGTGACCTTTGACCCTTGCATCATCCAAACCACTGCTCCTCCTGTCAGCCCCTGGCCATCTCTGGACCATTGCCATTTTCTTTACAAGGGACAGAATTGTGATTTTTTTTCTTCCTTACAGTCAACTAGGAATACAAGTGGCTCTTAATTAAAAAGAAAATGACTGTGGGACACAGTATTTCCCCTTAGATAAATCCCTTAGTCTTTGAGAGGAAATTAGGGAGAGAAGCATATTGGCTCTATGTGCCTCTGAGCAGCCCCCACCTGTATTTATCTCAGTGTCAAATGATATCCTTTGATTCAGCTGCCACACACCAGCCCTACCCCCTTAATCTGCCTGATGGGTAAAGTGGAAAATTAACAGTAGGCTTCAGAGAAAGGAGAGAAAAGAACGGGAGCTGTGCTTTTTTGGGGGGAGGGAGAGGCAAAGGCTTTGGTTTCATCGGAGTGAAATTGTGTTTGCAGGTTCCTGTTGCTATTAGGAAAGCACATCAATTTTGTTTCCACTTTAAAAGCATCCTTATTGCCCGTGATGGCTTCCCCTGAGCTCCACTTCCCAGGAAGCCAAGGGTGTATGCCACCCTGGTTCCAAGCAAGGAGCTTATTGGGGTGTGATCAAAGATGGTTCTAGTGATTTATCCTCTGAGCCCTTTCAACTCCGGGACCAAACCTCAAATCCTCTCTGGAGCTTTTCCAGTCGATTTGCCTTAACCGTGCAGGTGACAATGACATGGCAGCTGGCCCTCTCCCTGCCCGTGCGGAGTTGAAGACCAGTGAGCAGAGATTGTAGGCCTGACTTTTGAGGTCAGTCTCTCTCAAGGCTCTTCACTGTTGTCAAGTCACCTTCTTATATGGAGTCATGGGTTCTGCAGAACTGGATGACGTTCCCTTTCACAGAGCTCTGAGTTGTTCTGAGTAATTGTCATTTATCTGACAGTACTTTGTGGTCTGTCAAGAATTAAACAAAGGCAGAGTATTATCCCTCCCCACGGCAATTCGCACATCATCAATGAGGTGTAAACAGAGAAGGGAACCAAAAGTCACAACTAAGTTGTTAATCACCTTTCCTTTGGAACCTTGCCAAGGAAGAGAAGCCTTTAAGGATTTGCTTAGCCAAATGGCTGGAGTCCTCCTCTGCCTTAAATCATGGTGAAATCCAGCTCTCCTTAGTCGTTCACAATGCACGATGTTGAAAGGAGTAGGTGTTGGAATGGATACTTGCTTGGTACCTAAGCTGGCTACAGATTAGGACTCGGAGACTGTGTTTATTGGGCCTGGGAGCTTGCTTGCGTTGACTGAGATGCGTGTTTGGCCACAACAAATGGAGATGGAGCCCAGGGCGATGCCAGAGGTCTGGAATAAGAGTCTTAGCTGGTGTAAGATCTGTTTTGTGCCAGATTAGTCAATGTCACATGGGAATGTGATTTTTCTGGAAGTGGAATGTCTAACTTATTTGTGCTAAGAATGAAGGACTACCTTATAAATGCTTTAAAATAGACAGACCTGGGCTGGAGAGATGGCTCCACAGGTAAGAACACTTCCGACTCCTACAGAGGGAGCAGGTTCTGTGCTTGGCACCCACATGCCAAGTCACAACCTACTGTAAGTCCAGTGCCAGAGGATCAGGTGACCTCTTCTGGTCTCACACATGTGTTTCACACACATGACACATACATACAGACAGGCACCTACATAGACACATAAAAAGAAATTAAATGCCGAAGTCTGTGCTGCCTTTTCTCTCTGCCTTTGTGGGCAAGAATAAATGACCGTCGAGTAACAGTTTTATAACATTTCCCAGAATCTTATTGCCTGTCATTTAAGTGCTTTATTATTGCTTGTTTTATAAACCTGAAATTTTAGACATGGGACTCCACTGTCAACTGCTGGTAGGAAGTGTTCATCTCAGAAGTTATTGCTTTTGGTATGGACATGGTCATTTCACACATAGATGCTGCCTTGGCTCTATGTCCTTGGTTTTGGTTACCCGCTGGTGGTCTTTTCTGCTTTCCCAATAAATGCAACACAGAGAGAGTACCCACCCTGACCACCGAGTCTCAGTTTTCTGCCGAAGTTTCACAACTAAGGTGTCATGGAAATCCAGCTCTTGAGACACCAAGCAGCACTCAGAGATCTGGAGAACTGTTTTGTTGACGTCTCACTAGTGGGCATCGAACTGCGTCCAGCCCCATCCTGCAATTCCTTACAGCTTGTAGAGTTTGCGCAAGTGTTGACTTCCCTGTCCATCTGAGGGCCGTCTCTGGGCTCCATGACGCTTGAGGGAAGTCTCTGTTGTAGCTTGAGCAAGTTTACAGATGCAGAGAACCATAACTATCCAGACCTTCTGTGTTTAGTAAACAGGGTCTTGTTTAACAGGACAGCTGTGTCAACTGTAGTTTTGTAAACATTTGCTTTCTCAAGTTAAGGGGATTCAAATGAAACAAGCCCGGGGTATAAGAAGGCAGAGCTCAGTAACATTTTAACCCATCCTGACTCTACTCAGTTCTGAAGCTCTGAGGCAGAAATGATTAGGCTGTGGAAGCACAAGGCAGCAGCTGGATTTGGCCGGGTGCATGTTAAAACACGAGGTGCTTAGCATATATTTTTCCTTCCTTCTTCAGTAGAACTGGGCTTCTTTCTGTCTTGGAGGCAAAGTAGACAAAGCAAAACCCCAGACTCAACGTGATGGTTAGTTTACTGTCCAGTGGCTGCAGGCAAGCTTTGAAGGAGAGATGAGGAAAGAGGAAATCGTGATGCGTCTCCCTCCCCCATCCCATACACCCGGGGCTGATGTCTCTCTTCTCTCTGAATCGTGAATGTAAGAATCTGGTAATTGGCATTTATTTGTCCCCAAGCCTAAAGGAATGTTGATGGTAGGCAGGAGGGAGGACTATTCAGGGTAATTTTTACATGATTGCTAACATCGTTTTTCCTTCTTCATCGTTCCCATGGTAATATTTTTTTTCCATTTAGCTTTGCATTGATCTTGTGGGTTTTAATTAGACTCTAATGGTCCCCAGGAACAGAGAGCACTATGATTCATTAGCATCCTTTTCTAGGTAATGTTTGCTGATGGTTAGATTTGGTCAAGTGGTAGAAAACCACTCCTACTGATATCTATTACTTGTTTGATACAATGACAAGAATTGAAATCATGGAAAGACTTAATAATGCCTCACTTGAGTTTTTCCTACTCAAAAGTGTTCATACAAAACTCCCATGGGACACTTAAGTAACATGTTCTTTTAAGAATTCACAAAAGGGGACAGACTCCCCAAGGTCCCTAGGCTGAAGGCCTTCACACTGTGCAAGAGACCTTGTAAGGTCATTGCAAAGAGGAAAGAGTCCAACTTAGTAGGTAAACAGTGCACTGTTGACCTCAGACACACTACTGCTGACACATGTAGGGCAGGTTTCTAAGTTACTGTGAATCTTCAGATTGCCTTATGACTAGACCAGTGGTTCTCAGCCTGTGGCTTGTGACCCCTCTGGACGTCACACGACCCTTTCACAGGGATCACATATCAGATATTTGTATTACAATTCATAGCTGTAGCAAAATTAAGTTACAGTTATGAAATAGCAATGAAAATAATTTCATGGTTGGAGGGGGGGGGGAAGGTCACCACAACATGAGGAACTGTATTAAAGGGTAACAGCATTAGGAAGGTTGAGAACCACTTGACTAGATAAACAGAGATGTGACCACAGACCTTTCTGCACACATGATAGATTGCCCTCTCTCCATTTTTGAGACAGACTGTTGCCATGTGGTTCAAGCTAGCCTCAAACTTGTGGTGATTCTCCTGCTTCTGCCTCCTGAATACTGGGATGACAAGTGTGGACCATTTGGGCCCAGATTCTACATAATAGCTTTCTCCAATGGTTTATTCTCTCAGTAGTCAAAAGATATTTTTTTATACTACAGTTGCTACTAGAGGGGATGGGTTTAATGATTTATTCTTTAAAAATAGTATTCCCATGCCTGAAAGGGCCAGAGACATTGCTGACTGTCAAATACTGTTGATTCACAAGTGAACTTTAGAGACAGGTAGAGTAAGAGGTTTTATCCAAGGAGCAAATTGATATCCATCTTGGCATAGAAATGGTGTCCTTTGACTCTTGTTCCTTTATTTAAGCATCAAAAGTCCACATGGCTACTTAAGGAGCTGAAGGAGCTTGTAGCCCCACAGGAGGAACAACAATATGAACCAACCAGAACCCCAGAGCTCCCAGGGACTTAACCACCAACCAAAGAGTACACATGGAGGGACTCATGGCTCCAGCTGCATATGTAGCAGAGGATGGCCTTGTTGGACATCAAAGGGAGGAGAGGCCCTTGGTCCTGAGAAGGCTCAATGCCCCAGTATAGGGGAATGTCAGGACAGGGAAGAGGGAGTGGGTGGGTTGGTGAGCAGGGGGACGGGGATGGGATAGGGGGTTTTCGGAGGGGAAACTAGAAAGGGGATAACATTTGAAATGTAAATAAAGAAAATATCTAATAGAAAAATAAAACAAAACACACACACACACAGAGAGAGAGAGAGAGAGAGAGAGAGAGAGAGAGAGAGAGAGAGAGAGAGAGAGAGAGAGAGAGGAAGGGAAAGAAAACGAGAACTAAATCTCACCTGACAAAGATGATAGCCTCTCTTGGGCCTCCCTTCTAGCCCCTTCCCTGCCAGCCTGGAAAGCTATCTTACATTCGAGGAGGACAGTAATCCTTTGTTTCTGTGTTGGTGTATGTGTTGGGGGTGAGGGGAGGGCCAGGGAGGACTGAGACCTGAGACCTTGCTGGAGGACCCATGTGAGTCATGTAGAGAAAGGCACCCTCTGATACCTGACAGCAGGGTGTGGGTGACTTGGACTGTGCCCAGGTGCCCCTCATTCATAACTCCTGCCCTTAAACCAGCACGAGAAGACTCGGGATCTTAGCAGGTTTGCAGCAGGTAACTAGAGAGTGTCTCAGGACCAGAACCTCCAGAATGAGAGTCTGGAGAGCCCGGCAGAGGCTGGGAGCCTCTGTGTGCCTGGGGCCGAAAAGGTACCTGGGGGTAATCTGTGGGCTTCATTCATTTGAATCGATCCCCCCCCCACACACACGCACGCACACGAAAGTTCCATACATACACAGAGACATGAAAGCCATATGCATACACATGAAGGTACACACAGATATGTACGCACAGATGAAAGTTACACAGACAGAAGGGAAGGGGTGAGTTGGACAGGAACTTGGGAAGAAGGGCTTCAGCTCTTATGGAAGGGAGGGAGGAATTAGTATCATGGGGGGAGGGGGAAGTGGTGACTCAACACAGCCATATGGCACTGTCAAAGGATTCTTTAAAATACCTAAATAATCTTTGAAAGTCACTCCGTATTATGTGTCTGTTTCTCAAAGAGCATGTTTATTGCCCGATTAAAAAAAATGCTCGAATTCTAGCAATAAGAGGTCTGACAGAGCTAGCTGCCTGTAGAATAAAGCCATAAGCTCTTCAGGAGGAAAGGAGTCATCTGGAGCTCCCCTAACTAACTCAGTGTCCCATCCCAAGCAGAACCCCTTCTGTGGAAAAGCTTCCTTAGTCCTGGGATGTATCGCCCTTTACTAGAAAGTTCCAGTTCCTGGCTGTGCACTTAAGTTCAACGGCCACAAAAAGTGATGTAACAGGTCCTGGGAGTGTAGTTGCCCTGGTAGAGTCATACAAGGCCCTGCATTGCAGCCCTGGCACAAAACCAAACCAAGCCTTGGCTCATATGCATGCATGCTCAGGCACACACACACACACACACACACACACACACACACACACACACACACACCCCCAAAGTCTGAGGAAGATGACTCAGCCAGGAAAGTGTCCCTTCACCAGGTATGGCTGCGTGTGTCTGCCATCCCAGCATTTGGGAGACAGAGCTAACAAGAAACATCCCTGGGTCATCCAGAGAGTACCCCACCCAGGGATCCATCCCATATACAGTTACAAAACCCAAACACTATTGGGGATGCCTACAGGTGCTGGCTGACCGGAGCCGGTTATAGCTGTCACCTCGGAGGTTCTTCTAGTGCATGACAAATACAGAGGGGGACACTCTCAGCCATTTAACTGAGCACAGGGTCCCCAATGGGGGAGCTAGAGAAAGGACCCAAGGAGCTGTTTGCAGTGCCACAGGAGGAACAACAATATGAGCCACCCAGTACTCCCAGAGCTCCCAGGGACAAAACCATCAACCAAAGAGTACACATGGAGTTACCCATGGCTCCAGACACATAGGCAGCAGAGGATGGTCTTGTTAGACACCAAAGGGAGGAAAGACCCTTGGTCCTGGAAAGACTTGATGCCATGGTGTAGAGGAATACCAGGACAGGGAAGCGGGGGAGGGTTGATTGGGGAAGGAGAGATGGCTTATGGGATGTTCGGGGGAGGGGGGAACCAGGAAAGGGGACAACATTTGAAATGTAAATAAAGAATATATCTAAGAAAGAAAGAAAGAAGGATCCCTGGAACTTGACACCAAGCCAGTCTAGCTGAACCAGCAAGCCCGAGGTTCAACAAAACGTCCTGTTTCAAAACATACAGACGGAGAATATTGAGGGAGATACCCAATATTGACCCCTGGCACCCACCAACGTGTGTGTGTGTGTGTGTGTGTGTGTGTGTGCAGATACACATAGAAATACATGCGTGAACACACACAGAGGGAAGAAGGATCGTGTTCCCGGGTCCTGATCTCCAACTCCTAGTTCTCTTTAATAGCAGCTGCATTTCAGGTTAGCATCCAATCGACTCCCCCACCTCTACCCTCAAGACCATGAGACTACCTGTTGTAGTGTGGGAATTTGTCTCTGTGGAATGGAGGCAGAGGTTGTCAGAGGTGGGTAGCGAAGCAGGCACGTGACCAATCACGGAGTGGCACCCCTGTTTCTAACTCGCAGGGGACCCTGGGATCTTCCGGCAGCACTAGCCAAAGCGCTGCATTCTAGGCCTCCAGAATTAGACATCTGTGGCTTGCAGAACCCACCCATGAAGCTTGAGACATTGAGTCTGCCATGAGTTTAAGACCATTCGTGCTTTAGAATAACAGAAGGTCTGTCGGGTCAGCTCTGGCCCACCATGTGACAGTAGCAGCCCGAGAGGGCCTCGTGGGGCCATCTGACAGCTTCATCTCCCTTGGCACAACTCACTGCTAATCCCTGTCTTCAAAGCATCCCGGAGCGTATTTATAGCCTCAGCCTCCCGGGTGCCCTCTGCGATAAGTATCAGGAATTTTCCACTGCTGTATCACGTTAGCACTTCCTCAAATGGACCCAGAAGCTGCCCCCCATCAGCCCTGGCTGGTCTTCCTGGCTTGTGGCTCTCAGAGCAGGTGAGCTCGAACGTGTATGTTCCTTTCCGGATGTGTTTGCAATCTGATCCACTGGTGGTCTCCTCAAGACAGAGAGGACTCCTGCTGTAGTCTGGGGCAGACCCGGTGAGAATTTATGCAGTAAAATTCCCTTCAAGACCTAAGTCTAGGTGACATTCTGATATAGCAGGAAAATCCCTTTATCTCCCTGCTATGGTAGACCTGTCTTTGTCCACCTCAGGAGGAAATCACGGCACAATGCCTGGGTTTTCATATATTACTTGCAGGGTGCAGATATGGGGATTATTATTTTATTTTATTTTGGTTTTTTATTTTAGTTTAAAGTAGGAAGTTCATCTTCTAAGCTCTAAAGACCATCTTTATTATTATTATTATTATTAAACTCTTTGGAACCCTTCATTTCAAATTTGTCCTGATTTTATTTCTCACACAGGAGGGGAGAAAAGGAGAGGATGAGTATGAGGTGTCTAGCCTGGTGTCCCAGCCTGGAGGGACCTGCAGTGCCTTCTTCCCACAGTCCCCACCATGGGCTGGGTTTTAAGGGACCCTCTGTAGGGTACTAGTTGCTGAGTTTCTAGGATGGATTGCTTAACTATGACCCTCCAGCTTCTGTCAACGTGGCCATCAATATCAACCCTCACAAGTGGATTTATTAGCTCGGTTGTAAACAATACAGGTGGAAGAATTTCCCTTGACCTGTGGGTTGTTTTCTTTTCTTCTTCTTCTTCTTCTTCTTCTTCTTCTTCTTCTTCTTCTTCTTCTTCTTCTTCTTCTTCTTCTTCTTCTTCCTCTTCCTCTTCCTCTTCCTCTTCCTCTTCCTCTTCCTCTTCCTCTTCCTCTTCTTCTTCTTCTTCTTCTTTTTGGCAAAACTCTTCTTTACCTCATTCCACTATGGTTGGAACTCATTTCATAGTTCATTCAGACCAAGGCTTGCTGGATTATTTTGATTAGGTATTTCATTCCTTAGTTCTATCCACAGTGGTGTTCAATAAATATTATTGATTTAGTGATGGTGTCTACTCTTTGATTTAAATTCAAAGTCGATTTTAGTAGAATATAAGTAAAACTAGCATTTGACCAAACAGACTGTTTTCTCTTTCACTGCAGTAAAGATTTATAAAAAATGACGACGGCTCATTTTCTACCTATTTAAATTACCATCATAAAATTGACGTAAGGTTTAGTGGTTATATGTATTTTTAATTAATTATATATCATTGTTTTAAAAGTGTGTGTGTGTGTGTGTGTGTGAGTGTGTGAGGATGAGTGTCCCATAGCACCTATGTGGAGATCATTGTAGGAGTTGGTTCTTACCTTTGACCCTGTGAGTCACAGGGATTGAACTCAGGTAGTCAGCTTTGGTGACAAGCTCCATTATCTGCTGAGTCATCTGTTGACCCTCTGTTCTTACTATTAAACCCTTCTAAATGTCTCCAGTTTTTGCTCTCCGGGTGTGTGGTTCACTTGGTTCAGTGCAGCCATCTTTAAGACTGTTCTGTGTGATTTCTTTCGAATGTTGTCACCACAGGGCTTTTCGGCCCATGAACCCCTCACTCAGTCTCATTCCTCAGATTGTCTGTCCGAGCCTCTGGAGTCTCCTCTCATGCCGTGAGCGTCTCCTAGGCAGCTTCGGTTCCCTTCCAAACCCCAGAACCAGAGGCCCGAAGGCCTGAGCTGGCTTTGGAGGAGGCAGAACCGCTTTTACCACGTTCCCCAAGTCTTGCAAGTCCCCAAGGCCAGACTCCAAGGGAGGGCAATTAGATCTTTATCTCATGGTGGCAGGGGTGAAGAGCTTACAGCCATTCATCCACCTTCCAGCAGCCTGAAAAAAAATTATTTTTCTTTTTCCAGTTGGACCAATGAGGAAAAAAAAAATCAGAAACACAGAACATTTATCTCTCTCACTAAGCTGTTCATTGTCATATTTTATTGGCTCCAGATTATACTAGTTTAGTTTAAATCTAAAAAGCCCCCCCACCCCCCGCCAGGGGCTAGAGAGATGGCTCAGTGGTTAAGAACACTTGCTATTCCTTGAAGAGGACTGGTGTTCGGTTCCCAGCACCTGCACGACAGCGTATAACAATCCATAAGTCCAGTTCCAAGGGATCTGATGGTCTCTTTTGACCCCTGCAGGTACCACTACAAACATGGTACCTTCAGACAAAATACTCATACACAAAAAATAAAAATAAAGTCCCCTAAAGATTCACGTGTTCAAGGCTTGGTTTCCAGCCAATGGGTATCTAACCTCACATATAGTTTAATCTATTGATCAGTTCGTGGTTCATGTGAGAATGGAAGGGTCCTGTTTGAAGAAGTCAGTTCATGGAACGAGAGACTTTTGAAGAGTGTATCTTGACTCATTGTTCCCTGGCTATGTGCGGTGAGCAACTTGGCTTCATCACATAGTCCCTGCCTTGTTACTCTGCAACCTGGAACACAGAACAAAGCAAACGTGCTCAAAACCCTCTGAGACTGTGAACCAAGATAGGGTTTTCCTTAAGTTATATTCTCCTTGGGTGTCATAACACACATACTCACACACACACACCACACAGACCCCTACACATACCATACCACACACACATACACATACACACACACACCCCACATACCATACCACACACATATACACATACACCACACACCATAACACACCATACCACACCATACATACCATACCATACACACCATATTACACACACATACACCACACACCACATACACATACACATACCACACACACATGCCACACATGTATACACTACACACACCATACATACACATACACATACCATACATACATATACCATACAACACACACACCATAACATACCACACACCACACACCACAAACACTACATACAACACACATACAAAACACACAACACACAGCAATACAACATATACACCCAACACATATCACGCACATACCACACACCAAACATACCACACCACACCACACACACTATACAGTATGTCAGTTTTGAGGCCCAGACTCCCTGTTTTTCATACCAGTGGTTCTGGGAATCACATCCTAAGAACAAAATTTTGGGGGGAGGGGATCAGAAATTCACAGTGAATGCCATAAAAGTTCCCAAGCCCACAAAAACAATATTCCCCCCTCCTTTAGCAAGGCATTTCCTCCCCTTCCCAAAACCATAAGGGGAGGAATGAGAGAAAATACGACAGACCCTGTAGAGCCCTTCACTCCTGGAGGAGCTAGTATGTGCCACAGATCTGGACAGTCCACGTGAGTCTTTTTAGTGAGAGAGAGGAAGCATCAGAATTCTCCCTTGCACGGTCTCCCTTGCACACCCATGCGGCTCCCATTAAGATGGAATGCACAAAGACTTTCCCTCCCTGTGGGCACGTTGGCCTCTGTGCCTCCTTCGCTCTCCAGAAGCCTAACTTGGGCATTTTGAGAGAAGTGGGAAGGGAAGCTTCCAGTGGCCTGGCAGGCAGCCTGGGAATCTGTTCTGTCCCCAGCCACCTGGGCACGTTACCATCTATCTACCTGTGTGAACGCACATGCCAGCGGTGGTGCCGGTTCCCATGGCAACCCAGGTCTCAAATAGCATGCTCTTGGGACTGCTCTGTGCACACTGGACCGTAGATAGCATCGGCTCCACGAGGACACCAGCCTGTTGAAAGAATGCGAACCCATTCCTCGAGGCCAGTCACTGCTGCATTCCAGGCCCAGGACTGTGGCAGGCACACGGTAAGATATTCAGGCAGTGTTTGTTGATTGAACCTTAGATGGCAGACGTGCCATGGGCTTCTAAGCGGGGAGAGTTGTGGAGTAAGTTATAACATCTGAAATAGAAAAAAAATTCAAATAAAACTGAAGTCAGTGAGGGAGCGAGGCTGTTGTTGCCTGCCTGGGGCTGGGATAAGTTGGTTATTCAAGTGGTCAAAGACCCATCAACCCCGTGCATGGCTTTACGCAAACCCGCTTCCTCTGTTAGAATCTGGGAACTTCAGAAGGTTCATCCCTACCCATGATTTGGAAACAGGTTTCCATTCATTTTGACGGAGGTCGTAACCTTCTCACACTGCCAGGTTCTGTGTTAGAAAGAAGCTTTACTGTTGAGCAATAATCCCACACACTAATGATTCCATGTACTAATCCGCATACACACGTTTAAGGTGGCTGTTGGTATATGCCAAGTCATGCGATCATTACCACCACCCAAATTAGATCCTTTTCATCATTTTTAAAGGAGACCCCATATCAACCATCGATCACCCCCCCATGCCATCCCTTTCAGCCCTAGGCAGCCACAAATCTATTTTCTGTCTTTATAGATGTACCATCTATACATCTCATGTAAGTGAAGTCATATACTGAGGTGGTCTTCCCAGCCTCAGTTCTCTTATTATAAGTGTAGTGTTTTCAAGACCACCCGTGTGGAGGCAAAAACCAATCCTTCCTTCCTCTTTATAGCTGAACAGTATTCTGTCCATGCACATACAATATTGTATCCAACCATTTGACACCTGGTTCATTCACATTGATCAGGTTACTATGAACAACTCCTGAGAGATTTTTAATTCTATCAGTCAAGAGAATAATATGTCACATGGCACTTTGAGGGCCTTCACATCTAAAAAGCTAGCATAGGTCATTGGCAGAAAGGTTGGGAAACGGAGGCTGTTAGGAGGGACCTAGTGACTTCTGAGTCACAAAAATTGAAGAACAAAGGGCCCTGGAGGTGGGCGGGGAGGGATGGCTACTGGAAGCTTAGCTGGAGGGATGCTAAGGTGCAGTTCTGTCTGCATCGGTCTCCCTCAGCCTGCCCTTGTAGGAAATTGTAAATCCTAGTGTCTGCGCAATATGCATTGGTCCAGTTAGGGAGCAAGACTGTTGTGGCTTTGCACATGCTCAGAAGTCTATCTGATGCTGCGCATTGACTCTGTGACTGAGTAGAAAGGCTCAGAAGTCAGCACCAGCCCTGCCCTCAGCTGCTGCTTCCAGGGGTCAGCTCTTGTGAGTGACCCTCCCCAAATGGAAGAAGGCTGTTTCCCAGGAGCTGAAGCTGTATGGCATGATATGGCTTCTACAGCCAATAACGTACCTCCAAGAAGCTGTGTGCTACCCTGTTCTTGCTCTCTGGGCCCAAGGGCATAGCAAGGTTTTAGAATCATGATCTGATTTTAAAAGTAGCAGGGGGGAGGGTTCTTTCTCTAATTGTAGGTCGTAAACTATTGCTGACACTGCCCCCCCACACACAAACACCTGGACTATTGTGACATCACTCCACACCTGGACTACTGCTGATATGGACTACCCTTAGATATGCATGATCTATTGTTGATACCACCTCCGCCCAACTCACACCTGGACTATTGCTCACACACACACACACATACACACACTCACTCCTGAACTATTGTTGACACCCAACATGTCCACACTTGGACTATTTTTTTTCTTTGCTTTAATTTATAACACATTTTTATTTCATTCATATCCTGCTGTAGAATTCTCAGCTGATTCCTGCTGCTGTCTCAAAACTCTTAGGACATGTTAATTGATCTTTTTGTTTGTTTGCTTTAATTTTATTTATTTATTTTTTTAACTTATTTACATTTCAAGTGTTATCCCCTTATCTGTTTTCCCTACCTCCCAGAAACCTCTATCCCATCTCCCCTCCCCCTGCTTCTATGAGGGTGTTACTCCACCCACCCACCCACTCCCGCCTCCCCGCCATCAATTCCCTACACTGGGGCATCTATTGAACCTTCATAGGTCCAAGGGCCTCTCCTCCCATTGATGCCTGACAAGGTAATCCTCTGCTACATATGTAGCAGGAGCCATGTGTTCCCCTTGGTTGGTGACTTAGTCCTTGGGAGCTCGGGGGGGGGGGTCTGGTTGGTTGATATGTTGTTCTTCTTATGGGTTGTAAACCCCTCCAGCTCCTTCAGTCCTTTCTCTAACTCCACCATTGGGAACCCCATGTTTAGTCTGATGGTTCACTGAGAGCATCTGACTCTGTATTTGTAAGGCTCTGGCCGGGCCTCTCAGGAGACAGCTATATCAGGCTCCCTTCAGTAAGCCTTTCTTAGCATCCACAATAGTGTCAGAGTTTGGGTACTGTATCTGGGATGAATCCCCAGGTGGGACAGTCTCTGGATGGCCTTTCCTTCAGTCTCCGCTCTGTACTTTGTCTCCATATTTGCTCGTGTGAGTATTTTGTTCCCTTTCTAAGAAGGACCGAAGCACCCACACTTTGGTCTTCCTTCTTCTTGAGCTTCATGTAGTCTGTGAATTGTATCTTGGGTATTCGGAGCTTTTGGGCTAATATCCACTTATCAGTGAGTGTATACCATGCCACACCTGGACTGTTGCTGACACACACACACACACACACACACACACCCCTGGACTATTGCTGACTCACACACACACATCCACACCTGGACCATTGCTGCGATTCCCCCCCACCCCTAGACACACCTGGACTATTGCTCACACACACACACACACACACACACACACACACACACACACACACACACACCTGGACTATCGCTGACACACCTGCACACACCTGGACTATTGCTGACACCCCACATGTGCACATCTGGACTAATGCTGTTACCACCCACACACCCGGACTATTATTGACACCACCACCCCATCTTCTTTTTGAGATGACAAGTCTAAGAGCATGCTTTCCCAAAAGGGTAGGTACAATTGGTTGAGGACCTACTGTGTGCCGGGGCCATTCTTACTCTTTCAAGAGTCCTGTATCTTAGAAAGCTCATATTTTTATTCCCATTTGGTGGGTGAGAAGTTTGAAGCTTGGCTGTGGTGAGAAATGACGGTCATTCATGTTGACGGGCAGAGCCTGCATCTGAGCCATAGACACGGGCTCTGAAATGCAGTCTGTTCCCTGGAGGCCATCCCTCGGGAACTGGCATCTGTGATAGAGAAGGTAGTGCCTTTCTGGCACAAGGTAGTTATGTCAATTATTGTTCTCCTTGCTGTAATACAACACCCGAGGAGAGCACTCTGAAGAAGGAAGAATTTAGTCTGACTCCCAGTTCGAGTCCACCATGGTAGGGGAGGGATGGCTGCAGGACTTTGGAGACCAAGTTTCTGGGTTCAGGTCCCAGCTCTGTCAGTAGCCAACTGCGTGGTCTTGGGTAGGTTATTGAACTTGTCTGTGCCTGTTTTCTTCTTGTAGAACTGGGGGTACAGTGCTTGCCTTATAGGAGGGCTCTGAGGATTCAGTGAATACGGATAAGCTTGGAGTAGACGTTTGTTATCATTTTATGTATCCAAGACTTTTGACTATGTTCATATTTCACTTGGGGCTTCCTGCTGTGGGCAAACTGATGGCACACACCGAGTCTCCAGCAGAGGGAGTGGAAGGCTCCTTCCTCTTGGGGACCCTCTCAGGCCCCTGGAGTGCCTTTGTGAGGGGACTCCTATATAATTTGCTCCCTCTCCATTTTTCTTTCTGAAGTGCCCCAGAACTCCCCAAGGGTTTTTATACAGTACAAGCTCGGGTTCAAAGGGAACTTCCTTGTCTTTAGTCCCAGGCATCTGAGCTCACATGAGCTTCTTGAAACCATAAACTGAAGAGGCAAGGTGTTGTTTAGCTTTGAACCTGAACAAGAAATCAGGTAAACAGGTCAAAGGGGGAAACTCCCCCATCTCTGATGTGAGGGTGTTGGGGTCAAGTGAGAAAGAAGCAAAAGATCGGGCCCAGCTCGGGTTTGAGTGCACATGTGCATGCATGTGTGTGTGTGTGTGTGTGTGTGTGTGTGTGTGTGTATGTGTGTGTGTGTGATAGATTCATTCATTCATTCATTCATTGTTTCCTTTCCAGCCAGAGGACAGGAGATCTGGAAGTTGAGGATGGTTGGGTAACAGAGGGATTTCCATAGGATCCTCCCAAAGTGTGATCAGCCACACGTCTGGGAATCTAAGATGGGACTTTAGTGTGTCATAAATACTCACACAAAAAGGAGAAAGAAGAAAAGCTGTAGGGTTCATCCTAGGCTTAAGGGATCTTGGTTTGTGGACAGATGTGGGAAGCTCCCTAAGAAGGGGTGGCCTACTTAAGTCAAAGTTTCTGGGTGCTGGTTAGGCACAGATGGCCTAGCCTGGGCAGGGGTGCACACCGTTAGTCCCAGCTACTCAGGGGGCTAGGTCTGGAGGATTTCTTGAGTCTAGTTCAAGGCCAGCCTGGGCAACATATCAAGACCCACTTAAAACAAATGAATAAGCAAACAAAACAGCAAATAACCTACTAAACAAGTTCTGGTCGTTGGACTCTGTGGGGAGCCATAGGGGGCACCAGCAAGGTTGTAAGAAAAGGAACATTTTATCTGAGATATTTTCCAGTTGTTGGCACACAGCAGTGTTGGAAGCTGCTAGTGTTTCCCGTGGGGTGGCTTTACTGGGTCAGCTCATCCTGAAGGTTGTTGTGTAGGAAATAGATTAGGAAAAGCCCAGGTTCAGGGCAGGGTTTGGGCACCATTAGGGACTCCTTGCCTTCTCAGGGCTGAGTATCTGATTCAGGTACATAGTCAGATGGTATATTTAAACCAGCTTCCCATTTGCTCATTCATTCATTCATTTATCTGTTTACGTATTTATTTTCAAGTCAGAGAGAGTTTGATATGTAGCCATGGCTAGTCTCTGACTCACTAAGTCACCCAGTCTGGCTTTCAGTTTATGATCATCCTTAGTTCAGGGACTATGGTCATACATCACTGTGCCAAACTTTTCCTTATCTTTTTTCCCCAGTGAGAAAAAAAAGACAAAATTTCTTTTGTACTGAGCAAAGTGTAAACATTATATATTTCTTATTCTCCAGTCTTAAAGATAAAAACATTTTCCTTGATTTGTATTATTTCTTAGTATCAGCCATTGCTACTTTGTTGTGAGAAATAGAGTCATATGGTTGTCTATGAAAGTTGAAATAGGCTGGGGAAAACCCTGACAATATCCTTTTCAACCTAAAACATCATTCTATTTAACCCAGAGAAAATCTGTGTTATCTGAGAGTCCATCCCTGAAATTCTGTGTGTGCTATTCCAACACACACACACACACACACACACACACACACCCACTCACATGCTCACACACATACACACATACACACATGCTCACATACACACACATACATGCTCACATGCACACACAATCTCAGCTCTTTTTTACTGCCTCCTGTTACTGCATTCTGTTGCTCTGATACAAGGTTAATAGGAACAAGCCTGTGAGGAAAGGGTTTATCTCATCTTACAGGTTATAATCTGTCATGGAGGGAAACCAAGGTAGAAACTTGAGGCAGGAATTGAAGTAGAGACCATGGAGGAACACTACTTACTGGCTTGCTTGCTCCCTACCTCACTTAGTCAACTCACATGCACAGCCCAAGCCCACCCACCTAGGGAATGACACCGCCCACAGTGCGCTAAGCCCTTCTACATCAGTTAGCAATTAAGAAAATGCCTCACAAACATGATCATAGGCCAGTCTGATCATGGCAGTTCTTCAGCTGAGGATCCCTCTTCCCAAGGTGACCTTAGGTTTCTGTCAAGTGGACAGCTGATGCTAACCATGACAGTTACCTTCTTACCATCTGCAAATGACCAAATGCTGCAGAACAGGTAACTTGCCACGGAGTTCATTCAGCTTTTGGTTTTAAGGCTGGGAAACCTGAGAGCCAGTATCCTCCACCAGCTTGTCACCTGCTGGGAGTCTCCTGACTGCGTCTGAACATGGTGGTGAGATGGAACAAAGTAGTCATTTCCCACTCCCTACCTTCATTGGTAGGAAGAGTGGAAGGCTAAGTGAGTCAGAACCAGTCTGACAGGGGACCATTACTAATGTGTCATACTCTGATCCCCTGCACTAAGGTTAAGGAGAAGATTTGGGAATGCTCTCTAAGCCAGAGAACATTTCAGACATTTCAGACAGTGGGGTTGAGCCTCAGGTGTTTAAAAGTGAGGCTGTACTGGTGTTAGGTTAAGGCTGTCCATCTGATGGCAGAATGTCCAGTATTTCCTGCATTGGTACTTAGTGCTAGAACCCTCTGCCCCAAACACTGAGGCAACAGTGGACCTGCTGGATACCTCCATCTGCGTGGAGGAAGAGGATGCTGGCCCTTGTGGAAATACAAGGCTAGAGAATCTGGAGTGTGTCTCCTCCCCTCCCCACTCTCTTTCTCGCTCTCCTCCCTCCCCAGCCATAAAGGAACACTTCATCATCCTTTTGTGTGGTGGATTAACACATCTTTAACAGCACTTCCTCGGAATGCCCAGGACGGGAAACAAGAGTCAGTAGTTGCTCCCACAGAGAATACAATTTTCACTGAGATACAAAGTGCTAAAGGCCTTCAACGGATTCAGTGCGGTGTGATGTGCCCCAGCCACTGTGACGGGAAGGTTGGCTGGGTCCTACCCCACACTGGTCGGCTATGGGTTTCTCAACCACTAAGAAACAAAGTTGTGGTAACCGATGCCCAAGAGAAGCAACTTAAGGGAGGCAGGATTATTTTGGCTCAAGATATGGGGGTTGCTATCTATGGTGAGTCACATCATCTCTGCGGTCCAGAAGCTAGGGGGGAATTATCAGGGCATGAGGCACATTTGAGAACACAGCCATTTCATTTCACAGCAGCCAGGAAAGTCCAGGAACCATTCAAAGGCATGCCTGGCACTGTGACCGCCTTTCTCTACCTACACCCCACCTCCGAAAGTTTCCACACTACCTCCTACAATAGCACCACTAGCTAAAGGTTTGCCTTTAGAAGGGAGCCGCATAGCATCTCTCAGCCTCTCCAGCTCTGCCCTCCTTGGGTCAGCTCACTTTCCTTTGGCTTCTAGGTGGGTTGGATGAATGCCAAGTACCACAAGTGGACGTGGGGGCAGGCAGAAAGAAAGGTTAGAAAGCTATCCCTCTGCCCTCCCTTTGGGTAGCAGTTGAGCCACAAGTGAAGGTCTATACCAGGTTCTGGAACAGAGAGGTCCTTCCTGCTTCGGTGTCTACAGTACTCCAGTTTGCTTCTTGTTGCTAGCTTCTGGGTGCTTAATTCTCTCTGCTGGCCTCTCTTATTTCTGTTTCTGTCTGTCTTTTTTTTAGACCATGCCTCGACTCCCCTTTTTGAGGGTCAAGTGTTTCTTCCCTTGACTGCTCCGGGTGAGGAGGGTTAGGTAGGAGACCAATGCCATCTTCTGTAGCAGCTCAGGTGAGAGGTGCTGAGATGCCAGGGACAAGGTGGTGATGCCAGAGATGGAGACCGAGGTCTTGTGAAGGTTGGGAGTGCCATCGTGAAGGCAGACTGTGCCATGATGAAGCTGGCCTGTACACACCCTCCCCTCATGTGTTTTGAAGGTTAACTGTGCCTCCCTGGGTGTTGTGAAGGTTGATTGTCCCTTACTGGGTGTTCTGAAGGTTGACTCTGCCTCCCTGGGTTTTATGAAGGTTGATTGTGCTTCCCTAGGGGTTGTGAGGGTTAATTGTGACTCCCTGGGTGTTGTGAAGGTTGATTGTACCTCCCTGGGTGTTGTGAAGGTTGACTGTACCTCCCTGGGTGTTGTGAAGGTTGACTGTACCTCCCTGGGTGTTGTGAAGGTTGACTGTACCTCCCTGGGTGTTGTGAAGGTTGACTGTACCTCCCTGCGTGTTGTGAAGGTTGACTGTACCTCCCTGGGTGTTCTGAAGGTTGACTGTACCTCCCTGGGTGTTGTGAAGGTTGACTGTACCTCACTGGGTATTGTGAAGGTTGACTGTACCTCACTGGGTATTGTGAAGGTTGACTGTACCTCCCTGGGTGTTCTGAAGGTTGACTGTACCTCCCTGCGTGTTGTGAAGGTTGACTGTACCTCCCTGGGTGTTGTGAAGGTTGACTGTGCCATTGTGAATATTTACTATACCTCCCTCAGTATTGTGAAAGCTGACGGTACTTCACCGGGTGTTGTGAAGGTTGACTGTGAGTCGTTGGGTGTTGTGAACATTGACTGTTTCCCCCCCTCCGGTATTGTGAAGGTTGACTGTGCCTCTAGGTATTGGGAAAGTAACTGTCTCCCTGGGTGTTGTGAACATTGGCTGTGTCTCCCTGAGTATTGTGAAGGTTGACTGTGCCTCACTAGGTATTGGGAAAGAAACTGTCTCTCTGGGTGTTGTGAGGTTGATTGTGCTTCCCTGGGTATTGTGAAGACTGACGGTGCCTCATTGGGATTTGACAGTGGCTACCAGTGCAGAGGACTATCTGACCAGCCCAAGTAATGTTTCTCATTTCCATTTCCTGACCTTGTCTGCCAGAAGGACCATCTTCTCTCCGGATATGGAGTCCTGTGTACACATTACTCAGTTGTCACATGTCTGTCTTTGAGCTTGGTGATACTGATCTTCAAGCCACTGGTTCCCAAGCAGCTTCTGTTACATTAATGTACCTTTCTCCACAGCAGCCTTTGAACGGCCATTCAAGTTGCTTTTTAACATATGTCATTGTTTTGTGAGAGGAATCTTGCCTCTAAGTCCTCCTAAGAATGTCAGGGGCCAACATTTCCTGCCTCTTTAATCTCCCCTTGCAGAATCTAGTCCCTTTCAATAATTTTCATTGCTGTAATTGAACTAGCTCAATGCAACTCAATGCAACTAGTTCAATTGCTCATTTGTTGGGGCCCAGTAAGGGCAAGAACTTTATCTGCCTTAGTTATTGCTTTACTGTCAGTCCTTAGACCTGTGCCTGGCACCGGGGAGGACTCAATAAATATTAATTGGCTAAATATATAAATGAATTGGCCACAAAGCATCCTTCTACAGGGGGCTGACCTACCATCTGCTGTAATGCTTGTTTGTCCTTCCAACCAAGGGTGCTGGCTGGGGTAGGGGGGCATACCCTGGATAGATTGTCATGGAAACCGATCTAATAGTGACTAGTGGCGTTCTAATCGAATGGCCTCTGTGGCCGCCATGAGAGTGTGAACAGGAAGAGAGGACGTGCTTTCAGAGCATGAATCTCTGGGAGCCGATCAAGCAAGACTGTTGCTTACAAAATGACTGTTGCTGCCGTTTTTATAACCAGAGACATTCCCATGGACACCGCCTGACATGATGAAGGCTCACAAGCAAGTGCACTGTCTTCT
This sequence comes from Tokudaia tokunoshimensis, assembly GCA_036184795.1. Taxonomy (NCBI): domain Eukaryota; kingdom Metazoa; phylum Chordata; class Mammalia; order Rodentia; family Muridae; genus Tokudaia; species Tokudaia tokunoshimensis. The sequence goes on from BTHU01000006.1 coordinate 79,184,734, forward strand.
GAGAGCTGAGGTTTCCTGGGAAATTATGTCATAATATAAGTGTGGCCGTTCCACATAGCCGGCTGGAGATGCTGATCCCACAGTACGGCAGTAATGACTTCTAGCAGGCGCTCAGAGCACTGTAGACTCTGTATTTCATTTTCTGTTCTCCCTTCAGACCATCCCCCACCTCCTCCCGAACGGTCAAGTGACCAGCGCTCTCTCCACAACCCTTCAGCATCCTGGTTTAATTGGTCTGAGTTGTCGCTTAGTGTGAACATTTCAGTCTGTCCCCAAGTCTGGATTTGGTGACACCTAATGATCTTGAAAGCAGATGCATGAGAGAGGAGTCTGTCCCTAAGACCTGAGCCTGCCTAACATGCTGACTGCTATTTAAATCACACGTCCCCTCCCTCGGCAGCGCAAAGGGCTTACCAAGCACAGAATGGAGGTTGTGAAGGAGAAAAGCAAATCCCAACCCTTCTTTAATCAACTAATATTTCTAGAAAATTTTTTTTCTCCCTGCCTTGCATGTAAGTCTGGTTCTTTGTGGGCACAGACCACACCCGGGAGAGCCAGCCACACGCCTCACAGGGAGCCTCTGGCCGAGGACCTCGGGCACTGTGTTATCTTTCCATCAAGTTCATCCTCCTTAGAGAAATGTCCTTAAATTGATCTGAAAACTGTTTTCAAGTTCATTTCTCGTTGCCCAAAAGGTGACATGCCGAAGCCACCGTGGAACGTGTCAGGTTGGCTGTGAAGCCATGGTGGTGGTGATGATGATGATGAACCTTAGCTGAGATAGTTGTAACCCTTCCAACCATTTCATGCTCATTACCGGCTAATTCCTAAGGTTGCTGCTGTGTGTGCAATTTTTATTGCTTCTTCCAAAATTACATACAATTAAGAGGTTTGGGAAATTTGACGGTGAGTAAAACTCTTTAGTTTCTCAATTAGCTATTGAGTAGCTTCCACATAGCTTTGTGTGCATGTGTATATGTATGTGCATGCATGTGCATCGGTATGCATGTGCGTGTGTGTTTGTGTGCGTGTGTGCATGTATGGGCATGCATGTGCATCGGTGTGCATGTGCGTGTGTGTTTGTGTGCGTGTGTGCATGTATGTGCATCGGTGTGCATGCATGTGCATCGGTGTGCATGTGGGTGTGTGTATATGTATGTGCATGCATGTGCATCGGTGTGCATGTGCGTGTGTGTTTGTGTGCATGTGTATATGTATGTGCATGCATGTGCATTGGTGTGCATGTGCGTGTGTGTTTGTGTGCATGCGTGTGTGTGTTTGTGTGCATGTGTGCACATGCACCCGTGTAAAGAGACCAGATTTCTCTATTTTGGAAGATTTAAGACGCAAGAATAACTGAGCATTCTCTTCATATATTTCTATATGTAAATCTGCCCAAATCTTAATGTGCAATTAAAAAAAGACACCCAAGGATTTTGGAAGGCAAACACAATTTGACCAAAGCATAGCCAGAGTCTTTCCTTGGAAATTGTTTACTGTACTATAACTCTTTATTGAGGGGCGGATGTTAGTGGGAAGATCTGGCTCATATTAAAATGATAGAGATGTTGGGTTTGTAGACTCTTGGACCTAAAAGTAAACTTGGGGCTCTAATCTCTGGGGTGAGGAAAGGTAGGATGGAACATTCTCTTTGTGGGGTAAATTGGCAGGGAAGGGTTCCTGTGCTTCTGCAATGACTCAAAGCCATTGAGCTTCAATCTCAGTGGAGGGTCCTGTCCCCTTAGGGAAGGGCCCACAAGGAAGGATCAACCAAATCGGCAGGGACAGAACCCACAAGGAAGGAGCAACCAAATCGGCAGGGACAGAACCCACAAGGAAGGATCAACCAAATCGGCAGGGACAGAATCAGAAAAAGCCCAATCTTTGAAACATTACGGTGAAAAACCCACACCTGTAGCTCCCCGTTCCAGATTTCTTGGTTTGTTTTTGTTTTGAATCATTTTGGTATATCTATGGGCATATTTCTCAAGCTGTCTACCTCTGTGCTTCTTCCCTTCCAACTCCGAGGAGACAGATTGACCTCGAGTGTCCCAACCATAGCGCCTTTTGTTCCATGTGATCAAATGGACGAGCAGCCCAGAGACCCTGCCTGTCTGTTGCCAGAGTCTTCTTGGTGAATGCTAAACAAGATTCTTGCATACATACCCAATCTTGTCATTAGTTTGTCCCCTGAGCTGGCCCCATGGAGGATATCTTCCCCATATTCTGGTGGTACATGAGACTACCAGGCAAGGTGTCATCTGCCCACACTATCACAGGCAGTCAGCCCAGCCTCTGGGTGATACGTCTTCACCCAGAATGAAGGAAGAGGGTGAGACCAGTGGGAATATTCCTTCCAGCTCTGAAACATATGCTGATCCTGTTTCTCTGTGTGTTCTAGAGTTGCAAGTTAGATCAGGAGTCATTTCTGCGCATTTCCATAATTGCCTCAATGGCCATGCAATGACTGTCAGTGCTATTCTAGGACCTGGGGTTCAAAATTGGGAAATGATGATCACATTCTTTGGAGACAGTCTAGCGGAGGAACTAGGGGCAAAGTGAATATGGAGCAGGGTACCGTTCTGCACTGACGTCACACAGCTGTTCTGCGGACTCCCCAGAAGCCTGAGAGAAACTGACCTTAGAGGAGAACATGCCACGAAAGGAATCCTGAAGGCAGAGAAGTCAGTCAGTGTAGACACAAGGAGGATGTACGAAACCCAGGGAGCAGGGTGTGTGAAGGGTGGAGAACAGGAAGTATGATGGGCTGTAGGGTGAGGAAGCCACGGGAGGACAGAAGCTTGGCCGGGGTGGAAGGAGGTACAGTGGCAGCTACCAGGAACCTGCTTCTGCCCTGTAAATTTTGGTCAGTATGAGCATCATTTAGCAAATGAAGATGTGAAGGCTTAGAAACTGAACCGATTTCCTCCAAGACACCAAAGTGATTATTTAAAGAGTGTGGTTGTTTGGATGTGCTTGGCCCAGGGAGTGGCACTATTTGGAGGTGTGGCCTTGTTGGAGTAGGTGCGTCACTGTGAGCATGGACTTTTTTTTTTTAAAGATTTATTTATTTATTTATTTATTTATTTATTTATTTATTTATTATATGTAAGTACACTGTAGTTGTCTTCAGACACTCCAGAAGAGGGCGTCTGAGTCTGATCTCACTACGGATGGTTGTGAGCCACCATGTGGTTGCTGGGAATTGAACTCAGGACCTTCGGAAGAGCAGTCAGTGCTCTTAACCCGGAAGAGCAGTCAGTGCTCTTAACCGCTGAGCCATCTCTCCAGCCCCGAGCATGGACTTTTAAGACCCTCATCCTAGCTGCCTGGAAGCCAGTCTCTTCCACTAGCAGCCTTCAGATGAAGATGTAGAACTCTCAGCTCTTCCTGCACCATGCCTGCCTGTACACTGCCATGTTCCTGCCTTGATGATAATGGACTGAACCTCTGAACCTGTAAGCCAGCCCCAATTAAGTGTTGTCATTATAAGAGTTGCCTTGGTCATGGTGTCTGTTCACAGCAGTAAAACCCTAACGAAGACAAAGAGAAGCATTGAACTTGGGTCTTAGTGGCTAAACCTTAATCTTTTTCTCTACCCCTCTCTGAAGGATCAGGGGTGCAGAAACTCCCCATTTAGCCCTGCTGCCATATATCAGGGAATGTGGGGTTCATAATGGAGATGAGGAGATGGCCCTCAGGAAATTTTAGACGGGAGGAAGGCACGACTGGGTAGAGAGATTGAAGGGAAAACAGCAAGCAGTCAGCCGGCTGACCAGATATGCTGCTGTGGACATGCCGGGCAGCTTTTGGAGTCCCACAGGTCTGCTCCCGAGTCTCTCATTTACCTTTAGCCTCTCTCATAGGCTTGGGTATCAGCTTCTCTGTAAATTCATAAGGATGAAAGAAAATAAAAAGAGGGTGGATGGAGCTATGGTCATTATTAAATCTATGCTGTGCACTGTGGGTGAGCACGGTGCCTAGAGTTCCTGTAACATCCCACGAGGTAAAATACATCCCTAAGGTACAGGCACTGACCCGTCCAAGATCTCTCAGCTTGCAGAGGGAGATTTGAGACTAAGCCCTAGAATGCAAAATTCAACCTCCCTGTTGACTCTGTATCCAGAGTTAGGGCTCAGTGAGAAGTTAGAAATCAGATTTTATTGAAAAGATAACTATTGTCATCATAGTCATTGTCACCATTACCATCACCATCACCATAAGGCAAAGGTCCAAGAGCTAGCTAGGAGTCAAAGGGAGAAAGCAGATCTCTGACTAGCAGCCTCATGACTGGTGGCCAAGATGATTGTTCTGCGTATCCTCTCCCACCTCCTTGCCCCAAGGTGCCCTTCCTAGAGGGCTTTCCTCATGGTTCCTGGGAGGGAGATGTTTTCTTGGGAGCTCTCTCTTCCCAGTTGCATTCCGTGGGACCTGAGAGTCCACAGAGTCCTGCTCGGAGGACAGGTACAGCCCTGCCCATCCCTGCCCACCTGCGTGGCTTCCCTTTCAGACAGGGTGCGGCTGGCAACCGGCACTGTCTTTCCCATTCCAGGGAGTTGCAGGTGCGCAAGGCAGGGGGGGTTAGAAAAGATGTGTGTGGATCTTCTCTGCCCACTGTGGTCAGGATGCACGCCTGGGACTCTCCACCAGCAAGCTGGCAAGCTTGCTTCCTTCTGGACTGGAGCTCCAGCAAGAACATCAAGGTTTACTATAATGGGGTTCTTGAGTTCTTGGGGAGCGTGCAGGCTTATGCCTGCTTGACAGGTGTCATAGAGAGAGCCAGAGAATGAAGTCTGGGGCTCAAGGTATCTGAACAACAGTCTTCCTTAAGGGTGTTTTGAGAGCTTTGTTTTCAAATGTCTAACAACCACCGGCTTCCTTTATTACAGTGTGTCGCCTGGTTTCGCAGAAGACAATTGCATCTTTCTGGGTCATAAGACGATAACTCGGGTCTTTTCTACCAGTTAGTGCTTATCTGTCTTAAGCAGAGAGTGTAGCTATTCACAGAGTGGATGGGAACCTCTTACATAGTCTGAGGGTCTCATCCATTCTGTGGGCTGCACTTGCAGAAGGAGATATAATCACAGGAATGGGTCTGTCTGGCAGCCGGCATCGGGTCTCCCCTTCCCTGTAACTGTAATCTGAGCTTCCGTGTAGAAGAAGTTTAGCGTGGCAGGAACATCTGCAACCATCACGCAGCCGATTCGACTTCCATAAGTTAATCGAGCCTGTGCATTTTGTGAACGTAAGAAAGAGTTGTGACTCTGTTTTTCATGGGCTGACAAGATGAGCCGATACCATGCTGTGTTTGTTTGCTATTGCCGCCTTATGGTATTTTGTGCAAGTAAATGGGCTTCCGTCAGCAGAACTCCCATCTGAAATAGGAAAGATGTCTGTGACTTTAGAGCGTAAACCACCTGCCTCATCAATGAGCAGATTTTCCCATGAACCTGGGGAGTCTCCTTGGAGTTTTAATCTCGCTTTTTCTTACACAAGAATGTTCAGAGCTGAAAACTTTAGGTGACCCCCCCCCAAGTGGCTTAAGCTGTAGTACTACCCCAATATGTAAAACAAAAGAGTGTGCAATCTACCTTCCTTGGGAAAGCTTTAATCACCGAAAGCTGTGCCCAGGGGAAGCCCTGGTGAGAAGTGTTATGTTTTGAAAGTTGAAAAAAAAAAAAAAAAACAAACCCACGGAAATTTTAATTTTTTTCTCTTTCAGTTCCTTCTATAGATTGATCTTAAAAGGTTATACTTTTATTTCTAAGGTCTTTTGAATTTTTGTGAGGGCAGGGAGTCTTTGGTTTTAGGTTTTGAAATATGATCTCAAGTAGCACAGGCTAGCCTCAAAGGTGTTATGTAATCTAGAATGTCCTCTGTCTTCATGATCCTGCCTCTATTCTCCAAGCATGGAGGTCACTGGCAGCTACCATCACACGCAGTGTGTCTGGACTATGGTACTTACTGATTGTACAGGGAAATGTGTCTGTCAATATTCACTAAGCTCTGCCTTTAAAATAAAAAAAAAAGTAAATTAAAAACATTAGGTGTTTTAAGAGTGGACTGTAGCTGTAGTTACAGTTAAGGCCATGTAGATTTTATAGTTATTCTTAGGTGTGGGTTGTAGTCGCTATGTCCAAAAGCCATGGCACTGGCTCACTGAGCCGCTGTGCTAAGTCTGGGGTCCCTGTGCTCTACAGGAAGCAGAGAGAAACAAGGCGCTTCACTCCCCTGCTAGAGCTCAGGTATGGAGAAGCAAAATCGAAGGCTGACTCAAATAAAAGGGACAGAGGTACACAGCTTGATAGCATCCACGTGGCAGGCTGGACTGCCCCCTAATGTCATTGCATACAGTGGGTGACCCTTAGTTGTGCCTATGAGCCTCTCTATCGTGCCTAATCATGGGACAAGTATCTCATTATCATGTTGGGGTCTGCTACAGGCCTGATGTTACTTTATTTTGACTGTGTGCCTGTGTGTGCACTTTGTCTGTCTGTCTGTCTGTCTGTCTGTCTGTCTGTCTGTCTCTCTCTCTCTCTGTGTGTGTGTGTGTGTGTGTGTGTGTGCGTGCACACGTGCACTTATGTATGTGTAGAGGTTACCAGGTGTCTTTTTTAATCATTCTCTACCTCATCTTCTGAGACAGGCTCTCTCACTGAACAGGGAGTTCACTGGATTTGGCTACTGTGAGTGGCCAGTAAATCCCAGGAATCCTCCTGTCTCTGCCTACCCAGTGCTGGATTCCAGGCCCACACTGCCTTTATTTACAGTCTTGGTGATCTAGTTTGAATCCCCATGGTTTCTCAGAAATAAAGACTAAGCCACCTCCTCAGCCTGACACCATGGCACTCTGGTGACTATTTTGTGCATGTCTATCCTTAATACCTGGCGCTGATTACCCTTTATCATCATCCAGTTTCTAATTGAAGTTTGAGGTTTGGATCAGGAAAGTTCACTCCCCAAACCTATGGGTTTGACTTTCAGTGATTTTTTTTTTTTTAACCTAAGCCGACCCTTATCTTTGAAGACTTAGCTGGCTGTTTGACTCCTTGGTGGATGATATAGCCTTGAAGCCAGTCTACTTTTTGAAGACTCCTGATGTGGGGAGTGTGTCTGTTAACCCTGTTAGGGCTAATCTGGCCAAGGACGAGCCTAGCTGTCTCCATCTGAGTCCCAGAGGGACTGACCGGCTCTTCAGCCCCAGAACTGGGAAGTCACGGAGCGCTGCTGTACCTGATGCTCTTCCTGTGTTCACTCAGCAAATGCTGACCGAGCATTTTACATGCCAAGAATGGTCTGTAAACAAGTTCTTCCCGTGGCAGCTCAAAATGCACCAGGACGTCCTCTCATCCATAGGGGTACATTACAAAAGATGCTTTCATTACTTACACACATCTGTACAGTTTGAAGATGCTTAGTGCGTGCCTACTAGGTATTTAATAAAGAACGAGACACACAGCATCCATTCCTTCATGGAACTCACAATCCAGGGGGCAGTACAGACTGAGAGCAAATAGCCCAGCTCAGCAGTGAAGAGGATGACAGAGGAAGTGTGTTTGGGGGTGAGATGGGAACTGACCTAAATATAGTTCTGGAGCTTGAGGACATTAAGAAGCTATGCAAGGTGATGACTGGGAGGCTGTTCAGGGCTGGAGATGAGCTTGGGAATCCGCAGAGCTGGGTACCAGTGGGAAGAGAGGGTAGGGGATCCTCCAAGAACAGGATGGCATGGAAGTATCCTTCCCAGGAAGAGGCTGCCTGGGAGGGTAGAGGACAGCAGGAGAGAGAGAGAGAGAGAGAGAGAGAGAGAGAGAGAGAGAGAGAGAGAGAGAGAGAGGAAGAAGGAGGAGGAGGAGGAAGGAGAAAAAGGACGAAGAAGAAGAAGAAGAAGAAGAAGAAGGATGAAGAAGAAGAAGAGGAGGAGGAGGAGGAGGAAGAAGAAGAAAGAAGAAGAGAGGAGAGGAGAAGGGGGGAGAATGATAGGAGTGGACAGGTCAACAAAGGGCCTCTTCTGTTGATGCCATTTGTATGGGATGATGTAGGGAAGAAAGGGAGAGATGAGAGATGGCTCTAGGGTTCTAGAGAGAAAGGGGAAGTTAATTATGTCATACATTGGAAGAAAAAATTGTGACTGGGGAAGCTGGTGGAAAGCAGGGAAGAGATGGGGACTGTCACTGCAAGGAAGAACAATGAAACCCAAAAGTTAATTTGGCATAGACAAGATGGCGCAGTGGGCAAAGATGCTTGCCATATATATAAGTCTGGCAGCCTGAATTCAATACTCAGAATCCATACGAAGACAAATGAGAGAACCTACTGGACAAACTGCTTCTGGCGACTGCCACATGGGCGCTATTCCACACATGCCACCCTCCCCATAATAATAAATAAACCTTTTTTTTTTAAAAAAGTAACCTGAGTGTCTCTGAACACCTCACTCTTCACAGTCCTTCAGCTCTGCCTTAAGCACTTGCACTCAAACCAGAAAAAAATTACGTAAGCAACATTTCCCATTAAATATTTGAAATGTGGGAAAGTGTCCTAAGTCTGGGAGTACAGCACATCCCAGATGTGGGTTCAAGTTGGTGTCAGAAGTGGCCCGTGTGTTTTAGTTGGCTTTCTGCTGTTTTGATAAAGATCATGACCCAAAACCACTTGTGGAGGAAAGGGTTTATTTGGCTTACATGTCATGATCACTGTAGGAGGCGCAGGGGTAGGAGACTGCAGGCAGGAACTGGAGCAGAAGCCTTAGAGGAGTGCTGATTACTGACTTTGCTCTCCACATCCTGCCCAGCTTGCTTTATATACAACCCAGGACTGCCTGCCCAGGGGTGGCAGATTCTCACAGATCTGATAGTGGCATCTCTCAATTAATGTTCCCTCTTCCCAAATGAATCCAGTTTGTGTCAAGATGACCAAAACTAACCAGTACGTAGTGTGAGCGTCAATCTTAGAAATCGATATACTGATTACAATGTATATGTTATCTGCATGTATATCTACATGAATCATGCATGCCTACATGTATCACGCATGCCTACATGTATCATGCATGTCTACAGGAATCATGCATGACTACCTGAATCATGCAGGTCTACATGAGACATGTGTGTCTACATGAAACATGTATGTCTACATGAATCATGCAGGTCTACATGAGACATGCGTGTCTACATGAAACCTGTATGTCTACATGAAACCTGTATGTCCACATAAATCATGCATGAATACACTAATCATGCATATCTACAGGAATCATGTATGTCTACATGAAGCATCTGCTAGTTTTCTCTTGTTATCATTTAGAATAACTTGAAATGAGCGTGTTGAATTGAAATATATCTGGGACTCTAGGGGCCCGTGGCAGAGTTAGGCGCATGAGGCCTATGGCACTCGGGCTCCTGGACAAGCCTTTTGGAATCAGCATTGAAGGAAGCCGCCATTGCCTACTCAGAGAGGAGACCTGAAGATGGAGGCCTGGGAGGAGGGGCAGAGGGCACGGAGGACAGACGCACAGAGAGGGCAGTATCGGTGAGAACAGAGAGATGGCCATCAGGGAAGGCCTACAGAGAGTAGGCCCTGTGGTAGAGGCTCTACAGAAACCTTTATTCCAACCTTAAAATTAATGTTGCATGTTAAGTACCCTTGTCTTATAGATGAAAATGTGGAATTGGAGGGAGGGAGGGAGGGGGGAGGAGAGAGAGAGAGAGAGAGAGAGAGAGAGAGAGAGAGAGAGAAGGCAGGGGGGGCTAGGGATATGAGCATGCCCTGAGGGTCATGGCCATCACCTCTGTTACTATATTTCATACCAAGCCAGAACACTCCCTATTGCTCCCCTCAACAAGCACCCCCCCCCATTGTCACCTTGCCTTACACTGCCACCAAGCAAGGGACATATGCATTAGTGGAAGGGGAGAGATGCTGAGGGGATCCAGGTACGTAATGCTCAAACCACACGCTTGTCTCTCATCTTGTTTTCTTGAGTCTGGATTCCCTAGAAGCTCAGACCAACTTTGAACTCTTGTCTGTAGCTAAGATAACCATGGGCTCCTGCTCCTCCTACCGCTACCTCCCCACCTTCTTTCCTGGATGGGTTTTTAGTCTGAAAACAGAGTCTGAGTTCCGAGCATTGCCTGGGTTCTTAGAACTCCAGGGAGGAACTGGATTGACTCTGCTCCCCACAGCCTCTAGCACAAATATACTTGGTGTCTAATGGGTAGTCAATAAATAGTTACAGGTTGATTGATTGGCTAAGTCAGTGTTCCTGGAAGTGGAAAGAGAGGAGAGGAGTTGGCAAGCTTGTGGTGGAGAAGCTGCAGTAGCCACGGACGGAGTTCTTTTGTAAAGAGTGCCTCTTTTCTTTCTTAAGTCAACATCTGGGAATGAGCTGAATGCGAATGTCTATATTAAAATTTACTCCCTTAAATTCAGATGTCAGAGGCTCAAGCGAGATGCTTTGATGGACAAGTCCCTGGACCTCCAGCTTCTGTTTGGCTCAAGTCTCACAGGGCGATTTATTGACCAGAAGCCTCAGTTGTCATCTGTATGAACGAACAGCTCTGGCTCTATAAAGGCGGCAGCTGAGAGGGAATTGGAGCGGCGCTGGGTAGACAGGTGTGATCGTAATAGCAGAAGCTGTAAGTGGTAAGCAGCTTCGTACTTAATCCTGAGGATTAACTATTTTGATTATTGGATTATCTCTTGGGCTGATTTGCCCCTTCAGACGCGCTCAGAGCTTACCTACTCCGAAATGAAGCATCTGTCCGGGGGTTCTCTGCCATGGGTGGATTCCCAGGAGTCAGGGCTCAACTCACTGTGGGACACCAGTCTCCTTGACTGTCAAACCAGTGCCAGGGTTGATGGTGTATCAGCCCAAGCTGTACTTCATTTCATATTTTTATGCCACTGTCGGTAAATTCATCTGAATTGACAACCCGGACCGCCTTCCTGAATGTGTCTATGCAGTTAGATGATGGTACGCATGCGTGGGCATGCGTGCGTACGTGCGTGCGTGCGTCAATGCGGCTGTAAGAGCATGGGTGCTGTGTGGGAGTCAAAAGACAACCCAGGTCAGCCTTTGCTATCCTTATTTGATACAGGCTCTCTTGTTGTTTGTCTCTGGGTTAGGGTTAGGGGTTAGGGGTTAGGGTTAGCCCCTAGCGAGGCCCCTGTCTCTGCCTCCCATCTTACCATAGGAGCACTGAGGTCTTAAGCTGGAGGCACCTGGCTTTACATGGATTCCAGGAATCTAAGCTGAGACTCTGCACTTGTTTAGCAAGCCCTTCACCCATGAATCCATCTTTCTAGCACAAGCCTTTCAATGTTAACCCCACTGTCCTGTCCCTGCAGAGAAGCACTGAGGGCCCCTCCCAATCTGATCCTGCCTCTGTAGCTGAGTTTTACCCCCTGCCCTTCCTTGTTTCTTAGACCCATGCTACTTCCTGCCTCTGAGCTTTTGACCGCCATTTCTCCTGCATGATCCCCTTCCTGGGAGCAGGGAAAGGAGAAGGGGAGTGAGCTCGAATGGGGGACCCTGGTGCTCCTTCCTTTCCTGTGTGTGTTTCCCAGTGTCCAACACAGTGGCCAGCACATAGCTGGATGAGCAAGTGAATGAATGAGTGAAAAAGATGAAGACACTTGCCCTTGTTACCTGAAGATAGGTGACTTTGACCCTTCACAGCCTCAAGCAGTTCCCTTCCCTGCCACTTGCACTGGGATAGGGATCAGAGGCCCCAGGTTTGTGTTTTGTCCCTTATGTGTGGTCTACAAATGTCCCTGTACCCCGATACTTTCCTTCCCTCCCTCTCTCATGGTCCCCACTTACCATTTTTTTGGAATACGGAGACGTCCTAATGGAAGTGTTTGCTTTCTTAAGTCATCCTCCTGACTGCGCCTTGCATTGGAGAATCTGCCCTCCGTCTAGACTGTCTGCGCACTGTGCTCTGTCAAGGTTATGGGCTAAATTAGCCCTCCCAGCTGTGCTTGGGTTTCAACCCGTTCGTGTCCTACTCTGCTCTGCTCAGAGCAGCTGCAGGAGAGAGGAAGGCCAGCCTCACCGGCCTCTACCTTTCCTTCCTCTTCCATAGGTTTGGTTGGCAGCCCCGCAGGAGACAGACGCCGACAGGCAATGAGACTGGGCTGAAGCTGACCAAGAGACTGGGAGTGGAATCCCAAGATGATGGAAACCACAGGCTAGGGTACTGTGACCTTGTGGTGATATAATCCACAGGCAGATAAACCTCCGTGACCACAAGGACCAGAAAGGGCAGCTTGATGCCTGGGAGGTCTAGCTTAGACCCTGGGGATCGATCGGAAGGGAGAAGAGGAGAGACTGGTTACTCTAGGAAGCTCTGCAGAGCTTTGCAGACGAGCTCCCCTGATACCTTTGTGACATCGTTCCAGCCTGAACCAACTGGTTGTTTGAACCATCCCAGGAGCAAAAAACCACTACAAAGGATACGGATTCCCTGAGGAATGAGGCAACTGCATGACAACCCTAGCCAAGCTGAGAGGGATGACCCAGGAAGGTTTGAACTGTGAACAAGATGGTGGACCCAGTTGCCTTCCAACTTCATGATGCTTGCCCGTGGGTTGCAGGTAGTTAGAAGTAAGAAACCATTACTGAGAAGCAGCCACCCGGCATCTACCCATGCCAGGCCTGCCATCTTGATCGGCAATGGGAGAGCCAAGACCAATAGAACAGCCCTATCCTGAGGCTGGTGGAGATTGGGGAAGAGTCGTTGTCCAGTGTATTTGGTCACTCTCCTACCTCTGCTACTCCTCTTATTCAATCTCAGACCTTGGTCCTAATGACAAGCCCTCTCTCTATAAGGCCATCTCCAGATATCAGAGGTCAAGTACCAAAGAGTAGCTTTTATGTGGCTTCAGAGAGTCCTGTTGATAGGGAAGCAAAGTCCCTCTCAGCTCTGTCTCTGAGCTGCCCTAAACATTTTGCTTTCTCACCAAGCCCCAGTTGCTTCAACCATGAGAAGAATGCGTTGGGCTTGCTATTCCAAGATCCTTTGAAAAATCCCTGTGTCTCTGAGAGGCCGAGACCTGACTGTGTAGGTCCCCTGCATGTATTCACTGTACAGTGAGGGGCCCTGCATGTGACACAAGGTAGGAAGGAACTCAGCCTCTTGAGGCTTGTTCCTTCTCAGAGTTTCCCTCTGCCTCTCCTCCTCCACTGAGGTCCTGCAGGCCTCTAGCAGGACTCCATAGGACAGAGAGGATGCTCTCTGGGTCCAGGGACACTGGGATGCTCTGTTTTTCCCCGAAAGATGAGGAGCCTGAGGTTTAGAGAAGGCAGCCAGGATGGTGGATAGGGACCAGGCTCCTTCAAGATCCTTGTAAGACACCGAGGGTTATCAGAAAGGTCATGATTGACTTTCTTTATAGATTGTGTTCCCTTGGAGAACACTCATACTCATATAATGTAGCTCCCTTTGTTTCATTAAGGAAGTTTAAACAGAGATAAAAAAAATTCTAAGAACCTACTAAATAGAAAAAGAGAAAATGTTAAATTGCATTATATAGATTTTATGGTCTCTGGGCCATTTCATTTCATTTCCTGAACTCAGATCCATTTCATATCCTGAATACATATCCTGCATTTAAATAATGCTAGGGACAGCCAAATCAAGGGTCAAGCGATGAAATGTTTATTGGTAACTCGAAAATCTCCTCTGACTTAATTGGTCACAAAAGAAATCTGTGTTTTGTTTTTCTACCCCTGGTTTCCCTAGAAATAATGCAATTGAGGATTAGTATATCAGCTTTTCTTTTTAAAAGATATTTTATTATTTTGTGTGGGGTGTGTATGCGTGTGTACACGGGGCGGGGGGAGAGATCTTTCTTCCTCTAACCCTTTCCACCTTAACTGAGATGAGAGATAAACTCTTTCTCTGAACCTCAGACTCACCAGTTTGGCTAGACTACCAGACCAGCAAGCATCAGGGACTCTGTCTCTCCCAGACTGTGTCATCACCCCAGTGTTGGGCTTTCAAAGATGCCCCTGAAAGTCAGGCTACTACACAGATACCAGGGGCTTTGAATGCAGGTCCTCATGCATGGGTGGAGAGCATTTTGCCTACCCACAGAGCCATCTCCCAGCCCCCTCATCCTTTCTGTGTGGCTGGGACCAGGAACAATGTCTCTTTAGATTTCTTTTCTCTCTTTTGAAGATGAGTATGGGAAAACTATTCCACGAGGCAACATTCAGGTTTCACACCTAAGCACAGAAGCAAATGCAAACTTGTACCTTCTGGAACACTTGAACAATCTCTAATTTTGTTGTCCCAGATAACTAAGAGATTTAAAAAAGAAAAAAAGGTCTAAAATTGGATACAATACAAGCTTCCCATACTTCCTGTTTTTATAATCTATTTAGCAAACATTTTTTGATGTACATGTACTGAGCAAACCCTGCAAGCAATAAAAAATGTTAACTAGGTCTATTTCTGTCCCCACATTCCTTGCAATCAAAAAGACAGGTCATATGTACACGAACAGCTATGATCCCAGGCAGGGGGTGTTGGCTGCCTGGAGAGACAGAATGCTCTCTAGAGCATCCACAGAAGGACAAACCCACAGAGGGGCTCAGGGGAGGCTGTATTGAAAGACACCCTAAAGAGGTCTATCAGAAAAGATGGTGGGGAAAAGAGAGGTGTTCAGAATTTTGGGAAATGCCGAGAAGTCTGTGGGTAATTGATTTATCCAAACTATGAAGTTTAATATTGGAAAACAGGCCATAGTGCTGCTCCTGGGTATGGGAGGGGGGTGGGGGAATTGGAGGGTAAAGATCAAGGGACCAGCCAATCAATGCACGGCCTTTGTGAGTTGTGTGTGAACTATATCGTGTGCATGAGGTTTGTTGTTGTTGTTGTTGTCACCAGGATCAGCCCCCATGGGGACAGAGAAGTTCATAAAAGTTCGCAGGGTCGGAAGCGGGGACGCTTGGTAGAACCAGATGTGCGGTGGCTGAGGTTGAGGAGCACGTGATGAGCAGAGACAGGATGATGGATGAAAATGTGGCCAGATGTGTAATGAGCAACAAGGCTCTGACAACAAGTCCCAGCAGGCACTGCTGTGAGAGATAAGATAGTGTTCTGATTCAGGGCTGCGGACATCACGTGGGTATTTATTTAACCCCCATCCTCCCAGGATGTGAATGGCATCTTTAGCCCATTGACCCTGAAGATAGGGGCTCCATAGATGCTGAGTGTATAGAGCTTTCCTTTAACTTCACCCCAATATGTCCATAGTGTGTGATACAGGCAACCTGTGTTCCTGTCTCATGGGCCAAATAGGGCATTGCCACCTAGCACATTCTTCCTTCTTAACCTAGTGTGCCCCTCCTCCTCCACCTAGCATGCCCTTCCTCCTCCACCTAGCATGCCCCTCCTCCTCCACCTAGCATGCCCCTCCTCCTTCAACTAGCACTCCCCTCCTCCACCTAGCATGCCCCTCCTCCTCCACCTAGCATGCCCCTCCTCCTCCACCTAGCATGCCCCTCCTCCTCCACCTAGCATGCCCCTCCTCCTCCACCTAGCATGCCCCTCCTCCTTCAACTAGCACTCCCCTCCTCCACCTAGCATGCCCCTCCTCCTCCACCTAGCATGCCCCTCCTGTTGGGCAGTATATTGGCTTCTGGGTTGCTGAACTAAATAAGCTCTTCTGAAAAATAGCATCATATAATTTTAAAACTGGGTTTCCATGGGAGTGGGGATCAAAGGAGACTTCAGTGCAAAGCATAAAAGCCCACATTCTTAGTATTCATCATGAGCCAGGTTTTCAGAAAGACATTTGTTCATGACAAGCTAACCTTTTTACATTTTCCCATTCTAAATCTCAGAAGCCAATTGGAACTCAGTATAAAATGGTTGAATTAATAATAATCGTCTTTTTGTAGATGTGTTCTCAGCGAGCTGACATTTTTGTATGTAGCTTCTGGGGTGGGTTCCAGTAACAGCTTATTGCTGGTTTTTATTTAATTTTTCAAAAGAGAGGTTACAGGGAACTTAAAAAATGCAAAGAGTTCACACTGGTTTTTATGCTTGTGAGCCCTTTATTTTAAGTGTGGTACGTTGGTACTTGACAAATGTTTGAAATGTCTTCATACATTTGTTTTTAAAAACAAGGCATCCTTGTCAGCATTGTTTGGCTGACTTGTGTGAACTCAGCAAATAAAATGCCATTCTTAGGGAGTCAAGGTGCGGCTGTCTTGTAGCCCGTCCCCTACTTATCTCTTCCAGTCAAGGATGAAAGTGTGGAATTCCATTTTGATGGTTTCCCCCCCCTGCAGCCAAGCAACTTGCCGGGGGAGGCTGGTGCTTCACCTTTCATGACTGGGACTACGTGTTCTTCATCAAGCACATCCCCTCTTGCACCGTTTGGTCTTGGAGCCAAGAATCCCAGCCTAGTAGCCAGCAAACGTTGGGCATCTAACTCTGTTGTCCTAGTATGGTTCCAAGTTCGTCACAGCCACCACTGGGCTTCCCTAGGACTGAGTCTAGGTCTGAGAGCATGGGCTCTGGGGCCATTATGGTATGAGGGTGCAGAAATTCCACTGAAGGCTAGTCCATTCCCACGCTGGAGACAAAGTCACCATGTTAGTTACCCTTCTCGATGCTGCGATAAAACCCAACCAAAGCAACACAAGGAGTGAAGGGTGTGTTTGGGCTTACAGTCCACCATGGCAGGAAAACCATAGCATCAGAAACTTAGGTGGCTGTTCACATTACGTCCTCCGTCAGTGTCTTAGGCTTTCTGTTGCCGTGAAGAGACACCATGACCGCCGAAAGCTCTTATAAAGGAAAACATTTCATTGGGAATGGCTCACCGCTTCAGCGATTTAGTCCATTATCATCATGGTGCAAAGCACGGTGAGGCATCCAGGCAGACATGGCGCTGGAGAAGGAACTGGGAGTTCTACGTCTTGCTCTGCAGGCAGCAGGAGGAGACAGTGTGCCACACTGGGCGCAGCTTGAGCATATGATACCTCAACACCACCCACCTTCACAGTGATACACTTCTTCCAACAAGGCCACACCTACTCCAGCAAGGCTACACCTCCTAATAGCGCCCCTTCTTATGGGCCAATTGTTCAAACACGAGTCTATGAGGACCATTTCTGTTCAAACCACCACAGTCAGGAAGCCGAAAGAGATGAGCTCAGCTGATTTCCTCCTCCTCCAAACCCTATCCAGGTCCTCAGCCCATGGAATGATGTCACCCACTTTAAGGTGGATATTCCCTCAAGTAACCTAATCTAGAAATTCTTACCTAGTCATGTCCAGAAGTAGTTCTTCTTCTGTGATTCTAGATCTGTCAAATTAGGGACATTAACCGTCCCTATTACTCTTTCCCATTTGTTGAATTTTTGAGCCACCCCCCCCCCCAACACAAATGTTGAAGTTATGACCTCTAGGACCCTAGAATGTGACCTTAGTTGAAGACAGGCCATAAGATGCCATATGTAGTCAGCCAGTCGGATGTAACAGGGACATGCAGAGAAAAGAGCATGAAGAGACATATAGCAAAGGTGGCCACGTGACTGTCCCGGCATGAGTCAATCCCAAGGGATGCCAGTATACTCCAGAAGCTAGAAGAAGCAAGCATCACCTCATACCTTCAGAGCGTGTCCATGGTAACCCTTACCTCGGACTGCCAGAGAACTCTGTTTCTGCTGCTTTCGGCCACCCAGTGTGTGGTTCTTGGTTGTGGCAGTCGTGGGAATCTGCACACCAGCTTGCATGACCCTCAGAGGGCGGCTACAACGGTCGTAGTGACCAGACTCAGCCAGTCCTTCACCACTTCCTTTTGAGCTTCCTGTCTGCCCTCCCCATGAACACGGTGACCTAAAACCTTGTGTGGGGTAGGTGTGCTCTGTGTAACAAAGCAAAGATCTGGCCTGCACGAGCAGAAGCCGTGCCTGCCATTTCTGTCACACTTCCAGGGTGAATTTGGGGCATGGACAGCCTGAGATCTCTGAATAGCATTTGATGCTCACAGAAGCAGTGAAATCTAACAAGCATTGTTGTGTGTGGATTGTGCTGAACCAGGAACTACTTTCACCTTAATGCCCAGCTTTTCAGTCTTTGAGGATTCTGTATCCCACCAGTCATATGGCATTGAGTCAGACCAGGATCCAATTTCCATGGCTCAGTGCTACCAGCCCTCTCAACAAACAGTTTAAAGTAATTACCCCACGGCCAGCATTGGGACGCTTGCTTTCTCTCGCCTCATAACCTGTAACCTAATCAGAGACAAAACTAATGCCCCAGCGTTGCTTGACAAACAAAGAAGAGGCAGGAAAGGCATGGGGGTGGGGTGGGGATGGGGGGGTGGCTTTCTCTAATCCCTCAATCCAAGAAGCACACAGCTCTTTTTAAATCTGTCATTTAGGATAGTATCCATCTCCACCCTGAACTTGTTATGGAAAAATACTTTGGAAGTTATAAAATGTGTCAGGAATGAAGGACATTCGTCTGAGCTGTAGAGAATTGGCAGAGGTGTACATCTGGAGCTTGGTGCAGGCCCTGCAGTGAGCACAGTTCCGGCATTGGTGGCTGAGGAGGGTGTCCTGAAAAGATACTCACAGTCAGAGGTACGAGAATGAGAGCTGAGGAGGCAGAGTATGGATCTGATTGGTCAGTTCGACTATCATTGGGGAGATTTTTGCATCTTCCAACTGAGAATTTGGAGTCAAAACCAAAGTCAAAGTTCATCAAACGATTGGGTGCAGGAAATTAAGTGCTTTAATCTTTTTTTATATTATCTATAATATAAAATATAATATTTGCACAGCTTGGTGCTTTTTATCTATAGAAAGTATTTAAGGCGCATGACCTCTGGGGGCTCCTAGTCGAAATCTTTCTGGACTCTGGAACCTGTGCGAGCAGGTTCAGACTCACCGCCTTTTTCTTCCTTTCTTCCCGTGCCCAAAAGTTGAGATTTAAAACAAAAAAAATCAAATCCAGGTAAATGTGATCGCACAGCTGAAGAATAGCATGGCATAGCTGTGAATCTAAAGTGAGATTTTAGTTAGATTAAAGCTACCTGCGGCTTTTATCTGTGTGACTTCTGCACTGAATTCAGAGACTGTTCTGTGGGAGTACTG
Source organism: Tokudaia tokunoshimensis (assembly GCA_036184795.1). Lineage (NCBI taxonomy): Eukaryota > Metazoa > Chordata > Mammalia > Rodentia > Muridae > Tokudaia > Tokudaia tokunoshimensis. The sequence goes on from BTHU01000006.1 coordinate 79,203,854, forward strand.
TGCAGGCTTGGACCCCACATGTGTCAGATTAATTCAATTCCTTTGGTTTCTTTACAGTTTTTGGTAAGGTTGAATTGTGATCAGCGCTGTTTTTGTCTGTGGTTGGATGATGCCCGATGGAGTGTCTTGTTCTGTTCATGTAAACAAAACACCATGGACTGGGTAGGTGAACAAAAGACACATTAACCTGTTATGTAATTCTGGAGCTCAGAGGTCTGGGGACAGTCGTCAGCCTCTGGTAGCTCAATGGCTGCTGGTGGCTGCTTCTGATCTGCTGATGATATTTTTTTTTACTGTATTGTCACTTGTCCAAGAAAGACAACTCTCACCTCTTCTTTACTTACAAAGACACTAGCCCCCTCCCACCCCATCATTGTTCCACTCTGGGGGCCTCAGTTTACCCTAAAGTCTCCTCCCTCTGGTACCACTGTTGGAGATTCAGTCCACATACTTTGGGGACGCAGCAAACAGCCAGTTCATAGCAAGCAGTATTTAGCCTAAGACCAGCTGTCCAGAACTTTCCTCGCCAAAGTATTTTAACCTTTTGCCTTTCCTCAGGTTTTCTTTATGAGGTTTGCACCCAGGAAGAGAGTGGCATCATGGCTGGGCTCCGTGTCCCATCCTGTACTGATGTTTGGGACACGGAACATCCTCAGATCCAGCCAATCACCTGCTTGGTGTAAGAGTCAGGAGTGTTGCACTTAAAGAAGAAAGGACTGATTTGACTTTTGTAATTCCTATGCCTGTAGCTCACAGGAGACCAAGAGATTCCGTTCAGTCCTTCCATAATTCATTCAACAAATATTTTATGAGTGTCTGGGTATTATCCTAGGCACTGAAGAATTTGGCAATTATGGAGGCAAGGTCGCTGCTAAGGAGATAGGCAGCTGATAATTCTAGAGTATCAGACAGTAAACAAGTCCGTAGACACATGAGTGATCGACCATCTGATCACTGTGAGTGGCAGATGAAAATTAAGAAGGGGAGGTGATGGATTACTCAAGGTGAAGAGGGTAGAGTGATTTGGAGAGGGAGCTGGATAAAGGCCTTTTGAAGAGATGACACTGAGAAGAAATCAGAGAGAGGCGAGGGACTGGCTTCTTATCTGAGGAGGAATGTGTCAGAGAGAGAGAGAGAAGACCTCATGAAAGGAGTCTGCTTACAGTTGAGCTTTCATCTTCAAGAATACTAAGATCAGCATCCCTGGTGCATCCAATAGGGCGGGGCATGGGGTTACAGTTGGAAATGCTTCTTTCTGGTGGTGGGTGGCAGATCCACAAAGGCTTTGCCCACTCAAGTGAGGGCATTTGTTTTGGTCTAATTATAATAGGAAACCATTTTTAAAAGGTCATTTTTATCTGGATATAGGGAGTGGGGTGTAGAGGAAGAGGAGAAGAAACATGGAGAAAAAGACACGATTGCAAGCCGCTAGTTACAGGGTGAGCATGAGTTTGCCTTGGGCTAGTGGTGCGGTGGGAAGCAGGTGGAATAGGGAATGTTGCAACGGTTAGTTTAATTGTCTGCGGCTGTTTGTGGAGTGTAGTTATAACTCTGTTCTTATTCTCCAGTTAGTGCACCTGTGGGCCACCCCCCCATTTCCCCCCCCCCAGAGAGCAAAGGTGACCCTCATTGGTGGGACCTACCCTCTCCAGGGAGGAAAAGCTACAGGCACTTGAAATGCCTTCTGCCCTTTCAAATCGCTTCAGTTTTAAGTGCCGCTCATTTTCCAGGAAGACAAGAATAAAGAACTCGCTTCCTTTCGTCACCTTTCAAAACCCTGTCCTTAGCAACCTTTCAAAAAATCCAAGCAGATGTTCTTTGGTTAGAAATATGGATTAAATTGCAGCTTCCAGGAAGAGAAAGCCCATTTACCAAGGGCTCGTCGCAGTTTATTATCTAGTGCATTAGAAGCATCACAGTTAGTACAGTTTCTTCCATGGGGCCAGTGTCCTGGAGGGTGGTGGTGCAGGGGACATGGAAAAAGGACAATCAATGGAAACTCTCCTGGAACTCACATTTCAAATTATTCTCTTACAGAAACAATATAGAGTGTAGGCGGGACTCCTTTCGAACTACCTGCTTCCTCAATTTTGATCTGTTACCCCTCCCCCTTCCTCAAAATCTGCTCACTGATATTTCCCTCAACAAATAATGATGATAATAATAATAATAATAATAATAATATTTTGACATATATTGAGTTATCTCCATGTTTGCAAAGACGATAACGCTGTTGCTTAGGGTAGTCTGGAAAATTAAAAAGTACAAATTTGAAATAATGAGGTTGGGACGGAGGCATTCATCATTCTTTGTCTCCCTCTGGGGTAAAAAACCAAAAGGGTTCCAGAAATCTGTCGTATTCAAAAGTAGCTGCATCTTTGGATTCTTTGTGGTTGCTGTTTCTCTAGATTACATTTAAAGCCTGTGATTAGGTATTCTGTGTTTCAGAGCCCTGGAATTTAAGCCTGTATCAAGCCGCATGAGCCCTTGTTTTGTGTGTTTGGGCACAATTGTTAACGGAAGGTATTCACACTCAGAGAGCCTCTACCCACCAGCTGCTCCCATCCCAAAAGTCAATATTGTTTGATTTTGGAAAGCACCGGCTGGAGTAGCTCCAAGCGCGGATTCCCTCATACAAGACCTTCAGCTGAGCATTTTACTGGCCTGTGGAGCTGGCGGCTTTGTCTGTAGCACAGGCCCATCAGTTAGGTTTGATTTTACAGTTAGATTGCCGTTCTTCCGATAGATTGTCTTTCTTCCTATATAAGCGGGTGGAAAGTCTGCCCTTATACCAAGCCTCTGCTTGACATTTCAGAGTCCCGAGTACTATCCCTGCAGCCCGAGCCCCACCTCACATCACTCAGCCAGACTGGAGATTGTCATTTAAAAGGCATCTGGGTTTCTCCTCCAAAGTGTGTACCTTTTGCTACTGGTCAGCTCTGTCCAAGGATCTAGAACGCTACTATTCAGGAGTCATGGTTTTGCTATGCTTGTAAATTGCGTAGGGATGTTTTGAGTTGAGGGAAAACAAAGTCAGATTTGCATGTGTATGTAACAAGGAAATTTATTGATGTTTGTCCATTTGGCAGTTCAGTAACATGGTCAAGGACCTGTCTATCTATCTGTCTGTTTGTCTGCCTGTCTGTCTGCCTGTCCTGCTTTCACATAGACAACTACATTCAGTCTATATACTTTCCTTTCATAGCTGCATAGGGGAGATCTTTGCTTCGCATGGCTCCTTGTGATGGTAAGGAAGGACTAGGAGAAGTCTTTGTTTCTCTTGAGAGGACTTGGTTACTACCTGCATTCCTAAGCCGGCTCTAGGCAAGGCAGGTGGAAGTCCCTTAGCCTACAGGGGCCACCTCTTGAGTGGAGCTCAGCTCCAGATTCAACAGCAGCCGTGTCCTCAACCCGGAGGCAGGAGAGAAGGAACCTGGAGTCGCCTGGTGCTTCCTGGTGCGTTTTCCATCTCCCTAAGCAAGATTTGGAGCCTGCCAAATAGTCTCCATGTGCAGCGCTACACAGTGAATTGCCTAACATTATTAGGAGTCAGGTGGCAGACAATCTAAAAGCACGCAAACATGTGCATCCTCATTAGCAACAGGCAAAGTGTAAATTAGATCATGATGACACACTCTATGACTCCCACTAAATTGGCAAAAGAAGTCTGCGTTGCCAAGCCACCAGCATTGAGCTGTGTGTGGAAACAGCCTCTCATTCCGTGAGAATGGGATTTGCTGCTGTCGCTTTGGAAAGTGAACCCAGCATTGTTTTATGGAGCAGGGTGTCTGTGTGTCCTTTGACTCAACAATTCTATTTCTAGGTGTATACTAGAAGAATTTTTGCCATTTATTCAAGGGGCATGTTTGAGAATGCTCACGTCAGTATTGTTCACACAGTTTAAATAAAAAGATATTTAAGGACAGGAGAACAAATGCATGCCTTGTTTGGTATGTTATTATAGTAGAATAGTACCCTGCAGTAAGAATGAACCATTGCCTACACTCAACAACATGCACACACCTCAAACTTATGTTCCTCGATAAGTAAGTTGCTAATGATGACGGACTATAAACATAATTGGTTGTTTTGTATGTGGTGTATGAATGTGTATATGTTAATTCATGTATGTGCTCATATGTAAGTTGTTTTATGTGCATGAATGTGTGCGCGTGTGTGTAGGCCAGAGGTCGATGTAGTATGTCTTCCTCAATCACTCTCCACTCTATTTGTTGAGATAGGATCTCTCGTTGAACCTGGCGCCTCCAAATTCAGCTAAATCAGCTGTCGCAATCTGAAGGGATCCACCTGTCCCCACACCCCAGACTGAGGTTATAGGCATGTGCATGGCTGATTTTTATGTGGGTGCTGGGTATTTGAACTCAGATTCCCCAAGCTTGCCCAGCAGCTACTTTACCAACCAAACCATCTCTCCAGCCCCCAAATACCATGTTTATAGAATCCAAAGCCATCACTTGCAAGCACTGTGTTTGAATTGATCAGACTTTTCATTGCTGTGATTTAGTAACCAAGAAGGGTCAACTAAAGGCAGTAAGCCTGAGAGGCTTTAGACCGTAAACGGAGACAGACCATGATGGGGAAAATATCCTTTCCTCCTGGCAGTCATGAGCATAGTGACAAGCAGGAAGAAGCTGGGGACATGTGTGTCCTATAGAGGCATGCTCCCAATGATCTACCTGCTCCAGTTGGGTCCCACCTCCAAATAATGCCATCATAGTATGGATTCATCAAGGGTTTAATCTGATCATGTCAGAGCACTTGAGATCTGCCCAGTTCCCCATAGCTACCAGGTAACAACCTAGGATCCTTCCAAAAGAACTCTAACCCTGTGCTCAGATCATAGCAGAGCGTCTGAGACACCTACACATGAGACAAAAGGGTGGCTGCCTTGGGGAACGTGGCTCCAGTAATTCTCAGTGGTGTTGGTCGATGGAGTCCGGCGTTGGTTTGGTGACAGTACTGCCAGTCACCATTGGCTGAGCCAGATGTTTTCCAAGTTCTTGGCATCTCAAAGAGCTGAAGAGGTACACACCAAAGCACCATGAAAGCACAGGTCAAACGGAGCGTAAAAGATCAGTGGGCTCCGAATAAGGTTTACTCAAGAGTCCCTGTTACTGCCTAGAGCTTCCTTCTGTGGGACTAGGAGAAAGAGTTGCTCAGGGCAGAGTGTAGGCGACCTTTGGTTTCCATCAGTGGACTTGGGTTATATATGCACAAGTCATTTCCCATGGTGCATCTGAGTTTAATCTGCCGCACAGGCACAAGGTAATTAAATTCTCACTAAAAGTTTGTTTTGAGGACGCAGCATGTCTAATATGCATGAGCCCTGTGGTGGTTTAAATGAGAGATGAAACAGCCCCCTTTCATGTATTTGAATAATTGGTCCTGGTTGGTACTGTTCTATGGGAAGATAATGGGACTGTTAGGAGATAAAACTCTTGCTGGAGGAAGTACATCACTGGGAGATGGCCCTGAGTTTTCATGGTCCAGCTGTAATTCTGCTCGTATTGTGTGTCTGTCTGTCTGTCAGTCTGTCTCTCCTACTCTCCCTTCTTCCCTCCCTCCCTCCTTCCCTTCCTCTCTGTAGGTATCTTTGTGCTTCCTGACTGTCATGCCTTCCCCCCCCCCCGCTATGATAGACTGTAACTGGAATTGTAAGCCGATATAAACCCTTTCTTCCCTGACTTTCTTTCATTCATATCATTTCATCACAACAGCAGAAAAGTAACTAATAAATACTCCAAGCCAGTCTGGACTGAATCAGCATACTGTCCCTAATGCTAGGATATACTTTAGCTGTGTGTGGCCACTCACCTCACGGTAAGGGTTGTCAGGAAGCTACTGGCTTTAATGACCTTTGCTCGGAAAGAGGTGTGTATACAGCTTGATGTGGGAGAGAGTCAAAATTTGCTAAGTGCTTTGATGAAAAAGCTGTCTGTGTGTGTGTGTGTGTGTGTGTGTGTGTGAGAGAGAGAGAGAGAGAGAGAGAGAGAGAGAGTGTTTGTGTGTGTGTGAGTGTGTGAGTGTGTTTGTGTGTATGAGAGTATGTGTATGTGTATGAGTGAGTGTATGTATATGTGGTTGTGTATGTGTGTGTATGAGTTTGTGTGTATATGTGTGTGTGTTTATGTGTATGAGTGTGTGTTTGTGTGTATGAGAGTGTGTGTATGTGTGTGTGTAAGTGTGACTGTGTGTGTATGTGAGTGTGTATGAGTATGTGTGTATTTGTGAGTATGTATGTGTGAGTGTGTGTGTGTGTGTGTGTGTGTGTGTGTAGCCAAACAGAGACCAGAATTGAACATTTTCCCCTGTGTCTACCTGCTTTAATATGATAAGAGCTGGATCTTATATTTGGGTGCTTCGTGACTTCTATCTGTAAAATGGTACATGCTAATTTTTAAAAATATAGGTTCACCGAGTTCTTAAGCAAATGTGACTTATTGCAGGAGTGCCAAGCAAATAAAAAACATGTGCATTCTTGTAAAAGGAGCCTTTACCTGGTTAGTTAATTAATATTCTATGAGGGAACAATCATTGTATGTTTGGTAGGCCATTGGTTACAGTCTAGTTAGGCTTTGAAATCCTGTGGTGAAAGGCCGCCTCATAAATTATTAAAATTTCGGTGTTACTGAGAGTCACAGACAGATTCACCTAGGGATTTAAAAAAAGATTTATTTAATGTATATGTACGTGTGTATGGCATTGGATGGATATATACACCTGCTTGTGGGTGCCTACAGAGAGCAGAAGAGAGCAGAAGTTCCCTCAGGGGCTGGACATAGAGGCTGCATAGATACCAGGGACTGAACTCAAGTCATCTGCAAGAGCTACAAGTGCGATTATCTGGTGTGCCACCTTTCCAGTCCCTAAAGCCAGGCTTTTTCTTTAGGTTACCTTTTAAAACTAGAGTGTAATTGAAGGAACCTTCATCAGTGTATAAAAACACTCAGTTTCTGTAGTGACCAGAGTCATTTGCCTTTAGCTCATTTTCGACAAATGATTGGAAAGAATTCACAAACAAAACCCCACACTACTTAATTATAGGTATCGTTAAGAGCTCCAGGTGGTGAACCTTCACTGAATGAAGTTTAAACACATGATCTAATCCTGTTTAACTCACAAACACAACAGATGAGTTTTAGGGTAAATAGCACACATTTGGGAATCTCAACTTCTCCATAAATTGTCAATTTCTGGCATCAATTCTTGGTAGGGAAACACTGTAGCTCGCACAGTTATTGGCTTTCCCCCTCTTAGCTTGTCATACTGTCTCTTCAGGGTTAACTAGCAAATGTGTTTGGGGACATTTGTCTGACTCAGCACACTCTTAAGTTAGGCATTTCCGTGGTTCACTTATCAGGTAAATTCCAGGCTGTGTCCAGTGCTGAAGTTTGTGCCCAAACCAGAAGTGACTACCAAAGGCATTTGGGATTTTTTTTCAACCTGTTTTCCTCAGTGATACAATGAAAGGATTCAATTTGATTATTTCCGATGTCTTGATTCAATTTGATTATTTCCAATGTCTTGCAGATTCACCCAATGACTCTGACTATGGGAACTCATTAATAGGGAGGAAGATGTCAGGAGCAAACCCTGTCCTAGCTCAGCAAACTGTACCCACCCCTCTCATGCTCTGTTGTTTGCGCCTTGGATTCCGTGAGCCTCTCAGGCCCTTCGGACATTCATTTCCTACCATCTTAGTTATTCAAGGTACCTGTCACTGAACGTGTGACTGGTAGTCCACTTAACAAGGAGAGTGGAATTTCCTAGAGTCTTGTTTCTGCTGTGGTACATTAGCCCATACAACATAAATGATGTGTGAAAAAAAAATCTATTAACCCTAGGAGATTTCATATGCTGAGGAAAGATACTTTTACTTGGGTCCCTGGGGAAATGTTATTGAGTGTTCATTTATAATAAAATGAAAACACCCCCAGAATGTTGGGAAGGGACGCTTCTGAACTTTCAGGAAACATTGTAATATCTTAGATCCAAAGTAAATGGAGGCACTGGTCATTGTTACCTAGAATAGGAGATCCCACCCTTTTTGTTTTATCAAAACAGCATATGAGAGTTGGCAAGGCACTGAATAGCAACCCTGGAATCCTGAGTTCACTTCCCAGTATCCACATGGTGGGAGGAGAGAACCAGTTCCTGCAAGCTCTCCTCTGGCCGCCTCATGTGCTTTGGGGCAAACCTACACACACACACACACACACACACACACACACACACACACACACACTAAATAAATAAATAAATAAAATAAGTTCAATAAAAATGTAAAAGAGGTCATATAAACAGAGTTTTAAAATCGATTGTTCAAAAAGACTCAGCCTGATTTCCTGTCTGTCCCTAGCCTCGCCCTCACTCCTATGCACTCTTGATCCTTTGGTGCTAACCTCCACACTTCTGAGTAATTCAAGGGAACTTTTCCCTGTGTTCATCCAGGAGGGACTTGATCTTTTTACTTCTCATTTTCTCACAGTCCTCTTTCTTTCTTTTTTTCCCCCACTAATTCAGAAATAGTGACACCTTTGACTAAATCCCTATTCACTTAAAAAGTATTCACTGCAAGTATTGTCTGCATCTCTGTCAGACGTCGCACTATTCCTTGGTAAAAATGTCTTGTGTTCCCTGGTTATGCTTTTATCTTGACTTTCCTGTTGTGTTGCTGGTTTACATACGTAGACATGTGTGCTCTACTTTGAGCCTTTTGCCTCAATATTTTAGCTGGCCTGGAACTCTGCTGCAATCCTGAGATCTTGACTGTTAGCCAAGATCAGTGGTTCTCAACCTGTGGGTCTCAACCCCTTCACAGGGGTTCCGTCTCAGATATCCTGTATATAAGATACTTACATCGTGATTCGCAACAGTAGTAAAATCACACTTATGAAGTAGCGATGAAAATAATTTTATGGTTGGGGGGGTCATCACTACACGAGGAACTATTATATTAAAGGGGTCACATTGTTAGGAAGGTTGAGAACCACTGGCCTAGAGTCTAGTACATCTGAAAGGTTTTCCTCCCTGTTTTCGTTGATGCATGTCTCGTGATATCTTTAGGAAGTGGTTCCTTTTGAGATTATAAGCATCTAAACATGTTTACTCTTTCACTTGATTGATATGTGAGTTAAGATTAACATTTTAACCGAGAATCCCATTCAAGCAAAATTATGAAGAAATAATTCTGTTATCTTTTAGCTTCCACTTTTGCTATTCGGAAGTTCCGGGTCATCTACAGTAAGAGAAAACTGCCCAAACTTAAACTTTTTTTTTTTATTATTATTATTCTATTTTTCTTTCTTCCAAATCCCTCAGACTTTTTTCTTTATATCTGGCTTTCTGGGGATTTAATTTTCAATTTATTATTTTTTATGCCTCTGCTCATCTCTTCACATTTCACTGTTACCCACTCACTTCCTGCTCCTCCCTCACAGAGTCCTGTGAAGAATATTCTAGATTCCCATTCTCAACTGTCTCTTAAAGCCGTCCTGGTGAATTTATCCATCCTGGGAAAACCCTCTTTGACCATATTTTACTAAACCCGTCAGCCCTGGACACATAGCCACTGCACTGTTCCAGAACTTTCTCCACTTGGCTTCTGTGCTGCTACTCTTACAGGGTCTCCTGGCTTGGTCACTTCTGATGGTCTGACTTTCTCCACCTGTTTCTTTTGCAGTCTAGAAAGGGGAAGAAAATGCAGCACTCCAGTGGGCTAAGAGAAATCTCAGTGAGGTAGAAGGAAGGACCAGACACAGTCCCCAGCCCCCAGCCCCTTAGGACCTCTGTCTTAGCAATAATTCCCTGCCTATCAGTGGCTTTAGCTACCCCACCTGGGCTGCTGGGTCCTTTCCTGTGCAACAGACAAGTTTGCTTCCTCTTTATCTCTTATTAGGATTAAAAACAATATGCTATTTTGAATTGTAATTTGTCTCTGTGGCTTGGATATCAGATGATTGAGAGCAGCTGACTCCAGCCCCAGCCAAGGCCTCCTGAGTCTAAAGCAGAATGGAAGTGGGAAACAGGAAGGGGCCCCACCCTGCTCCAGATGTTCCTCTTGCAATATATCCATTTCCTGGTTCCATTGTCTATAAAACACAGCTAAACAGTCTGCTCAGAGTGGAGGACGGGGTAGATAAGTGGTGGTTGGGTAGGGATGGGAGAAAACCATTTATAGAATTGTACTTTCTCCGAATATTTAATTTCTATGTTTGCGAATGCACTTGCTCAGTACCTCTGGATTCCTTCTCCCCCTCCTCCTCCCCCTCCTCCTCCCCCTCCTCCTCCCCCTCCTCCTCCCCCTCTTCCTCCCTTCCCCCTCCTCCTCCCCCTCTTCCTCCCTTCCCCCTCCTCCCCATTCCCCTTCTCCCCCTCCTCCCCCTCCTCCTCCCCCTTCCCCCTCCCGCTCCCCCTCCTCTTCCTCCTCCTCTGTGTGCTGTGAGTTTCTGCAGGACCCCGAAATGCTTGTTTAGTGTATTGCGCAGCACAGTGTCATAAGCAAATGGCTCTTGGTTATACCTTGGGGGTTGATCCTGCCTGTGACAGCTGGGAGAAGTACCAGATGCTGCTAGCAGCCTTAATACCTTAGAAATAGATTCTTAGATGAAACAATCTGGACTGGGCACTGATGAACTAAAATGGGGGAAAAAATCCTCCTTTAGGCATTTTCATAGGTGCCTTCTGTATATTGTCTTACTCTTGTTCGCCGCTTCGTAGGTCCATCATTATCCTACTGAAAGGGAAAGAAACCCAAGTGTGGAGGAAGGAACTTGTGCATGTCCAGGATTTCAGCCGATGGTGTGGTTTGGATGTTCCCTTCCCTGACTTAGGTTGAAATTTAATCATCACTGTAACTCTACGGGGAGATGACCCTTACAGAGGTGGCCTGGGCACCAAAGCCTCTGACTTTAGGTATGGGACAATGCCATCATCATGGGATTGCCTTTGGTGTAGTAAGCTCTCCCAGAAGGTCCTCACCAGTTGCTCAATAGACACTATCCAGTACTTTTAGATGTTCCAGCCATTGCGTGAGAAAGGTTTCTGTCTACACACAGCTCCCAGCCTCAGGTATTCTGTGATAGGAGCAGGAAACTCAAGTCCCACTGATGTAGGGACCACAGACCCAGCTGCTCCGAAGGACCTCTTGGCCACATGTCCCCTCCCACAGTTGTCTCCTCCAGTTCAGCTCTTCCATAGGACTTCAGTGAGCCACCCTCCAAAAGTAGAGCCCCATTCTGTGCTGTGCAGACCTGGTGCATGGCTTGGGCTCGTAGCTCACATAAGACCATGGTGCTTCCTTTTGGAAAGGAGAAATATAATAACATATATTGTTTTTAAAAAGGCAATGCATTTGTTGGAGCAGCTCAAAGTGTGTCCACTGTTCGGTTCGGTTCATTAGATTGGTGCAAATCTAATTTGCACACATGTCAGAATTTAGGAATAGTGTATATTATGTATTTGGGGAGGGGGTTGCTTGTTTTGAAATAGGGTGTCCAGTAGCTGGACTTTTTGGCTATTTGTGGGTTCTTCTTTCTTCAGCCCATCTCAACCCCTTCATTTCTTCCCTTTCAACCCCCTAACACTAGGTAGGAGAGAAAGAAGAACAGAGGGGAAAGAGGGCAATGAAATCATTAGACTAATTCCTGCTGATTAGGGGCATCAAGTTCCTTAGGGCAAGTTTGATCTTCTCCATCAGGATATCCAATTTCTCCTTTTTTGTCTCCTTGTGCACAAGTTGACAAACTGCAACCAACGACACCCAACCACCAACTGGCCAACCAGCCACCTCCTGTTGGGGCCCTAGCATTTATTTATTTACCCTCTGAAGAGTCTCCAGAATCCCAAACGTCACACACTTGCAGAAGCTATCTGCAGCCGGTGAAATTATGCCCCTGCTACAGCACGAGGCAAATCATAGTCAGCTGCTGTGGACAATCTGAAGTAGCCCCATCTCCCACACCTGGGATTAAAATAAACACATTCTTAGAATTTTTGTGTTTTTTTAAAAAAGATTTATTTATTTTATTTATATGAGTACATTGTAGCTGGCTTCAGACACACCAAAAGAGGTTATCAGATCCTACGATAGTTGGTTGTGAGCCACCATGTGGTTTCTGGGAATTGAACTCAAGACCTTTGGAAGAGCAATCAGGGCTCTTAACTGCTGAGCCATCTCTCTGGACCAATTTTTGTGTTTTTAAAGAGACCAAAATTCTCACTACAATGCCCCATGTATGCCAGCCTGGCTTCTCATTTGATCGTCATCAATGGTAGCTCCTCCAACTCCCACCTCCCGACTGCTGAGATTACAGGTATGTGATGCGTAGCACCACACCTGTTCTGTTTTATTTGTGTGCAGTGCTAAGGATCAAACCAGGAGATTCATACATTGCAGGCAAGCACTGTACTGACTGAACTACATCTCCAGCCCATATTCTTAAAAATGTCTTTATTATTCCTTGACACATGTTTCTGTTTCATATACAGTTAGCATTTCATTATCAATGGCAAAAAAACAACAAAACAAAAAAGTGAATTAAAACCCCAGTGTGTGGGGAACAATACACATGATGGAGCTGGTTGTGTCAGCATCGCAAAGTAGGTTTGTGGGGCTTTGTTTAATAGCGTGCAAGTTCTACAGAGAAGGACAGTCGATGCTGTTTCTGATGGAAGCTTATAGGCAAGGACTTCTGGGAAGACGCCCGTGCCTGGGGTCTGTGGAGCAACTCACTCTCACCAGACTGCTCTGCTCCATGAGGTGAGACAGAAGGTGTGAACACACCACTCTCTTAGCACTGTTGGCTTCTGAAAATGCACACTGAAATGCCAGGAGTCGCCATAGCTGTGACTGTGGGGCATAGAGAAACCTCACGAGACTGCTAGGTGGCCTTTGTCTGTCACCTGTTACCACAGCCATTGCTACTCAGCTCCTGGCTCCCTGGCTGCAGTTTGTACCCCATCTGGGGTTCCCTAGCTGCAGTCTGTATCCCATATGTGATCCTGTCGCTCCCAACAGGCCTCAGGAGTATGGACTGTGGCTCTTTCCTGATCAGTATGTGCCTTGCTTCAGGCCTTGTCACTAAATATTGTGTATCTATTTCCTAGTTCAATGTTCTTCATTATATTGTAACATACTTGCTATTACATATTATCCTGTGGTCCTTACTGCTTTTATGTTACAAATCAAGAGAACATAAGCTGTTGTTTGAATGTGAAATCTCTCCCATAGAGAGGCTCCGGGGTTTGGATGATTGGTCCCCAGATGGCATACTGCTTGGGAACGTTTAGCAGCCTTTCTGGAGGAAGTGGGTCATTATGGGTGGGGCTTGTGCTTGATAGCCTGACCTTACTTCCTGTTCACTCTCTGCTTCCTGAAGATACAATGTAACTAACACCTTCCCACTCCCTCTGCCACACTTTTCTTGCTAGGACAGTTGTTCCATCTTGAACTGTGAGCCAAGCCAAGCCCTTCCTCCCTGAACTTGCTCCTTTCTAGGTGTGTTGCCATAGCAACAGGAAAAGTATCTAACACTTCAGGGCCCAGAGAGGGAATCACGGGAGTCACAAAACTAATGTGGGCATTGGAACCCAGATTTCCTCTGACGGAAGACACACCCTTTAACCCCACTCTGGGGAACAGAAAAAGACTCAGAAGCCATCTGCTTCCAGCCCCTTGTTTTATGAATGAATATATCCTGGCCCAGAAAGAGAAAGGTGGCTTGGCTGAGTCTCCCATTTGTAGTCCTCAGACCCCTGTGCCCAGGCATTCTCGTTTCTGCTACCATAACCTCACTGGCCATTCTGACTACTTCACAGAATCGATGTTAGTAGGCACAAAATGAGTTCGGTTTCACTAGCAAGTGTGAAAGCTCTAGATTCAGATTCTAAAGGAAGGATGGCTGGGGTTTGACAGACTGAAGCTTACGGTCTAAGGGGATTTGGGCTCTTACATTCTATTTTAAGTGGAACCTTGTACGTTTCAACAAGCAACAGACAAGTTTGTGGCTGTTGAGCCAATAGTGCCTTTCCCTCTCAAGACCCTGCGGGACAAGCCTGCCACAACTTGGGGATTTTCACCCTCATGCTCAGAGTTTTCTTTTCTTTCCAAGAGTAAACCTGGATGCCCCCTGTAGCTGCCAGGGCAGGGATGGGAGCCTCCTTCCAGAAGACAAGTAACTTCCTACAAGACTATCACAATGGCAGATTACTCAGAGTTCACTAATAAGACCGGGATGACTTCCAGGATCCACTAGCTAGTATGTTAGCATCCATCCTTGTTAGTGGGACAAGGAAACATGAAGTGTCATGACTAGTGTCATACAAGTCAAAGAAATTCCTGATGCAAGGGTTTGACCCCTTACTCTGGCTCTTTGAGCTCCTGAGCCTCAATGGCCATGACATTGGACAAGCCCTGCTAGGCATCGTGATCCTAGGAATCCAACCCAAGGGTATGGGGTGCTAAGATCTGCCACTCCCAGAAGCTCTGTTGGGTCTCCTCAGCTGTGTATGGAGTTGAGACTCAATTCTGTCAAATGCTTTTGGGAGCATTCACATCGGGTGCCACAGGTCTCTAAGGTATCACAATAAAATATCAATTTATTGTGGCTGTTATTTTATAGAGGCTTGTGTACTCTTTCTTTCAACTCTTCAGTATCCCTGTTTCTGGAAAAATTGAACTGATGGCTGGAAAGTTGCTAGGTGAAGGGGGACAGAATGCAGGAAGGGAGACGACCCTGCGTGATGCATTGCTCCCACTGTCGGGAATCCTCCTGCAACTGGGTATCTCTCCAACAACCAGGGCATCCCATCTCCCACCGTAGCATCTCTCCGCTGGGCAGTGAGGTGGAAACACTGTGGAATTTTCCTTTCCTAAAACCGTTTTCTTTCTCCCTGGCTTTTAAGTAGAACACCACAGCACACCAATGATAGCCCGGCTCATGTGATTACAATGATACGTTCAGTCCTCGACTCTAACCTCATGTCAAGTCGCATGATGGACTGGAAGCAAACCAAGTCCCTTTGTTCCTGATTCTCAGGCAGCCCCTTACACTACTTCCTGGTGTGCCTGCTAGCTCCAACGGCACATATCTAAGTTCTAGTAAACCTTTGATGTTTAATACACATCGAAGTGTGTATGTTATAAGGGGACAGCTCAATAAATGTTTACAAAGTTAACTAACTTTGTGGAATTAATGTCACCAGTGCCCCAAGCCAAGAAACAAAATATTCTTAGCATCGCAGAGGTCTCCTCTGTATCCCAACACCCTTTCAAGGGCAACCACTGCCCTGCCCTGTGACTCTGAAGCTGTCCTCAGACCTCCACATGTGCACTTAGGCAGGCAAGCCCATTGCTGTATCCCATGATGTTAAAATTAAAGCAGCTGTGTGAGCACACAGAAGGAATGGAAAGCTAAGTGAGAGATAATGGAAGGGCAGAGGACTGGGGGGCTGTAGGGAGTGGGAACCCCTCCAACCTTCCGGAAGGTACAGTAGTCACTAGGCACACTGGAAAGCACAAGTTAATAAATGTCAAGGGCACTGCAGGTGCCGATGCTATCTCCCAGGTGACCCCTGTTCCTGTTGGCTGTTCCCATCTGTGCAATATGGATATTAAGCCATGGTGGGGCGGGGCCCCGGTAGGGCAGAAGTCAGCACTTTATTTTGCTTTATTTGTATTTCGTCTCTAGCAACACGGTGTAGAAGAGAGGGTAGCAACCCCAGTGTTGAATTCAGAACAGGGCCTAGAGCAGTTATTTTATACCAAGGTTGTGCCTGAGGCACAACCCACTCAGCATGAGCCCCTACAGTACCCCTGGAGAGAAGGTTAGCCCAGGAGCCTCACCCTCCTTCCCGGAGAGAAGGTTAGCCCAGGAGCCTCACCCTCCTTCCCGGGCGTTCTGGCTACCTGAGTGGCTACCTCATTGTCCCTTCCTCCGCCCCTTTGTCGGGACACTGGGAGAGACCAGCAGTACAATGAGAAGTCACTGTCCCGGTGGAGTGGTTGTTTTTTGACTGTGTGATGGGGGTACAGAGGTGCCCCAGTGAGCCAACTGCTCTGGAGTATCTCTCAAGCCGTAGTGTGAGTCTCAAAGCTCCTGTGGGATTCAATTCAAGCAACACTCCTGATCCCAGACCAGTCTGTCACTTGCCAGGCATAGATCTGAGCAGAGAGTGGGTGGGGCGGCCTAGGGTGGCCCTGGGGTGTCACCACCCCACTTTGCCTCCCTAGCTGCCTGTCATCCTGGCTCCTGTCACATCGGGAAGCCTGCAGGCTTTTGGTTTTCCGTCCATATCTCTCAAAAGATAACGGTGTCACTCAGAGGGCAGACGCTACTCCTGTTGCTGCTGTTGTGAGCGATGTCACCTTGTTTTTAATCAAACCTCTCCGTGTCAACTACAGCTTGTGCTGGGAAGGGAGCAGGACTCTTTGTAAAGACGACATGTGTTTGCTGGCGCGCGCGCGTGTGTGTGTGTGTGTGTGTGTGTGTGTGCGTGTGTGCGTGTGCGCGCACGTGCGTGCATGGGGCTGTGTGCATATTGTGAGTGTGAGCTCTCAAGGTCCTGATTGCACAGGCTGGCAGAACTGGGTGGTGACCCAGCTTTACTGGCTCCTTTCCACAGGGCAAGCTGCATGCAGCTTTGTTTACTTTCCTGGAGGTTGCCATACTTGACCCTTCCTGGGAGGCCTGGTAGAACAAAGACCACCCACCTGCCTTTGCTTCCTTGAAGTTTTGTCTACACAGAAGCCCCTGAGGAAAGCTGTGCTTTGAAAGGCTAACCACAGATGGCTCTGCCCCTAAAGGATTGAAGCAAGCAGCCTGGTACAGACCATCTCTTGCCAGCTTGGGACAAGGTCTCAGAAAGGCCATGTGTGTGGCCACCAAGCTCTCTGGCATCATAGGTTCCTGGGGGTTGTGTCGTGCAACAGTCTGAGATGGCACATTGCTGTGGAATGGGACAAGGACACACACACATACATACACACATACACACACACACACACACACACACACACACACCTGTATGTAAATAAACAACGTATAATGAAAGCACCAAAAGCTCATTAACAGTGAGTTACAATTTACAAAAGGCATAAAAGGAATTAAGCACTGATATGTTTATAAAAAGAGAAATATAAAAATATGTACTATGGATGTGTGGTGAGGTGTGGGGGAAGGGGGTGCCTCAGCGGGCCCATGCCAAGGCCTCCCTTTGCCCTGAGGGACCAGCCACATAATAGTATAGAATAGCGTTTATTCAGGGCATGGGGAAGGGAGTTAAGAGGGTAGTAGAGGCAGAGAAAGGCAGAGAGAGGGAGAGAGTAGAGAAGTAGAGGCCGGCCATGACCACGTGGAGAGAGGAAGGAAGGGAAGGGGAGAGAGAGGGAGCAAGAGGGCAAGAGGCAAGAGACAGAGACAAGAGAGCAAGAGGAGGGAGGAGGGGGCAAGCAGCCCCTTTTATGTTGCCAGGTAACTGTGGGGCGGAGCTTACCTGGCTGTTGCCAGGTAACTGTGGGGTGGAGCTTAGACAGAATGCTGACAAGCACCAGCTCGCATTGTGGAGAAGATGCTAACAGTTTTTTCAGCCACACCAAGCCAACCCAGCCGCTCATCCAGGTCTATGAACCTGTTCTCAGACTCCCCCGCTTCTCTTCTCATCTCCAGAAGTCTTTCTGAAATGCCTGTCCGTCCTTCTACATGTCAACCCCCTTTAACCACTCAGATTCCACAGTTGCTTTTCCATCCTGGTACCTGGACTTTAGGCCAGAGCCCTGGCTTTTGTGGTTCCCCTCCACCCTTGCACTGGGTCTGGCGACCATTTTCCCGGCTAATCATGGTTTTTAAGCTTCACCCTTTACAAGGGGACACAGAAGGTGAGAGAGTAGCGGCAAGCTCATACAGCCAGAGCGCAATCTCATGGTGGTGACCTTGATGGCAGAGGGGACTCAGGTCACTCCCGACACTCTCTGTGTCCATGCATCAGGCAGGGAGCCTTTTGTTGATCATGGTGGCATGTTACCTCTTTCCTGTAGATGGTTCTCTTAAGCTGTAGATCTCAGAAATGCCAGGAGCTGGGGATGGTGGAATTTCTGTTTTCTTCTTCATAAATTCAAGTCCTGTTTTTTTTTTTTGTAACAACGTATTTTTCATAGCCTGATATTAAAACTAAGTAAGTGGCTTCACATCAAACTAGAAACCAAGAGACGAGCCAAGTTTGACATTTATTTATTTTTATTCTTTTACTTATTTTTGTTATGAAGCAACCAACTGCAGGCAGCAGATCTGATTTGAATACACCTCAGTTTCAGTAGGTCCATGGCATAGTGGGAAATAGATGCTTCTCAGGGGGTGATCAGTAGGTGTTTGGGGGAGCAACTTCTACATAGCTGTCCAAAGAGATACTCATAGAAGAAGTGAGGTCCTTTGTGGCTCTAGAAACATCCATGCCTTTACATGGATTCTGAAAGCAACTTTGTTGTTTGATACTGTCTCAGTTAGGTGAGACACTATCACTATTAGGTGCTGTGAACAGACACAATGACCAAGGCAACTCTTATAAGGACAACATTTAATTGGGGCTGGCTTACAGGTTCAGAGGTTGAGTTCATTATCATCAAGGCAGGAACATGGCAGCATCCAGGCAGGCATGGTGCAGGAGGAGCTGAGAGTTCTACATCTTCATCTGAAGGCTGCTAGCAGAATACTGACTTCCCAGGCAGGTAGGACGAGGGTCTTTCTTAAAGCCCACACCCACAGTGACACACCTACTCCAACAGGGTCACACCTCCTAATAGTGCCAATCCCTGGGCCGAGTATATACAAACCATCACAGATACCATTCCTAGGGAGTCATAAACAAATGTCTGCCCACCTCAGATAGGGAATCAATGAAAGACAAAATTATGGATGCCGGCAAGGTCCAACTTGATGAATCAAGAATGTTTGGGGGCTGCTTACAGAACCGTGGGTGAGGAGTTACTTCCAGGAACAGAAATGACTCAAAGACAGCTGCATTACCAAAGCCTAGTCCAGCATGGTTGACTATTCACAAAAGCTGGAAGCCTGGAGCTCCCTGGACAACTTACAGGTAGCTCAAACAGAGCGTTTCTTGCAAGCAGTTCAGCTGGTCTCTGCCTCTTCCAGGAAGCTTAGCTGGTTCGTGCCCTCTCTTGGGCATCTGGGCTTTCCTGAGAGTCTCTCTCAGCCGTCCTTAGTGGTTGTGTATGCTTGAGGAAAGAGGGACTTCTGTGCATCTATCTGAATAGTTTGAGGGATTTCCTAAAGCCATTAGTCATTTGCTTCCTGAACATCAGTGAGCCGCCATATTGGATGGGATGTGTCATTGTGGAGGAAACTACTACACAGCCAACTTTGAAGGACCCACTGAAGGATCCCAACTGTCAATCACCTGATGACAAGAAGCAGGAGCCTATGAGCCAGGAGACCTTCAGGACTTCCTTGTGAAAGGTTACAAGTAGCTTACCTCTCGGTACAAATACCAGCCAATGGCCTACTGAGAGTCTATGGCTTTCTTGGGTCCTGAGGATAAAAAGCTAACTCCTTGTTCCCTGGCCCAAGGGACGCAGAGAAACACGAAAACCAGCCGTTGCAATGGCATAGAGAAAGTGGAGGTGGTCTGTGGTGTCCTGGTAACACTTAGGAGCCCTGGAATATCAGTTAGGAAAGACTTCTTAAGAAAAGTGGCACTTCTGCCCAGAAGGGATGGGAAGGATATTGTAAACCAGAGGATGATTCCTGATTATAATTAAGGTGCAGGATTCCCCTACAGGCAGCTCTGGGTCCAATCTCACTATGTTCTGGTCTGGGCCAGTGCCTAGAGGTGGTTCCTTCTGAACTCTGGCCTTAGGGAACCTACAGGGAGGCTTAGCTGTCACGGCCCTGCTCACCATGGACTCTGGGCTGTCCGTGTCTCTAGGCCCTGCTTCCCTGCCATCCCTGCAAGTCCCCCACTGGGAGGTATTAATTAGAAAATGCCCGCCTGCCACGCTTTGTATAGGAGATGGCTTCTGACAGTTTCATGTTATTAATCATTTTAATAATTTTAAACTAGTATGTTCAAGGTTCTGGAAAGGTAGATGTAGTCTTCAAAATTATAAATCTAAAACGCCTAAAGAATATTTTTGCTTGCCTTTACAAAGTCTTAAGAACGCATACCATAATGTAGGCATGATAGTTGTGTTTTAGGATCGATAGCATTCTGAGGTTGTAGAATGTCTGGTGTGTTTTCCAGCGTTAGTCTTAGTACCTACCTCTTAATGAGTGCAGAAATGGCATTGCCATAAATTATTTTTACTTATAAGAGATTTTAAATTAAGCATGGGTATTCTGAGGCAGGAAACCGAAAGTGTTGGGTGTTGGTTGCTGAGTCTAAGGATGGCTGTGGCAGTGGTGCTGAGCTCTCGTGTTTGTGGGGGAGGGACAGTTGTGCCCCATGTGTGACAAGTCACTCCTTGCCAGCTTTGAATTAGATGATTCTTTTTCCTTTTTCTAGGGAGTGATGGGTGGTTTGATTTGGTTTTGGTTTTGACTTTTGTTTTTTGATACATTGTTTCTCTGTGTAGCCCTGGCTGTTACAGAACTCATTTTGTAGACCAGGCTGGCCTCCAGCTCTCAGGGATCCACCTGCCTCTGCCTGCCTCCTGAGTGCTGGGATTTATAGCATGTACCATCG
The DNA here is from genome assembly GCA_036184795.1 of Tokudaia tokunoshimensis. NCBI lineage: Eukaryota > Metazoa > Chordata > Mammalia > Rodentia > Muridae > Tokudaia > Tokudaia tokunoshimensis. The sequence continues at coordinate 79,224,569 of BTHU01000006.1, forward strand.
CTCCCAGCATCAGGACCAATTGCATATAAAATGAAGCTACTACCAATTTTATATGCCAATACTTTGGAATTCACTTAAATTCAGATCCACATAAATAGTCCCTGTGTTGTTTGTTTACCCATCCTGTTGGTGACTTGTAGGACAAGGGAAGATGACATATATCTAGAGCCATAGAGTATTAGTACTGAGGGACACAGTGGGACAGCTGGAGCAAGAAGCAGGAAGCCAGGGAGGTAGAACCCAGAGCCCATACAGTGAGTGGGTCCTTTGCTTGTTTTGTGGTTTGGAATCAGGCATTACGACTGTTTGAAGTTAAAATTACCCAGCACAGAACTGCAGGTGTTACTACAGACTCTGAAAATTCCAGAAGCATCCCTGACTGAAGGAAGCTTGCAGTTTCCCTGAACCTTGGCTTTCGAGCAGGTGGCTTCTGACTTAGTCCATTTGGGCTGCTGTAACTAAATAATACAGGCAGCTTGGAAGCACCAGGTACTGGGGTCCCACAGCTCTGTTTAGTCCAAAGTTGAGGAGCACAGAGAGTCTGGCGTCTGTGGAAGTGAAAGTTTGTATCTTCTCGCTGTGTCCTCCCATGGTGGAAGGAACAAGCTAGCTCTTTGGAGACTCTTTCATGACATCATTAGCCTTGTTCACAGCTTCAGCACCTGTAGAGACTTTCCTTGTGATGCAGTCACATTGGTGGTTAGCTTCGAACACAAGCCTGTTGGGTGGGGCACCAACATTAAGCGCTTAGCCAATTCTCAGACTTAAGGAGAGGCATCTGGGATTCCTAGAAATGAGAAACTCAGGAGGGAGGAGGGAAGGAAGGCCATTCTGCTGGTCTCAAGTTGAACTTGGCCTCTGGCCATACCTTTTCTCAGAGGACTCAAAAAGCAACTATGGTTCCTGGAGGGAACAGATCAGGTGTCTGAAGTCAGGAATGCTTGCTCTGAAAATCAGGGCCATGAGGGAAAGGGAAACATTTGAGATGGGTGCATCATCCTGAATAGCTGAAAAATTGCTGTGTGCCTAAACAAATGCATACTGGGAACCCACAAATCTCAGAACACTAGTGCGTGTGTAGACCGGTCCTTTATATGGCTGTTTACATAACCTTTGACAAATGGTAATGGATTTAACAGCATGTCTCCAGTTTCATATTAGTGCTTTTAGTGAGTGTGGAGGAAATATGATCTTCCTTATAGTTTCTATTGTTTTTCCCCCATTTCTCACTTTGGTGGTGGCAGAGAAATAACTAAGCTAAGTGTGATACTACATGCCTGTAATCCTGGCCCTTGGGAGACTAAGGAAGGAAAGGATTTTACATTGGAAGTCAACCTGGCCACATATTGAGATGCTGTGACAGAAATAAAACCAAGCTAGCAGAGAGGTGGGGGTTGGGGAGAAAGAAAAAAAACTGATATAGGAGATGCAGGCTTAAGAAAGGAAATAAGCATTTAATTTCGTTAGTTCATTTGTAATATTTTATTTAATATTCATACATCCAATCCACTCCCCACTCCTCCTCCCATTCCTTGCCCAGCAGTTTAATTTTTCATAGCATAGATTTCAAAGAAACTGTGCCTTCTCCAGCCTTAAGAGGCTTACCCAAACCAGTCTTTTAAAATAGATTATAAATTTAAAAACTAATTTAGAAGTAATATTCTGTGGTTTTAAAAGCCTACTTCCCTTACAAGCCCCTTTTCTTCTTCTCCCTCTGTCCCTTTCCTGACCTTTGTGACTGGCCAGCTTTCCAAGATGGTAGCCTGCTCCGGAGCCACCCCACCTGCAGGAACAGAAGAACCCGCCACTCTCTGCTGCATGAGGGGTGTTGGTCTGTGTGAATCAATATGGGCTGTTTTGATTTGCTATCAAATTCCTTCCTCGGAACCAAGGCCTTTTCCTGCCCTCTGGGTGCCACTTGCTTGCTCTGGTTTTACTGTGTATGGAAACGTGCTGAGGACTCCAAAACGGGCTTTCTCCGTTCATCCACACTTTCTGTGTGTCGTCATAACGGTTCCAGGGGTGCTTAAGGATGGGGAGACTACAGACATGCCTCTCTAGCTGCTGTGTGAACCCCACTGCAGAGACACCTGACATTTTTTTTCCTTCGTGCCCCCTATAACATCAACCACTGGCACATAAAAGTTGCAGTCAGGACTAGACTGATTGGCAAAAGAGTATCTTAAAACTCATTTCAAAGTTTTAAATGGTCACTGGCTGGCCGTTGTTTATCCCTTACTATTTGGTATAGAGGACTGAAAGGCTTTCCTGAGAGAGATGAACAACATTAGATGGCTGGTGGGATCCACTGACAGATTCCCCCCCCCCCCAGGTGCAGGTGTATTACGTAAGGAGCTTAAGAGATGCTGAGAAGAAGATGCCAGGGTGGTTTTCCTGGGGCGCTCAAATTACTAATTCCACTTAGACTTTCAACCCGTTGCACTTGCCAGGTTTGAATCTCCTCCATGCCACGTGGCTATGCATAAATATGTCTTCTCTCCACATGGTCCTTCCTCGAGTGTATGTGTTTACATATATGGAAACATGAGATCATCTTGGTCATTGTTTCTGTAAAAAGAAAACAAATAAACAAACAAAGCCTCACCGTTGCCGTAAGCTTAACCATTTAAATGGCAGTAGCTCAGGCTTCAGTTAATCAGTAGCAGAGCCCCAAGTAGTTATGGGCAAGGTTTCCCTACAGCAGACCTGGCCTTGGCTTGCCAGATAGAATAACAAATGGAAAGGTTGTTCCGTATTCATTTGCTTCGCCGTGATTCCGTTCTCACTACAAGGAAAATATTCCATTTCCTTTAGATAATTTGCATCTGTTAGAACCAACTGTGTAAGTGAGTGCTTGCTATGTGTACTGGCTGGTTTTGTGTGTCAACTTTGACACAAGCTGGAGTTATCACAGAGAAAGGAGCCTCCCTTGAGGAAATGCCTCCATGAGATCCAGCTGTAAGGCATTTTCTCAATTGGTTATCAGAGGGGAGGGCCCCTTGTGGGTGGTGCTATCACTGGACTGGTAGTCTTGGGTTCTATAAGAAAGCAAGCTGAGCAAGCCAGGGGAAGCAAGCCAGTAAGAAACATCCCTCCATGGCCTCTGCATCAGCTCCTGCTTCCTGACCTACTTGAGTTCCAGTCAGTAATATGGACGTGTAAACTGAATAAACCCTATCCTCCCCAACTTGCTTCTTGGTCATGATGTTTTGGATAGGAATAGAAACCCTGACTAAGACACTTTGTAACACATAAGCCCAGAACTCAGTGGCTTAAAAGACATATTATTATTTCTGGATCAGAAATCTGTCCTCTGAATTGAGGGCTCCCATAGGGCTGCCATCAAATATGGCTAAGCTGAAGCTATCCAGGGTCCACAGGGGAGGACCTGTGTGTCACCTCATTCATGAGACTCTTGGTGAGAGGCCGAACTTGCTCTACCTGTCACACAGTCCTCTGCATGGGGCAGCTCACTTCCCGACAGCTGACTTCCCTTAAAAGGCAGAGAGGGTAAAGAAAGTGCATAGGTTGGAAGCTCAGTCAGTCCTGTTCACTTCCCGTACAGGGGGGATGACCTGTCATCTTCAACATTCTCCAGAAGCAAATGACCGGACTCACTCTCACTTGGAGTAACTGCAAATAGCAGGAGGCAGAAACCACTGAACCATCCAGTAGACCTATAGATAAGGTACATGCTATAGTCTGAGTGCATCCCCGAGCCCATAGAGCATCTGTTGTAAATGGTCCCCAGTGTAACAGCATTGGGAAGTAAGGCCTCCCCGGACTGCGTTAGACCTGAATAGATAAATGGCCATTATAAAAGGCTTGAGGCTTTGAGTTTGATATTCGCTTTCCCTCCCTCTTTTCTGTCTCTTGCCCCTTCCTTCTTCTGTGGCACGGAGTTCCAAGAAACCTCCTGCCAGATGCACCCTTTGGTCTTGAACTTTCCGGTTATGAGTGACTGGTTCTACCTTTAGTGAACTACCTTAGATCAGCCAGACACAGCGGTTCATACTTATAATTCAAACACTGGGGATGCTGAAGCAGGAGAGTCCTGAGTTCAAGACCAGCCTACAACACCTAGCACGACACTTCTAAAATAGTACTACCTAGTCCTAGATATTCTGTTACAGGAACACCAAACTGACTCAGATATCCTGTCGTGACTTATTTACACTATTCTTCATTTAAAATGACTCTGAGTATCTGGAGGCCTGAACATATCACTCCCTCCAGGACCACTGCTGTTAGGTGGCCACAGGGGAGCAAAGTTCCCTCTCCATCATCCCATAGAATCCTTTTCGTGATTCAGGCTGCTTCCCATCTGCCCCTACATCCTACTCTTTCACACAGATCTTCCTGGCCTGGGCTTCTTCACCTGTTCTTCTTGTAGATGCCAGTCACAGTCTACCTGGTTCTCTCGGCTTCAAAGCCACACTTCTTTCCAATTCTGTGGCCTCTAAAACAAATGCAGAACATCCACATTTTAGTTGAAACTGTGGGGATCTAATTGCCTAACACAAACACGGGATAGCAGTAATTACGGGAAGCTACCTGAATTCCACACAAGCACAAGACTGGCTCCCGAGGAGGAAGGAAGTCTGTGTATAGAGTACCTGGTGTGTCCTCAGAGCTTTGCCGGGATGTTCCTGGGGCCAAAAGAAACCAGTTCTCAACCAACATGAAGGTGGAATCAGCTTGGTCTGTATTCTGATTTGCCCACGATGAGACAATACTCATACAAGTCAAACAACCTCTGCAAGGTTACACACATTGAGCGTCAGAGCTAGGGTAAAAAGCCAGGGGCTCTCGTTCCAGTGCCTAAGGTCATCCCAAAATACCACAGGAATTTCCAGCTTCTCCTGTGGACCCGCCCTCTGACTTCTGGTGTGACAGTGACTTGGGTGGGTTCGTAAGTCTCGGTCTTCATGGTTCTTCAGACTTGAGGGAAGGCTGAGGGTAGGATGGAACCGTTGTTCTAGAATCTTCTTCTGTCCTCTCATTGTGCCTTCTCTGTGGCATGGGAATCACTTCAGTGTTTAGGAGTCTGGCCCAGCCTTTAGCGCACGGATGAAGAGGAGGCTCGATGTTACTACTGTGGTATTATCCTCGTCTTGAGGTGGCTCTATCTTCTTTCCAGCCTCAGGGGCTATCAAGCCAGAAGGGCAGAGTTGGAAGACATAATATTAACGGTTGCAACAAGGATATCCCGGAGCCCTCCACACTGATCAGACATTCATCTTCACCTGCTGGACCATTCATTTGTCTTGGCGACTTTTCTGTTGCTGTGATCACATGTCTGGCAAAAGTCAACTTGAGGAAGGGCTTATTTTGGCTCGCCATTCAGGTCGAGCCCATCATGGTGAGAGAGTTAAGACGGTGGGAGCTTGGGGCAGCTGGTCCCACTTTTATCCATAGGAAGAAGAGAACAATGCGTGTTTGTGCTCAGCTCAGCCCCCCTCTCTGCAGTCCAGCATCTCAGCACAGGGAGCACCATTCACAGTGGATGTGTCTTCCTCCCTCAATCAACCCAACTAAGATAATCCTCTACCACAGGAATGCTCAACGCCCATCTCCCAAGACACTGTATATCTCAAGTTGACAGCTGAGATTATCCATCATGGCGATGGCACGGTCCCAAGTAAATAGTTAAAGAGCCCGAGCTCCTAATGATGACTGGAAATGCTGGGGACTGTGGAGGGAGACTATGTCACCAGAATCTCAGAAGTGGACTTCTGTAGATACATGATTACAGACCTCTTTTTTTTAGAGAACAGTACTTCATAATGCATTGAGGGCGAGGATCTATGGATTTTCTTACAACGTAATATGAAACTCAGCATCTAGCTCTCATCGCTGGCCTAAACTAAGGCTCAGTGTTCTTCTCTCATGGATATGAGCCACTGAGGCCTCAGCTAAAATCTCACCCAGAAACTAGGGAGCGCAGAATCAGGTTACCATCAGCCAAGGACTGAGGGTCTCAGCCTCTTGCTTTCTCCCACATAAAAGCCCTTCTGTCTCTAACAGCTCCTGGCTCTCCCGTGTCTACCCAGGAGAGACTGGATTCTCAGCTGGTTTGGAAAACAGGAACAACTGATACTTCTCAGATCCTCACCTGATATCTCCTTCACGAATTCTCCTTTTCAAAGAGCATGCATGCATAGCTTGTGCTGTATGGTTAGACGCTACGAAAGTTTATCCTTTCGTGCCACGGACCAGCCAAGGACTCTTTCCACTGACAGAAGGAGGCAAAGTCAGGACCCAGAAGTGGTGGGAAACTTCTGTGGAAAAGGTTTTCCAGAACTGTTGAGAATAAATATACAGTTTCGCCACTGAGCATGTAGGCGCCACCAGAGCATTTAAAAACCTTTGTTTCCATAGCTCTCAACAGTGTTGCCTGTGTCTCTGGTGTATGTGGTAGACTTCTGCATTTTTTAACCATATATAACAGTGTGTGTGTGTGTGTGTGTGTGTGTGTGTGCGCGCGCGCGCGTATACATACATACAAACAAACATACATACATATCAAGTACAACTTCTACTTCTAGCAGTGACTTTGTAGCAGCCACAGTGACACTCTATTGGGCAGTTATCTCTGAAAAATATAAAAGACCATTCCCAGAACCAGGTAGCTCTTTGGGACATCATCCTCCTTCAGACCGTTTGAAACAACCTCATCATGCATGGTGTGGTGGCGCCTGCTCAAGATGAGCAGGAATCTAGCGGTAAGAGAGGCTCGCTGCCTTTCTCTCCTCCCTTGTCTCATTCTCCAGCTCCCCGGTTAATTCTCCAGTGTCTTCTTCTGTAGGGACAGACATGAGGCATGCAGCGGCCACGTGACTCTCAGTACCTTTCAGGGTGACATCTTCCCCCAAGCTCTCCATCAGGACGGCCACGGCAATCCCCAGTTCCTGCCTCCCTCTGCATGACCTCTAGTTAAAGATGGTCCCGAATCCTCTTCTCTCCCACATGCCCCATAACCATCCCCATCACTCTCCTAGAATGAACGTTTTTTTTTTTTTTGTCCTTTGCCCCAACCTCTCTGTAAAAACTAACCTCCACCCATCACTTCAGCTTAGCAGGCCTCAGCATTCCTTCTGTTCTGTTGGGAGTCAAGAGCTGCTTGGGGAAGTGGAAAGATTCTTTGGGGCTGTGACCCTGGAAGGCTGTAGCCCCATACCCACAAACGTGACAGCATTAATTAGACTTGGCGGATTATATTTGAAAAAAGAAAAGACAAAAAGCAGGGAGGAGAACTTTGGGGGGGGGACAGGAGCGAATAGGATCGTATATTTCATCGTATACATATATGACATTTTCAGGAAGTGGTTTTTAACAAACCAAACTAGAGACGTCTCAGAAGTATTAACTTTCAGAGAAAAATCACACACACCACGGAAACGGCATGCAAATTCAGCAGAGGCAGTGGCCCTGGGAGATGTGGTTAATTGAAAACTTGAGTGTCAGTGGCGGAGGCATTAATATGCCAACTGTGGTGTTCTCAGAGCACCCCTCCCCATGAGCTCCAAGGCCTCGAGAAAGGATAAGGCGCTGCACTTGACAGTGTGGAATTAAAACATTCAGACACCCGGGATTCCCCCGTGCCTACTCCGTGTCATCTGGAGTACGCCAGGCTGTATCTGGTAGGCAGGAACATCAGAGCAGAATATAAGGTTCTGTGATGGCTTCTTCCATGTGGGGCTTCTCTACATCCCAGCCCTCTTCTCAAAGGGGCAATTTACTCTTCGGGTATAATCTGGGGAATCTCAAAAACTTCTCTTTTTCACAAGTCAACCTTGGCTCTGGGTTGTACTGGGTAGCTTCCTCCTCACTCCTAATATTTACATAAAGCTTACTGGCACGATTCTACTGGGGGAGGTGGAATGATTCTTTGGGGTTGTGTCCCTGGTAGGCTGTGGCCCCCTCCCTACCCATAAACACATGACAGCACTAATTAGACTTGGCGGATTATGTTTGAAAAAAGAAAAGAGACATAAAGTTGGGAGGAGATCTTGTGGGAGGACATGAAGGGAATTGGAGGGGGTGACATAATTATTTTAATATGGGCATGATTTTGTTTATTTATATGGATGAATGTTTTTACCTGTATGTATATATGAGTACCGCACGCATGTCTGGTGCCCACAGAGCGTCTCTGGGATCTGATCCCTGAAACTGGAGTTACAGACAGTGGTGAGCTGCCATTGTAGGTGCTGAGACCCAAACCCGGGTCCTCTGCAAAGTAGCAAGTGCTCTTAGTTACTGAGCCATCTCTCCAGCCCCATAAATTTGTTTTAGAGATAATAAGATCTGACTCACCACACCTGCATGAACACACATACACACACACACACACACACACACACACACACACACACACACACAGGGCACCATAGTGTCTTTTGTATATATGCTATATACTATTTGTTTGTTTGTTTGTTTTAATTTTGGAGTCTGCGTTATTGAATACAACATTGGTTTGTACTGATGACTGAATTGGCTGCCTTCTAAACTCCCATGTACCTGATGGAAGTGCGGAATGATGGGTATGTTAAAAACCTAATTTTCTAACTCCTCATCAATCTCAGGGAAGGAAGTGGACATTTGGTCCTTCTCCCCTTAGCCAGAAGGCAGAAAGGGTTCCTTTTTCCCCCCCAGGCATAGGGTTAAATGTGGCATCTGAGTCACAGAACCTTGGGAAGAGGCAGAGCCAGCAGCAGACGCTACAAATGTGTGCATAGTGTCTCCCATAGCCTTGGCTGCCTGATCACCTTAGTGTTAGGATGTCCTTCACCACCTACAGCAGGGGCCGTGGGCTTCAGCACATTCTATCAAGTTCAGTTTGGCCAAGGTGTCAGTGTGCCTGCCTGGTGGCCGGAGGGTGAGGTGCCGAGTGCAGCTTGACTCACGGTTATCATGAGCCTGGATCCACTGTTTTCTCCTTCCTGGAATAAAGACTTGTTCTGGTTATAGGTTCGCCTTGCCTGCATGCAACCTTCTGTCAAAATTACTCTCCATACAGAAGGCTTCTCTACCATCATGGGTAGTCTACACAGCATCACACTTCAAACCAAGTGTCTTAGGCAGGGTTTCTATTCCTGCACAAACATTATGACCAAGAAGCAAGTTGGGGAGGAAAGGGTTTATTGAGCTTACACTTCCACATTGCTGTTCATCACCAAAGGAAGTTAGGACTGGAACTCAAGTAGGTCAGGAAGCAGGAGCTGATGCAGAGGCCATGGAGGGATGTTCCTTACTGGCTTGCTTCCCTTGGCTTGCCCAGCCTGCTCTCTTGTAGAACCCAAGAATACCAGCCCAGGGATGGCACCACCCACAAGGGGCCCTCCCCTCTTGATCACTAATTGAGAAAATGCCTCACAACTGGATCTCATGGAGGCACTTCCCCAACTGAAGCTCCTTTCTCTGTGGTAACTCCAGCCTGTGTCAAGTTCACACACAAAACCAGCCAGTACACCAAGGAAGTCACTTCACAGTAGTGACAGTAGACCCTCACTCATGAAACCCACTGGTCTTACCATGTCGCCCAGCAACCTGAAGCTGCCGGCATGAGAGAAGAGTAGACTGGTCCTTTGAAGACACAGTAACAGAGCCAAGGAATACTTGAACTCAGTTCCTTCAGAGAACCCTGACTCACACTGACTTAGCCTCCTGTCCTCCTGTGGTATGAACTGCTGGAGAATGAGGAACACATGCGGACCTCACGCTCCCTGACATGTGGTCTAGCATGTGAGCAGTCCATGAAGAGAGGAGTGAGACTCTGTACTGTCTGATGCACAGAGTCTGTGCATAATGATTGTCCTAGAGAGCATGGTAGGACACCGGTAGAGGTCAGGGGTGCCATATTCCTTGACAGAAGCATCATGGGTATACAAAGCTGTATTTGACACTTTAACCCAAACACATGGAAACACATGAAAGTGCTAGGGTCTGAAAGCCAAACGGTGGGAAATCCGTGTCTGTGTGGGAGAAGGAAGCATGAACAATAGCTACATCCCATATGGTGTCAGCAGCACCCAACCTGGACACTGAACCACCTCCCAACACGTGGGAACCTGCTGTCCTCTGTGTGCGTTGGGACAGGAGGGACTCAGCGATTCGCTTCATGCACTCTGACACAAACCGGGGCCGTCATCCAAGGGTTTTTCTAGAACATATAGTAATTAAGCTAATTTGTATTGCACTGAAAATGCCCTGCTGTTGGGTGTTTGCTCCCCAGCGACGCTCATCCATGAGACCGTCTGCTTTCACTAGGATTCAACTCCACTACTGTCAGTGTTGAGAAACTTGACTGGTGTAACTTCTGATCCCCTCTGTCTCTGGAGTCCTCCCCTCCTACCCAGAAATCCTTGAACCTGGTCCCCTACGCCTCTCCCTCCAAGAAACAGAGAATCTACTTCTAGGAATCTGAGACTTTAGGTCTCCTGGGGGCTTGGGAGGAATGAGTCATCTGGGTCTAGTTGTGTTTGGATCTCATCTACCTCTCCTACTTCCTTCCCTTCCTCTCTCCCTCTGTTCCTCCCCCTACTTCCTACCAGGAAATCAGAATGCCAGGTATAACTGTCCTTGTCTCTAATAGCAAAGTATAGCAGCACCTGCCCAGTTTAATATAAAAACCCACAAGGCCAGCAAAAGAATTACTTCTAGTCATGTCCTGTAAGGAATAACATATAAGGCTGAGTTGGAAGATGGCTTTTGTTACTCCAAATGATGGTCTTCCACAGCTCAAATTATGGGAAAGTCTACCTAGAACAGCCCTCTTACAGAAGTCCTTAGCCCTTGGAGGTTCTGACCCAATTGAGACTACACATTTTTATTTTTTAATATGTTTTATTTATCCTTTGAATATTTTATATCTACATATATTTTGATCATACTCCCCACCAAGAGCATTTTTTTTTATTGATGGTTGAGTTCTTAAGAGCCTGGGAAGATTTTTAATATCTTGACAGTTTCTTTTTTTTTATTGCAGTTAATAATAAAGCATTATTAAAAAAATAATGCTTATTTTTAATAATATTTTTCTACTGCAAAGATAAACTATGATTCAGTTACACGATGAGAAAGCACACAGGGACAAAAATCACACTCATACCTTTAGCCAATGAGAATGAGGGATTATTCTTAGGGCATGTTCTCCCAGTTAGGAATTAAAAATGTGTGTGTGAAACAAAATTGAAGCATCTTGACCCTACTTTGGATCCTGTATTTGAAAAAGTATTTTCCATATCAATACTCACTGATGTGTTGCTACGTGCTATACTGGATTTTAGGCCCAGGGGTTACATACACCTACGAACCAAGCAGACAAACACATTGTCCCGAGCTGCTTTCTGGGAAGAGTCCAATCACAAGCAAGTCGGGAGAGGTGGTGTGCCAAGCGAGGACTGGCACTGTGGGAATCGATAGCCTGCAAAGGGTTGGGGTGTGTGGATGTGACCAGAGCAGGGCTGGGGTTTTAGGTTTTACTGTTCTATGGAGTAGCGTGGTTGGAGGAGATTCTAGATGCCTGGTTATCTGGGGAAACAGAGGCCGAGGCCAAAATGGATGCTCTGAGAAGAGGCCCGTCTACTGTGGCTCAGAAATCCAAAGGAGTGATAAAGGACATACCAATTGGGCAACTGGGTGGAGGAGAGGATATGGTCAGTGGGACAGTAGGAGTCAGATGGCTGTGCGGTCTCAATCTCAGTGATGAGCCGCCTTATGGCAGTCCTCCTGGGAAGATCATACGGGCAGGAAGACGCAGGCCCAGACACCCCTGGGGCAGGCAGATTCAGGAGGGCCAGGCTCTAAATATGAGAACATGCTGATTTCATTTGGTTTTTGATGTATGTACAACAGCAATAAGTGATTTTTTTTTAAACTGTTGTCTCAAAAAATGTAACACAGCTCTTTCAGGCAATGTAAATTGAAATTCCCCAAGCGATGACCACATTGTCACATTTTCCCTCGATGAAAGCCTCTTAAAGCTTGCAGGGTGTCGGGGGTGATGAGACACAGGATTGGAGCAGAGCTAAAGACCCCTACAGAGTTGTCAGAGCAGAAGCGGAACAATGCGCTTTTAAATATCAGACAGGGTTAGGGACAACCAAACCTTAGAATTTAGTCTAGAGGGAAAAAAAAATTCCAAGGTCTACATCAGCCATGCTGGGCCCCACATGGGAAGGTCTCACTAGCTCATGGAGCCAGCCTGTTAGCACGCTGCCGATCTGTACACTGCCAGGGCACACTGAGAGTGAGGTGGCGGAGGCACTGTCCCCAATTAGTTCAGCACCTCTGTGCGATCTGGAGAGGACAGAGCTGCAGTGAAGGATACACAGTGTACAGGGCCTAAGCAGCCCCTGTTATGTCATTAAAGGGCCAGTTCAGGACAGACAGACAGACACACGCACATGCACACACGCACACACTGGCTTTCGGACTGGGCTGATGGCTCAGTGGTTAAAGCACTGACCATAGAGGTGAGAGGACCAGAGTTCAGACCCCAGCACCTACAGAAACAATGGATGCACATAGTGGCCTTGCTGTAATTCTGTCTTCAGGAGGCAGAGACCAGGGATCTCCCTCACACACTGGCTAGTGAGGCTAGGCATATGTTTCTAGCCATACCAGGAATCTCTAGGTTTGAGAGACACCACCCACATCCCAACTCAATGAACAAGGTGGAAGAGTGAGCCAGGATAATGCCAACATCAACCTTGGGCTTCCATGTGCTTGGGCCCACACACGCATTCCCCCCACCCCACGCACATGTATGGTGAGCCCATACACAATCATGCCTATACATACATGTATACACCACACAGATAAAAAAAATGCCTTCCATTCCTGTAATTCACATACTACCCAGAAGCCCCTGGATTCCTAGAATTTTAAATGCACATCAAAATTACTTGACAAAAGTACTTAAATACCACAATTTCCCACCCCGCCCCCGAACAATCCGTCGCCATTCTTAATGGCAGGTGGGTAAATTGGGCCGTGTGCATAGACTATGAGCTAGAGTGTTGTCAAAGACCAAGACTTGCTATCTGTAGGTAGATCTTTCTGGGTGTTCGGGAGGCCCGAGTGAGGAATAATGAACCTTCTGCATGCTTGGAAGGTGTGCAGACACAAGGCTGAGAGAGCAGCTCCCCACTTTCCACAGGTGTCCTGAGACTGTATGAGGGTGGGTCTGGCTCCCCGCCAGGCGCTGCACAGGAGGAAGGCTGCAGGAGCAGAGTTTGAGCTGGCCCCATTTAAATTCTGCATCTCCAGTTGTTGGTGACTTCTTCTCTTTGATGAGGGGGGCCTTGACCTTTCTCCTTTTCTTACCCTGATATTGACAGTTCTCTAAAGATAGATAGATAGATAGATAGATAGATAGATAGATAGATAGATAGATAGATAGATAGATAGATAGATAGATACAGAAGGAGCCTGTAGTGCAGACTGGTGTGGTTTTTGGTAGGTCTGGGGAGTCCCTGTGTAGCCCACACAGGGTTGCACCAGGTTCCTCGCCACCCTCCTCTCTGGCTTTGAGCTCTCTCGGCTGTCTGCTCTCGTGGTTTTCTCTTCTGTCCCCTGGGTCCACTTATTTAAACACCCTTCTTTGGCAACCATTCCTCTGGACATCTAGAATAGTCAACGTAGCTCCTGAGAATAAATCTGTCCTAGTCCTGGCATCTCTTGAGAAATATTGGCACTTTGTAAAATTATCTCCTGGGGACTTAGAGAGATGGCTCAGTTTGTAAAATATTTCCCTCACAATCATGATTTCCAATATCCACATAAAAGTCAGCCACTCCGTGCCTGTTGGTTACCCTAGCATTAGGGGTGTGGCGGAGGCCAGCCAGTCTAGCCAATCAGTGAGATTCAAATTGAGATTCATGGGGTAGAAGACCCCATGCCTTAGTTAGGGTTTTATTGCTATGAAGAGACACCATGACCATGGCAAATCTTATAAAAGAAACCATTTCAACTGGGGCTGGCTTACAGTTTCAGAGGTTCAGTCTGTTATCATGGTGGGAAACATGGCAGCATGGCAGCAGACACAGTGCTGGAGGAGCAGAGTTCAGCATCTTGATCTGAAGGCAGCAGGAGGAGACTGGATTCCACACTGGGTGGAGCTTGAGCATAGGAGACCTCAAAGCCCGCCCCCACAGTGATGCGCTTCCTCCAACAAGGCCCCACCCACTCCAACAAGGCCACACCTACTCCAACAAGGCAACGCCTCCTGATAGTCACTTCCGAATGGCCAAGCATTCAAACATGTGAGTCTATGGGGCCAAACCTAGTCAAACCTCCACACCCTGCTTCAAAAAATAAGATTGTGAGCCATGGAAGAAGACACAGTGTCAACCTCTGGTCTCCGCATGTACATATAGGCACATGCATGAGAATGCATGTGTATGCAAACCTACGTGCACATACAGAAATACACCCTCCACACACATACAAACACACACATGACAGAAACATCTATTTGTTTCTTCTGTTCTAAAGCAGAGCGGATGTCTGTTCCAGATCCTCTTTTCTCTATTTGTTTCTCAGTAATGTGCCTATTTGGCCTGATGGTGGTAAATGCATTTCTAAGTATGGTGATTAAACAGTAAACCACAAAACAAGCCACGCTTGTGTTCCTTGCCTGTGAGGGGGATGGCGGGGGAGGGGGGAGCCATTTGTTTCACAGTGACTCATAGGGAGAGGAGAAAAGATCATTTTTATTACATCCCTTCCAACCTCCAGCCTCATCTTGAGGCTGCTCTGTTATTATTTCAGACACGTGAGTCATTGGCTCGGATTATTGTATTTCGTGTATTGTTTGTCGTAACCACTTATTACTGAAATGCATCGTGATCGGAGAGCAGAGGATTGAAATAATAAGTTACTCTGTGATTTTTAAACCTGGAAGCCCACTTCAAGTTCAGAATCAGTGAATCAAGGCCACTTTTTGTTCCTGTGTAGTAATAAACACACACCCCTTGTCTGTACCCAGAAGGCACTTATCCTTATACTGACGCTTTCTCTGCACTGAACAAAGCAGAACGAGCAAATGAAATCCATTTCTTGTTAGTTAGGAGTCGTAAACTCTTCCTAATAGGAACTTTTGGTACGTGTATCTGCAGACACAAAAACTAAAAGGTGAATTTGTTTTAATATGGAAAAGATCCTCTGTCAAGCGGCCATAATATTTGCTGCGCCTTGTTAATATTGTCTTGTCTTGCTGACTTGGGGACAAACAGGGACCTCATTGCTCAATAACGAAATCCAGGTCTTATATTTGAAATGTCTAAGAAACCAGTCTCGAGGTTTTCACTCAAGGAATGATCTTTATGTCAGAGTCTATCCCATTGAGCCAACCTCTAAACAGAAATGTAAGAGTCAGTGATTCTAGGCTATCAGGAGACAATGGCAAAACATAAATTTACATCTGGTTATAAAGAGAATCATTTTATCCCTATGGGAATGATGTATATGTGTGTGAGTATATATGTGTGTATGTATATATGCATGAATATAGGCCATCTATATAGAATCATTCCATCATGTGTATAGAAGATGTGTATATGAATGCGGGCATGTGTGATCTCCATGTAATGCCCATGGAGGTCAGAGGACAATCTCAAGCATTGATCCTTGCCTTCTATCTTACTTGAGACAGGGTCACTTATATGTCAGTACAGCTGGCCTGCAGGGCTTAAGGATGGGAGTTCCTTCTGTCTCTACCTCCCTATGACCTCAGGACCACTTGAATTATAGTTGTGTGCTACAGTGACTCAGCTATATCTGGTTTTGGGAGATTCAACCTCCGTTCTTCACATACAAGAGCTATTTCCACAGCCTCTGTCTATGCACTTTGAATAGCAAAAGTCCTCTGATTTCACGGTCCTCAGATAATATCACACCCAGGAGATGGCTCCACTTTTCATGTATAAACATCAAAACACACACAAATATTTTCCCCCTGAATAGTTATTAAAATTGCTTTTAGAGGGTTGGAGAGATAGCTCAGTCATTAAAGGCTAGGCTCACAACCAAAAATCCAAAATCGCTGCCAGAACAGAGAAAAGAACTGTATACTACCACGGCAATGCCACGCCCGTCTACCTGTTCCCGGCGGCCTTTCCTTTCCGGCAGTGCACCGTGACACTCTGTACACAGGTTATCTGTGCACTTGTATCATCATAGCAGGAGTCAGACAGCTCTCGCTGCTGTTCATGACTGGAGTGAAGGCATCTCATCGTTTTAGCATCTGTCTTGTCTGGTGCCAAATTACCTAATATCTTTTATGTTCCAAAAAAATCCCCAGAATGCTTTCAGGGTCTCGTTCCCCGACTCCCCACCCTGTCTTCTCCCGTCACTTTCCAATTGAGCTTTATGAAGATGAAGATGCCCGTCTCCTGTTTTCCTTGCTGCCCTGGGCTGTATGTAGGTCACAATTCCGGAGACAGAAATAGGACTCCAAATGGTGTCTATGTCTCTGACAGCTGTATCATCATCTTGTACGAAATCCAGGCCCTCGGGGGCGGAGGCTGCACACCGCAGATGGTGCTCAGTGGAGCCCAGGGCGCCGTTGCTGAGAACGTGAAGGAGCTGTTTGTTTCTAAGGGGTCTGAGCTTGGACTGAGCATTTCTAAGATGCTCGTAAGTAGTTTGGCCGCTGAACCAAGGCTGCCAGTTGCCGTGGTGGGGTTGGCAAGCGGCCCACCCAGCCTTGCTCCTCCTGGAGTTCCATATTCGCAGTCAACAGAGTTGGCTGCCTGCTTTTCATTACCAGGACTACAGATGCTCTCGGCTTCTTCTGAACTTCGGTCTGAAGCTGTCTGTCTTGTACCAGTGCCGTTGTTTAGAAGCATGGATCCTACAGCTTTGATAAAGGGGTTACGGGGTCTTCCCAAGAGAACTTAGAACTGTCCTTGGTCACGCAGAGGTGAGAAAGGACCACTGTCACCAGGTGCCCACTATTTTATAAAGCTGAGCTGATTAAAGACCTCATCTCCTAGAGCGTCAGAGCGTGGAGGATCCCAAAGGCCTGGCAAATCCTTTCAGAGTGTGTACCTGACACACAGTAGTTCAGTGAGCTATGGAATATTCTCTCCCTGTCTTCTCTGAGGAAGTCACACAGAAGAGCAGCTCCTCAGCTCCCACATGAATTGGGTTATAGGCCTCAGCAAACTAGAGGGCACATAATAATTGAAATAATAATAATAATAATAATCCATTTTTTACCCAAATTCACCTATAAATATTCATTCCATTTACTCTCCCTATGCCATGCCTTTCCTCAACTATTTGAAAGATGACTGCATACCTCATGATACCTTATTCCTGAATACTACATTGTATGTTTCCTAAGAACAAGGGCCTCTCACGTAACAGACACATTACAGTCAATAGTGGCAAGTTTAACACTGGTCTGCTCTGGTTGGATTTACCATGGATGGTTTATTTCTGGTGGCCACACACTGGCATATTTTCAAGACTTAACACAGCGCAAGGTTTCTTTTTTAATGACACTAAAAGAAACAAAGCCAACATCTGCATGATATAAAACATGCTTTTAATGAGCCCCAAGATCTGAGTCCCTTCCATTTACTCCCAAGCTGCTGTCACAGTCTAAGGTCTGGACTTGAAGTAATTGACTTTAGGTGCCTCGTGTGGTGGCTGGGTTTGATTGCCAACTTGACACAACGTAGAATATATTGGGAAGAGAGTCTCAATGAGACATTGTCTAGATTAAGCTGGCCCAAGGGCCTGCCTGTTGTCTAGAAGGGATTTCTTAATTGGATTAATTGAAGTGAAAAGACCTACCCTAAATGTGGGCATGCCTTCCTTTCAGCAGCGTGCATTGATTCATTTCTGTCTGCTCTTGACTATGAATGCAATATGACTAATTGTTTCAAGCTCCTGTCGCCTTCTTGTCCCCATCACGATTGACGGTAATTTGCAGTTAGGAGCGGAATAAACCCTTTCTTGTTTAGGTTGCTTGTGTCAGGGTATGTTCATCACAGCAACACAAAACAAATCTAAAACACCCCCCCCTCCAAATGTATCATCCACCAGAACCTTTCACACACATGGGCCCAGATTCTGTTGTTTGTTTCATACTCAATCTCTAATGAGAAAACAGTCATTTCTGATGAGACATCTTCATGTCTCAAGTTGAAATATAAGTTCCATACTAGACCCTGGACCCCAAGCCCACAAACAATGGAAGGGCTGGGGGCATCTCATACCAGGAAAATAATTCTCTCTGCATTCTCAGGAGTATAAGAGAACTGCTATTTGCTTGGTTGTAGAGTCCCTCAGTCCTTAAGTATTTAACTTGAAGCTTTTCACTGCTTACTATCATAAAAATCAAATGTTTTGGGAAGAGTAGAAGTTCACTAAAAGTATTAATGATGCCAGTTTTTGCCTAAACCCTCAGGAGAGAAGCACAGACCCCCTTCATGCACAGCAAATAACAACTGAATTAAAGATGCATTTTTTTCCAAAGGGATGTTCTCGTCAAGTTCATGATGCTGTTACAGGATGTCGGAGACTGAGTAATCTGCAAAGAGCATAGATTCATTTCTGACAGTTCTGGAGGTCAGAAAAGCCAAGGTCAAGGGAACCTTCTTGTATTAGATGCCACGCCTCCCCGTGGCAGAAGAGAAGAGGCGAGAGAAAGGGCAATCAAAAGAGGGTTGGACTCAGTTCTACAGTAAACACATTCTTGAAGCCTGGAACTTCTGCTGGCAACATCAATCTGTTTGTAAGAACATTTCCTTGGGCTGACTTGTTAACCAAAGCCCCCCAAATCGCAGCACAGAGAGTCACTTTGGAGATTATATTTCTGACATGCTAACTTTGTGGGTACAGTCACCCCATTTCAGGAGCTCCTCGAGGTCAGAGTTTTAGATTTTTTTTTTTCCTAAGTAAAAGTCCTTTGTATCCTCACATTCTCCCTGCCAAATTCACTTCCTATCAGACTCTCTGAGGATGCTCATAGCTGCCTGGAGTTGGTGCAAACAGTGGTCTATTTTTTTTGATTGTTTTGAATCCTGTGAAGAAACATCACAACTGGATGTCAATCAAGCGGGGCGTGACAGCACTGTTTAGGGCTGTGGTTTTGCTTTTCTCCGTTTCTGCATCAGAGTTGGTAGGGGTGGTTGCAGAGGTACTGGAACTGTTCCAGATGTTGTGTCTAGTCAGGTGGCTTTCCTAAAGACAAATCCGTGTGGCCAGCAGGGATTCAGTCCCCATTACTACATCTTGGACCATCCTACCACCTTCTTAAAGTCACGGGGTATCTCTGGGCTTCTTCAGAGCAAAAGATTCTGAAAAGCCTTTGCCCCTTCAGCAAAAGGGGTTCCTGTCATGTGGCCCTTAAGAGCCAACTCTTAGCAGTATCCTTGGGGAATCCCACCAGAGGCCCGCACACAGTGAGGTGTTAGTACTCAGATGGGAGCCACACCCCCATCCACTTCTTGTTCCCAGCCGAGCTAGGACTCGCTCAGCCAATGATTCTCCTTCCCCCCCCCTCCCTCAGAAACGCCCACGCATGTTCATTTCCGTGATATAGCGCCATCTTTGGGACAAACCGACCCCACAATTGACAAATGATTCCTTGTTTGCAAGTAAATGAATGTTAAGGCTGCTTGAATGTTCCTGAGTTGTTTCACCCTGGTGGGTCCGATAGAAGTGTCATCTTCTGTGGTTCCAGAGAGGGGTGGAGCCTTGGACCATGAGTGTTTACAATGTAAAGGGCTTGTGTATATTTATTCAAACTCCAGACATTATAATCAATTATACAAGCAGGATTTCTTCCTGGTCAGCTAGCACCTCTCTTATGGGGCTTGGGCTGTCATGGTCGATGGGAGCGGGGAGTTGTCACAGAAAGCACTACAGACCACCCCAAATCTATGTTTTCTTCTTTTTAAAATTCTAATTCATCTCTTCTGTGGGTATATGTGTATGTGCGAGTGTGGGTGCACACATGCTACAGCGCACATATGGAGACCTCCCAAGCACAGCCTGGGTTCACGCCGGTCACTTTATTTGAGACAGGGTCCCTTTTTTAGTTCGGAACTGAATATACCAGGTTAGCTGGCCAGTGAGCTTCTGGGAAGTCTCCTGTCTCAGTCTCCCTTCTCTCTATAGGAGTTCTGGGATGACAAACATGTGCTACTGCATGGATTCTGGGGATCCGACCTCAAATCCTCACATTTGTCAAACAAGTTCCTCTCACTGAGCCTCATTCCCCCAGAAATTCCCCTGCCCAGAAATTCTCCCCAGAGATGAGTATTAAGTAGAAATCAGCCTCCCTCGTCAGACTGTGGATCCTAACATTGCTTCATTTCTCCTTTCCCTCTGCACCCTGCTGGCAGCTGTCGGTACCTCGCAGAGAAAATCACCCCTGCCATCCCCGTGGTCGGCGGCATCCTGTTCTTCTTTGTGATGGGGACTCTGCTTCGGACCAGCTTCAGCGACCCGGGAGTCCTCCCTCGAGCCACTCCTGACGAAGCCGCCGATCTGGAAAGGCAAATAGGTAACACTGAAACTCTGCTTTTTAGCCTTCGGCCACTCCCCACCAGCGCCAGCTCTAGAGTCGGGGACAGGCTGGGGTGCTCGCGACATGGGCAGGGTGCTGGCTGGCATGAAGAGTAGCCCGGAAGGAAGGAGCTATAAGAGGGGACTTGAGTAGAAGGTTGGGATGTGAAGTGATTGAGCTAAGATTGGGGGCACCGCAGTGCTGAGGCAGGGGCTGTGCCTCCACGCAAGAAGGCCCCCAGCCAGCAAGGTTTCCAGATGTTTCTCAGAAACTCAAGTATCCAATTCTGCTCTGCTCCAGAACCTTCGTGGTTATGGCTGCTCAGTGGGTCCTGGCACTTCCCTAGTTTCCATAATAAAAGCTAAGTTGGTTACTTTTGGTTACATTGTTGCAACAAAATATCTATCAAAGGAATTTAAAGAAGGAGGGGTTTGCTTTGACTCACTGTTTGAGGGTTGTTTTAAAGTTTCTATTGCTGCAGCTGAACACCATGAACCAAAAAGCAAGTTGGGGAGGAACAGGTTTATTCAGCTTATACTTCCACATTGCTTGGTGTTCATCATCAAAGGAAGCCAGGACAGGAACTCAAACAGGGCAGGAACCTGGAGGAACCTGATGCAGAGGCCATGGATGGGTGCTGCTTACTAGCTTGCTCCTCGTGGCTTACTCAGTCTGTCTTCTTATAGAACCTAGGACTACAGCCCAGGTTGGACTGGGCCCTCCCACATTGATCACTAATTTTAAAAAATGCCCTACAGTTGGATCTTAAGGGAACATTTTCTCAATTAATATTTCCTCCTTTCAGATACCTCTAGTTTGTGTGTCAAGTTGGCCTAGGACTAGTCAGCACAAGGGTGCGTCCATCATAGTGGCAGGAGCCTGAGGTAACTGGTCATAGATCCTATTGTATCTGCTATTGGGAAAGAGAGAGATGAATGATGGTGTTCATCTTGATTTCCCGATCCATTCAGTCCTAAACCCCAGCCTACAGAACAGCATCTTTTAGTGTGTGTGTGTGTGTGGGGTGTCTTTCTACCACAATTAATACACCTAAGACGATTCCTTACAGACAGTCCCAAAGACTTGTCTCCTAAGTGACTCCAGACCCTATCAAATTGATGATCAATATTAAGCCACCATACAGGGCAAAGTTATATCTTAGCCCGTCTCATTTATGCAGCCTAGGATCCAGGATTTCTTTCATTTACACCCCAAAGCAGTACCTACCAGTAACATGTGCTGAAATTAATAGCTTTATTTTCCTTTGAATCTAAAGCCTGAAGTTAGAATTTACAGAAATCCAGTTTGAAAATCTAAAACAGACCCTGATATCTTCACACCACCACCGTTAGAAGTACGGAGAACCTTTTCTAGATAGTAAACACTCGGTGTGTCTCGTGGACGTATGGCTTTGCTAAAGCATACCAGCAAGCTAGATAAGAATAGCAGTCGGCCGTTGGTGACTCGAAGTGTAGACAGAGACTAGGGCTGGAAAAACCAGCGTGGACTCCTTTCCTGGTTCCCATCACAGTCTCCGCTCAGGCAGCAGAGGATTGCTTTGCTACAGATACAGGTGTGACCAGACCTGGAACTGTTCTTTCATTTCCCAAGGTGGACACAGAGCTGCGCCTTCCTCTCAGCCTTTGCTCCATCCTCCATGCCTCTCATCCCTTCCTGTCTCTCACAGGAGGTGGCTTTCAACACTGGGAGGAGGAGTTCCCTCCTGCTGCTCTGTGGACATCTTGTTTCCTGAGTAGAGAAGAGAGGAGATGGGGGTTGGGGGTCTCAGGGGAAAGAGCACCCTTCTCTAGCCACTGTGTCTTTGGACTCCAGGACAGGGAGTGTTAGTTCATTACTGAAAACCTTTCTTTTATGGCACGTTGACCATTTTTTAGGCCTAGGAATGGCTATCATGGAACTTGCTCATATCTATGTAACTCTGCATTTTAGTAGAGGAAGTAGAATAGAGGAAAACGCAGAACAAAATCAATGAGGCTAGACGTCAGTTCTTTGAAAAGATCAACAAAATTGGCACATCTTTTCCTTTAATGATGAGAGAGAAAGACAGACAACAGGCAGGCAGGGAGACAGACCGACAGACAGACAGACAGACAGACAGACGGACGGACGGACAAACGAAAAGGAGTTGTTAAAATCAGAAGCAGATGGATTTCCACAAATGGTGTATGAAGAGCTGGGAATACATGAAAAGAATCTTAACACCTTCAGTCATTAGGGGGATGTGACTCAAAATGACAGTGATACTCCCATAAGTCCCACCACTGGAATGACCATGATTTAAAAAAAAAAAAAAGTTAAGGATATAGAAAACCTAAAATGCTTACTCATCGCCAGTGATGTTTTGAAAAACAATCCCTCAAAAATATTGAAAAAGCTGGACACAGTTGCCACATGACTCAGAGATTCCAACTCCTAAGTATATAGCCAAGGAAAACAATAGGATTTACTTTCTCATAAAGACTTATACCTGGTGACCAGAAACAGAGCAGAACCCACACATTCATCAATGGGTGATTTGATGACTATCATCTTATACATCAGCACATACACAATAGAATCCTATTGGCAATTTGAAAAAAAAGAAAAAAAGTCACACATTACTATATGCTCCATGGATGAGTCAAGAGCACGGCACTAAGTGAAAGAAACCAGACATACGAGACTCCGTTTATATCATAAAGACTAAGAGACAAATCTCTAGGAAGAAGAAGCAGAAGAGTAAAAGATCCTGGTGTAGGGATAAAAGTGCATTCTTTTCATTATACCCGCCATGAGGTAGAGGGCTGAGGTGACACATAAAGCCTAAAATTAGGTCAAGGTGATGGCTGCCCAATGCAGCAAATCCACTAGGAATTACAGGTCGTGCACTTCAGTGGGTCACCGTTGTAGTTTGTAAATTACACTTCAGTAGTGTGATTTTTTTTTGTTTGTTAGTTTAAGGGAAGGAGGGGAGAATAGAGAGAGGGAAGAAGAAGCCACTGGGATGTGGGTTGTACTCTAGCTCACTCATTCCCTGGCTGTGTGACTTTAGACCAGGGCTTACTTTCCTCAGCATGTGCCCCTAGGTTTTGTCTATACAATAGGGGCAAATGGTATGCGTCTTGTGAGGCAATTGCCAGGACCCTAGAGCTCAGTAAAGGATGTTATATTTACCTGTCTTTTTTTAAGTTCTCTTTTTTTCCCCACTGAGTAGTGTCTTTCCCTTCCACACACTCATCAGAGTTCTCATCAGAGGCTACCTGAAGGATGAAGGGAAGGAATTCACAGGCAGAGCTGGGCACTGTGTCCCCACCCCTAAACCTGAAGTGGGTTCAGGCATACAGTTTTCTTCCTCATGGCTGTGACTCTTGCCGAGGACTCCTGTATGCTACTTAGCTTTCGAAAATAAGATTTTGTTTTGGTGAAATCTTAACATTTATTTTGTGCTCTCTGGCGGGAGAAAGAAAATGAAAATTTGGGTTTAAAAGAAATTATTTTTATTATTAAGGCTATTAATTCTAATTACCTGTTTATAGCTTGTGCATAGAAAAGCTTGTTAAGAGCCACATGAGTCATTTATTGAGGGTTTGCCAAGGATTTGAACAACCATGCTCCACCCCACCCCCACCCCCTAGGCTTCTGCAGAGGCAGGGGCGTTTAGGGGGATGGGGAGGGCTTCAGAGCCTGCTCTGAAGCTCTTAAAAAAAATGCCACAAAATTCCTTCTTCATAAAAATGTCCCGAATAACACAGGTTACAAAACCAGAGACATTAAGGAGCATCGGGGGTCCGAGGAAGGTCATAGAAAGGTCACCACGGGCTTCCATGGAAACCTCACAGCTTGGGTTCGTCCAAGAACAATCAGTACCAAGTGACTGATTTTGGGATTAGAAAACAAACAAAGACTGACCCACTGTCCTACAAATCTCAGGATATAGCAACTCATTTCTACTAGGAACAGGCCTTCCAGTGGTAGAAAGAGAGGAGTGCTCAGGCCTGGTCCCTGAAGTCATCTCTGCCCTGGAGTCTCTCTATGATCCCAGAGCTGCCAGGACCAGGAAGATCCTTCTAAAGAGCAGGTGATAGACAGCCCGTGAACCTGGCCCATTTAACATCCTCCCTGGGGCACAGTAGCCCAAATATTAAACGTGAGGTCAAACCATTGCTGGACGGCGTTGGGATGGGATCTAAGGAAGCTGATGGACTTTAATGCTTCCACAGGACTGGGGCTGTAGCTCAGCACTTGCCTAGGATGTGTGATACCTGGTGGATGGGAGATGAGGAGGAGGAAGAGGAGAGGTGGGGGGGGGATGCTCCACCTGTCCCCTGCTGGGATCCTCCCCCATCCCATTTCTCCCCCCTGCCATTCTTCTTTCTCCTACTTCTCCTCCCAACTCCCTTCCCCCTCATTTGACCAAACTATCTATCAAGTCTTATCACTGTGGGTAAAACTGTTAGGAGGTGCGGTAAGACACCCTAAAGCAGGAATCCTTAGCTGGGTCCCACACCCTCCCCATGAGGTCCCAGGGGTTTCCCAGGACCACTGAAAGGGCTGGCCACTGCTATGGCTTGCTGGAGTTGTTCTCCAGTGACATTGTTAGTCTGTTAGTCCATTTTCCCTGGAATTCAGTGTCACTGATGGATTTTGCTAAAGAAAGTCATTTCTGAGGTAGGGATGCAGCTCACTGACAAGAGGCACTGCATCGTGTGCGTGACCGGGTTCAATCCCCAGTGCCGGGGCAGGATGCTTCTGGGAACATGTTTGCCGATTAAAGACTTCAGCCAATTTCCTCTATTGCCATTGAGCTGATTCCAATGTTTTCCTCTTCATATTTATTTTATTAAAGTTATTTTATTGGAGCAATGGCTTTTCTGAATAAAATTCGAAATGAAATTTTTATCAAGACTCTTTAATACTGTGAAACACACACTGTTAAATTTTCTTTCAGAATTATTCTTTTTTTTTTTTTGAAGGGTGCATGCGTGTGTGTGTGTGTGTGTGTGTGTGTGTATGTGTGTGAGTGTGTGTGTATGAGTGTGTATGTCCCAGAACAAGCACCAGAAATCTGCCTGCTCGGGTTCCTCTGTACTAGAATTGTAAGCATGCACCACCATGTACCACCATGCACTACCTTATACCAATATGTACCACCATGCACCACCATACACCACCATACACCACCATGCACCACCATACACTACCATGCACCACCATGTACTACCATGCGCCACCATGCACCACCATGTACTACCATGCACCACCATTCACCACCATGTACCACCATACACCATCATGCACCACCATTCACCACCATGTACCACCATACACCATCATGCACCACCATGCACTAACATGTACTACCATGCACCACCAAGGACCACCACACACTAGCATGCCTGGCCCTCTCCCGACCCAGATTTTATTTGTTTGTTTGTTTTCTTGCTTATTTAGTCAGGTTACTAACATAGGGCTGGCCGAATCCTTTTATAGTGACTGACCCGCGTGTGCCTCCTGAGAGTAGAAGTCCTCACTCAGCCTATGCCCGTCAGCTTCATGACCTTTTACCTGGGTGTTGGTGATCTGAACTCAGGGCCTTCTACTTATATGACACTTTAATCACTGGACCATCTCCCCAACCCCAGAACTGCTATTTCTACAGGGACAAGCTTTATTGATGATTTAATTTTTTATCACGTGACCTGGAGGGCATTGGAGTTCTTTATAGCCACCTTTTAGTTTCATTTTGGGTTGATTAGATCTATTGATAATATCTACCATGAGACTGGCCTAAAACATGCTTGCTTCATTTGTGTATTTATTTATTTGCATATTGACTATCTATTGGCTGTGATTGGTCTGCAGTGAAATCTGCTACTCTGTATGCTGGTACTCTGTGTACTGAGTACCAGTTATTCTTACTGTTACGGAGTCACAGACTGGCAAGCTCCAACTGGCAGGTGTCATAGGTGAGTGTTTTGACAATCGTTCACCAATCTTAGAAGGCAAGGGTTTTTTTGGTTTTGGTTTTGGTTTGGTTATTATTTTTGTTTTGGCTTGTCTTTTGGCTATCTCCTCAGGTCTTATCTTCCTGATGAACTCCCAAGTCCCCACAAACATTTGACAGGTCCCTAGAGCTCAATCTGAAACGAAGTTACCCCTATCTCCGAGGTTCTGCCTCCTGCATCCTCTCAGACCTGCTCGTCTCTGCCCAGCTCTCGCCAGGGTCTTTGAGGTGCCAGCAGGAACATTTCAGACTGTCACCTACACACTAGCTCAGGTCACCTACACACCAGCTCAGGTCACCTACACACCAGCTCAGGTCACCTACACACCAACTCAGGTCACCTACACACCAGCTCAGGTCACCTACACACCAGCTCAGGTCACCTACACACCAGCTCAGGTCACCTACACACCAGCTCAGGTCACCTACACACCAGCTCAGGTCACCTACACACCAGCTCAGGCACTTACCTGGGTCCGGCGACCAGAACATCCTTTGTGCAGTCAGGGTGATGCTCTTGTATCTTTCTCATTACCTGACTGTCTCGTGGAGGCGTCACGCTGG
The DNA here is from genome assembly GCA_036184795.1 of Tokudaia tokunoshimensis. NCBI lineage: Eukaryota > Metazoa > Chordata > Mammalia > Rodentia > Muridae > Tokudaia > Tokudaia tokunoshimensis. The sequence goes on from BTHU01000006.1 coordinate 79,251,670, forward strand.
GTTTTCCCACATTGCCGGGTTTTCTCCTCAGCAGCCGCCCTATAATTTCCAGGTGACACTAACGGCCCTGCTTTATGTGTGAGAAAAAGAAAGTGATTTGCGGAAGGAGGTCAGTTGGCCAGAGCCCTGAACCAGTGCAGGTCCATAAGTCATCCCTCCCTACACTCTTAGCTGCTTCCGAGTCCTGCCACATCTTGAAACCAGGGAGACAGGGCTTGGGTGGGACATTTCTGGACTTATTCAAATACACAACATTTCCCTTTTTCCTGGATTCCATTCTCTCTCTCTTCCAAGACTGGCACCCATCACCCAGCCCTTGCCTTCCTGCCTCCTGAGCTGACTTTCTCCATCTTATCTGCCACCCAGATGGGTACTGGGTTGGCATCTCATAGCTCCCAAAGCCCTACATTAAGTGGGCAGAGAATGATATTCTGTAGGCAGACTCCAGACATTTCCTGTTGCCATCTGGGAGCTGCCTAAGGATCCTGGCTGTGTAATGTGATGGTTATGTCCCTGCTGTGTACGTGTTTGTGGTGTTTGTATGTAAGGCAGAGCCAGGGAGCCCACCATATCTGAATGAATTTCTGGGAGAGACAAAAGAATGCTTTTGAAGAAAACAGCATCCTAGGAAGAAAAGAGGGAGAAACTAGATTCCTTGTTGTAGAGAAAACTCTAGAATGATCTACTGCGTACAGATTCGAGGGAAGGAGAGGCAGCCAGTCTCCCACATGAATGCAGGGCGGAGGATCAGAATGTCAAAATTCTTGATTGTCTCTCAGAAAATACCCAGAGCTGGGAACCAGATGTCACAACTCAAGAGTGCAGCATTTGGGGTAAATTCCACAGGATTTTAAGAGTCTAGCTACAGGGAAGGGAGGAGAAATAATTTTGTATTTTCATAGGATTTGGAAGGGTGTGTGGTTTTCATCCAGGGCATTGTGGGAAGCCTGTATCATTTCTTCTTCCTATAGACAGTTCAACAGCACGGGACAGAGTGAGCACTGCCATGGAACCCTGTTTCTGAAGCACTTGCCTTTGCTGGTTTCGAAGGTTGTTCTGTGTAAGGAGGGCTCAGGGTGGTGGCTTCTACTGGTTGCTACGGAAAGCCATCTGGCAGCTCATCTCTTTTAATGGGGACTTGTTATACAATCATCTCCTCCATCCTCTGGATAACGTTGTGTGTCAGAAAGCAAGTCGCCATTCCCTCCAAGGAGAGCGTGAGGCAAGGGGTTCTGTTGAAATAAATGAGAGTACACTTTGGTTCTCACACTGACTTGAGCTAAGATGTCCAAAACCTTCAATCTACATAGATATTCCAATAGTTACAGTATCCCCATCCTAAATCAATGATCTGTCTCTCTTTCCTTTCCTCCCCTCCCCCTCCCTCCCCTCCCTTCTCCTCTCCTCTCCTCTCCTCTCCTTCCCTCTCCTCTTCCCTTTTTTCTCCTCCCCTCTTTTCCTCTCCCCTCCCCTCCCCTCCTCTCCCTTCCCTTCTCTGGTTATAGAACTGGGGTTTGAATCTAGGCCCTCACACAACTGGCCAAATGTTCAAACATCGAACTTCAACCCCAGAATGGTTTTTACTTTTTTGAGCCATGGTCTCAACAAAGTTACCCTGGGTGGCTTTGAACTCACTCCAAAGTCTAGGCTGGCCTTGTACTTATCATCTTCCTGCTTGAACCTCCATAGCTGCTGGGATTACCACCTGGACCACCAATCCTAGATCTGAATCTCTTTCTTAATAGAGATTGAGATTTCTCTCGCACACGGGCCCCGGTGTATAGATGACTTTCTTTAGGGTGAATCGCCCAACTCCTCTGTAAAAGCAATATTAGTTCATATTGGAAAAGAGGAAGAAGACTCTCTTGGTCTCACTAAGCCAAATTCACTGTCTTGACAGGCAGTGTGAGGTCAGCCCAGTGTGGCCATTCAGCGATGCTGCCACGCTTTGCTGAACAACAGAAGCGTGTATTAAACCAGTTTCCGTCCACAGGACCATGAACGAGGGAGAGTAGTGGAATAGTCGGGGCTGGGAGATGTCTTCGTGGGATAGAGAGGGCATGATGTGAGCCGAGGAAGAGGATGACTATGTGGTACGGAAGGGACAGATGGGACCACATGTGGATCAAGAGCATAGTCAGCCAACTGTCCGGAGTACACCAGCGAAAAGAGACTTTTTACTTGCTGCACCTGTCGCCCTCCCAGCAGGGTGCTATTCAGGCCTGTAGCCTACATCATAGAGCATCCCCACTGATGGATGTCCTGGACAATTCTGTTAGTGGACCGATGGGTAAACTGAGGCCCAGAGAAGAGGGATGAATCTTCTCGTGCTCACAGAGAGATCATCGGTTAGGATCCTGGGACCCTTGTGCTAAGGTCTGACGCTGAAGCTAAGTATTGTTTTCCTCTCCTTTGATTCTTTTGGCTCAGAAAGAGATTATACACAGTAAGGGGGGGGGGCGCCATCACTGTCAGCCAGGAGCTATGAGAAATGCAGAGTCTCAGGCCGGACCCACTCCTGTGTCAGAATCTGCATAAACTGTACCAAGGTAGCAGGAGAGTTATGGGTACTCAGAAACATAACCCTCAGGCTGCCACTAACAAAACACCTCGTGACGTTCCTTTCCAAACGACAGCCTCTCCCACTCCATCTAAATCCTCAGCACTGAGAGTTTGCAGGAGTCTGCCTAACTGTATTGAACATTTGGCCCTGATAGACCTCCCTGCCTGCAGTGCTGTGGGATCTCGGCCTGTTCTTCCCTATTATTGAGATGACTCAATTGGGAAAGTGCTAATAATGTAAGCAAGAAGATCCAAGTTCAGATCCCCAGCACCTGTGTAAAAAAAGCTTGGTATCACGACAATGCAAGCCTACAACACCAGCGTTGAGCAGGAAGGACACAGGGCAGGAAGATCCCTGATGTTCATTGGCCAGCCTATCTAGCCAATCAGTGAACTCTAGGTTGAATCAGAGACCCTAACTTAAAAGAAATAAGGTGAAGGAAGGCAGCTGTCGTGAACTCTGACCTTTATCTCACTCCCAGGAGCACACAACCACATGTACGCTTATCCACATAACCACAGTAATAAATGCCTACTCTTTGCATAGTGTCTTAAGGATCCCAAAGTCTGTTTATTTGTTATTAGGAAACTATCTGTTCATGAACACAAGATCCTGATTCCCAGCCCGGCTGCTTTATAACTTTGAAGAATGTCTTGGCTTCTTTGAGCCTCGATTTTGTTGTCTACTGGAGGTACACCTACTAAGTGCAGAGATCCGTCACGGTGCGGTCATTCTAAAGTGAGGCCTGTCTGTCTCCATCTCCGTGGCTTCACTGTGCAAATCTGGAAGCAAACACTTGGGGTTATTGTAGCCCCTTGAGCTGCTCACAAGGAGAGAAGTGTGTGCTCTGCTCCCTCACTTTAAAATGCAAAGCTGCATGTGCACTCGCAGAAATGCAACAAACAAGTGGCGGGTTCTGCAAAAGAGGTGAGCTATTTAAAAAACTCACTAGTGTTACTATCATTAGTGTTTCAACTGACATGTTTCAGAGGAAGAAGCAAGGTAAGAAAGAAAAAAAAATAGCCTTTTTGAGCGGAGGGCTGAGTTGGTCAGGGAGGCTTCCTTGGGAAGCCAAAGATAAGATTCATTTAAAAGTCAGCAGGGCAGCACACTGCGCAAAGTTGCCCTGGAACAGTGATCTGATTGCCAGTGCACAAGAGCAGGGAGGAGGGAGATGAGGTTGGCTCCCAGGGCGCGATGCCCTTCCGGGAGGCTGGTTAGCGGAGCGAGCAGGCTCTCTGTGCTAGGAATACTCATCTGTCCCAAGGGCAGGGGTGTTGTACCTGGCAGACCAGGAAAGCATGACACCTGTGAGGACAGAGGGAGTGGAGTCAGGTAGATCTGAGGCTCATGGGGGTGGGGATTCGGGGGAGGGCGTGGAAAAAGCAGGTGGGTCCACCATGGTGGAGAGAAACACTAAACACTTGTCACAGAGAAGCAGAGACAGCAACCAGAGAAGCGTGGGGTCCTAACAGACAGGGAGCTGCCTCCATAGAGTGTATCCTTATGAGCGCCCATGCTTTGTGGATGGAGGAGAGGTAGGCTCAGACCTTCACCAAACAAAATGCTCATCTCTCCCTGATTTTCTCTGTTACTGTGCAAATAAACGTGTCAGGGCATCTATTAGAAGTCTGAGGTCAGCTTCCATTCAAAGCGAGGGGAGGGAGACAGGGTGTGGTTTGCAGCGGGGAGGAGACTTCTGTCTCAGTTCCACACACACTGAAGAAGTGCGGAATTTCCTGAGGAGCAGTATTAGGGTCATCAGGTAGAAAAAAAAAAAAGATCAGGGATGAGGGGCATCCTGGTTAAACCAACCCAGGGCTCTAACGCCAGTCAGGCCAGGGTTATCAATATTCGCTGGGGTGATCAGGACCCCACCAGATATTGTATATCCAGATATGGCAGTGTTCCGGATAACCTGGCCTAGCAGGATTCATGTTAAGTGGGGAACAACACAGAAAATGAATCAGGAGCCCAGCTGTGTTGAGAAGACATGGCTAGAATTTGGACAAGGGAAGAATCCTTGTCGCCACAGATGCCCTTAAACCATCTAAGGGGCTCCGATGCACCAGAGTGACCCCTTACAACACCTCTGGATCCTCCGATCCTCCTCCGTGAGGTGTTGTCTGTGGGGAGCCTACATCTGCTACACTCTCACCAAAACTCTGCCACACTCACTCGACTCTGAAGCTGTCGGCTGTCATACCATGCCTCACTTACTTCCCAACGATGGACCCCTGTCCTCCCTTCTGTGAAGTCTTGAACTGGAGAGTAGGGTTGCTATCAGTTAAACAGCGGGGTCCTGGACCACTTCCAGATGAAAGGTTTGTGTTTCCAGTAGATGTGTTCTGAGGCTTAGCGTTACCGCGGGAGCCCATGCGTACTAGCGCCCAGTGTGTGATCCAAAGCTAGATGTGAGCGCCCTACGAATGGCTTGTGCCCTGCAGTCAGAGGCAAGAAGCCACCTAAGGAGAGAGGACAGTGGTGCTCAGGGTAGTAAGACCTGGGAACAGTGAGCCATCCTGACAGGGCATAGGAAAACAATTCCTTGGTTTTCATTTATCCAGAATTTCCTTCCAAAGCACCAATGGAAGGCTTTGAGCTCACATAGGCCAACAGAAGATGGTTACCTCTATGAAAGCTATGGGTGACCACTCTCTAAAAGGAAGGCGGATACATGCCAAGTTACAGGACATCATAATTTGGAGTGTGTACTTTCACTTGTTGGTGTATGTATACATTGTATCTGTGTGTGTATTCTGATGCATACATTTTGTGTATGTGTATGTGTGCATGTGTGTATTATGGTACATACTTGTGTGTGTTCTGGTACACACTTGGTATATGTGTTCTGGTGTACACTTGTGTGTGTGTGTGTATGTATGTGTGTGTTCTGGTACACACGTGTGTGTGCATGTATGTGTATGTATTGTGGTGCATACTTGTGTGTGTTCTGGTGCACACTTGAGTGTGTATATGTTCTGGTACACACTTGAGTGTGTATATGTTCTAGTGCACACTTGAATGTGTGTATGTGTGTGTGTGTTCTGGTACACACTTGTGTGTGTGTGTGTGTGTATGTGTGTATAAGGTCAGTCTTGAGTGTTGTTCATCAGCATCTACCCACCTTAACTCTTGAGACAGCGTCTGTCACTTGGCCTGGAGTCTGGCTCCTCAACTTGCCAGCAAAGCCCAAGGGTCTTCCTGTCTCTGCCTACCCAGCACTGGGATTACAAGGGAGCAGTCCTGTGCTGGTTTCTTTACGTGGGTTCAGTGGCTCAAACTCCGGCCCTGGTGTGTGTGTATATTAATTACTTTATTGATTGAAATATCTCCAGCCCTGGAATATGTACATTTTTTTAAAAATCTGTGTCTGTTTAAGGATAGAAACTTGAAGTCCAACAGTTCTTAAATAAGTTGGTTTTTACACTCAGTAGAAATCAGCAAACCAGAACAAATCTGTGACCTTCCTGACACTGAAACACAATACACTTTTCAACATACAGAGCAGTGTGCCCTCTAGAAATTCAACCAAGTCACAGGCCCAATAGCCTACTCTCTAGTACTGAGATTTAAAATTTTTAAGTAACAAAGCAAAAATAATTTTAATATTTTATTTCATATCCCAAATATTATCACTCCAATTTGCATTCAATATTTTAAAACACTAATATAATACTTTATTCATACTCTTTTTTTTTTTTAACTGAGTCTTTCAAATCTGGTGCATATCGTGTACTTACAGACCAGACTAAGATTCAGCTTGAAGGACAGAGTTACCAAGCGCAGACACTCTGGTTCACAGGGGGCGTGAGAGCAGATGTCTCTACAGGCCCCATGTTGCTTCCGGAGTTTGTTTCTCCAACTTGAAGGCTTCTGCAGCATCCCGATCTTGCTAATGAGGGTCTTTAATTACAGCGGATGATAGCCAATGAACCACTCAGCTCATTAGCTTCAGGCATAGCAGGCTGGGGCAGAGACAAGCCTTAGCTTCATTGTTTGTTTCCTCATTAATGCAGTGACTCATCCAACCTGTGTTTACTGGATGCTTACTAGGTAGTAGGCTCTGTGAAGATAGCCAGTTATCTCTTCAACAAGCTTCTTTTGTTTTGTTTGTGTCTATTTTTACTGATACAAAGTTATAAACAATGAGACTGACTTACCTGAGGAAACTCAGCACCATTGTTCAAGAGTATGGCTAAAGCCCATGCCATTTGACTAGACCAGTGGTTCTCGGAACTTTCCTGTATTGCATATAAATCAGAATCGCAATAACAAGAGGCCTCGTTAACCATAGGTGGCAGACTGGGATGCATCTCAGTGTGTCTCAGCTCTACGAACCCGAGTTTAAGCTAGGCATCTGGGGCTGGTAAAGATGGTTCAGCAGTTAGGAATCACTAGCTGCTTTTGCAGGAGACCTAGGTTCCATGTCCTAGTTACACAGTAGCCTCTGTAACTCCAGTTCTGGGAAGTCTGATCACCTCTTCTGGCCTCCACAGGTACTTCCTGCATATCACACACACACACACACACACACACACACACGCACGCACACACAAACCCTTACACTTTTTTTTTTCAAGCTAGGAATAATGATACATGCTTGAAATCCCAGACCCAAGAAGACTCAGACAGATGACTCCTTAGGACTTACTGGCCCACCTTGCCCGGTCTGCTTGGTAAACTTAAGACCTTCTATAGATATATGAAGCGATTAGCATCTGAGAAACAACAGCTGAGGTTGTCTTCTGGTCCCTACATGTGTGTGTGGAGGGGGGAGGCGCTAAGTCAGGGAACAGTCTGCCTTGCTAACAAGTCCCATGTCCAGAGGCCAACACTTCTAGAACCTCTGTACTGATGTGGTCTCCTTCAAGGTCTTCTTCTTCTTTTGAGGAAGTCTACAAACCTGCAGACAGCCAAGCTGCCCTGTAGAATCAACAACCACACGATTCACATCTCAAAGGGTCCCTTTGAGTAGGCAGCTCACCTCCCCGGTAAGACACAGGTGTAGCACACCACTTGGAAATTCCTTGAGAAACTTACAGAGGGACAGTGGGGAAGGAATGAGCCAGGTGGCCGCATAGCATCTCTGCCTCAAGGACCCTCTCAGGTCATGACCTCACCAACCCCTCTGTGATCGATGTCAGTGACAGGCCTAGTTCCCTGTGTTCTAGCCACTCCCTTGTCTAAGCTACAAGTACAATAGGGCCCCTGCATTGCAATGCTACCAGCAGTTGAGCAAGGTGACTTTCTTCCGTCTCTTAGATCATCATTGTTTCAAGAGAGACCTCTGACTGGGCAGATGGCAGTCACAGGACTGACTCCCCAAAGCCACTGTACCTTTATGCCTTAAACAACTCAAAAGCAAGTTCAGACAATGGATGTACCTTTCTCCTTTTATTAAAAAAAAAAATCATTTTCTTTTACCAGCACATGACAAGATTTGGGTGCTGACTCTAGTAATGACACTGTGAATGCCAACAGAAAGACTGAGTTCATAGAAATGGAAAGAGACTAGGTTGGATAGCTAAATGACCTGTATTTGTAATCATGGCTGTATGTGAGCAGGAAGTTCTCTAACACCCCTGTCCCTCTTGCAATAATGCCATCTGTCCTGTGTCTGGACACTCTTAAGAACCATAAGGAGACTGCAGAATGAATACAAAATGCTTCTCACTTATGTGAGAAAAAAATAATGTCATGATATTTAGTGAATATGGTCCTGCTGGCTCTTTAGTTAAGAAATCAGTTACTGCCAGTTCACCAGTTTATGCTTGGCCCTATCTTAGGCAAATAAAAGAATCAGGACTGGAAAGATGCCTCAGAAGTTAAGAACACTTGAGGCTCTTCCAGAGGACCAGGGTTCAATTCCCAGCACTGACGTGGTGGGTCACAACTGTCTACTCTAGTGCCTGGGGCTCTGACTCCCTCATCTGGACTTTTACCACATATGTAATATGCAAATATACATGCCAGCAAAACCCTCACACACATAAGTAGTGGTCATTAAAAACTTTACATAGAAGAATCAAAAGAACTGTAGCCGAGTGGGGGATGGGAGAGTTGCATTCCTGAGGAACACAATTAGCCTTAAAATAATCGTGGGAAGTGCTTCTGGGGAGGGGGTGACTCAGATGACAGAGTGCTGACCTCACCAGCCTGAGCACTTGGGTTCAATCCCTAGCCATCTAAAAACTCCGGCAAGGCAGTACCTTCTTATAACCTCAGGGCTAGGAAGACAGAGACAGGACTATCCCTGGGGCATCCTGACCAGCCAGCCAGCCACAGTGAGCTCTAGGCTCATCAAGAGACCCAGTCTCTACAAAACTAAAGAGATACTCAGTATCAGTCTCTGGTCTCCACACCCATGTGTACACATAAACATATAAGAGCACACACATGCGCACAGACACACATACACATACAGACATGCATAAACATATACACCCATCATGCACACACACACACACACACACACACACACACACACACACAGAGGCACGCCAACAAGTACTGCTCGCAGCTTCAACACGTTACCAAATAATTCTTCGTGGGGAGGCCAGTCCTAGAAATTTGACAATAAAATCATTTTACAATGTTTCTAAATGTCCCCTAAGAAGGGAAACCACCCTGGGGGTTAGGTAGTGATGTCATCTGATGAGGGCTGGGAGGCATGAGCCTAAGAGAAGACCAAGAAAGATTAAACAGGAAGATATCTGGAAAAAAACAAAGCTGAGCTCGATTCGGGGTGACAGGAAGGACATGTGTTGCCCCAGGAGATGGAGAGGAAGGGGGAGCTGTTATCTCAGAATACGAAAATGCTGAGGATGATAGATACTCAGACGGGAGTCCCATGGCTGCTGATGGAGGTGTCCCCAGGGAGAGGCAATAATGAATGAGTCTGAGGAGTGGGTAACAGGATGTAACTGCTCAGGGCCGATATCAGCGATCAAGAAGGCAGTACAAGGAAAGAGAGGGAATGGGTAACATATATGTATCATGTGCTGTAAGTCAGACAGTGCTTGAATGGTTCTCCTGTCATGTCCATTAAACCCATGGAACAACCTATGAGCAGCCCATAAAGTCATTTCAGTTTATACAGTCGGGGAGATGGAGGCCTGGAAGGGACAAGCAGCGGCTCCTCTTTGGGAAGTGGAAGTCATGCCTGGCTGCCTAATTTTCCTCTTGCCTGCTGTGCTAAGCTGAGCTTTCAGGGTTGATAGGGAACAGGTCTGGAATGTAGGTGGCCGTGCAAGATCCGAAGGAAAGGAGGCTCCTACTCTGCCTAGGTCAGGATTGCAGAGTTCACGGGAGAGACAGCCTGGGAAAGCTAGAGGGAAGAGGTCTGCATTTACAGCTTAGTTCAGGTGTCCCTGAGGCTGAAACAGGGGTGGGGACAGAGGATGTGAGAGGTGAAACATCTGAAGCAGCCAGAGCAGGTCACGGAGGGACAAGTCAGGGGACTCTGCTGCTCATGGCCAGGATCTGTGTAGGTGGCTTGGCCACCCCAGTAGAGTCCTCACCTTAGAAGACACTGCCCTATCACGAGACTAAAAGAGACGGATTAGACCCCAGGGACCAGCCTGATGCTGCTTCTGGTCCCAATCTGTATCAGTAGACGAAGATTTCTCTCTCTCTCTCTCTCTCTCTCTCTCTCTCTCTCTCTCTCTCATTTGTTTTTTCGAGACAGGGTTTTTCAGTGTAGTCCTGGCTGTCCTGGAACTCACTCTGTAGACCAGGCTGGCTCAAACTCAGAAATCTGCCTGCCTCTTCCTCCCAAGTGCTGGGATTAAAGGAGTGAGGTATGATTAATTCAGCAGGAAAAGGATAGGCTGGAGACAAGCCAAACAGACAGGAGACCCCAGCAGAGTTCTGGCAAGTCAGGAAAGGGTCAGTCAATGGCTCTAGAGAGCACAGAGCACCATGTGCTCTCAAGACTGGCAGAGTTGTCTGTTCTTATGGGAGGCAAAAGACACCTGATTTGTGCCCATGTGAGGCAGCTCATCCCTAAAGGCTTGTTCTACACAGATGCCTGTAGATGGACAGACATTGGGAGGGCAGGGCTGGAAGGGATTTGCATACTCAACAGGGCTGAGGGATTGGATATGTCCAAAGTGATTGGCGTTAGTGTTTAGAATGAGAGAGGAGCTAAATGCTACTCTAGGGGTGGGGGCATCATTTTTTCTCATATGCAAATCTAGTTCTAGAAATATTCTCTTTGTGGTATGTGAGGGGTTTGCTGCTTTCTTCCTATGGGGTGTGTGGTCCATGCCTGCAGCCTTCCTAAGGCCATTACCATACTGCAGAGATAAGTAAGTGTGAGAGGTCTGGCCCTGGGCTCCGAGGGCAAACCAATAGAAAGGAACCAAATACCAGTGTAGGGCTTCTGTTATGCAGACCTCACAGTGCTGGCTGGCATCAGTTAGCACCACTTTTCTCTGACAGCCTACTCAATAATGCATAAATACTGATCTTCACAAATTTCCATTAATGCTTCTGATTGCATGGTAGTGCTATTCACATAATGCGAGCTATGAATGCTGGCCATACATGGTACACTAAATTTTCTAGCTGAAACGTGACCATAGCAGAAAGAGGAGAATTCAGTCTTAGTAAAATAGTCTACCTGGCCTATCTATCCAGTGTATTCTCCCACGTAAAATTTAATCAGTGTTTATATTGTCGAAATGCTTCACTTTGGTTCCGGATAAATCTTAACACGTGACAAGGCACTTTAGTTCAAACAGCCAAGAGCTGTGTGTGGCCAGAGGCCACCTCAGTGGACAGTGATGATCTAAGTAAGCCCTTTGTCTTAGAGTCCAGGAAAAATGTTGGCTGTTACTCTGAACTTGCGGGTGGGTTAGTCACGTGCCCCAGACCAAGGTCATCTGAACAAGATGCTATTTATGGTCTACTTCCCACCTCAGCCAGGCTTCATTACAAGAGCGAAACTATTTAACAGGCATTTATCACCGAGGGAGGCCACAGATGGGCCATTTATTGACAGGAGCAACCAATCCAAAAGGCTGACATCCAGCCATTCCTGAATCTGGATGAAAACAAACAGAAAAGGAGTCCAAGTTTGTGGGGAGGAGGAATTTCCAGTATAAGAAAGGCAACAGACCACCAATCCGGAATTATTGGGTTCGGTTACTTACAGCCATGAAAAAAAACTCAGAACTGAAGTTTGGGATTTTTTTCTTTTTTGGGGGGGATTCTGGGCTCAGACCCTTCGAGTCCATCTTTTTGCTCAGCAGTGAGCACACAGGCTGGCTGTAGGGTGTCGTTTCTAAAAAGAAAAGAAAAAATTGAGATGATAGTTTGCAAAAATCACTGGGTTGATTTTGAGGGTCAAAAATAGGACAAAATTCAGGAGCTGGGAAATAGCTTGATTAGTAACGTGCTTGGCTCGCAAACATGAGAGACTGAGTTAAATCCACAAAGAGCTGGACATGGTGACATGTGCCTATGATTGTCACACAGAGGATCCTGGCACACCTGGCAGATCCCTGGGGTTGCTGTCTGGCTAGCCACAGGCGCCATTGAGAGAGCCTGTCTCCCAAAAGAAGATGGGCAGCTCTGGAAGAAAAGACACTAAAGGTTAACTTCGGGCCCCTACAGAGTGCGTACATGCATACACAGAAGGGGGTTGGATGGAGAGAAAGAGAGAGTCAGAGACAGATACAGAGAAACACAGAGACACTGTTCAGTGTAGAAACCTGACCCAGCCTAAATGGAGGGACAGAGAGCAGAAAACATCGGAACCGTGGCCTGCAGGCCTGGCTATGTGTTAATGGTCTCTGGTACCTGGACTTCCTACCACCTCCTTGTAAAGATGGCAGGAGACCCATCTGAGTCAAATCCTACTTTAGAATCATTCCAGCTCAAACAGAGCCTCCACATGATGACAGAGACTTCTCCGGGCTTTTGGAGAGATCCCTTCCTTAATAAACAACATTAAAAGTGCTCTCTGATGGTGAGTGGCTGTCAGGTTTTCACTCATCAATATTTTATGACTACACGTCTGTGCTAGGACATAACAGAGTCAGTTTGATGGTAATTGCAAAAGAAGATGCAAGAGGTGACTCGTGAGGATGCAGTTGGCCACCAATGGCAACACGGTCTCTCCATGACAGTGGATGTCAGCCCTGGCCCTCACTGCCTGGATGTCTTCCGAGAGTGTCCGGGCAGAGCAACAGGCAAACCACCCGGCTCTCTGATGCTGTCTTCTCTGAGATAGCTTTGATCCACAGAAAGTACACTGCAAACCTCAGCATGATCCCACTGAACTCAGAGCTGTATTACCCACCATTTAATGTCTGTATTAGTGCAGAGAGCCTGCCCCATGCCCACAGGGGAAAGCTAAGCCTCTATGGCATCCTGGGCACTTTCTCAGAAGAACTGCTGAATATGTTTCTGGGCATGCCCTCATTATTCCATTTCCCCTTTTTAAAAGCCATGACACCACGATGTTATCTGAAATTATAACAGTTATAAATGTGCTGTCCAGGAAAGGGTCAAGAAGAAAAGTCCTCGGGGACCCGGGACTCACAGTGGAAGAGTCAGGAGCTGCCTTTCCTTTCCATGTCAGTGGGCGACAGATTGAACGTGAGAAATAGAAATGACAAAAAGAGGGAAAAGTTGTATGGGAAAGAAAGAAAGAAACTGGAAGCAGATGTTCGTTTCCAGGGCTTCAAGGAAGCCAAACTGAAACACCCCCCCCCACCCAATAAATAAAAATTAGAAGCAGCTTAAATGTGTGGCAATGGGAAAATGGATTGTTACAATGTTGCAGAACTCCGCGACAACGGTTACTAAATATTTCACTACACTAACTACACTATTTGGCTATGCTAACAAAACGGCTCAGTGGTAGAGCACTCACCTAGCATGCTCTGGGCTCAGTCTCCAGTGTTGAAAACAGAAAAGATCAATGGCTTATAAATGTTATCTGGGTATAATTTTGATAGCACACAGAAATACAAAATATAAAATTGTGTATGCATTGTGATGTTAACATGACAACAGGGTCAGGGGGACATCCTCGTGGAGACAGGGGGTGCGGGGAAGAGGCATGGGATGTGGAACAGTCGGAGGGTGGACTAGGAGGGAAATAAAATCTGGAGTGTAAAAAAAGAAGAAAAAAGCCGGGCGGTGGTGGCGCACGCCTTTAATCCCAGCACTTGGGAGGCAGAGGCAGGAGGATTTCTGAGTTCGAGGCCAGCCTGGTCTACAAAGTGAGTTCCAGGACAGCCAGGGCTACACAGAGAAACCCTGTCTCAAAAAACCAAAAAAAAAAAAAAAAAAAAGAAGAAGAAAAAAGAAATAATAATAAAAAATAAACTTTATCTGGGTATAATTTTGATAGCACATGCAAATACGAAATGCAAAATTGTGTCTGCATTGTGATCTTAAGACATCTAGAAACCTAGGGAAATGACCAAAACTACAAGACTACAAGGAGGTCTCTGTCTGTCTGTCTCTCTCTCTCTCTCTCTCTCTCTCTCTCTTTCTTTTTCTTCTGATAGACTGGTGAGTGATTTCAGTTGTTCCTGTGGGTTCTTTCTGTTTCTGATCAGGAGACAAACCAATCAGTGCCATTGCATAAAGTTGAGTAGACGGCTGTTGAAAACTCATTACTCACTGCGTTCCTGACTGGGGCAAGTTTCGGTTTTACTCAAAAGGCTGCCTTCCCTCTGGGACAGTGAGATCCAGTGAGTCTTCTACTTGACTCTCACAGGCCTTCTGGAAGTTAGGGTTAGGTTTAGGGTTAGAGTTAGGGTTAGGGGTTAGGGGTTAGGTTTAGGGTTAGGGTTAGGGTTAGGGTTAGGGAGGCACTAATAGGGAAAAACTGTGAAAAACAGCCAAGGGCAGATGCAAGCAGGGCATATGGTCATCGTGAGCCACCTCGACTTGTCTTTTGCAAACCCCATAGAGCATAAGGAATGAGAAGCTGACCATGCATGTATGTGTTGCTAAGAATCAGAGCCCTCCAGGAGTCGGAAACTGAGATGTGACCAGCATGTAGCCACACCCTGCAGGAGGGGATCAGAAAGCCCAGGTTTGGAGGACGGCAGCGTTAGTTCTAACTTGTCTCAGGTTTTCCTTTATGGGAAATACCTCAGAGCATGTGGCTAGCGTGAGTCCTTGAGCTGCCCCTGGGACCGAGATTCACTCTGCTTCATTCAGAGTCGGTGAGGGAAGCGCCACATCTGGACACATCTGAATGCAGCCGGAAGAGCCAGAGGCTGTTCTGAGCTTTGTCAGTCGCCTGTGAGCAGCTGTGTGGTGCCAGGGCCTCGGGTGAGGATCCCCATCCTTAATCTATATTCGAATCCCCAAGGAGGCCAGACACTTTTCATCCTATTTTATTTTTCTTTTTTTAACCCATGTTTGATGACTAGTTTTGATTGGCATGTTGAATAGATTAAGAAATACCTATGGAATTAGTGTGGCACATGTCTGGGTGTGTCTGTGATTGTGGCTCCGGAGAAAATTAGGTGCTGAGGCCTCTGACATAATCGATGGATTAATCCTTTATAAACTCTTTAATAGGAGAGTACTCTTGGAAGGTCAAATAAGTAGGAGGTGGAACTAAGCTGGGGATACAGCACTGAGGACATGTACCCCACTGAGGGAGTGGGGGGCTGAATGTGCCTTATGGTTTCCCTGTGTTCCCCATCTTTCTGCCTTTTTTTGTTGGAAAAATTAAACAAACAAACAAAGAGTGATTCTTACTAACTCACAAACCCTCAATTACTATAAGAAAGCCCCCTAGGGCACTCTGAACTTGGGCCTCTAAGTCTCCTCCTGTCTATCAAGAAGTGACTCAGCCATGTGTTCCAGCCACTGTGATGTTTTCTGCCCAAGCACAGGAGGCTAGTCAATCAAGAATGAGCCCTCCGTGACCGTGAACCCAATAACAGATTATTTCCCTTAAGTTGTTTGTGTCAGGTATTCTGGCCACAGTGACTAAAAGTAACGCACCATGCACATTTCATCTCTCATAAACCATACACATCCACAAGTAAGCGAGTTTCCCCTAGAGACCCCAAATCAACATGTGGGTGTGCCACCAAGCCAGAGTATGCCTTGACATCTAAATGTGAGACCCAGTGTCCCAACACTAGGCTAAGCCTGGGCAGCACATCTGACAGTGACGCTGTCTAAGGGTTGTTAAGACCGATACAAACACAGCTGACTCAGTCGAAGATCCTGTGTTTGGCTGTGAGGGACTGAGTTTATCTGGAAAGCTAAACAACTATGTACTACCTTCACCGAGTCCTGGGAATCAGCTTTTCTTACTATCTGAAAGTTTGCAGAGACAGTGAGAAACACAGGTGTTTGCGAAGTGTCTAATAAAATATTTCAGTCCCTCGGCTACAGGGAAAAGCCAGGAGGGATAATTGGCAGGTGTCTCCTGTGAGGGGTGAGCCTCAGTCCGACTTGGCGGCCGAGGACTGAAACCCAGAGCTCTGCAGCCCATCTGTGACATGAGACCTAGGGCCTTTGTCACAAAGAAGAGGACAAACCTTGATGCTTCAAAGATAAAACATAGACAGAAACTTCAGCTGGACTCCACGTTGCTGGGCTGAAGCTCCAAACTGACTCATTGTTTATGCCTGAGGTATGGTTAGAAGCCAGGGTAGGCCGAACAGCTGCTGGGATCACCATGCAACCCCTCTGGGTACATGTGGGTAAGAGTTTCTCACAAGAGGAGTCAGTCTCACAGGGTACCACATCCCACGTCCTGGCTGTCATAGGCTTGTAGCCTTGTCATAATGCAAAAGTGTATTCAGCCTGACTGCATATATCAGTCTCCAGCTTAGCTGCTGTCTTATACACTTTGTGGTATGTAGGAACTGGTAGCCATTTCAAACAATTGCAAGAACTATAAACCCATTTCTCTCTGTTTTCTATCAGACATGGCAGATATTTACTGAGTGATTCGCTGTCTCTGGAAATCATTGCTGAAACATTGAAACTTCAGTAATGTGCACGCACACACACACACAAATTGGTACTAATAACTACAGGAACTTGACAATAAACCAATCATCCTGATTCCTTCAGCTCTTACAATGTGATTTCACAGTGTGGATGGGGTCCCTTATTAGAGAACCTATAAGCTCCAATATGGAATGGAAAAAGTCAATGCTGCCAATCATAAAATTGCATTTAGATGCATCTGAGTTTTGTCTGATTTTCATTTGGGGACTTGGTGGTGGCATCAGAAGGTGCCATGGGCCAGCAAAGTGTTTATGAGGTGTAGGGTGAAATGGTAATGGTCTACTGATAAGTTCTTCCAGGCTGTCTTTGGAAATGAAGAAAGCAAGACTATTTGGCTTTCTTCACTATGATGTTAGTACGAAGGAGTTAAATTGAGAGTATGGCCCACTGTGGGATTGGGGCTAGGCGAAGTATGTTGGATCTGGGCATGTGTTGGATGCTTATCTACTTGGTCCCTTTTCACACATTGACATCTGTTTGTGAGAATAAAGAAAAACACCATATGAGAAGGTATTGGCTAATAGTTAAATACACAAGATAACTAACTTATTAAGAGAAACGTTTCATTTTGGTTCACCGCTCTGCTCTGGAAGTTCCAGTGTAAGACTGGGTGGAACCACTGTTCTGGGCCTCTGGTAAGGTCCTTCCTTGTTGGCAGCTGAGGGAGCTTGTGTAAGAACAAACCATTCGTGTCATAAGTCAAGGTGCAGAGAGTGTAAGAAAGCCGGGGTCCCACAATCCCTTTCAGGATGTATTAGTTACTCTCTCATTGTTGTGACCAAAGCCTTGACATGAAGCAATTTAGAGAAGAGTTTTTTCCACTTACAATTTAAGTTAGAGTCTGAGGACACATACTCCACCACACCAGTGGGAGCCAGAAACTGACTAGTCACATGGCCTGTGTCAGGAAGCAGAGAGCAGACAGGAAATATATCTGAGCTATAAAACCTCAAGGCCCCACCTCCATGACCCAGTTTCTCCCATGTACTGCTACCATCTGGGGACCCAAGCATTCAAACCCAGGAGCCTAAGGGGACATTTTACATTTAAACCACAGCAAGGGGTATGTATGCCCTCAATGACCTAAAGACTGGTCATAGCTCCCCTCTCCTGAGGATCGGCAGCACCTCCCAAGGGGGTACCCTGGGGACCTGGCCTTTAACACATCCAACCCACAACAGAGGACACAGGCAAGTCACTCAGTGTTGTCCAGAGTGAACCACACAAATGTTAAAGCGTCCAAAGCAAAGCCATTGTCGGTGGACTCAGAAGACTGGGTACTAGGAAAGTCTGGTATAGAATTCTACACTCAAAGATAAGTACCTTCTCTATCATTACCTTTGCACAGCCAGAGATGTTCAGTCACCCAGTGGGCACCTATCTTAGACAACATGGCTCTGTCTTGACTCTCAGTAAAGTGCCCCTTCCACCCACCCCACCCTCTTGGTTTCTCCTGGTGCAATATCTACATAATATCTCTGCAGATCAAAGAATTCATTCCAGTAGCATAAGGTGGTTTTCTTAGAGGTAAATGTTCTGCAGGGTTGATGTATGTTAAAGGACCTGGGTTTCTGACTGAGTCCTGTACATTATACATCACTGTGTGCCTAGGAGACAGCTTAAGAGTCCAAGAGCTTGGAGTAGCCGAGCCATGACTGAAGTAACCTCCTCCTCTGGGCTTCAGGAATGACGTGATCTCTGAATAATGTCTTACACCCAGTCTTCTAGGAAGGCACCGAGGACAACTTCCAGAAATGATCAATGAAATCTCTGAACCTGTAATTAATTTCCTCCAAGCAGCAGAGACATTTCCACACCATCTACGTTTGTGACAGTCAGGGCATTAAAATAACCTCAGTCTCCTGTGAACGTTTTATGACCCAACAAAAACTCAGTTTCAAAAATAAACATTTTTTTTCTCACTATGAAGCAATACATTTTGCTATGGAAACTTCAAAAAAGTGTAATGAAAATCATAGATTTTAGATTTTAACCTAATAGTGCTTTAAGTCCTAAGTCAGAGATATCTGCAGTTAACATTTTGACACATCCTGATTTTTCTCTGAATAACATATTTTACACGAACATTTGGTACGTTGTATATTGCTGTTTTCAAAACAGATTTTCCCCTAATAGACTATTCACCATCCTACCTCATCTTTACTGGGTTTATTTTTTTTAACTGGGTTTATAAGAGTTCAGTATATGATCAAATCATAGTTCATCTACTCTCACATTAACTCTGCAGTTGTTCCCAGGTTTTAATAATAAACAGCCACGTTGTCTTCAATGTTCATGACATTTCCCTTACACCAAATATATAAACTGCTATTGTACTGTTCCTGGACCCAGTGGTTTATGTGTTTACAGATTTGCTGTTATTTTATGTGCGTGAGCGTTTTTGCCTGCATGCATGTCTATGCAGGTACCACATGTGTGTGGTGCCCACAGAGGCCAGAAGAGGGTGGTGGATCCCTTGTAACTGGAGTTACAGATGGTTGTGAGCCAAAATGCAGGTGCTGAGAACTTGCTAAGCAGCAAGTGCCCTTAATCACAGTGCCATCTCCCCAGCCCCAGAGTTTGGTCTTTAAAGTTTTGATGGACAGGACTTCCTTATGCTAATTCATATCCCTACCAAAAGCATATACACCTGTATTTCTGCTCTTAGCTTTATCACTGAGAAAAGAAAAGAACCTTAGAACAAACTTGTTTCAGTGAGTTGATCAGGACTCACAAACCTTTTTGAAAGTGAACTCCTGGGTTATTCTTACCTTCTTCGTTTGAGTTGCCTGTACATGTTACACACACACACACACACACACACACACACACACACACACACACACAGGCATGCACACTCACCCCTTCCTCTTAGAATATTTGTCTTTCTTACCTTATTGGCAAGCATTTCTGAAGGGTTTCTTGATGATGCATGTAAAAATTACTTTTCTACTTTATCATTGGCACTTTAGGGAAGTTTTGACATATAATTTTTCAATTTTACATGAGAAAACATCTATGTATTCTTTATGCAGGTTGTCTTGCTATCGACGTTTAACCCTGGGGTCACTTGCTGCTGAGGTTGGTGGTCTGAGCTCAGTCTCTGGGGCCCACTCAGTGGAGGGAAAAGACTAACCCACGCAGGCTGTCCTTGGGCCTCCGTGCTGGTACATCTGTGTGCATATGCACACACACACTCATATATGCACATATAGATAAATACACATAATAAAACATTTTTAAAATGAGCTCCTCAAATCTGAATGTTTTTCATGATGTTTTTTAGTTTTTTTATATTTGAATTTTTGCTATATATCTGAGAGGAACGACTCTGGCTTTACACGATTTTTCCCCTTAAGCTATTTATCATAATCTATCTCTATTTCTCTGCTAATTTGAGCTCTGTTTATCAAGTGATAGATGTTGAGAGAATTCGTGTCTATTTAGTAAGCACCGGTTCTTTGTTTCACTGTTCCGTTTATCCCTGGGCCTCTTATTACCCCACATTATTTCTCTTTGCAAATGTTCTCAGCCATTTTTTTTCCAGGTGAAACACGGCTTTATCTTATCAAGTCTGTCAAGGTTTCTCAAATCATTCTGTAGAGCTCATTGGTGCTGAAATGGATGTACAAAACCACCTGGGTAGAGTAGGATCAATTCAAACACGGAATCTCCCTCCATGCCACTGGATGCCCTGGGGGGTAGGGAGGTGTTCAAAGTGCCCTCAGAGACTCCATATTGTTTTATAGTTTGCTTCATATGGGTCTTACCTATTATTATTTGTTATGCATTTGTTCCTAGAGGATTCTACTGAACATGGAAGAGCAAGAGTGAGAGAGAGAGTGAGAGAGAGAGAGAGAGAGAGAGAGAGAGAGAGAGTTATATTAGTAATCCCATTGAAGATTTTTATGTATCCTAATGAGAGGCAAAAAAAGAGTAGGACCCCCCAAGTGGACATTTTTATTCTTTAAAGAACTGAATGTTTATAAATATCAACCCCTGCTTCTGTGTTGCTGACATCCCTAGATCCCTTTCTCTCAAGGATACAGATAGAATCTTATAACGCCTGCCAAGTAAGATAGAAGCCAGCCCTCACGTCCACGTCCTCACCGATGCCCTCATATCGATGCCCCTTGAGCTTCAGTAGAAGCCTGTCAGATTTCAGGGTAGTGACACGGAAGCATGACCCACCCCAGCGGGCTATCCAGTGCCAACCATTTCCTTTGTTCTCCTCTGCTTATCTTACAGTAGTGCACACACTAGCAAGCCAGGCTGATCCCTATCCGCATATGGTAGCCAGTCGTCTCTGACAGCGCAGAATCTATGCCCCACAGAGTACAAACACATGCAGATATTTGGAGCTTTAGCCTTCAGAAGAGCTGATTTTCATTTACACAGCACAGCGGTTCTGTGTGTATGTGTGCAGGGAAATCTGACAACGTTTGAAGAGCATTAAACTCTACAAGGACAAAAGGCACATTTCTGCCTTTTATACTCAAGGACAGGGTTTTGCATCCAGCTGGAAAAGAGTTCCCCCAAAATAAGATCATCATTAATTTTCATTTGTTATGAGCATAGGTTGGATTAGCTTGGTTAGTTAAACTAAAAGATCATGGTGACTAAGCACTTTCTTTTTCTTCCATCTTAAGTTGAACTAATTAATGTTTATGTGTGTGTGTGTGTGTGTGTGTGTGTGTGTGTGTGTGTGTATTGTCCTGGGATCTGAGTAGCCTCAAAGAGAAGAGTTTTTGATAGATGTGGGCATTATAGAATCTTTCCATGAATTATGACATGATTGAACATGGAAATCCAAACTTTCTTGAGTATCTTGGTGTACTGAATGTTTTTGTGTGTCAACTTGACACAAGCTGGAGTTATCACAGAGAAAGGAGCTTCAGTTGGGGAAATGCCTCCATGAGATCCAGCTGTGGGGCATTTTCTCAATTAGTGATCAAGGGGGGGGCGGGGCTTGTGGGTGGTGCCATCCCTGGACTGGTAGTCTTGGGCTCTATAAGAGAACAGGCTGGGCAAGCCAGGGGAAGCAAGCCAGTAAATAACATCCCTCCATGGCCTCTGCATCAGCTCCTGCTTCCTGACCTGCTTGAGTTCCAGTCCTGACTTCCTTTAGTGATGAACAGCAATGTGGGAATGTAAGCTTTTTTTTTTTTTTAATTTAATTTAATTTTATTTTTTTAATTTACATTCCAAATCACTTCCCCTTTCCCGTTTCCTCCCTCCCCGAAAGTCCCATAAGCCCCCTTCCCTCCCTCTTTTCTCCGTTCAACCCCCTCTCATTACTCTGTCCTGGCGTTCCCCTACATCCAGTCTTTCCAGGACCAGGGGTCTCTCCTTCCATCTTTTTAGAAATCTATTGATATGCTGATTGTGTCTAGGGTATTCTGAGATTCTGGGTCAATATCCCCTTATCAGTGACTTCATACCATGTGTGATCTTTTGTGATTGGGTTACCTCACTAAGGATGATATTTTCAAGTTCTGACCATTTGCCTAGGAATTTCGTGAATTCATTGTTTTTAATTGCAGAGTAGTATTCCATTGTGTAAATATACCACATCTTCTGAATCCATTCCTCCGTTGAGGGACATCTGGGTTCTTTCCAGCTTCTGGCTATTATAAATAAGGCTGCTATGAATATAGTGGAGCATGTGTCCTTATTGCATGCAGGTAAAGTCTCTGGGTATATGCCCAGGAGTGGTATAGCCGGATCCTCCGGAAGTGTCATGCCCAGTTTTCTGAGGAGCCGCCAGACTGCTTTCCAGAGTGGTTGTACCAGCCTGCAATTCCACCAGCAGTGGAGGAGTGTTCCTCTTTCTCCACATCCTCGCCAACAACTGCTGTCTCCTGTGTTTTTGATCTTAGCCATCCTGACTGGTGTGAGATGGAATCTCAGGGTTGTTTTGATTTGCATTTCCCTAATGACTAAGGATGATGAACATCTCTTTAGGTGCTTCTCAGCCATTAGATATTCTTCAGGTGAGAACTCTTTGTGTAGCTCTGTACCCCATTTTTTAATAGGGTTACTTGCCTCTCTGGAGTTTAACTTCTTGAGTTCTTTGTATATCTTGGATATTAGCCCTCTGTCGGATGTAAGGTTGGTAAAGATCATTTCCCAGTTAGTTGGTTGCCGCTTTGTCTTTTTGACGGTGTCTTTTGCCTTGCAAAAACTTTGTAATTTAATGAGGTCCCATTTGTCTATTCTTGATCTTAGAGTATAAGCTATTGGAGTTCTGTTCAGGAAATTCTCCCCTGTGCCCATATGTTCAAGGTTCTTCCCTAGTTTCCCTTCTATTAGTTTCAGTGTGTCTGGTTTTATGTGGAGATCTTTGATCCACTTAGAATTGAGCTTAGTGCAAGGAGATAAGGATGGGTCAATTTGCATTCTTCTGCATGTTGACCTCCAGCTGAGCCAGCACCATTTGTTGAAAAGGCTATCTTTTTTCCACTGGATGGTTTTAGCTCCTTTGTCAAAGATCAAGTGACCATAGGAGTGTGGATTCATTTCTGGGTCTTCAATTCTGTTCCATTGATCTACATGTCTGTTACTGTACCAATACCATGCAGTTTTTAACACTATTGCTCTGTAGTACAGCTTGAGGTCCGGGATACTGATTCCCCCAGAGGTTCTTTTACTCTTGAGAATAGTTTTAGCTATTCTGGGTTTTCTGTTATTCCAGATGAATTTTTGAATTGCTCTTTCTAACTCTATGAAGAATTGAGTTGGGATTTTGATGGGGATTGCATTGAATCTGTGTATTACTTTTGGTAAGATGCTCATTTTTACTATATTAATCCTGCCAATCCATGAGCATGGCAGATTTTTCCATCTTCCGAGGTCTTCTTCAATTTCTTTCTTCAGAGACTTGAAGTTCTTGTCATACAGATCTTTCACTTGTTTGGTTAGCGTCACGCCAAGATACTTAATATGGTTTGTGGCTATCGTAAAGGGTATTATTTCTCTTACTTCTTTCTCAGCCTGCTTATCCTTTGAGTATAGGAAGGCTTCTGACTTGCTTGAGTTGATTTTATATCCGGCCACTTTGCTGAAGTCGTTTATCAGCTGTAGGAGTTCTCTGGTGGAGTTCTTTGGGTCGCTTATGTATACTATCATATCGTCTGCAAATAGTGATAGTTTGACTTCTTCCTTTCCAATTTGTATCCCTTTGACCTCTTTTTGTTGTCTAATTGCTCTAGCTAGAACTTCAAGTACTATATTGAAAAGATATGGAGAGAGAGGGCAGCCTTGTCTAGTCCCTGATTTTAGTGGGATTGCTTCAAGTTTCTCTCCGTTTAGATTGATGCTGGCTACTGGTTTGCTGTAAATTGCTTTTACTATGTTTAGATATGGGCCTTGAATTCCTGATCTTTCCAAGACCTTTAGCATGAAAGGATGCTGAATTTTGTCAAATGCTTTCTCAGCATCTAATGAGATGACCATGTGGTTTTTTTCTTTGAGATTATTTATGTAGTGGATTACATTGATGGATTTCCTTATATTGAACCATCCCTGCATCCCTGGGATGAAGCCTACTTGATCGTGGTGAATGATCGTTTTGATGTGTTCTTGGATTCGGTTGGCAAGAATTTTATTGAGTATTTTTGCATCGATATTCATAAGAGAGATTGGCCTGAGATTCTCTTTCTTTGTCGGATCTTTGTGTGCTTTTGGTATTAGTGTAATTGTGGCTTCATAGAACGAGTTGGGTAGTGTTCCTTCTGTTTCTATTTTGTGGAACAGTTTGAAGAGTATTGGTGTTAGGTCTTCTTTGAAGGTCTGATAGAATTCTGCACTAAAACCATCTGGACCTGTGCTTTTTTTGGTTGGAAGACTTCCAATGACAACTTCTATTTCTTCAGGGGTTATAGGACGGTTTAGATGGTCTATTTGATCCTGATTTAATTTTGGTACTTGGTATCTGTCAAGAAAATTGTCCATTTCCTCAAGATTTTCTAGTTGTGTTGAATACAGGTTTTTGTAGTAGGATCTGATGATTTTTTGAATTTCCTCAGTTTCTGTTGTTATCTCTCCCTTTTCGTTTCTGATTTTATTAATTTGGATACTATCTCTGTGCCCTCTGGTTAGTCTGGCTAAGGGCTTATCTATCTTGTTGATTTTCTCAAAGAACCAACTCCTCGTTTTGTTGATTCTTTGTATGGTTTTATTTGTTTCTACTTGATTGATTTCAGCCCTGAGTTTGATGATTTCCTGCCTTCTACTCCTCTTTGGTGTATTTGCTTCTTTTTGTTCCAGGGCTTTCAGGTGTGCCATTAAGCTGTTAGTGTATGCTGTCTCCCGTTTCTTTTTGGCGGCACTCAGGGCTATGAATTTTCCTCTTAGCACTGCTTTCATTGTGTCCCATAAGTTAGGGTATGTTGTGCCTTCATTTTCATTAACTTTCAAAAAGTCTTTGATTTCTTTCTTTATTTCCACCTTGACCAAGTTATCATTGAGTAGAGCATTGTTCAGCCTCCATGTGTACGTGGGTTTTCTTTTGTTTTTGTTGCCATTGAAGACCACCCTTATTCCATAGTGATCTGATAGGAGGCATGGGATTATTTCTATCTTCTTGTATCTGTTGAGGTCTGATTTGTGACCAATTATATGGTCAATTTTGGAGAAGGTACCATGAGGAGCTGAGAAGAAGGTGTATTCTTTAGCTCTAGGATGAAATGTTCTATATATATCAGTTAGTTCCATTTGGTCCAAGGCTTCAATTAGATTCACTGTGTCCCTGTTTAGTTTCTGCTTTCCTGAACGATCCATTTCAGAGAGCGGGGTGTTGAAGTCACCCACTATTATTGTGTGCGGTGCGATGTGTGCTTTGAGTTTTAGTAAAGTTTCTTTTACGAATGAGGGTGCCCTTGCATTTGGAGCATAGATATTCAGGATTGAGAGTTCTTGATGGTGGATTTTTCCCTTGATCAGTATGTAGTGTCCTTCTGTGTCTTTTTTGATGACTTTGGGTTGAAAATCAATTTTATCCGATATTAGGATGGCTACTCCACCTCGTTTCTTGGGGCCATTTGCTTGTAAAATTGTTTTCCAGCCTTTTACTCTGAGGTAGTGTTTGTCTTTGACACTGAGGTGCGTTTCCTGCATGCAGCAAAATGCTGGGTCCTGTTTACGTATCCAGTCTGCTAGTCTATGTCTTTTAATTGGGGAATTGAGACCATTGATATTAAGAGAGATTAAGGCATAGTGATTATTGCCATCTGCCATTCTTGACGCTATCTTTATGTTTGAGTGGTTATCTGCTTTTGGTTTTGATTCAAGAAGGTTATTATCTCATTTTTTCCAGGGTGTTGTTTCTCTCCCTGTATTGGAGGTTTCCACCTATTATCCGTTGCAGGGCTGGATTTGTGGAAAGATATTGTGAAAATTTGGTTTTATCATGGAATATCTTGGTCTCTCCATCTATGGTGATTGAGAGTTTTGCTGGGTATAGTAGTCTAGGCTGGCATTTGTGCTGTCTTAGTGTCTGCATGAGATCTGCCCAGGATCTTCTGGCTTTCATAGTCTCTGGTGAGAAGTCTGATGTGATTCGGATAGGTCTTCCTTTGTATGTTACTTGGCCCTTTTCTCTTACTGCATTTAGTATTCTTTCTTTGTTTAGAACATTCAGTGTTTTGATTATTATGTGACGGGAGGTATTTCTGTTCTGGTCCAGTCTGTTTGGAGTTCTGTAGGCTTCTTGTATGTTCATCGGCATCTCTCTCTTTAAGTTAGGGAAGTTTTCCTCCATAATTTTGTTGAAGATGTTTACTGGCCCTTTAAGTTGCAAATCTTCACTCTCATCTATACCTATAATCCTTAGGTTTGGTCTTCTCATTGTGTCCTGGATTTCCTGGATGTTTTGGGTTACGCGTTTTTTGCATTTTGCATTTTCTTTGACTGTTGAGTCGATGCTTTCTATGGAATCTTCAGCACCTGAGATTCTTTCTTCCATCTCTTGTATTCTATTGTTGATGTTTGCATCTATGACTCCTGATTTCTTCCCAAGGTTTTCTATCTCCAAAGTTGTCTCCCTTTGTGATTTCTTAGTTGTTTCTACTTCCTTTTTTAGTTCCTGGATGGATTTGCTGAGATCCTTCACTTGTTTGTTTGTATTTTCCTGTATTTCTTTAAGGTATTTTTGCATTACCTCTTTCAGGATTTCTTCCTGATGACCCACGTTCTCCTGCATTTCTCTGAGCGATTTTTGTGTTTCCTCCTCATGGGATTCCATCTGTTGATCCATCGTCTCCTGCATTTCTTTAAGCAGTTCTCGTGTTTCCTTTGTAAGGGCATCTAACCGTTGATTCATTTCTTTAAGCAATTTTTGTGTTGCCTCCTTATGGGCATCCGTCTGTTGACCCATATTCTTCTGCATTTCTTTATGCAAATTTCGTGATTCCTTTGTGAGTGCATCTACCCGTTGATTCATCTCGTTAAGCGATTTTTGTGTTGTCTCCTTGTGCGCCTCCATCTTTTGATCCATGTTCTCCCGCATTTCTCTAAGCGATTTTTGTGTTTCCTTTGTAAGGGCTTCTAACCGTTGATTCATGGTCTCCTGTAACTCTTTATGAGATTTATTTGTGTCCTTCTTGTGATCCTCTAATAGCATCATGAGAAGTGATTTTAAATCCAGATCTTGTCTTTCGGGTGTGGTGGGGTATCCAGGACTTGCTGCTGTTGGAGAGTTGGGTTCGGATGGTCCCACATTACTTTGATTACTGTTAGTAACATTCCTACGTTTGCCTTTTGCCATCTGGATACCTCTGGTGTTAGTTGGTCCTGCTGCCACTGGCTGTTGGTTGGACCTCCTGTGAGCCTGCAAAGCTATTTCTGCCCCCCCTGGATTACCAGGATTCCCCTGGCACCGATTTCTGGGGCCTGCCTGCTCCTGAGTGACTTTGGAGCCCTAATGTGCTTTGCCCCAAGTGATCTTATATTGGGGAGGCCTTGCACATCTAAAGGCTCAGCCTAGTGGATTCCTGGAGCAGAGGTCGCCAAAGGGAGGCTGGCAGGCTCCTGCCCTGTGCAGGGGTGTGTGATCTCTCCTGGGGGGGGAGGGGGCGTCCCTCTGCCAGGCAGAAGTCCCACAGCAGATCTGGCGCGCTGGTCACTGCAGATCAGCCCAGCACCTGGGAGCAGGTTACACACAAGCTGCCTGAACCCAAAGCGATATTATGCCTGTCTGTCTCTGAGCCTGGTGGTCCCAACTACCTGGTCACTGGAGCAAAGATGGCGGAGGGCAGTCTCCGTGGCGCCGCTCACACCGCTCTCCCTGTGGTCACGATGGCCCGCCGATCTGGCACCCAGACGACCACAGCGCCAACCCGCCCTCGGGCACAGACGGAAGCCCCAACAGGCCGTGTCCCAAGTGATGTTATATCGGGGGGAGAGCCTGGGTACCGGTCTCTCCAGCGCAGTCCGCGGGAACAGAGGTCGCGGAAGGGAAGCTGGCAGGCTCCCTCCCTGCGCGGGGTCCCTCCACCAGGCAGAAGGTCCCACCGCGGAACTGGCGCGCTGGTTACTGCAGATCAGCCCAGCACCTGGGAGCAGGTTACACACAAGCTGCCTGAAACCGAAGCGATATTATGCCTGTCTGTCTCTGAGCCTGGCGGTCCCAACTACCTGGTCACTGGAGCAAAGATGGCGGAGGGGAATGTAAGCTTAATAAACCTTTTCCTCCCCAACTTGCTTCTTGGTCATGATGTTTGTACAGGAATAGAAACCCTGACTAAGACACTTGGTTACTTTTCTATGCTATGACCATGGCAATGTATAGGAGAAGAAGTTTTGGGGCTAACAGTTCCAGGGGGTGAGTCCATGACTATCATAGCAGGAAGCAGCAAGCAGGCAGATGGTGTTAGAGCATCAGTTGAAAACTTACATCCTGAGACACAACCAAGAAGCACAAAGAGATAACTGGGAATGGTATGGACTTTTTAAACCTCGAACCCTGCTCCCAGTGACATGCCTCCTTCAATAGGGCCACACTTCCTAATTCTTTCCAAACAGTTCAACCAACTGGGGACCAAGTATTTAAACATGTGAGCCAATGGGAGCCATTCTTATTTAAAACATCACACTGAGGCCTAACATTTCCACTAAATTACACACACACACACACAGATAGCATTCTCTGTTTCAGTTTTCTGAAACATATGCTTCCCATCGAGGAATTTTAAGTCAACAACATGGTTGCTCTGGAAAGAGATCACATCCAAAGACCTTCTAGGTCTGTGTGATCCAGTTGGAATGATACACCTCTGTCTGGCTGAAATACAGACACACCCTTAGTATATACCTTTGATCCCTAACAATGAAGGTAAAGTTATTTTGTAGCCTTGTTTGAAAGTGCTATCTAATTGAGGGGCAGACAAAGTGATGAGTCAGAGAGAGAATTAACAGAATGTGTCAGAGATGGGATACACCCAGCTCACACTAGAAAGGACAGGAAAGTGAGGCTACTTAAAAGAACACTGAGGAAGAGACATTCAGTCAGTTCTGTTGAGTAGAGGTCAGGTCAGGTCAGGTCAGTTTCAGTTCATGGAGTCCAGAGGCAGTTTTGCTAAGCAGAGCAATTCAGTAGCAGCGGAGAGAAACCAGTTTGAATCAGTCAGACTGGAGACAGAGTTTGGACCAGAACAGCTGAGTTGAACCAGCCAGCCAGCATTTTGAAAGAGCTAGAAAGGGTGAGCTTGTTCAGTAGTAAATCTCCAAGATGGCAATTACATCTGGCAAATCAAAGGGACTTTTACACTTCCCATATTATTTTTAGAAATATTTAGATTTAAAGTCACTGAATTAATTGTCAACACTGGTATTTCCCACTCTAACACATACAGCCATCTCATCAGCTTCATGAGGGCATATATACATGGACAAGATGTCCCTTGAATTATTCAATGTTATAAGTCCATTCTCAGCTAAAATTGGTATCTACTCTAGGCCACAGCTCTTGTCTTTTATGGTGTCTTTCAAATTATGTCCCTAGGAGGACAGTTCAAAAGACTAACATATTGGATCCATCTCAGCCAACCAAGTACTTCACTTCTGACTATAATAGATATATTGAGGTGATTTGTAAAATATTTCTCTGAAAATATCCCAAATAAAAAATGTTTGAAAACCAGGATTGGCAGTTTTGGTGGGACTGACTTTCCATAACTAACCATATTGCATCAAGTCTTCGAGTACCATTGACATCTTTGCAAATGGTGTGGATTCCTCTCTGTTACCTTTATTCTTAAGCCAACCATTGAATTCTCCAGCTGCCAGGATTAAGAATTAGGGCTTAGGGCTGGAGAGATGGCTTAGCGGTTAAGAACACTGACTGCTCTCCTGAAGGTCCTGAGTTCAAATCCCAGCAACCACATGGTGACTCACAGCCATCCGTAACGAGATCTGATGCCCTCTTCTGGTTGTGTCTGAAGACAGCTACAGTGTACTTACATATAATAAATAAAACTTTAAAAAAAAAAAGAATTAGGGCTTGGTTGCTAGGACCCCACCTAACTTCTTCAACTATAAGTGTGAGCTAAGAGCATCTATAAAAATACTGTTCTTGGCTTTCAAGATGAGTATGTTGGAGAGTATCAATCTCTCTCCCTCCCTCCCCCTCTCCCTTTCTCCTTCTCTCTCATTCTTTTTCTATATAACTTCCAGATAAATAAGCTTACATGCATGGTATTTGTCTTAGTATCTAAGGAAGATATTGGAACCTCACCAAGCATAGTTAACGTGTTATCTGACCTGCCAGCAAGTCTAGCCCACTTACTGAGAAGTGTTGTACCAACAGCAATGATTTCCAAACTTCCAGAGGAGCCCAAATCACCCGGGGATCCTTGAAAATGCAGATTCCGGACAAGGCGGCTCAGAACCAAACTGATTCATTTCACCCAAGCTTCTCGATGGTGCCAAGACTGCTGGTTAAGGGGCCACACTTTGAGGGGCTTCTCCATCAAAGTACTGTTGATGTATGGGCTATAAAATTCCTCTTTGTGAAGGGTTGGCCTGTGCAGTGTGAGATGTTTAACAGTATGCCTGGCTTCCACGCCAGGTGCCAGGAGTATTCCCTCCTACTTGTGACCAACTTTTAAAAAAAAAAAGTCTCCAGATATTTTCACACTTCCCCTGTGGGTAGAATGACCCCCAGATGAGAAACACTACCCTAAGTGATCCCGACCATTGGTCAAGTGTGAGGTCTAGTCCGCAGTATGAATTGTTTGAACGTTTGAATTAACAGAATTCTGCTCTCTGAATTTATCGGCTCTCCCTAGAGCACGTGCCACAGAGGACAGAGGATTTCTCCTGTCCTGTATCCACAGCACCCAGAAGACTTTTGGGTGTGTAGTGGACATCTATTGGATATTTAGATTTGTTAAATCTGTGACTGTGTGTGTAGCAGTGAACAACCATACTCCCAGACTGCAGTAGAGTCTTGCGGACCAGAATATGAAGTTACATCTGCCCCGCGCCCTGTCCTCACACTGACTAAACTCCTGTTAGCAGAGGTGTCCACTACTCTGGCAGATGCCCCGTCAGCTGGTTAATGGTCTGTGAAACTTCAGTACCCAAGGGAATGCCACTCCAGATAAAGCCTTCAACTGGAAAGAAAATCTTAATCCGCATCTTCAAAGGTGACATTTTTCTCTCGTGTTTTAAGAAAGCAGTCTTAGTTACCGGAAGCAGCACTTTGGAGTGAAAATCAGCTTCGTGATGTAAGCACCCCGGTCTCTCAAAAAGAAAATAATGGCTTCCCTTTCAAAGACAGGCCTTGAAAAAAAGTAGTCATATATTGAGGAACAGTTACCAGAAGCCTCTAGCTAGCCCAAGCTTTCTCTTTCACTGAGATACCTCCTTCACTGTTGGTGAAGCACATGTGGCCAACCTCTCCTTCCCGTCTGTGCCCTGGGGCCCTTAGTTCTCTGCCCACGGGTCTGATTGCAAGGTTGGTGCTGGACATAGACGCGCAAGTATACATTATCATTTGCACCTCTCTGCCAACAACTTCCAACCATGAGGAGGAGGGATCTTTATGAATGTAAAAGCCATTTCAGGCTTTTGTGTTTTCCTTCAGAATACTTGCTCGAAATACCCTTGGTAAGTAGTTAATTCCTCTAAGCTTGCAGAGCTGCTAACCAATTTCACCCCCTCCCCCACCCCAAATTCTAGTGTTCTTCAACCATTAGCTATTGTAGACTTGATTATTCTTTCTCAAGAGTTGTATTTAAACCACAAAGAGCCGCTCTAAGAAACAGAGGCACAATTGTTGCGCGCACACGCAGACACACACACACACATACACACACACACACCAAGTCCCACACAGAATAATTGAGGATTAGACCAGAACGCTCAGCTACACCCTTTATGCCACATACCTGCATATGCTGCCAGCATTGTCGAGCTCAACGGGTGGCCGGCTTTGTGACGGGCCACCAGTTTCAGTCTGAACATTGAGGAAAAACTTTTGCCTTTAGGTTAGTATTTGAAGCCCTGGGTGCTGAGGATGCCACTCAGTAGAGGTCCAGCAGAGCTCAGCTGACAGAATAAATTGATGAATTAAACACAATGAGAGCCCACGGGTACAAACGAGTGCAGCTTCTTGCCAGCTCTACTGTCAGAAGAGAAGCCTGAGCTGGACCTTAAAGATGAGATTATCCACCCCAGCCCCACACCCCAGTGCAGAGACCACTGTGCATATCCCCCAGCTGTGCAGCGGCTGGCTTCCCCTGAGAGCACAGAGCTGCTGCAAGGTTTGGGGGTGCAGGCTCCATGTTAGACTGCTATAGGAAGAGCAGACTGGGGGCTCTGTGGACTCTGTGGACATTTAGAAGGCTGCCTGAGGGTTGTTGGGGGAATGAATGACTGTGATCCAAAGGCAATACATGACTCCGGTCCACAGTAAGACTAGATGGTGGGGGTTGTGCGTGCGTGTGTGTGTGTGTGTGTGTGTGTGTGTGTGTGTGTGTGTGTGTGTGTGTGTGGTGGGGGGGAGTGTCAATGCCTAGGCAGGCAGCTACGGGAGACCTCCTAAGCTGTCTGGGTCCCACCCAGCACCTGTGCGGCAGGGTCAGCCCTTTGTAAATATTGTCCATTATTTTTGTGGTGGTTGTTATTGCTGTTAGTTCTTTTTATCTCTGATTCTCTCGTCCGTTAATGGCACGTGTGGGTCCTGAATGTGGTCTTCTGATCCTTCAACTTTTTTTTTCTTTTTAACGTGTCAACTCTCCGTTTATCTCCTTCAAGAGTTTGGGGGTTTGGGCTAACTTCTTAAGCTACAGTTTGCTCTGTCTGTTGAATCCTAGTTTCCAGCTCACTCAGTATCCGAAGGCTTAATCTTTCCTAAAGAAGTACTTTGCAGGTATAAGATCAATAGGGTCTATTGTGAGGAGGGCCCAAGGGCTCACCCTGTCTGGGCCCTTGCTATGCAAAGCTAGGCTTTGTACAAGGTGCTGGTGGTGCCCGCTCTGGCATTTCTGCGTATTTGCCATGGGAGTTCAGCTCCAAAGCTTTCAGATGCAATTAACACAGATAGTTGATTGAGTTTCTTTGTAACTGATCTCTCAGTGTTTTAAACCCCTCTTTGGAAGTGCTAAGTATACCCAGTTCATGTCACAGATGATGTAAAACTCCCAAGTTCTTATTGTTTTAGGACTCAAGGCCACCCAGTTGGTGTTCACAGAGATCTTTCCTTGTCATTGATGTGCTCTGAGTCCTTTCCAGCCTGGTGCTTAGGGTGGCCACATCATCCAGTTCTGACGCCCTCCCCAGCAGGCACACTGGATGCTGCTGGCCTTAACATCACTTGATAGGGAGATCACCTGGGTGCCATGCTGGGGGGAGGGTACCAAAACAAGTATTCAGGTTAACAAGGCAACCCATGGCCCTAGAGTTGGCTCCACGACTACTTAATGGTTCTTTTTTTGGTTGGTTGGTTTTGGGTTGTTGTTGTTTGAGACAGGGTTTCTCTAAATAGCCCTGGCTGTCCTGGAACTCCCTCTGTAGACCAGGCTGGCCTCGAACTCAGAAAATCACCTGCCTCTGCCTCCCAAGTGCTGGGATTAAAGGCGTGCGCCACCACTGTCTGGCTGTACTTAATGGTTCTAAGCAAGAGGTCTGGCCCTGAGATTGTCCTGATGATTCCCACCCTGCCCCTCCTTGAATGTTCCTTCCTCTTTGTTTGTACCCTGCTGCTGAACCTTTTATTTTCCGTGAGTTGTCAAGGACTGTTGACAGCCCCGAGACGCTCCTTACCCCTGGGCTTGGTGTTGGCACTGCCACCAAAGCCTCAGGCTAACAGACTAGAGCAGAGACTCTGCATCCCACAGCCTCTAAAAGAAAACTGAAGTCCCACAGAGAGCTTCTGAGTCACAACTAAGTCAGCCACGGATTCTGTCAGAGGGGGAACAGAAGAGTATGGCCCTCTGGGTACCATCAGTATAACTAAGCTTAAGTGGGGTGACTGGGGTGACTGGGGTGGCATGTCTCCTCATGTGAGCAAAGCTGTGCCCAGTAAGTACCCAGGTTCCAAGTCCTTAAGCACAGGAATCACTGGAGATTCTGGGCAAAAAATGCAGATTCCTATGCAGTGTTTAGGATGAGCGGAGAGCCTGCCTCTCTGATGAGCTGTTGTGTTAAAATGGGTGCTGTGCGAACCTCACCCCACAGTAGTGGCTCCACCCTTGACCACCAATTGGAGTATTTCGGAGGAGCCTTTTGAATCACCAAGCCTCACTCTGCCCACCCCGACGCGATCAGAATTCTGAGGCTAAGACAAGGCTACCCTGCGTTTCAGAGCTCTCCAGATAACTCCCGCCTGGGTTGTTTGTGTGGAAGGCCTGGGTTGGTGACGACGACACTAATGCCTGCCGTGTTGGGAGTCTGCAGAAGTGTGTCGTGTGGGATAGTGGGTGTGTGAGTTAACACGAGCCTCCGCCTTCACTTCACCAGCTCCGAAGATCCCTGGAATCACTGCAGTCTCAGCAGAAGCCCTCGCAGGGTTCTTGCTGTTCTCTCTGACTCTGGATGGTCACTATACAGCTGCCTGCCCCAAGTCTGGAATGGCTGGGAGGAGTCAGCCTGGGAGCAAAGCTGGAAGCCATACCTTCCTCTAGAGCAGGGGTCTCAGTTGTGGTG
The DNA here is from genome assembly GCA_036184795.1 of Tokudaia tokunoshimensis. Lineage (NCBI taxonomy): Eukaryota > Metazoa > Chordata > Mammalia > Rodentia > Muridae > Tokudaia > Tokudaia tokunoshimensis. The sequence goes on from BTHU01000006.1 coordinate 79,286,390, forward strand.
TGCATCAGATGGAGAGTCAGCGCGTGCAGGGGTGGGGGCATAACCAGTGGCCCACTTACTCTCATGGGAGAGCAGGGAGAAGAGCCAGGCTGTGAGATACGGAATCTTTCAAAAATAGACTTAGGGGCCAGCTCTATGGATAAAGGTGCTTGCCACCATACCTGACCACCTGAGTTCTAACCCTGGAAACCCACACAGTAGAAAGAACTGACTCCCTTGGCTTATGTATACACACATACACACACACACACACCTATACACACTCATACACACAAGCACACACATACATACACACACACATGCAAACACACACATATATACATATACACATACATACATATACACATACATACATACACACACACACACACACACACACAGTATGTTCCTCCTTCCCGCCCACACAAATAAGTGTAAATTTTTGAAAGGAAAAAAAATAGATATGTATTTGTATTTTCTTTAACATTTTAAAACAGGCTCTATAAATAATAAAAAAAGATTCTAAAATAAACCAACCACAGAAGTGATTTTTTTAAAAAAAAATAATATTAAGTAATTGTTCAAGAAAATACCTGTTTTTTAAAAATGGATATTCCTTCCTGCCTTCCCATACCACTACTTTTGAGGCCAGTGGGCAAAGCAAGGAGATGCCTTAGGTGGCTTCTAAGAACTCAGTTCAAGAAGGAAAATGAAAGAGATCATTGAGTTAATTGGGATGAGACTGGCTGCTCTAACAAAACCAATGTCAGTCTAGGGTCTCCACCCAAGTTGAGTGAACCAGTGATTAGATCTGGAGGAGCCCCACCCCACCCCCTTCAGTCACTTGGGTACCTCTTGCCAAGTAGCCCTACGGCTTGTGTTCTATACATGCCCTACAGAGAAGGGAGTGGGTATATCCCAATGGAGATCATCTCTCCACTAGGCTGGACCATACGTCCTTTCCACCTTTGAGCAGAGTCCCAGCAGACAGTCTCTGGCCGGTCGCAACAGGCTCAGCCAGAATCTCCATTAAGCAACCCTTGTACATGCTGACCCAGAGCAGTCCAATGTGGTGGCCGCAGTCCTAGGAACACTGACCACAACTAGATCTGGCCCCTGAATCAGGAGACAGGGACCACGGAGCTGAAATGGCGTTCTGAAGGTGTGTGCTGTGTTTCCTTCTTCCTGCAGATATCGCCAACGGCACCAGTTCAGGGGGGTATCGCCCGCCTCCCAGAACCAAAGAAGTCATTATCAATGGCCAGACTGTGAAACTAAAGTACTGTTTTACCTGCAAGATTTTCCGCCCACCTCGAGCCTCCCACTGCAGCCTGTGTGATAACTGCGTAGGTGAGTAGGACCCAGGATGATACACCTGCCCCGGGTGCTAAAATGGAGGGGACCACATCTACTAAAGGCTAATGTGTCAATGCCCTTTCCGTCTCCGCTGAACATGGTCACCAGGCCTCCACTGGACACTCTCTTTTACTGTGGGTTTTTATTTTTTAACCCTGCCATACCCCAGACCTTCGTTTTCAGCAACCAGACCTTTGTTCCCCTTGAATGCCAGATAAGCAGATACATGAAATAAAACCATTGTGGCCCTGGGTCTTTCCGTTGCCCAATAGCTGACTGCACACATTAAACATGTACTTTGTGCATTTCCCTCCCCTTCCCCACTGCTTGGAAGTGTCTGTTGGGGACTAGGGAGACCTCAGGTCTGAAGGAGGGAAAGAGATAGAAATAGCCAACTTCCACATGGAGCTAGACCTCGGACAGGAGGGACAGGCAGAGGGAAGGTGCCAGCTTGGAGGTCCCTAGCTATGTATAGCCTGCTATTGACCCAGCGCTGGCTTCTACAAGTGACCCGGATCCCAGGCCCTAGAGTTTGTGTCAGGGCCTCCTCTTCCTGTAGACTGAGAGCTGGTGTTCATAGCCATCCTCCATCCTAAACATAGCTCCCAAGAGAAGACGGTGACAACAGGGACAGGGTAAGGCTTGGCCACACTGCAGAAGACCACAGTTCCTATAGCTGGCCTCCACAGACGTGAGAATAAAAACATTGCCCCCTTCCCTCATGCCTGGAAGGAGACGGGCACCCTCAGAACCATGTCTCCGTCAGAAACACATTATTGATTTCCACCACTCTCTTTTCAGTCTCAGAATTTTCTAGTCTCAATTCTACCTGAGGGGGAAAAAATCAATTTTACCTCCACCACACCAAGAAATCGCATTAATCTTAAATTCACTTTATCCAAACTTTAATAATCTGCAGTTGGATACCGGGGCCACGTTTGTCTATATTTGTCTTGGTTTATATTAACGTAAATTTCTGTTAGTTTGTGACCCATGGTGGAGAAAGTTGGGCTTTTCTTCTCCCTTCCCATGTAGTAAGGGGCCGGGGGTGTAGCATGGGGTGGGTCAGGCTCCAGATGTTCCCTGTATGACTTAGACAAGCTACTTAAACCTTGCTGCAGTTTCTTCGCCTCTGTAGTGGACAGTTGAAAAATGACACACAATCAGACAGGCACAAATTAGTCAGAATAATGCCAGGCTTAGAGCAAGTATTAGCTGCTGCTGCTGCTGCTGCTACTGTTACTGTTGCTGTTGTTACAGTTGCTGCTGCTGCTACTGTTACTGTTGTTGCTGTTGTCACAGTTGCTGCTGCTACTGTTACTGCTAGTACCTAGATGTTTTTGAGTGGCAGTGTCTAAGCAAGTCCTTGATACAATGTCATGCTCTCAATTATGAAAACAGAATTGAACCCTGTCCTCCATGCAGGGAACATGGGGTCCCTATAAAGCCGTATGCCAGACTTAGGTGTGATTGGATACCCTTTGTGGCAATATCTACCCCAGTGGCTATTCCACACCTACCTTGAGGACATTTGGGGCTAGACAGCACGGTGGCTTCAGTGCCATCCAGGGCACAGCATGAAGAGATGATGAACAGCCTCGGGACCTTTCCTTAGGTTTTCATTTTGACCCCTGGGTCTGGTACAAGATGGAATAGACTGTCAAGTCAGCACTCTGGTCATTTTTCGTGTTCTTTCCTGTGTGTGCTGTGGGGGAGGGGGTATCTTAGGCTGCATATTGATTAAATCAGAAATGTTGTTTACAGAGCTAAAATGTTTTCTTTCCTTATCAGTTGTGACATCTGTATCCATTTCTAACCTTTTGTCCCCACTTGTTCATTTGTACCCATTTGTCTCAATCCTGTTTCCTGTCTCTGGGCTAGAGCTGTCATCATGCTTAACAAAGGAAACTTTTCCCATCTTGTAGTTGGTTATGGTTTAAAAATTCCTGTTGGAGTCTTGTCACTTCCTACAGATTCATATAATCCCAATATTGTCCCACATTGCCCACAAGTACACGTGTCTCTTAAGGAAGCCAGACAAATGGTATAAATCTCCTTGCCAAAATCATGCGTGAATTTTCACGGTTGGTGGCATGTTTTTCACGGTTTGAGATAGTGTCTCCTCTGATAGACTCTACCAATTGTGAACGTGTGAGCCACCAGCCCACCGTGACAGGAGGCAATGGTGGCTCTTTCTGAGGGCTTGGCCACAACAGCAGCCCACATGCAAGCTTGGTAGTGTTCCACAAACCAGAGACACCAAAGGGAAAAGGTGACAAGGTCTGGGGGCAGGGGTAGGAAGAGGAAGCCTGGCCTCAGTCAGTTTAAAATAAAGCTGTCAGTTGCACTACATGCAGACGCACTCACACAGACAGACAGACAGACAGACACACACACACAGAAA